>VDFB02026320.1:75313568-75639657 GCA_007258455.2 Sequoia sempervirens
TCAAAGGATTTGTCGATCTTTGTCAAAACAAAAAAAAGTATTGCTTGAATCAAGTCTCCAGAGCCGCCTTTCAAACAATTTTATTTTAAGCTCACACTAAAATGAGCTTGTTATCATTTTGAAGAGAAGAGCACATTCTAGGATAAGTTATTTTTAGCCAAACGCCGCTACTTATAACTTTCTGCTACTCTTAGTATCTTCAATTTATAGCTTGGAGTCAATTATTTTTAAATTATTTATAATATCATACGAGATATGTGAGCTTTGGAGGGATAATTGTCATATCTCAATATCTATCTAATTGGCAATAAAATGTTGCAATATTAGACTTAGCAAACACGATAATTTATAATAAAGCTTGCACATCATGCAAGCAATTCTAGCTAGAGTAGAAGTTCAATCACTTTATTTCATTTATTTTAATACAATTTTGTAAATAATATAAATAATTTGCACTTAGATTCATCAATGGTAATTATCACACCTACTTATTGTTGTAGTTGCTATTCATCGAGTATTCGGTGTTATTGTTATTTTGAGTTTGTTATTCACTCAATAACATTTATTATGTTTATCCTACTTATAAATGTTTATTGAGATGTCTCATTATGTGTGCTAAGGGCTAAATTGCTTTAGTGAATTTGCAAGCTTTGTATTGTAGGTGGGCTTGAAGGTGTAACACGTGGCCTTGTAATGAGTCCTACATTTTATTTAACCATGGCATTAGTGTTTATGTGTTTGCCTATTCATCTATGTGTGTACTTACCCTGTTCAGTCTTTCTTTTTTAATGAACAACGTAAGCTTGCAGTTGTAGGATTTGTTTAAATTTAAAAGACATAAAATCCTTTGCCTACTGTGGAAAGAGCTTCTTAGCCTTTTACCCTAGGCAAAAACATGTTTACATGGAAAGGGCAATTCTGCTTTCCTATGAGAATGCTAAAAAGAAGTTAAACTTTGACTAAACAAAAGAACTAATTACCTCAAGTAGGAGGGTTTGTTTATGAGTTCATTAATACCATTTCAAGTAAGTATATCGATGAAAAGAGGATTTGTTTGATCTGCATAGTGTAAAAGGTAAGTTTCAAATGTGATCAAAGAGAAATTTGGATGAGCTCAGCATATGACTAATATTTATGAGTTGGTAAAAAATCATTGTTGACCTCCAAAAGGAGAGGAAAAATCACATGACAGAGACATGTATTTCAGAGGTTGAATTTATATTTCACACGCAGGTTATTCATATTGATTCAGCACTGGTAAGTTTATCATTTTCTACAAAACCTCCTAAAAGCTACTTCAACACCAGCAAATTCTGGTGGGGTTGCTATGTAGCTATTTTTAATTGTCTTTAATTTTGGTTGGATGTGCTTTTTTAAATAAGTCTATTCTTAGAAACCTATCTTTGGATTTCTTATTTCTGTAGATGAGAGTTCTAATGTTAGTTTGTAGTAATCTTTACCAGCAGTCTAACTGAAGATTGCCTGAGTTGAGATTTAGTATTAGTAGATTATATTTTGTAATAAAACTTGCATTCCATACAAGCAGGCTATTATTAGCTTAGAAGTTGTAGTTAGTATTTATTTTATTTCTTGTGAAAAGTTTTCTAATCCTTATAAATGAGTGCCATTTGCACTTAGATTTTCAATGGTAATGTTCAAGCCTACTCGAAGCTGGTATTGTTGTTCACTGAGTTAATTGTTTTGTGAACTGGGTAAATTCTAGTAATTAATGCAAGCTTGTATTGTAGATTATATAAGAAGATTTATTGTAGCTTTGTATGCAGTACTTCATACTTAGCTCATATCCTTTGTGTTTCTGTTAATTTCAATCCAGTTGAGTTTTTCTTCTGATTTTCAATCTCTACATTTAACTGTAAATTGCAAGTGTTCAACTGTGTTAAACCCTTTTTTGCAATACATAATTATAAAATATAAAATTCCATCTAGTGGAGAAGTACTAAATTACCTTGTGCTCTAGCCTGAGAACAAAAAGATACAATTTTTCTATTAAGTTTGTATTGCATATTTAAAATCTCATAGGTTCTACGTTTTACAAATTGTAGTGCAAGGAAACTTATTGTAAGAGTCCAAGTGACTCTCTGCCCAAACCCTAACTGGAAATGCTGTTTTTTTGCAAGTTTTGTGTATTTTGTATTTTTTTGAGGTTTTTTGATAATAAACAATAAGCTGCGATTTTTATCTAAAATTGCTTATAAATCCAAAATAAATCTTAAGACGTGAAATAAGCTTTGAAATTGCTCAGAGGATATAGACGCATCAATTTATTGAATTTCCAGAGCATTTACAATGTCAAAAATTTGAACATATGAATGAAATAACAACTTTTATTTAAAGGAACCTGGTTACTTGCAGCCACCAAATAGCAGATGAAAATGTACGGCTGAGCAAGGATCACAATCTTCAGGCTCTGAAAATTGATACTGGAGCTCTGTAAACCCTAGGCACCCTCACTGCAAAAGACTGGAAGTAACAAACCCAAGAGATTTCTTCTGGTGAGAAAGTACGGCCCTTTGCTGGTACAACAGTACGGCCTGTACAGCAGCAGTAATTAATACAGTACGGCCTCAATGGAAAATGTCAAATCTCTGTGAAACAAGCTCAAAGGATGCACCAATGATAACTGATGAAGAACTCTGTGAAAACCTTCTAAAATCGATCTGATATGTTCAACTACAACTTCTGTGTGAAGTCACCAAGTAGACAATCTTCAACTGGTATTGCACAGTCTCAGTATGCCAGATTCTGAAGAGGTATCATTCTCCAAAATCGTTCGTCTGCTGAAACCCTAGGTTTTGCAAACTTCAATGCTCAGAGCAAATAGAAGACAAATTGAATAATCAAATCATAAGAGTTCGATTTGTCTTTTCCTGTGAATATATAGCTCCTTGGAAAAATTCGACCCAATGACTTTTTAATAATCATTTAATTAAATGATTAAATGTGCCCTGTTGACTTAGGAGAAATGTATTAAATAATTGACTTATTCATTATATAAATTTTCCACTTTATTATAAAGTATAATAAATACTTTATAATACGCCTTTTAATTAAATATTTAAATAATTAATAAAGTGACTTTAATATAAAGTCAAAAAAATTAATTATTCATTAAACCATTAAATACTCCATTATTTCTCCATCTGACTGTCAAACTGATGAACTGGGTCGACTCTGAGCTAAATAGCTGAACCAGGTGCCCTGCCCAAAATAGCAACTTCCGCCTGTCCGACTTTCTAAAAATAGAAAGTCTCTGAAAAACCACTTTGAATGATTCTACGAAGGCCCAACCTGAAACAACTACAACAATGAAGCTCCAGAACACTAGGTAATTGCCTCAAAAGATCCTCTGCACACATCTGTCAGCCTACGAGGATCGAAATAATAGGCTAACCACATATTCAACTGCGCTGACTAGGATGGGGACATCACACTTATCATCTACTTCACTCTTCTAAAAGGAGTTTCCCCTCATATTTGAACAAAAATTTTACTTGATAAGTTATTTTTTGTGAGGCAATGAAAGGTTTGAATTAAAACGCTAACAATCTCCTCCATGGAATAAGTATAATTCAGGATTAAGAACCCTAGGTCCTTTTGACAATGACTTCACCAAACCCTGTTTGTTCAATCTACAAACTGGAAAACCATTGTTCTAGGGTTTGTCAGGACTGAAAATGGGGAATGAATCCTTTGAATAGGGGTATGAACAAAACCCCAGCACAAGGACTTGGGGAAACTAATAAAAGACATGCAAGAATTTGACATTAAACTCTTCAATGAATGATTTTGAAGGAACGGCTGATAGCTGTCACTTGTCAAAGCTGTCAACAAACACAAAACTTAAGTACACATAAACCCTAGGTGACTGTATCAGTTTTAGAACATAGATCTTTTATATTGGCCAAACCCTAGAATGGGAAATTTTCACAAAAATCATGGAATTTTTGCTGAAAACGCCCTCAATTTTTTACTGTTCTGATTGTTCCAACAATTGATATATGCTTGAAAGCTGGAGAAACAGACTGTACTGAAGCTACCATCATTCATAGTTGAAAACCTGCTGTCGTACACAACTGAAATACGGTCCTTTGCAACTTGGAGAAGTTGAATCCCTGCTGAGAAGCTGAATCCCTGCTGAGTGTGCTATGATGGAGTTGTTACTACTTACAACTGATCTTTAAACACGCAGTGTGCTCTTTGACATTTCAACCATTCAGACACGTCAGAGACATAACTCGGGCGCTCACACTCCCCTGTAGCCAATTGATACCATCTAAGGTGCACTTCTGAACAGACTTTGTCACTTAATCATTAGTTCCAACTCCCAGGCACATGATTTGTTCTTTCTTAAAGGATAGCAAGAAACTCTCAGGCATATGCTTCACACATTAAAGTCACTTAAGTCTAAATTTGATGCCTTAGGCATGCACTTATTCTCACTCTATCACTTAAGTTTTATACACTTAACTTCTGGACGCACTCCTTGATCATCTCTACCACTTATAAGACTTCGTTCACCCTCTAGGAATGTTCCTCTGCCTGTTTTTCATGCTTAGACACCCTTAGCACGTGCTTCACTCATTCTTGCCACTCAATGATTACTCAACTGCACATTTCTTACACACTTGTCACTTGAGTTTTGATGGGAAATCTCTAGGCATGTGCCAGCTCTTCACATTCCACTTAAATGATGTCTTGAGGCTCTAAAGCGCTTGAGACACGTGCTTAACACTCCTTCAGCACTCAACTCTAGTAGAGACTCTTTTGCAGGTGTACTTTGCATCTATCCCAGCCAATTGACTTCATGTTTGGCACGGCTTGTTATCATTCTCATGTTGTCCCCATGCTTCCAGGCAGTATTAACACCCATTTTAAAGACTGAATTGCTCTTCTGGGTGCCTATATCAGGCAAAACTCAACCAACAATTCTTATTCATAACTGCTGGGCATCCACTTGTTTCTGATTGGCCACTTTAAACTCCTGCTAACTGCTCATATACCTCTTTCATCCATCTCTCCTGCTTTCATTGTGCTTTGGACAATGGAAAAAGTGGCCTTAAGGATGACAACCATTCCTCAGAATGAAGCAAGCAACACAACAGATCAAGGACAAAAATCTGAAATTTAACCCCTGCATATATGACAACTTTGACAAACAACCATAACAAAGCAAACATAAAGGGTCTGAACTTTAAAAAATTTGTGGGGATGCAACATATTGTAAACGAAGTTAGAGGGGTTGGTTGTCATGTTTTAGCCTTCATATTGTCCATTTATGCTGTTGCATGCATTGAAGTAGGGGTTTTGTGGTGTAGAAGCTTGTTGCAGGTGGTTGTAAGCATGTTGTGACATTGTTGAAAGCTCATATATGCCCTCAAGGCTTTATATCACTTGTACTGAATAGAAACATAGTGACATGAGAAGCTGATGCTCACTCTTCTGGAGTTTTTCTCCCATTTAGGGCATCTCCAGGTGTAAAATCTTGTGTTTCAGTTGTGTGTTTTCTTCTTTGCATGGCTGTACTCTTGTTTCAGGTTTTCCTTTCATGTATGCAACTGCAATGAACACATTTAACTTTTGATCATCTCCATTAGAGGTGGAAAATGCAGTTTTGTTGCAGCCTTGAAGGTTTTTGCAGGGTTGTTGAGGTAAATTTGTTGTTGAAGAGCAGAGAGTGGTATAACCACCCTGTTTGCAGATCAAAGTCTGTTTGGATGCGGCTTGTCACTTTGATTAAATTTCTACCTGAGATATTTTAAGTGTTGCCCTGAGATAATTTCATCATCTAATATAATTGAAGCGCATAACATTTTTCCCCTCTATAAAAGTAATTAACTTCTACAAAATTCATGTTGTTTTGTGGAACTAAGCTGACAGTTGATCTCACACGCAAGCTACACATAATAAAATGGTCATAGACATAATACCCCCCAGTCTATGTCAACAAGTTCCCCATGTACAAACCATTTAATATAAATTGGATCCCTGTCACATGTAAAACTAAGGAATTGCTGCCAAAGTTGAAAAATAAATAACCTCATTTATTATAGTAACAATTCCTGCATCTATGTACAATTGATGGGAGTCCACTTTATGTTGGATGGGTTACATTGAGAAGAGCTTAAACAGCCAGTGCGTTAACAACAACACGGGCTGTTTACATACAGCAGGGCAAACCCATTAACATAGGATAGCGGGATCAAAGCCCAAGGATATGAGCTTAGGTCTACCTGATTAAAGTGGGCTGTTGAAATTGCGATTCCTTTGGTGACAACCTTATTAATCATGTTCAAAATATTCTGTACATTAATTATTACTGATATACTTTCTCTAGGGCACTAGATTCACTTTTTATAAAGAAAAATGTTAAGATTGTTTGTTCATGTCCCAGTCTTGTGACTCTCTAAAATATAAACTCATTGCAGCCTTCTTGAACTCTGCCTCTTGTTCTTGTTATTCAGCACTCTTCATGTAATGTGGATGCCCAGTGTATACACAACATCCTTGAGTGATGGCCCTCTCTTCTTGCATGTCAAGAAAAGCAAAGCTTTTGGAATCCAGCAGCCCCTAAAGTCATTGAAAACATTACAGCGGTATGGTGCGAGCTTATTGTGCTACCTTTGCTAGACATATTAGATCTAACTTGCCTATTGTTCAAATCCACAATATCTTGTCTAGCCACTTAACTGCCTTTCCGAACTCTACCTATGTGTTTATGTAACTCCTCTTCTGCCACTTTTACTACTGGGTGTAAAGCATATTTTTGCATTCTTGGGCTCACTCTTGGTAAGAGAGGAGAGTTTGATCTACTCTTGATGGGGTGCACTACCTCATCCACAACCTTAAAAACAAATGTGATCTTCTTCAATAGAGTTATAACCAATAGCAAAAACCAACATATTAAATAAAATCAAAAAATTGTGTCTAATCACATATAATCATGCCTGATGTGCTTGTCAAGCTTTATTCACACCTTTAGACCCTTTCCCAGCCTTACAATTGCCTTGTATTTACTTCCTTGATTCTCACTAACAAGATCCTCACTTCTTATGCAACACTATAACCATGCTCATTATTGCTACACAAACAGTGAATGTCATTTGGTTTTATAGTAATGTTGCTCTAAGAATTGATAGTGTTTTCCTAACATCAGGGTTGGGTTATTGTAGAATTAGATTCAAATATAACTACACGTAGCATTTGTCCTTGTGCAAGCTAGTGTGAGTTTGGACATATAAAAAACTCTTCTAAACCCACCTAATTAGTCCATTTCATTTTCTACTAAAACTAACAAATTTAAATTTGAATCTTTCAAGTGTTGGAAGGGATTCCAACTCGCCCAACTAGGGTGGCTATATCCTTGACAGCTTGCCATTGGTTGGTCCTCTTCTAATAGAGTTGCTTCTCATATCTAAAAATTTGAAATATCAAGTTTGAGAATATTCTCTCCTCCACTTACAATAGTGAAAGTGATACATTATTAAGGTAAAAACTTCATTTTGATCTTGTTTTTTAATTCTATTTTTATTTTACATGTTTTCTTGCTTTCATGTCATTTAATCATCCAAAATCAATTTTTAGTGCTATCAGCATCATTCTCTAGATTCTTCACTCAATCAAGCACACTAGCAGCTCAACCCAATCTACCTCTTTTGTTGGATGATTTTCTTTGGCATATAACTTTGTTGGCTAGGTTTTATAATTTATATGGTCTTCTCTTACTTCCCTTGATCTTCACCTATCCCATTGCCAATTAGCATCCACTTGTCTATAGCCCTAGACCATCTAAAATGACAATATGCTCATTGCAAGTAAAAGGAACAAGGATAAAGCACGAATTCAACAACAATACCTCCACACAACTAAAGACGAGACCCAACGTGTCCCTTTAACTTGAACCCGATTCTTGCTAATGGTAGTGAACTCGTTGAATCAATTATTTTCAATCCACAAACAAAAAGATTCCAGGAGAGTTACAAATGCGCTACTTCCTTAATTTAAAGGTCATTTGCAGCCTTTTGTGCCATGAAAAATCTCCACAAGATAGCATCAAAATTTAAATGTTTTAATTTTTAATACTAAGTCATTTGATTGAGTGAGACTATGATGAAGATTTTGTGTTCCCATCTCAAGGGCATGGCATTGATCAAGATCAGAAGGTATAAAGGTCACATGCGTGCAATGAAACATGAACCTTGTGAATAAATTTAATTTTAACTTAATTCTATTTATAACTATAAATAGTCTTTCATTAGTTCAAAAATTTAACTGTATCTATTTGTGGCAAAAGGGTAGCATGGCAATGAATTCATGCCCACAAACCAAGGCTTGTCACAAGGTACAGAACCAAGTGTGTCATACAAACTAAATGCATCAAGTCTAAAATAATTGCCCTTAATTTATATTATAATATTTGATTGAGGCTAAATGGAATCATGTGTACCATTCATAAAAGAAAATGAAAGAATAACACTAAGTCCAAAGACAAAAGTTGCTTCTGCATAAACAACAAATACAGTAAGAACAAGATCATTCTCTATGTCCTTGCCTCACCTTGTAGGTGGCAAGTGTCTAACAAATGGCTCCCAAATAGACAAAAAGCTTGTCATGTCATCTTTTTGCTTAGCATGCATCTCCCTAAAGCACTGTTACAATAATATAGTGTGTGAGGGAATCCTGACTAGGCAATGTGGAGGCATCCATCCACTACACAAAGCAAGGGGCAGAGAGGACCTATGCCTCCTTCGAAAGTCTAAAATCTGGGATTGTCTCATTCGTCTAGAGGCACGCAAGACATCACCCAAGTATGCCAAAGGTTGTAGGGGGTTAAACTCTGAGGCCACCATTCTCTTCTTGTACTTGAATATGTTCCAAAGGTTTAGGAACCATAATAAAAATTTCAGTCTCTGAAACAACCTATCCCATTGGCAATTAAAACCCGAGCCAATGCAAGGCCTGCAACGGACCTCATCAATGAAATGCTTGCTTTCATTGCAGTTTGACCTGATATATTGGATATTACAAACTAGGATTGTCCTGTTAAATAACTAACTACCGTGGACCTTCAACTTTCCTCCCTCTCAAACTGTAATTCAAAGTAGTGACAACATGCAGACATTTTTATTTCAATATCCATGAACGATAAACTAATCAAACATCTCTCTTATTTGAGATAACAGAAATTCTTTTATCTATAAAGTACTCGACCACCTTCAAGTACATCTCTGCATACATTTGGAAGGACCAAATAATCATCAATAGTGCCATATTATGCTATGAAAGCTGGTAGACATATTAAAATATTTGAAATTTGTGTGCCTGGTTGCAGGGCTCGTATTACTGGTTTCCAAATCCTGGCTCAGTCATTTTCTATACAGAATTCACAATCTCGAGTGAGCAAGCTATGACTTGCTATAATTGTCTCTCTATCAATTTCCATCTTCAACCAAGTTAATATCATTTGCAAGTTCCTCTGTTTCCATGTCCATTTCATCAGATCTACGACTTCACCGGCAATATCCTTTTTGTCATAAGCAATCTACTTCAATTAGTTCAACTTCAGAGTACAATGATTCAAGGATACTGACTGGCTCCTTAGTGAAATGGCGGTTTGAGTCCTAATTCAAGCAGGGCATAGATGATTCAACTATATATAGATAATTAATTCCAAAAAAATATATAATAATAATTCCCTGAAGAAAGATCTTAAAGTTGTAGCCAAAACAGCAGGAAATTAAAATTACTGTCGAAAGACATGAGCCATCTCCTCCTCTACCCCGCTCCCCCCTCCCTCTCTCTGCATCTCCCTCCCTCCCATTTTTCCCACCTTCAGATTGCTAACCCTGTGATCGAAGCACTAACGGCTGCTGTTTTACTAATAACTCCCTGGAGAAAAATCTAGAAATTGTGAGAGTCTGCTGTTTCGCCAATAATTCCTTGAAGAAAGATCTAGAAGTTGTAACCAAAACAGCAGGAAAATAAAATTATTATCAAGAAAACATGAGCTCTCTCCCTCTCCGTCTCCCTCTCCCTCTGGCCTTAGCTTGGAGATTTTCCAAATCAAAATAGCATCAATGTAATCATTTTTTTGATTCTTTGATTGTAATGATGATGCAGATTTCCAATTTAAAAAATAATGCATGTACCAAAATCGGGAGCATATGCTAAGGATCATTCCATTGAACATTTTGAGTCCCCCTGGGAAATTAGGTATTATGAAGCACAAACAACTGATGTAATTTTTCACCTTACCTACATTTAACATTATAACTGTACATACACTTTAAAGTTTTAAAATTTATTTGAAGCTCTGTCAGATTTCATTTTAACCCAACAATAAAATTTGCTTTGAACATTAAATTATACGAATGCCTGCAAATATTTTAACGTTAAAAGCAAGCGGTGGTAAAGTCCGCCAAACGAGAAAATAAAAATATATTATAAATATAGAAATCTCAAATATATTCAAATTACCTCGGATAAAGAAAATTTAGTCACCGGGACAACACACCAAAACAATTTAAATCGGAAACTCGCTAAAGCTGTTTCATCAAATGAGAAATTAAGTTGCGTCTGGCTAATTCAAAATGCAGAAGCCAAAAATTCCCTCAAAGTTAAGCCAAATCCTGTAACAATCCTTAAAATTTAAACAGATTTTTGTAAACCAAAAGAAATTAACACAAGGACTGCAAATTTGCCACGGCATATTAAAACCTGATGTGGTTTACTATTTATGTGCTTCAAATTGAAAAGAAAGAGAGCAAACACAAACGATTAAATACGCATAAAGAATCCTACCAATGAAAACTGTGGAGGAATAGAGCAAGATTCTTACCATAACTAGTTATGGCCACCGAATTGTTGTAGGATGAAGGAAAAAATGAATGCAGTCTGTATTCAAAGTTTTGGCGGGCTCAATAAACCCAAGTTATTTATATAGTTATTCCATGGTCCCGTTGCAGGGGCTGTAGTTTTTGCTTTTTGTACGTGATTTTCTACAAATTTCATTGACGATGCGGTTCCAAGGAGCGGGCATGGGTTATTCTTGCAATGGAATTTAAAAAATAAAAGATTAAATTGAACATTAAATTGAACATTTCTCTTCAAATGTATTTTTTTAATGAAAAAGATCTAGGTATATCTTAAAAATAAATATACGAGTAATTATAAAAAGGGTAGGTAGAAGAAGATTACACCTCAAAGTCAATGAGTTGGAGAAGATGTTTAAAAATTTTGTTTGAAATGGTGAGGATATGAAAAAAAATTATGTTTTGGATTTATGATTATTAGGTTATTCTTCATGTATTAATTAACATGTAAATTGGTATGTTTATACATTGAAGTTGGCAAATAGCAGTACCTTAACTTGCCTTCATTATCATTTATCTTGAGATCCATGTTCAACTCTACATGTAGTTTATCACTTTGGTTCAAGTTTGCATGTGTGGAATTGACCTAAGTCACTTATATAATCATAAATTTGAATCTCAAACATTTTTACTAAATTTCTTAAATTGTACCCATATCCTCTTGTGTTACTAGTTGTTATAAGCCACTTAAAACATGAGGTTAATTTCTTCATGTAGGACCTTTAGAGGAGGGAGCAATTGAAGTGACATCTATATAGGATGGAGGTACACAAAGAGATAGGGTAGTGCATTTAAGGACTAACCCTAATTTATTTGAATTGTCTAGGAAGAATCTAAAATCTAACATGTACCCAAAAATCAATTGCAAAAGATAAAAGTGTTACATCAATATTGCATTAGCATTATAGGAGCATATTGCATGACTTTGTTGCCCTTTATCTTTGTTCATCATTATTGAAACAACCTACCTAAGGGTGTGTCTAAAAAATAATATATCATTGTCTGGCAGCTTCCCAAATACTCGAGATCTTGACACCATTTTCCCAAACACAAGTATATCAATTCAAGGGAAATCATTTTTAGTTATTTTTTTGCCATATAATTTCTATAGGTGAAGTTCATGTCTATGCATTAGGTTCACTTCTACACATGGAAATCAAATCCTTATGCATAACCTTAAACTATTAAAGTGTGTTGTTCCTTGTAGTCAATATAGCTACCATGAGATATTCACCTACATACATATAGAAATATGTTAAATCAATGAAAGTTAAATAAATAACATAACATAAAATTAGAAAATGAGTAGCATGACTACTAATTTTTATTAAAAAGCTCTAGCTTGAAATTTTCCAAAATTATGATATATCTCTTCCACAATGATACCTCAACCATTAGTTCTTTATGCTTTTACATGGACAAGGTGGAGGCTAGGGATAAGATTTGGAGAGTAGTTATCTAAAAGAATGATTTTATTAAGAGATAGTTAACTAATATAACTCAACTCCACAAACTAGTTAACTAATAAAACATGTTTATTTAAGATAGAACTTTACTATTAATACAAATTCCATGAGTAAATGAGCATTAATTAATGCATTATCCATGAATTATTAAAATGAATATCCACATATTATTACAAAGAAATTCATGAATTATATTATAATGAATATACAAGCACATCTTAAAATCATACAAAAGTGTATGATCAATTAAATACACTAACATCCCCCCTTATGGCGTGCTTCGATGAAGTGAAGGGTGGAGGAATCAATAAACTATTGTAGTGTCAAAAATTGTTTAATATTGAGTTTCACACTGGTGCATTATGCCCACTTTAATTTTGATATTTATGATAAATCTTATATCTTGAAAGATTTCAATTCCACAATTGAAAAAGATGAAGTGCTATCAACATATGGTTTGAAAAATTAGCATAATTCCTTTAGACTATAGTGTTACGCACGAACGTCTACACGATGCACTAGCATCCTTCAAATTTTTGAGATTCAAAAGTGCATCTTCTGTATGGCTTGTTTATGACAAATGTCGTAATGCCTACATGGAAAAGTGACAACTCTTCCACTCATTCAACCAAACAAAACTCCTTTATTTTCTATTTTATGCAATAGTTTTCACTCTATCAAGCAGGTGATCTTCATCTAAGGGAAACTCTATCAAAATACACTCAAACATTGAAGCTTTCTCACAACAAGCACTCAAGATATCATGATTTACTTATGCTGGAAATAGTCTAAACTTCCTCAACTAGCTCTCATTGCAAAATACATTGTAAATCTCAAGAGGGGAAGGCCAAGGCCATTGGTAATGTTCTCTCTTTTCCTCTTTTTAGTTTATTATTATGCATTAGTAGAATAGAAATCTTTGAATCTTGATATATATCATTTCATTTATCAAAATCTATATAATCTCATGGTGGTTTTCCTTGTCAACCAAGGTTGACACCATATATATGGTTTATCTCGTATCTCTATTTTTAAATTCCTAATATCGCTAGGATTTAAGAGCAATCATTTTCCTAATAATGCCACTAAAAATTGTTGCACTCATATTCAAAAACTTGTTGCATTTTACATCGTTATTTCAAACAATCTTTATTGAAGATCTTACAATGGTGTTCTACTTTGGTGTTTAAGTCTGAAATACCCCTTGCCCTTCAAGAATCTCATTCAAGCTCTGGGGGTGGACATTTTGGTGGTAGATCCTTAGTCAATATTTTTTTATAAATGAGATACCAGTGGCAAACAATGGAATAAGATTCCTTTGCCTCTTTCAAGAAATGTCCTCAATGTCAACAACATAGTAATTTAATTCAAGCTCCAATGCAAGAAATTCATGCCCGAGATTCTCCTTGGAAAATTTATGTTAGGGAGTTGGACATTATTGGAAAAAATTCTCCACCTTCTAAGGGTCATACATTCATCATTACAGCTAAATATTGCTTTACAAAATAGGTGGAAGTTGTTTCACTTTGATCCACTACTATTAAAACAATATGTGGAATTATTCTTGAAAACATAATTTATAATGTTGGACTACCTTCCACTTTTATTTCTAATAATGGTGCATAATTTAAGAACAAAGAGGTGAAGCAATTCTTACAAAAAAATCATATTGAACATCACTTTTCTAATCCTTATTATCCTTAGTCTAATGGTCAATTTGAGGCCTCTCGTGAGACTTTGGAGAAAATTCTTCACAAAACTGTCTAAAAACATGGTAAGGATTGGCATATTCAACTAGCATATGTACTATGGGCCTATCACACAAGTATTCATATGACTACTAGTGCCACTATATACAATCTTGTGTATGGCATTGATGTTTTTGATGAGGAAAACTAGGTTTCAATGGGACTTGAAACCCATTAAAAAGTAGTTTTGAAGGGACCCATAACCCTATCAAAGCCAATCATGTTGCAACAAAGATAAACCACAAGCCAACAGTAGCCCAATAGCAGCAACACCAAGTTGAACTGCACAAAGATTTTGAAGGGACCTTTAACCCTTTACAACAAGATTTTAACCGGGATCTTAAACCCAAGACTAGGTTTTGAAGGGACCATGAACCCTTTATAGCCAGGTTTTGATAGGGACCTCAAACCCTTCAAACCCAAATGAACCCAAGAGACTAACAATAACCACCTGAAACAATTGGGAAACAAAGCAACCAGGCTGCAGCAAACCATTTGCTTAGAAACATCAAAGATGCTCAAGAAAAACAAGATTGATCCAAAAAAAACATACAACATAATAATGTAAAAATCCATTATGCCTCTATGTTGCACCAAAAAAAAAAATCCAACTTCTTACAGCTCCCACCCATTTGATAAGCCAACCCCAACTCCTCCTCAAACAGAGAGGGCTCCCCTCTAATGGAGAGGAAGAAATGAGAGCCCTTACCACCAAAACCACCACTCTCTAGCATACACAAGTTCCACCTCAATAGGAACCTAAAATAAGGAAAAGAGCTTTCCACCCAAACTACACCAACCACCTCCACCTCAAAAGGAGAGAGATCCACCTCAGAAGGAGCAATCTTCACCTCCATAAAAGACCTTGACTGTAGAAACTGGAGGAAAGAAAGGATTTGAAAAGTCAAGGCAATCATAACCTCCTTTGGCATGGCGAGAAACCAGAGCTTTAAAGAAGTCACGAACATCCAAAAGTAGAAGCACTTATGAGCCTTCAAAATAAACCTTGGAAATAGCTCAACAAACAGGAAAATAGCTACAAGACGAAGCACCAACAACTGGGTTTTCAAGAACGACCTTAAAAAACACCCAGCCATCCATATCCAAACAAAGAGAAGGGTAGTAAACACTCCCTTAGAGAATCCCAACAAGGAAACCAACAACTAGTCTCCATCAACAGCCAGCACAGAGGCCTAAAAATGGAACCCAAAAACCCCAAAGGCTTCAAAAAAGCATGGATCTTAGCTGAAAGAGAGAGCCAAAAAAGGAACTCAGCAAGAAACAGGGGAGCACCACCAAAAACAACGAAACATGGCACTCCCACCCAAAGCAAGAAGCCTAGAACAAGGCAAAAGGGAAAACCTCTACCTCTAGCGATGTAGTGAACTTCAACCAAAAACCACTGAAGCCCCCAAATCACATAGACAACAAACAAGAAACTAGGCTCCACTCTGAAAGCTAAAACTGACACCCACGAGACCACAGGCACGAAGATAGAAGCAGCCAAAACCAACGGTGGAGAAGGAAAATGACCAACTACAGCCACGAAAAATCCAAAGCAAGGTAGATGCCTTGGTTTCCCACACCTGAAGGAAACAAATTTGTAGTAGGAAGAAGAGCCCCCTACAAACACACAAACCTAGCAACATTTTCGTCAGTATCTAAGTCACCTTCATCTGCAGACGTGCCCTCTCCCCCATTCAAACAAGAGTTCCCGCTCATAGCTCCACTTGACTAGAGGTTATTCCCCCTATATATGGCATTGATGTTAGCATGCCTTTAGAGTTAGAAATTCCATCTTTGTGAGTTTTCCTTACAAGATTAGAAAATAATACCTATCAAGAACAACGTCTAAATCAACTTAAGTTGCCCAGTGAGCATTGATTAAATGCTCTTGAAAATCTTCAATCCTATAAAAAATATTTATCTTTATAATACAATCAAAATATTTTCTCTCAATCTTTTAAGATAGGTGATCTAGTTCTTTATGAGAATCAAAATAATGTAAAAGCACTTCCAAGAAAAAAAAGGGAAGTTTAACCCTAACTAGATAGGTCCTTACATGATCGCATTTGTTTATGGTTTTGGTGCTTAGGTCCTTTGAGTGACATTTAAACTATCTGGGCATTTATTTTGTAATAAATAGTGAACTATATCTCTATACCATTCATCTTAGGTGGTGTCTTTCGATGAATATTGTTGGAAAATGAGTTGTCCATCAGCTCTTGCCAAGGTTTTTAGAGACCCTAACCTCTCACCAGTTTCATTAGTTGTATTTCCAGGTCAAAATCTTGGATAATAACCATCCACTTGCCTCTTCTTTCACCCAATTCATTCTACATCAACATCAACTTCACTGTTGAGTTAGGGACTACTACAATTATCTTGTTTCTTAAGATGTCATGCCAAAGTTTCTTGATTGCTTCAACCAAATAAAAATATTGCTTGCCCAAATTTGGATACCTTATTTTTGAATTCTTGAATGGAGAGCTTATGAAAGCTATAGGTTTTCTTGCACCATTGTCTCCCTTTTGAGTCGAGCCTCTAGCACAAGAATGTTCTAAGGTGAAATTATAGATGTTAAACAGTTTAGTATAGTCAGATTTGGATAATGCAGGAGTGCTATTATGGCTTCCTTGATTTCTTCTAAATCCTTCTTGGCCTTTGAGGTCCACTCAATCTTGGCATCCTATTTTAACATATCATTCAGAGGATGTACGATCTCATCAAAACCACATAAATTTTTTGATAAAGTCAATCTTTCCAAAGAATGATTTTTGCTCATTTTTAATGTTTGGTAAAGATAATTTAAGAATAGCCTCTATCCTTTTTGGGTCAATTATGATACCATTTTATGAGATTATATGGCCCAAAATCTTTCCTTCAGTAACTCTGAAAATGTGTTTCTTAGGATTTAAAGAAATACTTGATTCTTTACATTGTTAGAGCTAGCTATGTAGATACCCGAGATCTAAAGGCCAAATCGAAAGCACAAAAGAGATCAATATGCAATGCTTAAAATTGTAATAGAATTGATTATCCAACAACTCAATATATAATTTACATATGAGACCACCTAGTTATAGATCCAACGTGAGACATAAGATGTCATAAGATTATGACAAGTTTCTTAATCTTGTGATATGATATAACTAACTTAACATAAAATCCAAAAAGATAAGATCTAGACATGACAACTAAGTCTTCTAGAAAGAATCTTAGGACCTAAGTAAACTTAACATGTGAATATGTCCCCTAAGTCCCTAGTGAGTGAATTAACTAGGTACCAAACATTTATTCACACCAACACTCTCCCTTAAGTGCAACTTAGGCAATAGATTATTATGCAAATGATACAAATATGCAAATATGGGTCTTGACTACTAGGCCATGTTAGGTACCCATATGCATATGCAAATGTAATCTATCATAAATAAATAAAAGGAGAAAACCTAGTGGGACAAAACTTCTCCCCAAAAGAGAGATGAAATATAAACTACTCTCACTAAAGAATGAGAAGGCCAAAACCCCATACAAGGAAAAAGACCCCCCCATAAGAGAGAAGAAGAAGAGAGACCATGTATCTCCCCTTCAATGGTGAGTCTCCTGTAATAGTAGAAGCTCAACATTGAATGCTGAAGATGATCAAATCTTTTCGAACAACGTTCCTCCCCTTAGGAAGAAACAAAACCAAGAATGTATGCAGGATGTCTTTCCATTCCTGAAAGGAGGATGTGGGAAGAAGAATGATATGTGAGGATGGCTTTGAAGAATGCTCAAGTGTCTCCACATTGATGCCAAAAATGACACACTCCAAACAAGCACTCTAGGCCACACTATTGAAGATGTCAATCCAGAATTTTATAGAGATGGATGTAGAAAACAATCCAAAGACAAAGATGCCTCCTCTAAAGACAAATAATCCCCCTCCAAATATTGTCCTAAAGTATTGACAGTCATATCAAACCATGATGAATGATCACGTAGAGAATGAACAAGAGGAACAGAGTATTCCCTCACAACAATTGAAGAAGGATCATCTCCATCAAAGAGAAGATGAATGTAATCAATGGAATCTCCCAAATCTTAAATGTGTGACTCAACAAAAAAACCCACCAATGTATGTCAAGTATTCATCCAAAGTAGATGTAGTCGGAAGACGATGAAGATCTTGTTGCACTAAATCACAAGAAGCCATATTTGTAGCAACACAAGCATCATCAAATGCAAAAGTAGATGGAGGAGATAAATTAAAAGGCTCAAGAACAGGATCTAATGTGAGAACACCCAAGTTCAAGTAGCCAAAATTCGTCTTAAAGTCATGGTTCACACGAGAAGTGTGATCAATAGTCGAAGGAACAATGTCATCATCAGAAGAAAAATCTACAAAATTATACAACGAAGATGAATGATCAACCATCCCAGCAATAATAATCTCTCTACTCTCCAAGTCTCTAATGATAATTGAATTGGGAGTGAATTCTACAACCCTCCCATATCCACCATGTGTAATCTGATAGATGAAAAGAAGATTATTTAATAAATGAGGTACACACAAAACATCATTGAAAGTGCCCTCCTCAATATCAATAAATCCCTTCCTAATAACACTCATGTATGTATTATTTCCCATCAAACTAAGAGACATAATACAAGGCTCAAAAGAAGAGAATATAGATTGTGAAGATGCCATATGATAATATTCTCTTGAATCTATAAGCTATCTCCCCGATCCAAGACTTGTAGAAGCATAAAGATCTTTCCCTTTATTACTAGCATGAATTTTTTCCTTTTTAGTCTATTTTGAAGAAGAAGAAGTTGACTTAGAAATTCCAGAAGGCAAATCAATATGATTCCTTTTTAGAAGATGTTTCAACTCATCAATATCCTTCTTATAACAAGAATGTCATGTCCAAGTTTATTGCAATATGAACAAGTTGGATTCTCCTTCCTAGATGATTTCTCTTTAGAAGAGAAATTATTCTTTATTTGATCTAAATGTGGATTATCCTTTGATTTCTTTTGTTTCTTATCTGATTCTAATTCTTTTACTTGACTAACCAACAATGATTGATATTTAGAAGTCTTGATGAGACCCATTTGTATAAGTTTTTGTTGCTCATGTATTAACATCTAGGAAAATGATGCAAATGAAGGTGTAGTATATGCAGACCCCATAGTCAATCTATGAGTATCAAAGCTAGAAACAAAAGAATCATAATTAGGACCAAGTTTATTCAATGTATTGTAGACCAACTGAATGTCCTCATCAATTCCACATGCTTTACATTGCTCTCTTAGATCATTAACCTTAGTGATGTAGTCTTGGATCTTATCAAAGTTATTAGGATCAAGGCTCATCAATTCATTATCAATTTGATAGCCTCTTACTTAATTTGCAGTATCATACAATGTTTTCAATTTGTTCCAATCTTTGTGAGAATTATTACATGATTCAATCTGAAACAACAAATCTTGAGAAAGTAGTCTACGAACACATTGAAGAGCTTTCGTATGTACCTGTTAGTTAATAGATTTGTCCTAAGAAAATAAATGAAGAAAAATGACACAAAATTCCCAATAAGAAGAACAAATAGTACTAACAGTTGAGTCACTTGTAGTAGTATTTACAAGTGCTCTGGTGCAAGAGCACCTTTGGAACAATTGGTAGTTTCCTAGGTAAAGAAGAAACCTAGGGGGTTAAATTTTGTTTTTGCTTTCATAAGGTCTTATAGACCATTTTTTGTTGAGCTTAAGGTGTTTTTTTGGTCTTTGGGAAAGAGGATTTCAAGATTTCTAAACGTTTAGAGGCTCATTTTGCTGAATGGGAAAAAGTTGCCAAAGTTTGCAAAACACAGTGGGTTTTATAAAGTTTGCTTTAGGTCTTCTAAAATGCTCGACCCAAGCATATAAATTGTTTTGGAGGCATATTTAAGGCATGAATAGACCCTCAGGAAGGGTTGGAGGTATTATTGTTGAGTGATATTTTTGTAAATTGGAAGAAAACAACGTTTAAGAGACAGTTTTCTGTATTTTTGCATTAAAACTGAGCTTTAATGGAGTGATCCTGCTGTTATCTTGTTTGTAGTATGTAGTGTTAACATTTTTACAAGCTTGGTGTGTCTTTTATTCACCTTTTTAGAATGCTTTCATCTTTCATTTGTAAATACTTTGTCCACTATCTTTTTCTAGAATGTAACAGGTAGTTTTGAAAGAATGGAGCTCTAGAGCACTTTCCCACCATACTATTTGTACGGCCCTTTGGGATTAGTGTCTAGGCTCCCTCATTGTAAATATGGTAGCATTTAGGTTTTGTGATAGTGTAGGAGATGGTAGCAAAGTGTTGCCCTGGGCGAGCCAATGCAGGTCTGGTTGGGGCAGACTTGGAGTAAAAGCATCATATCTTGCAGGGGAATAAAGATCTTGGAGAAATTATTTTTGGAGAATATTGTTGGTGGTCTTGGATATGCATGGTGATCAGGATGAGCCTTTATCAATTCATTTAATAGGAGAACTTTCTAACAGTCTGAAACAGCTTTGAAAAGCTTTAAAACCCTAGGTTTTGGGTCAGTTTTGAGTGTGGCCAGTGTACGACATGTACAGGGCTTAAAACCCTAAAAATATTGGAGGTGAGGGCATGAGAAACACAAAACCTAAGCAAAGAGTCTTGGTCCTTTGGTGGGTTTAGGTTAAAATTACATTTTGTCTCTGTTCAGAGGCCTAATTGGGAGCTCAAGGCTTGTAGCCTTTTCAAACTCTAGAAAAGGAATTGTGTGAAAGCGATGGAAAGTCGGAAAATTGTGGTTGCTCAAGGAGCCTAAATAGGCTATTTTGAAGCTTTGAAACACCTTCACACCCCTACAAGAATCTAGTAGAAGGTTGAGGATATTTGGTCTTTAAGAACAGTAAGGGCCAATGGAGAGCATATGGTGAAGCACCAAGGTTGGCTTGGTAGAAGGAAGCTTGTTGATAGAAGAGGGGTTGGTCAGACAAACCATGGGCACCTAGCCATGAGGAAGGGCCTATAGGTTAGATTGGTGAAGCAGAGCACTAAGAAGGTCTTATAAGGAAAGGCCTAGGGCAGGAATCTGTGATTGATTCCTCCAACCCCACTCCCTATCAGATTGGTATCAAAGCCAGGCTAAAGATTTGGAATCTTATATGTCAAAGGTTGAGTCCAGTGATTCTTTCACCATGGTGACCAATGCAGAATTGGCTAAGATGGTTGAAGGACAAGAAGAAGATAATAGGAAATTGAGGGAAAGAATAGCCCAACTTGAGGCAACAGTGAGGAGTGCACAGTTTAAGGGAAGAATACCAAAGGAAGAAGAGATTGCAGAGGAAGATAAGACCCCTGCACCTGACCCTGTTTTGAAGGAGGAGCCTTTCTTGAAGGCATTGAAAGCTTTGAGTGGGAAAGCACTTGAGGGCATACCACTGTTTAGTGGAAAAATGGAACTTGATTTAGTCATGGATTGGATAGATGGCATGGAAAATCATTTTGAGTGTGATGGATTCACTGAAGCTTAGAAGGTGAAGGTTGCTAAGTCAAGATTGAGAGGATTGGCCTTGACATGGTGGAACTTTATTCAGACAAAGATGGAAAAAGAAGGAAAACAACCCATATCAACTTGGAAAGGAATGGTTGCTAAGGTAAAGGAAGCCTACATGCCAGATGACTATGAGATTCAATTGCACAAGAAGAGGAAAAGTCTAAGGAAGAAAGACCAAGATGTAAACACTTATACAGAAGAGTTCCAAAAGCTTTGTATGAGGTCTAATGTGACAAAGGATGAGAGTCTCAAAGTGGCTAGGTACCTTAATGGCTTGAAATGGAACACTCAAGAAGAGATGGCTCTTTTGAGTCCTAAAACAGTACATCAATGTTATCGATTGGCTATCAAGATTGAGGAAAGGAACAAGAGGAAGCAAGATCAGACTTCCAAGGGTAGAGGCAAAGGTAGAGATCAAAGAGATCAAAGAGGACAGCGTGGTGGCTACCAAGGAAGAGGCAGTGACCAAAGAAATCAAGGTGAGTCTAAACTCATAGAGCATGGAGGTGAAACATCTTCTAGAGGAGGATATAACAAAGGTAGAGGACCTCAAGGAGGTTCAAACAGAAGAAGAGGAGCAGGTAGGAGTAGTTCCTATTTTGCAAACATGAAGTGTTATCATTGTAACCAACTAGGTCATCCTGCTTATAGATGCCCAGAGAAAGCTTCCTCATCAAGCAATGAAAAGAGAGTGGCTTATGCACAAGAGGACACCATGAGTCCTAAAGCATCTAAGATCAGTCATATAGAATCTGAGGTAGGAGAAAATCTTATGTTCAATACGGTTTTGATCAAACAACCTATTAAAGAGGAACCAAAATAGAGAAGAGCTCTTTTTAGAGTAAGATGCAAGATACTTGGTAAAGTATGCAAGGTTTTAGTAGACTCAGGTTCAAAAGACAACATAATCTCAAAGGAGGCAGTAATGAAACTAAAATTGGAGAAAGTGCCTCACAATAACCCCTACAAGGTCACATGGTTGAACAAAGGGCAGAGTGTTTTAGTTAATGAGCAAGTAACGGTGGAGTTCTCTATTGGAGGATATAAAGACAAGCTAATTTGTGATGTTTTACCCATGGATGCTTGCCATCTACTACTGGGTAGACCATGGCAGTATGAAAGAAGTGTTATGTATGATGGGAAAGAGAACACTATTTCATTCAAAAAGGATATAAGAACCTTCAAGCTGCAGTCACTATCAGAAGAAGATGCAGGACAGTCCAAGACACCTAACATCATGTTGAGCAGTGGTAAGGAGTTCCTTAAGGACCTACACCAAGGGAATGAAGGATATGTGGTTGTGTTGCAACCTAAAGAGGAAAATAAGGCTGAAAAGATAGTCCTACCAGAAGCAGTCCAAAAGTTGCTTGATAGGTACAAGAGTATAGTCAGTGATGGTACACCTACAACTCTACCACCAAGGAGAGCCATAAGTCATCAAATTGACTTCATACCTGGAGCTTCATTGCCTAACAAAGCATCATACAAACTGACACCAAAGTAGAACCTAGAGTTAGCTAGGCAAGTGCAATAATTATTGGATCAAGGATTGATTCAAAAGAGCATTAGCCCTTGTGTAGTGCCAGTGGTTTTAGCAACCAAGAAAGGAGGTAAGTGGAGACTTTGTACTGATTCTAGGGAAATAAATAGGATCACCATTAGGTATAGGTTTACTATTCCTAGAATTGAAGACTTGATGGATTGTCTTGGAGTGCTTAGTTCTTCACAAAGTTGGATCTCAAGAGTGACTACCATCAGATCAGGATTAAAGATGGTGATGAGTGGAAGACAACTTTTAAGACAAATGATGGGTTATATGAGTGGAAAGTGATGCCATTTGGCCTCTCAAATGCCCCTAGCAAATTCATGAGACTCATGAATGAAGTGCTCAAGGATTTCATAGGGATCTTTGTGGTAGTATATCTTGATGACATACTAATTTTCAGTAAGACAGCAGAAGAACACTTCAAGCATGTTGAGATGGTTCTTAAAAGGTTTCAAAAGGAAAAGTTGGCAATCAATCTTGAGAAATGTGAGTTTTTTAAGCAAGAGCTTGTGTATCTAGGTTTTTGTAGTGTCCAAAGGCTCATTAAAGATGGACCCAAGCAAGGTGGAAGCCATCCTAAACTAGCCTACCCCAACCACAACAACAGAGGTGAGGAGTTTTCATGGATTAGCCCAATTTTATAGAAAATTCATAAGGAACTTTAGTGGTATATGTGCACCAGTCCTAGATAATATCAAAGGTGGTCTGAAAATAAAGTTTAAGTGGACTCAAGAGGCTGATAAAGGGTTTGAGAAATTGAAACAAGAAGTGGCAACTCAACCTATTCTATTATTGCCTAGTTTTGACAAGTTGTTCACTATTGAGTGTGATGCAAGTGGAGTAGCAGTAGGAGGAGTACTTAGTCAATAAGGTAGGCCTATGGCCTTCTTTAGTGAAAAGCTCAATGAAGCCAAGGAAAAGTACTCTACCTATGATCTAGAGTTATATGCTTTAGTACAGTCCCTTAGGAAGTGGAGGCATTATTTGCTACCCAAAGAGTTTGTGGTCTTTACTGATAACTAGGCACTTAGTTATATCAACACCCAAGAGAAGTTAAGTAATAGGCATTTGAAATGGATGGAATACATCCAAGCTTTTACTTTTACCATCAAGCATAAGAAGGGACAAATGAACAAGGTGGCAGATGCATTAAGCAGAAGATTGTTGACAGTGCAAGAAATACAACTCAAGAGCATTGGTATAGGGAGTTTCAAGGATCTATATGGAGAGGATGAAGACTTTTCAGAAGCTTACAAGGTATGTTCTAATTTTGAGAATCATTTTCATAGCCAATATTCTAAGTATACATTGCAAAATGGACTATTATTTAAGGGTAATCAGTTATGTGTTCCAAGAGGATCAATGAGGAAAAATCTGATTCAGGAAAAGCATAATGGCAGTCTTAGTGGGCATTTTGGTATCAATAAGACCTTAGAGCTAGTACAAAGATTCTATTATTGGCCTAAGTTGGCAAGAGATGTGAGAAGGTATGTGGAACAGTGTGTTGTGTGTATGAAAGCTAAGGGAGGAGCTAGCAATGCTGGTTTATATCAACCCCTACCCATTCCTAACAGACCATGGGAGTGTGTGAGCATGGATTTTGTGGTAGGTTTTCCTAAGACCAAGACTGGTTTTGACAGTGTTTATGTTGTGGTAGACAGATTTAGTAAGATGATACATTTTATTCCCTACAAAACTACTCATGATGCTAGTTACATAGCTCACCTTTTCTTCAAGGAGGTTGTGAGGATCCATGGCTTACCTTTAAGCATAGTTTCTGATAGAGATGTGAAGTTCGTGAGTCACTTTTGGAAGATTCTATGGAGCAGATTGGTTACAAACCTATGTTTTGGATCAGCTTACCATCCTTAGACCGATGGTCAAACAGAGGTGGTTAAAAGAGTGTTAGGTAATCTCTTAAGGTTTCTAACCAAGGAGTATGGAAAAACATGGGATATGGTTACCTCACAAGCTGAGTATGCTTATAATAACAGTGTCAACAGAACTATAGGGAAAAGTCCTTTTGAAGTTGTGTATGGAATGCACCCAAGAGGGATTTGTGAGCTCAGAGACCTTAGATCTATGAAGAATAGAAGTGGACATGTAGAAGAATTCAATCAGACCATGAAGGAGATTCAGGAGCAGGTCAAGAGGACAGTCACAGCAACAACCCAAAAGTTGAAGGAGAAAGTTGATTTGTCAAGGAAGGATGTACAATTTGCAGTAGGGGACTATGTCATGGTCCACCTTAACAAATCTAGATTGCAGAAGGGGATGTCAACCAAAATCCAGATGAAAATAGTGGGACCATGTAGGGTATTATCCAAGTATGGACAAAATTCTTACAAGGTGGAATTACCAATAGACCTAGGCATATCTCCAATGTTTAATGTGGCTGATCTGATCAAGTATAAGGGGAAAATCACTGACATGGACCAGAATAGCAGGGAGATATTCAAGGATTTCAGCAACATGTCACTACCAACTCCAGACAAGCTACAAGCAAAGAAGATCTTGGAGTCAAGAGTGAAGAAGGCTACAAGGAACAAGGTGTACATGGAGCATCTTGTCAAATGGAAGAACAAGCATGAATCTGAAGCTACCTGGGTAGAAGAAGCAAAATTTAAGAAGCAAGTCATTGATATGTCTCTGATCTCTCCTAAAATTCCTTAGTTGTTTGTGCTAAAAGGAGGAGAATGGTGCATGAGCACCTATGGAACAATTGGCAGTTTCCTAGGTAAAGAAGAAACCTAGGGGGTTAAATTTTGTTTTTGCTTTCATAAGGTCTTATAGACCAATTTTTGTTGAGATTAAGGTGTTTTTTTGGTCTTTTGGAAAGAGGATGTCAATATTTCTAAACGTTTAGAGGCTCATTTTGCTGAATGGGAAAAAGTTGCCAAAGTTTGCAAAACACAGTGGGTTTTATAAAGTTTGCTTTAGGTCTTCTAAAAGGCTCGACCCAAGCATCTAAATTGTTTTGGATGCCTATTTAAGGCATGAATCGACCCTCAGGAAGGGTTGGAGGTATTATTGTTGAGTGATATTTTTGTAAATTGGAAGAAAATAACATTTAAGAGATAGTTTTTTGTATTTTTGCATTAAAACTGAGCTTTAATGGAGTGATCATGCTGTTATCTTGTTTGTAGTACGTAGTGTTAACATTTTTACAAGCTTGGTGTGTCTTTTATTCACCTTTGTAGACTATTTTCATCTTTCATTTGTAAATACTTTGTCCACTGTCTTTTTTTGGCCTGTAACAGGCAGTTTTGAAAGAATGGAGCTCTAGAGCACTTTCCCACCGTACTATTTGTACGGCCCTTTGGGATTAGTGTCTAGGCTCCCTCATTGTAAATATGGTAGCATTTAGGTTTTTTGGTAGTGCAGGAGATGCTAGCAAAGTGTTGCCCTATGCGAGCCAGTGCAGGTCCAGTTGGGGCAGACTTGGAGTAAAAGCCTCATATCTTGCAGGGGAATAAAGATCTTGGAGAAATTATTTTTGGAGATTTTTTTTGGTGGTCTTGGATATGCATGGTGATCAAGAGGAGCATTTATCAATTCATTTGATAGGATAACTTTCTGACAGTTTGAAACAACTTTGAAAAGCTTTAAAACCCTAGGTTTTGGGTCAGTTTTGAGTGTGGCCAGTGTACGACATGTACAAGGCTTAAAACCCTAAAAATATTGGAGGTGAGGGCATGAGAAACACAAAACCCAAGGAAAGAGTCTTGGTCCTTTGGTGGGTTTAGGTTAAAATTACATTTTGTCTCTGTTCAGAGGCCTAATTGGGGGCTCAAGGCTTGTAGCCTTTTCAAACTCTAGAAAAGGAATTGTGTGAAAGCGATGGAAGGTTGGAAACTTGTGGTTGCTCAAGGAGCCTAGATAGGCTATTTTGAAGCTTTGCAACACCTTCAAACCCCTGCAAGAATCTAGTAGAAGGTTGAGGATATTTTGTCTTTAAGAAGAGTAAGGGCCAGTGGAGAGCATATGGCAAAGCACCAAGGTTGGCTTGGTAGAAGGAAGCTTGTTGATAGAAGAGGGGTTGGTTAGACAAACCAGGGGAACCTAGCCATGAGGAAGGGCCTATAGGTTAGATTGGTGAAGTAGAGCACCAAGAAGGTCTTATAAGGAAAGGCCTAGGGCAAGAATCTTTGATTGATTCCTCTAACCTCGCTCCTTATCATGCTCTCTGCTTATTTTATAAGGCACGGCTACCTTCGAAAGATATGCAATGAATGGAAACTCAGGGGTATGCTTTTAACCAGAAAGCGGGAAAGGAGCACTAAAATTTATCCATAACCATGAAAGTAAATGTGATGAATTGATTTAGAATGAAGTGAATGCAAACAAATGATACAAAGCCCATTTATTCCACACCCACAATGAGAAACAAGAGAGGAATGAGCAATAAATTTCCCCTTTAATAGATGAATTATTCTACATTGAAAGTTCCAAAAATAATTACACATATAGTTTGATATAACATAAATCAATATTAGAAAGAAATTGCAAAAGCCCAAATTCTATTGGCAATCAAAGGAAACATTTGCAAATGCAAAGATCTTAAAACACTTTCTTTATTTATCCAATATCAAAACATTAGCACAAAGGCCCAATACCCTATACAACCAACTATATTGAAAGAAAAACTTAAGGCTACCCTTACTTCTCCTATTTTTGAAAATAGCCCAAAAGATCCCCTTTATAAGAAACTTGGAGGCCTATATATATGCACTCCAAAACTGTTACATTCCAAAAGTAACGGTCTTGAAAATGAACAACAACAAAGCTCGAGAAATGACAACCATTTTTTTAGAAAAGACATTATTCTTTGTCGCAAAAAAGATTCCATGCACGTCGCTAAATCGTTGGAGGTGCCAAAACTCTATACAGCTCCAATTGCATTTCCATAACTAAATTGTTGAATTCGGTGTGTTCTTCTTCTTCTTCTTCCAAAACAAGGATCACCCTATTGTACTCGACATAGCTGGTTTTCTCCTTCCAGGCCAATGAACGTAATTGAGAGATGATATCGAATTGCTCCTCCTCTAGCCAACTCAAATCAAGTTGCATAATAGGAACTAGTTCATCTTCCCATTCCTCGACATCACCATGAACTACCATTACGAGAAAATCTTTGGAATCGAAAAATGTGTTTCCACCTTCCCTTGCATGTAGGCTTATTTAACTTTGGCGGTGAAAGTGGTCATTTATTCTCTAAGCAAAACGTGTCAAACTGTTTCACCAACTTTCTTATTAAAGAGTTATCTTTTCAGAATATTTTTAAAGATTACATTAAATTCCCTGTTGAGGTCTCAAGACATTTGAGAAGGAATTCCTTAAAAGCGTTGTACAATTCATTAAATGCGCTGACACTTTGGAAATGATGTATCTCGCTAAGGTTGCCCCATTGCTACAAGCTAGAACTTTGTAACCATGGGTCAAAAGTTCTAGAGTTCCACAAACTGTCAACATCCCGATAACATAAAGCATCACTTCCAAAGGTTATAAGAAGATCAGGTGATTTTGAAATTTTGAAACCTAGTGACTCGGTTAGAGAACTTGACAGGAGCGTGATAGTTATATGCTTCATCAGAGTCGCAACTTAGACATAAATGCACAAGTTTAAAAATTATCATGAAAGGAGAAGCTTTAAAACAAATTGACTTGGAATAAAATTTCAGGGGGTAATAGTACCAGACATTTATTCACACCAACATACATCTTTGAAATATTTTGCATATATCTCCTATATTATTAGCTTTATTTTTGGAAAATATTGTGATGTTGTGCATATAAATGATGATGCATTTCCCAATCAATCCATTGAAAGTGATTTTCCAAGATTGTTGGAAAGTAGCTCATGCATTGATGAGGTTGAAAGACATTCTTTTGTATGCAATGTTTCCCATTTCATAGTGAAGGTCATCTTCAACCTATCCTCTTCTTTAACCATAACTTCATTGTAGCTTGATATCCATTTAAGAAGGACATTATTTGAGATTTGTTCACTATCTAAGGCACTTCATCCAATTAAGGTAGTGGGGATTTATCAATTTCTAACTCTCAATTGAGATTCCTAAAATCAACACAAAGCTTGATTTCTCCATTTTTTTTCTGACCAGTACTAAGTTGGCTACCCAGGTGGAATGTTGCACAGGGTATACGATTCTAGGACTCAAAAATTTATGCATCCCTTTTTAACATATCATTCAAAGAACTTGTGATCTGAGGCACTTCATTGAATGAAGGAAGTGGGTATTTATCTTTTTTTAAGCTTAGTTAAGATTCCTAAAATCAACACAAAGCCTGATTTCTCCATTTTTTCTGACTGGTACTAAGTTGCCTACCCAGGTTGAATGTCACATGGGATATATGATTCTAGCACTCAACAATTCATGCACCTCCTTTTGGATCAAGGGTTCCAATAAAGCATTGACAAGACATTGTTTTTGTCTGAAAGGTTTTGCTCCTGGATTTTATTGGTGTAGGTTTTTATTTTCCTAGTGGGTTAATTTATTTTCCCTTAGTCCTAGGTTTTTTCTACACTTAATTAAGATTTCTTAGGATAATAAAGTGAGTTTATCATTTAATAACTAGGATTAATAAGTAGGAGATAAGTGATGTGGTGTGCCCTTCTTTAAAGGGTGGAACACTATCCACTTTTGGTGGCCATCTCCATTTTTGGTGGTTAATTCCTATTGGTTGAATTTTCCACCTCCATCATCCCCTTAGTTCTATATAAACTCACAACCTAGCTTGTATTTTCATATACTCTTTCATATTCTTGCATTGTTGCATACATTGGCATACATGCACCTTGATGCATGCATGCATTATTCTGCAAATTTTCTTTGAGCTCCTAATGCAATCTTGTCATTTTGACATTTGTACATCTCTTTGAATCTCGGGTCTATAATTGTGTTATTTCATTTATATTTTATAGCTTATCTCTCTCATAGAAGATCTTGGTTATTTAATCTATTTTAGATTTCTAACATGGTATTAGAGCTTAGATTTTGAGATTTTTGAATACTAATTCTTGATTAAGAGATTGGAGTTTTTTGTACGATCTTGAAAATTCTTATATTCTCTTCTCTTGTGTTTCAATATGATCTAGAGAATCATAAAGGAATTATGAAGATTTATTAATCTTATATTAGCATGTGTGTTTTTGGTGAGATTTTTTTATTGTAGCTATTCTAGTTATAGTGGAAACATTTTTTATTGTCCCATTTCATCCAAGAGGCTCAAGAAAGTCATAATTGGATTTTTTTTCACTCAATTTGGCCACCATATGACATAGTAGAAAACAAAGGTTTGAAGCTTAGATTTGGTGAACAACTTTTTGCATCAGCATTTTTCGGGCCAAACAGACCTTGCGATTGTGCTTGGATGGCTCAAAAATCCCTACTCTCATATAAAATTTGTCTATTTTAGATGAATTTTATTTTTGGAAAGTTTTTATTTTGTCGGGGGGTCATCACTATAGGCTAAATTCAACCACTTTTAAAAAAATTCATAACTTTTCACCACGATGTCCATTTTTGGCAAACAAGATATCGTTGGATAGCTAGGGACAAGAAATTTCTATCCACAAAGGTTTTGAAAAGAAAATTTTCCATTTTTCTGCAAGATATTGCAGGTTGAAGCTATTGTTGCATTTTTTTCTTCAACAGGCCATAACTTTTTCCCCAAAGCTCCATTTTTTGGAAACGAATAGGCATTGGAAAGCTATTGAATAGCACTACATAGCTATAGGGAATTTTTTTTTCAAATTTTAGCTCTGGTTAATTTTATCTAAATTTGTAATTTTGGTCATTGCAAGCCTATTGAGCACTGTATTTTGGAAAAGGCTTTGAAAATGCACTAATCATAAAGTGCCAACATTGTAATATTTTTGGGGTGATTTTTGACTAGTGGAAAGGAAGGGTGTCACTTGTAATGAAATAACTTTAAAAGTAGAAGAATATGATAGGAAATATGTTGCAAGTACTTGATAATAATATGCCACTTCAAGGGGACAACCTCCTAATCCACTTTGAGGGGGATACCTCCAATAGTCCTCAATAAGAGCACAATACTCAACATCATAATGAAATAAGACTCACAACCTGCTATATATACCTATTTATGCCTAGGATATCACTCAGGCCAACCTAGATTGCCCTATATAAGTCTTAGGCCAACCTAAACAACCAAATAACAATACACTAATGATAATATGACTTAATTAAGAGTTAATATAGCCACAAGCCGACTATTCATAACCATATACACTATGGAAGTAAGGGCATAACAACTTTGTAAATGCACTAATCATAAAGTGCCAACATTGTAATAATTTGGGGGTGATTTTTGACTAGTGGAAAGGGAGAGTGTCTCTTGATGTCTCTTTTTGCATTCACTTAAAGTGGTTTTTTTGTATCAATATTGGGGGGATTTATACAAACAATTTATAATCATAGACTAAGATAAAGTTCCATTTATGGAGGGGTTATGCATATCTCTTAAAAATTATTTCCATCCTTTTGTTGTCAAGCTAACTTCAAAGAACTATTTGTCTTGGAAATAGGGGGTAAAGAATCATTGCCTTGAGAAAGATCTACTACACTATCTCCTTAGACTTGTTCCTAACCCAAGTGACTATAATCAAAATAATGCATGGTTTAATAATATTGACATGGTTTATGGACTAATATGTCTTACCATTTTTGAGGATATTCTGCATCATGTAGAGCATAATGAGTGACCAAGTTCATTGGTTGGACCATCATCCAACAATTGTATGGAGACATTTCATCTTCATCTGAAAGTGATGTTTCCTTGGAGAACTAGGATACTGTGGATAATATTGAGACTAATATTCCCCCATCTTGTGTGGACGATCAATTCATTGATACCCCATAACACATGCTTGTTGTAGCTTCAGATTCCAAAGATGCTTCTTCAAGAGCTTCCAGTGATTCATTGCAACATGATCGTTTATGTCTTTTGGATTCAGATCATTAGGAACAATTTCTACCATATATTTCTTATTTGTTTATAGAGTCCCTCATTGTGGATCTAGATGACACTATTGAGTACATACATCTTCTCTTTTAGGACAACTCTTTTGTCCTTGAATTTACTATTGCTGCTTCATATTCCAATGTTGCTTCTTCAAAATTTTCTAGTGATTCTTTGCAACAAAGAATACATTGTCTTTCAGATTCAGCTTTGTGGGATGATCTCTTGAAAGGTATTTTAGACTTGTTTATGGAGACATGTATTCGAGATATATGAGACACTATTGATTTTATTCATCTTCTCTTTGATGAAGTTGATTCTTATTCAGTTGTTGTGAGAGAACACTTTGACCCTCTACTTCATTCTCTACATGATCATTCCTTACAATTTAACAGAGTGTGGATACTTTTGATGAACATTTGCAGGAGATATCTATAGAGGAGATACTTGAGTCTTTAGATGGTGTTCTATATCAGTCTCTAGGAAATTTTGAGTTTTCATTTTTCAGCAATGTGACCTAGATCACCTTATTTGTTTGTGAAAGGCTTCAACATCGACATGGGAACACTTGAGCCGACTTCAGAGACTTCATATATTTTGGTTTTTCTTCCTACATATTCCTTTTAGGAGTGGGGAGATTTTAATGAAATAACTTGCACAATAGAAGAATATGATATAAAATATGTTGCAAATACTTGATAATAATTGAAAATAACAAGCCACTTCGAGGGGGAAACCTCCAAATATCCCCAATGAGAGCAAAATTCATAATCTGATGATAAAATAAGACTCACCACCTCCTATATATACCTATTTATGCCTAGGGTATCCCCCAAATTGACTCAGATAGCCCTATATAAGCCTTAGGCCAACTTAAATAACTAAATAATAAGAAAATAATGATAATATGACTTAATTAAGAGTTAAGATAGCCACAAGTCGACTATTTGTGACTCGATGTACACCAATATTAAGGGCTAGCATTCCCTCCTCTTCAAAGAAGCATTCTCCTCAATGCTAATCAAGTGTGGATTCTTCTAAATGAACTCCTTGTCCTCCCATGTGGCATCTTCACGTGGTAAATTCTTCCATTGGATGAGATACTCAGTGAGACTTATATTCCTTAGCTTCTTCGTGTGTGTTTGACGAATGCACTCTAGTTCCAAAATGATTCTTCCTTCTTCATCGATCTCTGGTAGTACTATTTTAGTTGGAATATTATGCATAATTACCTTCTTCAAACAAGAAACATGAAAAATTAGATGTATCTTTGTTGTCGATGGAAACTCTAGCTTGTAGGCAACACCACTAATCTTTTGCATGATTTGGTATGGGCCATAATACCTTGGAGACAACTTGTTATTCTTTTTTTGTTGTTTCAGTGAGACTTGCTTATAAGGGTGCAATATCAAGAAGACCCAATCCCCAACTTCAAAACTTCTTTTGCTACAATGCTAGTCTACCTACTACTTCATTCAATTTTGTGCCATGGCTAAATTCTCCTTGAGTCCTAAAAGTACCTAATGTTGATGAATAAAGTGGTCCTCTACTACTCAAACTCCTTGTCACTTTCAATGATGATGTGATGGAAGGAGGATGATATCCATATAGTGCCAAAAATGAAGCCTTTTTTTATGAGCTATGAAAAGAAGTGTTATACCACCATCCTACTAGTGGTAGCCAATCTACCCATTGAGACTATTTATTTGAAGTGAAAAAACATAGATATCCTTCCAAACAATTATTGACAACCTTAGTTTTCCCATTTGATTAAGGGTCGTAAGAAGAGCTATGAGCCAATTAAGTACCCAAACATGAGAATAAATCTTTCCAAAAGTAATTGGTAAAGATAGGATCATGGTCACTAAAAATAACCTTAGGTGCACCTCGTAGCTTTTGTATATTCTCCAAAAAAGATTTTTCCACTACACTTGTGGTAAAAGGATGTGATAATGCAATGAAATGTGCATTTTTAGTGAGGTGATAAACTACTACTATGATGACATTATGAACTTTATATTTGAGAAGCCTTGTGATGAATTCCATGGATATCTCTTCCTAATGTTGGTTGGGAATAGCTAAGGGCTGCAAGAGACCTGGTGTCTTAATTGTCTCCCCATTATTCCTTTGACAAACTAAACATTCAACCATTAATTTTTTAACACCAACTTTTAGCCCTTCCCAAAAAAGATCTTGCTTGATCTGATGATATGTCTTAAAAAATCCTAAATGATTTCCAACTAGAGACTCATGTTGTTCTATGAGAATCTTGTACTTAAGAGTGGAATTCTTGTAGAGATACAAACATTCTTTATACCAAAGAGTATCTCCCTTCCAACAAAACTTAACTAAAATACTAGGATCACTCTTGAATTTTTGGATGAGATTACTTGTCACAACATCATTCTACCACTTTGCTTTGGCTTCTTCTGCCCAATTTTCTTGTAATATTGAAAGGGCACACAATAAGGCTTCATCTTTCTCATCCTTCCTAAAAAGTGCATCTGCCACAATATTTTCCTCCCCTTTCTTATATACATCTCAAAGTCATATACCAACATCTTAGTGACTCATTTTTGTTGCTCTTCATAAGATGATATTTGTTCCAAAAAATATTTTAGGCTATCATGATTTGTCTTAACCTTGAAGTGTCTACCCATTAGATAAGGCCTCCATTTTTTAACTGCGTGAAGAATCACTAACATTTCCTTCTCATAAATAGGTTTGAGTTTATTCTTACCCTTTAATTAATGACTCTCAAAAGAAAATGGTCAAACCTCTTGCATGAGTACTACTCCTATAACATTTCTTGAAGCATTTCATTCCATAATAAATTCCTTGGTGAAGTCTAGAGTGGCAAGCACTAGAGTTGTACACATAGCCTCCTTCAATCTCTCAAATGTTGCACTAGCAGACTCATTCCAATGAAAAGAATCCTTCTTCAATAAAGTTGTGAGAGGTGCTACTATATGACCATAATTCTTCACAAATATTCTATAGTATCTTGTCAATCCAAAAAAATCCCTCAATTTCTTAATGATTTTTGGAACAAGCCATTCCATGATAGTCTTAATTTTGTTAGGCTCCACCTTTACTTCTTCATGTGAAACTATGTGTCCCAAATACTCCACCTCATTAAGACCAAAAGCACACTTGGATGGCTTAGCATAGAGTTGATGATATTCAATTGTTTGTAATGCTTGATCTACATTCTACAAGTGTTCTTCCCATGTCTTGCTATAAATCAATATATCATCAAAGAATACTAATACAAACTTCCTCAAGAATTTCTTAAGAATGGAATTCATCAAAATTTGGAATGTAGATGTTGCATTGGTAAGACTGAATGCATCAACAACAATTCATAATGACCCTCATGAGTCTGAAATTCTATCCTACAAATATCTTCTTCTGTAATTCGAATTTGGTGATAACTAGATCTAAGATCTAACTTGGTAAAATACATAGCTCCATTCAATTCATCTAGCAAATTATTAATGATTGTAATAGGAAACTTATCTTTAATGGTGTACATGTTGAGCACTCTATAGTTTGGACACATGCACCATGTTTCATTCTTCTTACGTACCATCACCATAGGTGAGGAGTAAGCAGTTTGGCTATGCCTAATAATTCCTGCCTCTAGCATCTCTTCAATAATTTTGTCTCACTTTTTTGTATATGTGGGTACTTATAGGGCCTGATGTTGGGTGGCTAGCTCCCTGCAACTAGTTGTATGGCATGATCATGATCCCTCTTAGGAGGAAGTACATTAGACATATCTCCAAAAACCACTGAGTGGTGATCAATTATTTCTTGTAAATATGGCTAAGTAGAAGCATTATATTGAGAGACTTCTAATGAACATGACTGGGCCACAAATCCATCAACTCCTTTCTTAAGAAACTTTTGCATTTGATGAGAGCTTACCATTTGTGGGGACCTTGCCGTCAATCCTCTTAGCTCTACTATCTTTCATTGTGTTTGAAATCTCATGAATAGTTCTTGGAAGTTCATCTCAATTGTTCCCAAAGTAGTAAGCCACTGTACTCCTAAAACAATATCTATTGCACCCATGGAGATAGCATACATTGGGCTATCAAGGTGATAATCTGCCATTGATAACTTAATGCTATGGAATTTTCCAAAGCAACCAATAGTACCACCACTTGCAATCAAGACCCGAAACTCTCAAGCTAGATATATAAAACAATTTAAATCAGTAGCCAACTTTATGTTGATGAAATTATGAGTACTACTCGAATCAATCAACACTGTTACTTTCTACTTCTTTAAGTAACCAACTACCTTGAGAGTTTAAGGAGCACTAAAACCTGAAAGTGCATGACAAGAAATGATTGGTTGGGAATCATGTGATTCCTCATCTGACTCCCTTTCACCTTCTAATATTGCTTCCTCCTCATCTTCCTCACATGGACCTTCGATATAGAACAATTTCTTTTCACTGCATTTATGTCCCTGACTATATTTTCCATCAAAATTGAAACATAACCCTTTTGATGTCTTCTCCTCAATATGTTGTGGGTTCAACCTAGTAGGTTGAGGAAGCGAAGTTGAATATCCTTGGTCTCTTATCACATTATCCCATTGCTTTCTAGGAATGAAAGAATTTTCCTCTACCCTCCTTTCTAAGACAAAAGACTCTAAGATAGAGTTAGGACTAAACGTGCGTACCTCGTATTGAGTGTGATCCTTTAGACCACCCAAGAACAAATTATTCAAGTTCTCCTCTATAATTGTATCCACTCTTAAGGAAAGATTTTGAAATTGCTGAATATAATCCTCAAGTGACCCTATTTGTTGAAGTTTAGCTAGTTGGCTGAAGAAGTTGTCTTGCTATATTATTCTTGGATTTTCTTCATAAAAACTAACCATGAGACAAACAGACCCTTTTTCTCTCGATGAATACAAAGCCAATGATACCAAATGAATTAATCTTGTTCTAGATATAGGGAAGCCATCATGACCTTATATCCATTTGGGAATTGATGGACTCCAAAAAAATTCTCCATTTGGTTTATCCATGTTAGAGGATCTTTGCCATAGAACTTGTGCATATCCACCTTTAGAATCAAATTACTAGATCCCATAGAAGTATTGACATTTGATTGAAGATTAGTTGACCTAGAAGTTTCACCTTGGTTGTTTGAGAACTCCTTTCTTGGTTCATTCATATAGGCGCTTAACATGCTTTGTATGTTTGATATATCTCCTCTTAGGTCACACATAGCCATCTTCATTGAGGAAATTTCTTCCTTGACCTTACTGATTTCCTCATTGGGAATAATGTCCTCTATTGTTTTTTATTAGGAAAAGTAGGTTTTGAAGGGATCCTGAAACCATTTACAATGAGAGAAGGCTGCCCAAGATAAAGCAACAAGAACCAATAGCCCCAAAAAAACCAAAAAGCTTATCAAAAGATAAACCTAGACAAACCAGCAATAAAACCTACAACAAAAACATCAACACAAAAGCGAACTAAAAACCAGCTAAAGCATTTTGTCTAAAAACTTAGTCAACTCCAAATTACTTGAGATGACATTGTCATGCATCTCCACCACATCCTCGATGGCCGCCCTCTTTTTAGTCTTACTTCTGGTATACAAACACGGGCCTTCATCCACACTCTTCTCCACCTAGTTCATGTGATTAACATCAAAAATTGCTTCCTCATGCTAGCCAAAATCCAATTGTTTACTAGTCCATTTGATAGCTTTTTCATTCAATAGAGTCAAACCCTATGCACTGGAATTAAGGGACTGGTTACTTATTTGCACCATAGACTACAAATTACTACAAATCTTATTCACTTTATCTTCCATAGAGATAAGTCGCTACTCATGAATCCTATGAACAATATCCTCCATGGACGTCAGCCTCTGCTTAGGGTCCTTGCCCATCTTTTCAACATCCACCGCCATCTTATCTAGCACAACATTCATCGATTTGAATTTATTTTTCACTGAAAATTCATTCTTATTGTAGTTGACAATGTCAAACAAACACTTTTCCAGTCATTCAACTTAACATTGAGATCCTTCACCTCTGAAAAAATCCATTTAAAAAGTGATAAGAGATTTCTAGTCCCATCCTCAGCCATTTGACAAAAGAGATCTAGGTCAATTTCATCCTAGTTCAACGACTCAATAGAAGGGTTAGCAGGATTATGAGGTTGACACTTTTGGCCCACACCTTCACCCTCCAAAGCATCCTCGGTAGGAGAATCCTCCACATCAACAACTTCAACCACTACCTGCTGCTTACTAGCATTCATTGCTGAAGTCGCTAACAACTCCAAAAGCCCTTTCTTGTCCTCAACTTGCTCAAAACCCTTACATCAAGCGAAAATAACCTAGTTTGCAAAGGAGAAACCTCTCTAGAATTCTTGAAACATTCTCCCTCAATATCTTTGTCCACCATACACTACTCATTTCCAACCTTGACACTCCCTTGTTTCCCCTTATCAGTTAAAACAAGGGACACACCCAAACCCATCACCTCTTCCTCAATCGATTTTATAACTTGTTTCTCCTCCCTTTGTCCACTTTTCTTCCTCTTAGAACCCCTCTTAGCACCTGAGGAAACAACATCATTCATTTTAGTGTCATTGTCATAGCCTTTCTTCCATGAAATAGAAGCCTCTAGATCATGTTCCTTCTCAGACTTACCCTCCTTATCACCAGAATCCAAATCATTCAAGCCACCCTCCTCATAATCACCATTCCATTCCTTAATCAACTCCCCTGTATCATACCCAGGCACAAAGCCCCTCACCTTTCTAACAAGAGGAGATCTTAGGAAGTTCAGGAATGAATTTAACTTTGATATAGTCAATTATAAACTTCATAAGACCCTCATGAAGTATGGAATTACTAGGATTTTTCGTATGATCTTCAATGGTAGTTTTCATAGAAAGAAGCAAATAACAGGGAAATGACACTATATTGTTGTGCCTGAAATGGTTTAACATAAAGTGATAACCATAAACAACATAATACTTTCCATCAAGCATAAAATATTTCATTATAGCCAATGCCACATCTCTCCATAGTGGCTTAATGGAAGTCTTGTCATATCCATTGCTTCCCACACACCTAATCTTATTTTGTTCCTTCCCTTGTTCCAAAGCGCTCTTGGAGCTCCATGGTTTCTATAAAAAAATTTTTCCCTTCATGGATAAACCCATGATTTCAACAATTAATCCCCCCGTGACATCCACCTCCACCCCTTGGTAGTGCAACATTTTGTTGTTCTAACCCTTCACAAAAACCTCAGTAATCTTTGAATCAAACCCATGCAGTTTGAGAAAATAATGGCAAACTCCACATTTCTCTAGATACTCACACTACCTCATTCCCACTAAATTCTTCACATGAGAATGACTCCAGTTTGCAATGATCTCCACCCATTGCAGCCAAAGACAAACACACCACAACCTTCACCTTGTTTTGATGGGCATAGAAAACTAAGAGTAATCCAAAAGTAGGGCCAAAAAATGCCCATAATCTGTGTTAACCTGACAGTGTAGGTACACCCAACAATAATAACCAATTCCATGAGATTTTTTCCATAATATATGTAATAATTACTCAGACAGGCTCTAAACTCTAAGTTCTTAAACCAAATAAAGAGAAAAAAAATTAAACTCTTATCTCCCAATGTTTCAACCATCGTGAAAAGATAGTTGATCATGATTAATGATACTTTGGAGATTAACTGGAATTTCATCATAGGAATTCCAACAATTATGAGCCATGACACCCACATTAGCAAACCCATCGGCCGAGATATTTCCCTCACAGAATACATGTGATATTTAATAATCATCAAAGGAATGAAGAATGGAGAGGGAATCTTCAATGATATGAAAAATAGACCACGATGGAGGATTCACCTTCAAAATACAATTAATTATATTAAGGGAATCCCCTTCCAACCATACCTTGGTCACCTTGGCCTCTTTAGCTAGGAGGAGGCCATGATAAGTTGTTGATGCCTCTAAAAAGTGGTTAGTCTAGGTTCCCAAAGGGAGTTCCACCATAGAGACAAACCTACCATTCTCATTACGTAACACTCCCCCACAACTAGTAGGTCCTGGATTCCCCTTAGCAATGCCATCAAAAATAACTTTGAACCATCTCCAAGGGGGAGCTTTCCACTGAACCCCCTCCCTAGAAGATTTAGTTTTCTTCAAAAAAATAGAAATGTCACAAGAAATACTCCATCTACTGTCAATCATCAATTCATAATCAGAGACCACAACCCTCAGACCATGGGAGTGAAGCACAAACATTTCGAAAAGAAAAATTTCCCTTTTCATCTCACAAATTTTGAGAGCAAGCCTAAAGGGAGGTAGTTCCAACTGACGGAAAATACGATTATTTCATTCCTTTCAAACTCCCCACGCTACTTGCAGCAAGATAAAAGACCATAACAAACAAAGAGTCAGATTCAGAGTAGGAGCCACGCACTGGGACCAAAGATCTAGGATAGAGGCAAGGAAAACCCATGATAAATTTCACCATTGAAGGAAATGGGCCCAAACTTCTGAAGAGAAACTGCACCCAACAAGAAGATGACTAACATCTTCAATAGCCTCCTTACACAAAAAGCATCTATTAGGTAGAGCATAACCCCTTTTCAAGAGATTGTTAAAAATCAAAATTTTATCTTGACAAAGAAGCCAAAAGAAAATGTTAATTTTAGGCAGGAGCTTCAGATTCCACAAGTGACCCCATAAAGGAGGACCAACAATACGAGTCTGATTAGAGAAAGTGGAAGACACTGAAAATTGGCCACTCAAAGAAAATCGCCACACCACCCTATCAGCAGGGGCATAAGCCAAAATATGAATCAAGGATAAGAACTGATGCAGAGGTTCAATGTCCCTATTAACCAAATCAATCCTTATCCACTTACCATCTTCAATATAATTTGAAACTAAAGAACCATACAAACCAAAATAAAAGTCTTTGAAGGGGGCTGCTCAAGGTTCATCCTTTAAGGGTCCATCACCAATCCACTAGTCATCCCAGAAGCGAATACTCCTACCATTCCCAAGCACCCATCACAAACCATCAACCACAATAGAGTGAGCTTTCAACATGAAGCTCCATAAGGCCGAACCTGAGGGAGGAATGAAGACACCACTGAAAATCTCTCTAATCTTATCAATACCCCTTGTAAGGAAGCTAAGGTAGAAGAACAAATTCCTACACTAATCTTGAGAGGAGAATAATGTAAAAAAAATTACAGATCTTTAACAATTACAAAAACTTAAACAAAAATAAACACAAATATCATGCATACCACGACACAATGATTTACGTGGGGAAAACCCTTTCAGGAGAAAAACCCCACACTCCAAAAGATGCCCAATATATTATTCAACAATCACAAAGATTACAATATACTTACAGAGAAAGCTTCTCACAGGAGTATCACCACTCAAAGATCAGGGGATAACATGACTGCTATTAGAGTCTTTGAATACATCACCATCTCTCTACCGCAGTCATAATACAACACCCTCATAAAATAGGGTTACATTCTAGGGCAAGAAAGGCCAACAAAATATCCACCATTAGATCTAAAACCTAATACTTAACGGTCTAGATTTACAATGTATCATTTATCTAATGTATGTTGATCATTTTAGTAGTTTCTTATAAAAGCTTACAAAAAATTGTTTACACACATCCCTCTCCTCCCCCGTGATGCCATTGTATATTACACCTATCAATGTAATTAGGATATATATATATATATATATATATATATAACATTGTCTCTTAATTGCTAGGGGTCGAAAGGCCCATAGTCTCTAAATACCGTCTGAACTTCTCTTTGCTCATATGTTTAGTTAAATAATTAGCAACATTCATCAAAGTCTCTACCTTAACCAACTCCACCCTACCATATTCAACCATATCCCTAACAAAATGATACTGTATGTCAATGTGCTTGGCCTTGGCATGAAATGTCAAGTTCTTAGCTAGAAAAATTGCACTTTGACTATCGCAATAAATTTTCACTGCACCTTGTTTTATGCCAATATCTGAACACAGTCTCTTAAGCCAAATTGCTTCTTTACAAGCATGAATAGCTACCATATACTTTGCTTCTGTAGTGGACAAAGCAATTGCATCCTATCGCTTACTCATCCAAGTTGATTGCACCACCAAATAAAGTAAACACATAAGCATTGGTGGATCGTCTACTATCAATATCACCTACCAAGTTTGAATCCACAACCATGAATATCAAGGGAAATTTCATCTTGAATCACATTACTATGATAACACAAGGAATAATCTGAGGTACCACACAAATATTTGAAGACCCTTTTAACACATCCCAATGAACCCTACCAAGATTAGACATATATTTGGAAAGAACTCCCACTGCTTGGGAAATGTATGGTCTAGTACAAACCATAACATACGTCAAACTTCCAATGACACTCTAGTAAGGAACTTTGCTCATGTCTTTAATTTTAGATAACTTTGTTCCAAAAAAAGGGGAACACACAATGGCCTACAATCCTGCATGTTAGATCTCTATAAAATTGAATTGACATACTTTCTTTGGCCAAGCCATAACTTTCTATTCAATCTATCTCTTTTAATTTCCATTCCAAGAATGTGCTTAGCTGCACCAAGATCTTTCATTTCAAATTTAGCAGCAAGTTGAGATTTCAATTATGAAATCAAACCTTTCCCTTTACTAATAAATATCATATCATCAACATATAATGCAATAAACATGAATGATCACCATGAATTTTATAATAAACACAATGATCTGATTTAGAATGCTCAAATTCCAAACTCAACACATGTGTCAAATTTCTAGTAGCACATCCTAGGACTCTGTTTTAAGTCGTACAAGGATTTCTTCAATTTGCAAACCAAATTACTTTTACCTTTCACCATGTAGTGCTTTGGATGTGTCATATAAATATCCTCCTCCAACTCACCGTGAAGGAAAGTAGTTTTCACATCCATTTGCTCAAACTCTAAATCATGAGCAACAGTAGTAGAAAGTAAAAATCTAATGGATGTCATTTTTGCAATAGGAGAGAATATCTCACCATAATCAACACCCTTAACCTAAGAGTAACCTTTTGAAACAGACCTTTCCTTGTACTTCACAATACCTCTATCTAAACCAATCTTCTTCTTGAACGCCCATTTGCAACCAATAGGTTTCTGCCCTTCAGGAAATGGTACAAGATTTTTTGTATCATTATTTTTCAAAGATGTTATTTTTTCATCCATAGCAATCTTTAAGGATTCTGCATTATTCATACCTAATACCTCTTCTACATATTTAGGTTCATCCATGTTATTATTGAAAGCAAAAATACATCTCTAATCATTAGGTATATACCTTTAAGGTGGTTGTCTATGCCTTGTAGACCTATGAAAATGCCAAGTTGGAGGTTCTTCCTCCTCTTTTGAAGATCCAAAGCTAGATGAGCTCTCCTCAAATTCTTGTCTATCCTTGGGCCTTGACTCAACTTTCTCAGGTGTAGAAGGAAATTGAATCACATCTTCTTGTTTACTTTGTTTTGGCTGCAATGTAACAAAAGAAGGTTTAGTTTCTCTAAAAATAACACTTCTACTATATATTACCTTTTGTGCAACAAGATCCCAAAGCTTGTATCCTTTCACACCATAACTATATCCAATGAAGATACATTTCATAGCCTTGTTCTCTAGTTTTTTCACTTCTCCTTGGGCACATGTGCATATGCCTCGCAACCAAAAACTCTAAGATGTCGTAATGAAGGCTTGTGACTTGACCATGCCTCTATAGGCATCTTATCAACAAGAGTTGATGTAAGAGATCTATTAATTAGGTAATAGGCAGTGGCAACAACTTCAACCCAAAACCTTTGTTCTAGGCCAACACCACTTAACATACTCCTAGCCTTCTCCATTAGTGTCCTGTTCATTCTTTCTGCAACTCCATTCTGTTGTGGAGAATGCAGAGTTGTATTTTGTCTATGAATACCACAATCTTTAAAAAATCTATCAAAATCATTAGAGAAAAATTCACCACCATTATCAGTCCTCAAAAATTTTATTTTCTTTCAAGTTTACAACTCAACCATTGCTTTAAATTCTTTAAATCAACTAGAAAATTCAGATTCGCTCTTTAGAAAATATACCCATGTCCTACTATAAATCATCAATAAATGAAACATAATATGTGGATTTACCAATCAAAGGAACATCTATAGGACCAAACACATCATAATGAATAAGATCCAATACACCAAAAGACTTATGAGAACTCGAGTAAAAAAATGTGGTTTTGTTTTCCATAAATGCATTGCTCACAAAAATCAAATTCAAGATTCCTATCAGACAAACCTTCTACAAGGTTTTTATTTTTCAAGGTACTTAGACCCTTTTCTCCAGTGTGGCCAAGTCTCTGGTGCCATAACATAGTTTTCTCTGCAGTAACTTTGATTCATAAGAAAGAGCACCCTTGGGTACCCAAAATCCATGACCATCTGTTGAAGGTGAGAGCCTCACTTTTTCCACAAACTTTTTTTTCATAGAATTACTATTGCACTTGACAGTGCATGCATCAAGCTTATATAATGTGCCATATTTGACACCTCTAGCAATCACCATAGCACCTCTAACCATCTTGCATCTTGCATAAAAAAATACTACCTGCACACCCGCATCTATTAGTTTTCATACATATAACAAATTTCATGCTAATCCAGGGATATGCAACATACCATTAATCCTTTTTTATTCTACCATCAAGAAATATTATTTTAACTTTACCATGGACAATAGTATCTAAATGAGAACCATCACCCAAGTACACCTTACCTCCATCAAATTCTTCATATTCAAAAAACCAATCTTTATTAAAGGTCATATGGAAAAATGCACCTGAGTCAATTAACCATGCATCATTACCTACATGAGTTACCAAAGCTACAATGAGTGCGTTGCCATCTTCTTTCTCAGACTCAAAATAAAAATCAAATTTCTTCTTTTTTCTTCTTTCTTTTTTTGCATTCCTTATGAACATGTCCAGGCTTACCACAATTTCAGTAAATAACTTTGGACTTTCTAGGAGATTTAGATATCCCCCTAGACTTGGATTTTTCATGCTTCTCATTCTTCTTTCCCTTTTCCTTAGGTTTTCCATGAACATTTAGGGCCTCCTTGGTAGTGATGGATGCCTTCCTCATCTCTTCATAAATAAAATAACCCACCACATCTTGAATCTTCAAAATTATAGAAGTACTCCCAATAGCCATAACAAGAGAATCCCACAAATTAGACAAAGAACAAAGAAATATTTGAAATTTATCCTCCCCATCCATTTTGACACCAACAGATTTCAATTGAGGCAACAAAATATTGAATGCTTCTAGGTGGTCTTTTATTCGTCTACCCTCTTCCATTCTCAAGGAATACAATTTATTCTTCAAAAAATATTGCTCACTAAAGATTTGTCCTGATACATCTCACCAAGCTTCTTCCATAGTTTCTGTGCAGAGGTCTCCTCATGGACATTAATTAAAATAGAGTCTTCCAAACACAATTTGATTAGACCCTTAGCTTTACAATCAATAACATCATATTGAGCAACCTGAGTAGGATTTGTAATCCTTGAAAATTTCTCATCAACAACATCCCATAGATCTCGATCTATCAATAAATCCTCCATCTTTAGCTCCCACATTTCAAAATTATTTCCAGAAAACTTATCCACCCTTATTCTCCCTAATGAACTTTCAATCTAAAAATTCTTGCAACAAGATCACAAAATATCTTTTGCACAAGCTCCCATTCAAACATAGATTAGTCCAAAAAACCTAACAATCCACAACTAAAACTAGAGGTGATTAGGCTCTGATACCACTTGTAAGGAAGCTAAGGTAGTAGAACAACTTCCTACACTAATCTTAAGAGGAGGATAATGCAAAATTTTTACAGATCTTTAATAGTTACAAAAACTTAAACAAAAATAAACATAAATATCATGCATACCATGACATAGTGATTTACGTGGGGAAAACCCTTTCGGGAGAAAAACCCTACATTCCAAAAGCCACCCAATATATTATTCAACAATCACAAATATATCAATATACTTGTAGAGCAAGATTCTCATAGGAGTATCACCACTTAGAGATCAAGAGATAACACGATTGCTATTAGACTCTCATAATACATCACCGTATGTCTACTGAAACCGTAATACAACACCCTCATAAAATAGGTTTACATTCTAAGGAAAGACAGGCCAACAAAATATCTACCATTAGATCTAAAACCTAATAATTAATAGTCTAGATTTACAACGTATCATTTATCTAATGTATGTCATCCATTTTAGTTGTTTCTTGAAAAATTTAACAAAAAATTGTTTACATGCATCCCACTCCTCCCCCATGATGCCATTGTATATTACACCTATTGGTGTAACTATATATATACATATCCTATCAAAAATAAGCTTTATATAATTGCAAGGTTGAGATATATTTTCCCAGAACCCCTTGTGTACTTCAAAGAATAAATAGAGGTCTATTCCTTACCATCCAAAAGCAGATTCCATAATTGTTTAGAAAGAAGAGCAAGAATAAACTCTTTCAACTTCTGAATACCCAAACCACCCTAATTCTTAGCCCTACAAACTTCCTCCCATGAGAAAAAAATGCTTTTAGTTCTTGTACTCCACCCCAAACTAGATAAAGCATTTTTGAATACACTCAATCTTCTCCCAAAACCTCCTTGGGATCTAAAACAGAGTCAAGGCATAAACTGGGAGATTTTGCAAAGTAGACTTAATCAACTGAATTTTCCCAACTTGACTCAAAAGAGCCCCCTTCTAGCCAACAAGTTTTGAATTAAGCTTATCAATAATCCCTTTCCAAAAGGATTCTAACACCACATTAGAACACACAAGGAGCCCTAAATAGGTAGAAGGGAGCTCCCTAATACCATAGTCCAAAATCCTAGCGATACTTTGTTGATGATGCTCTGGAGTATTGAGAAAGAAGATAGTACTCTTAGGCAAACTCACCTTTTGACTAGAAGTTTCTTCATACTACTGTAAGATGAGACAGATCGACTTGGCCATAGCAATCGACGCTTTAGCAAGAATAATAGTATTATCAACAAATTATTGATTTGAACAAGATTGTTGTCTCGAAGGAGAGACACCCCTAAGGGCATCATTAGAAACTTCCTAAAGAATAAATCTACCAGCTATTCCACCATGATAATAAAAAGGAAAGAGAGATAGGATTGCCCTGCCTTATCCCACGATAGCTCTTAAAAAACACAGAAGGAGAATCATTCACCAACATTGAAAAGGAAGGAGAAGAGATAAGTTGACCAACCAGCTGTAGAACCCACTCAGAGAAACCAAACGCCTTCAAGAATTTCAATAAGAGCTACTAATTAACACAATAATAAGCCTTCACAAGATCTAGCTTTAGAATAAGACCAAGTTTCTTGTTAACCATAAGGGAGTGGATATTATCATGCACCGTAATCATAAATTTTAAAATCTACCTACCCGACATAAAACCATTTTGCTAAGGAGAAATAATACTAGGAAGGACTAACTACAACCTTGAAGCCAAAACTTTAGAAAATATTTTGTAAATAGAATTTACACAAATTGATAGGCATAAAATCACCAAAAGATGAAGCCCCTAGCTTCTTAGGAATAAGGACAATAAAGGTGGAATTCAACTCCTTCAAGAGCTACCTACTAAAAAATTCTTTGGTAGCATTGATAACATCCATAACAATGAGATCCCAATAAGTTTCAAAGAAAAGCATAGGAAAATTGTTTGGCCCAGGGAACTTATCACCTTCAAAAGAGAACACAACCTTCTTAACTTCCTCATCAAACGAGATGCACAACAAACCTTTGTTCAACTCCTCAGACACTAGATTAGGAATGACATTCAAGAAGCTCTATTGACAAATAACACTAGGGAGATGATCCTCATATAGCAAGTTCGAGAAGAAAGAGAAATCCACATTTCTAATCTCATCACCACCTCCAAAGATTGATCATTAATAACAATTTTATAAATTCTATTAGAAGATCTATTCTTCAAAGTAGTAAGATGGAAAAAATGGGTGTTTTTATAACCACTCTAAAGCCATATAGCCATTGATCTCTGCTTCCAAAACTATTCTTCCTTAGCCACAATATTATGTAGTTTATCCAAAAGAATACTTTCCTCCTTAAGGATGGCATAATCATTCCCAACATCCTGAATCCACTGCTATAGGACATTGAGTTTGGATTTAATCTCATATTTTTCCATGAAAATATTTCCAAAAAGACATTTTTTTCCAAAGAATAATGTTTTGCTTAACATAAGCCAGCTTCTTAGCAACCTTATACATAGTTGACCCATCCACATTAATACTCCACCATGCTATAATTCTATCTTTTAAGTCCGGGTAGCTTACCCACATTTTCTCAAATCTAAAAAGGAACAACTTCCTTCAACCTAGCAGCTCCGCATTCAAGGCAATAGGAAAATGATCCGACCTAAGTCTAGTAAGGATCGATAAAGAGCAAGCAAAGGAGAGAAACCAATTAAGAGAGAGGAAAGCACGATCCAACTTCACCTATATAAGAGCATCCCCCACACACCTATCGGACTAGGTATAAGAAGCTCCAAAAAGATCTAGGTCCAAAAGGGAATTATCGTTAATAAAGTTCATGATATCAAATCTACTATCTTTTGCAACTTGGGAACCACCAAACTTATCAGAATCATTCAATGGGGTAGTGAAATCCCTCATAACTAGCCAATTCTAGAAAGGTAACTGAGATTTAAATCTATGCAAACTATCCCAAAAACGCTTCCTGGCACTTTTCAAGTTTTTAGCATAAATATTAGAAATCACCCATGAGAACTTATCTCTAGAACTCAAAAAGGAAGTAGCCACATGGTTTTCTACCCCAAACAAAGTAAACCTAGTGACCACCCTCAAATTCCAAAAATTAGCCACACCTCCAAAGGAACCATCAGAGTCAAAAGCCTCATAACCACAATCCTTAAACAACCTATTCTTGATTTTATCCACCTTATCCACCCCCATTTTCGTCTCTTGAATAAGAATCATATCAGGTCGGTGATCTCTTACTAAATTCGCAAGAAGATCCTATTTACGAGGATTATTCAATCCTCAAATATTCCATGAAAGGATCTTCATAGAGGATTCTATGATGAGCCTCTAAGGTCCATCTCAAGCAGAGTCGACTGTGAACCATCAACAATGTCAAGTTTACTTTCCTTCTCTCGATGTTGCTGCAATGAAGGTCTTCCCTTACCTCTTGGCTCAGAACCACAATCCAATTTCAAACAGTTTCTATTAGCCATACCTGATGAAGGGGAAACAAGTTTGTTCCTATTATGAGGTTTAGAGGCTAAGGGAGGAAGATCCCCCACCTCCACCTCCAAAGATCCAGAAGAACTGCTAACCTTGACAAAAGAGGTGAGCACCGTATCATTAACCAACACTTTTGAAACAACTTCATCAACCAAATTTAACTCCCCAGAGGCTACCACCCCTGAAGCAATGTCCAACTCCTCCTCTAAAGATCATCTCGATGGGAGGACAACATTACTAAGCTCCTTCAAAGGAGACACCTCCACCATCGAAAGCACAGGTACCTTCACCTCAAGAACAAGGAACTTATCAACCAAACCTCCTTCCATAGCCAACAAAGAACCTGACTCATCAACCTTAGAAACAACCAATGCTACCTCCAAGGAGTGTAAAGGCATATCAAGGGATCATGTCTAAGCATCAGCAATAGACCTCCCCACAACCTACTTCTAAGCAATACAAATTTCCTCGATAGCCATAGAGTTACCACCAAGATCCACATTGGCAACCCCCACCACTTCAGCCAAGCCATTAGAAAGAGCAACGTCACTTGAACTACCATTAATATGAGAAATTGAAACACTAGAGTTGAGACACCTCCTCACCTCCCTCGACACCTTAGAGGAGGGCATAGGATCCTTCAGAGGGGTCATGACCTTTTGTGAAGGTTTCTTAGGCTTTAGCAGACATTTTTTTGCCTAATGGCCCACCTTTTTATAGTGAAAACAAGCAAAAGGAATAGATTCAAACTCAACTACCTGGTCCCACACACCCAACTTCAAATTGATCTTGATGAAAGTCAACAGATTAGTAGATTGATCCATAATCACACAAATCTTGACATACACCAGATGTTTCCTCAAAACAGTCAAATGATCAATGGATAGCAAATGTAAAAAGGTGCTAGTAATACCTTTGAAGACTTGCTCATCCCAAAACTCAAGAGGAAGACTTGGAAGATGCACTCACACCGACACTGAGTCAAAAGAGCAAGAGCTTGGGTTGAAACCAACCTCCCACTTATTTAGGACCAAGTTAGATTTACCAATCAACCATAGACCCCCCATAAGAACCTTCAAAAGGTCTTCCTCACAAGTAAAAGAAAATGAGAAGAAACCCTCAAAAAGAGAAGCCACCTCAACCCACCCCTTCAGATGCCAACAGTTTAAGGAAAGGTTGCGAATTGGGTCGATATTTGGGTGAGGGCCCAAAAACTTATAGACCAATGAAAGATCCATTGACTAAAACCCCTTATTGTAGTCAGGAATAGAGATAGAATACTCACCAGCCGAGGGGTTAGTAAAGAAGTCAGTGGAAGAGATGAACTCTTGTCCTTTGGGTTTGAAATAAAAAATCTTGACCAAATTTTCCCATCGAATGAGACATCATCACCCCTCCAACCATCTACAACATCCTTAGAATTAAGAGCCTTGGGGGCCATAGAAAGAGACTCCACCTTACTAAGGGAAATACCATCAGGAGTTGAATAGGAAGAGACCAAAAGCACCTTCAAAGAATCTAGAGGACAAGACCCACAAGTAGTCCCATCAATCAGATAACCATCCAATAGACCCTTACCATCAGCCAAACCACCACCATTAATGCTAGCCTAAGAAACAAAGATTCTTTCCTTCACCGAATTTGAAAAAACCTCACCACCGCCCAGAGAGAGCACAACACCACCCGAGGACAACTCCATTTTTGGTTGAGATGTTAACACCTCTTGAAAATTGTTATTTTCTACATGATTTTTACTATCCATATCTTCTATTGTTACCCCATCGTTATTAGGGGATTTTCCCATTGTGACAACATTCTTTTTGCCCCTTGTTGTAGGACTTGTCATGATGGAAACCATTAATTTTGTAATAAATCACACAAATGAAACTTAAATTCTTTGAAATTTTTATTGTAACTTATTAGGGCCAGGATACCACTTAACTAGAAAAAACTCCAAGAAATTAGTAGATTTGCAGCCTTGAGAGTGAATTTGTTGGAAACCCTAATTTTGCAATAACTCGCTTATTAATGCTTTAATTTCTCTAATTTTTAGACTGTAGGATCTTCTATTATGTCTTAAAAAATGCAATAAAAAACCAGGCTCCAATTTGATAGGATGTGAGCAATATGAAGCTTCCAAATAAATTATGTAGAAACCCTAATTCTATAGTAATTCACTCAGTTCTACTCCAATTCCTATGAAATAAATATTGTATGTTCTTTAATATGGTCTTCAAAGAATCTTTAAAAATTAAAAAAAATCACACCAAAATTTGAAAGATATGCTCTTCCCAAAATCACCTCCAATATTGAGAAAATATATTGCCTCTATGATGCCAAGATCATGCTTTGATACCACTTGTAATGAAATAAATTGCACAATAGAAGAATATGATATGAAATATCATGTAAATACTTGATAATAACTAAGAATAACAAGCCACTTCAAGGGGGAAACCTCCAAATATATCCAACGAGAACACAATTCACAATTTGATGATGAAATAAGACCCACTAACTCCTATATATACCTATTTATGCCTAGGATATCCCCCAGGCCAACTTAGATAGCCTTATATAAGCCTTAGGCCGACCTAAATAAGTAAATAACAATATATTAATGATAATATGACTTAATTAAGAGTTAAGATAGTCACAAGTGGACTATTCATAACCTGATGTACACCAATATTAAGGGTGTAGCAGAGATAGCTTGCATATGCCATTGTTTTTTTTTCTTCCCAAAGGGAGGAATGTTGTTCAACGATTGTGGAAAATCTTATACATTAAATTTTAGGCATCTAACATTGGATCTCTTTGGGGGGCTTCTTTTTCCTTCCACTTCATTTCTCTCTCTATTATAGGGGGCAATACTTCTTTTTTGTTGGATGGGGCTTCTTCTTCTTTGGGGAAATTTTATATGTACATGGGTACCTAACATGGCTTAATTTTATAGGACCCATCATCTATTACATCCACCTAAGCTATGCTTAAGTGGGGGTGTTGGTGTAGGTTTTTATTTCCTAGTGGGTTAATTTATTTTCCCTTAGTTGCAGGTTTTTTCTTCACTTAATTAAGTTTGCTTAGGATAATAAAGTGAGTTTATCATTTAATAGCTAGGATATAAGTGATGTGGTGTTCCCTTCCTTAAAGGGTGGAACACTTTCCATTTTTTGTGGCCACCTCCACTTTTGGTGGCCCACATCCACTTTTGGTGGTTTATTGGTTATATTTTCCACCTCCATCATCTCCTTACTTCTATATAAACTCACTACCTACCTTGTATTTTCATATACTCTTGAATATTCTTTCATTTTTGCATACTTTGGCATACATGGTACCTTGATGCAAGTGGTTATTATTATGCAAATTTTCTTTGAGCTCCTAATGCAATCTTGTTATCTTGAAATTTACACATCTCTTGGAATCTCAAGTCTATAATTGTGTTATTTCATTTACAGTTTTATAGCTTATCTCTCTCATACAAGATCTTGGTTATTCAATCTATTTGGATTTCTAATATATTTAAGGTAATAGCATGCATAATCACACAAGTATTATGATTTTTCAATTCTTCATAACTCCATGCAATTACCTCACTATTTTTATTTTAATTCTTTCACAATCTCATTTCTCTCTTTAGGGGTGCAAACCTTTCCAATGAATGAGTATCTTTTTTCTTGTTCATTTCTTAAATTGTCAGGGTCACCCTTTCCTCCTTCCAAATTCAGGGTAGTCTTCCTTGATTTGGCTACATCATCTTGATAAAAAATAAAAAATATTTTCGATGATATGATCCCCTTAGGAATGGTATTAGTCTTCAGATTGATGTTACCTCCATAAATTACCTTGAAAGGATATCTATTACCTTTGTCAATGATCTAGGTAGTAAAAATTATAATAGTAGTAATAAATTCAAGACTATGTTGATCATCGTCAAACATTTGAAAATTTGTGTTGTTTGGAACTACTAGTGATGAGACCAATTCTACAAAGAATCTCTTTAACCTAGAACCATTCATCAATTGTAGAAAGCTGGTTGAAACAACTAGAGAATCCAAAATATGGTTCTTTCTTATGGGAATAAAACTAATGTTTGAAGCATTAAAGTCTTCTATCCAATCCCATACTAGATTTTTATATACTACTAACCTCTTATCATGACAAGAGTATTGGCTTCTGATTTGTCTTACTATTAACTAAGACTCTTCCTCAAAAAATAAGCATTTCACCTTCTTTTGATGTTCTAATAATCACCCTCTTACCAAGGCTCCATATTCAACTATATTTTTAGTGGAAGTAAAATGTAATCTATAAGATCCTAGAAAATATTTACCTTGGGGGTTGATCAATTTGATTATGATATTGTACCCTTGTTTTCATTTGGAGCCATTAAACCTTAGTTTCTACATCATTCTCTTTTAAAGAGTCTTAAAATATGAGCCTTCTTCCCAAGTAGGGATGTCTCATAAATTAGGCAGACTTAAATTACTTTTTGTACTCTTCTCTAATTTATCATGTTCCCTTTCCTTGGGTAAGGGATCCTACATGGGATATTCTTTTGTAGGAATACCAACTTTAGCAATCTCATAGCTAGTCTTGTCCAAAGGTGCACTTTTATTTTCTTTGGCATCCTCTGCCATATTCATCGCTTATATTCTAGTGGTCAACTTGATTTTTTCCAAAAAAATATTTTGATTCTATCTTGCATCATCCTAATTTAAGTTTTTCAATAGCCTTCTTAGGAATAATGTTATCCTTTGGTGTAAAGTTGACAATATGTAGCTTCTCCTCTCCTTATTTCGACTATATCAATTTGACTTTTGCCATGGCATCTTGGAAAGTAGGGAAAGATAACTTTGAATGACTTTTGTTATTTATCTAGCACCACATAGTGAGTAAGAGGATTGAGAAATCTGCATGGTCCCTTATTAGACATGTTAGTATATATTTTGCATAAATTTTTTTGAAACACCTGATACGTGGGTTCAAAATACTATATTCTTTTCATAGGGATACCTTTATTTCATATCTTCCTTGACCAAAAGGGAGGTTACAATGATATCATTCATTTTTTACGCTCCCAAATCCATTTTGGTGAAAGCTACTTCATTTGGGGCATTATTTTGTTATCATATGTTTCAACTTTGGTTATGCATCTATCTTGATCTAATTATTCCAACCTCTCCATGGTAACCATAGTTGCATGAAATATGTAGAAAAAAATCCCCTCAAACATTTAGTCATTCTTTGCTCACATGCCATATATTTTTGAGGTGTCGACCACATGTATATCAATTTGTTATTGGACATGGGGGTCTATTTCAAATTGTGTGTGTATAGTCTTTCATTCACTAATAATCTTCACTTAAAACTTATCAAGCTACACCACTTCTTTGTTATTTGGCTTGGGGAACATAACTAACTTTTAAAAAATTGAATAAGGCATGCCATTATAAAATGAACTTAAATCAATTAGGAAATTATGTAATTTATTTACAAATATCTTGACACCTAATAAGAATGGTGGGACTCTAGTCTTTCCTTTGAATATAGTTTCCATTGCATTAGAAGAATTTAAAGCTTGGTTTTTACCCTTCTATAGAATAGCAGTATGTTCACTCTTTTGGTTCTTGTGGGGCTTAAATAATGTATCATTTTGGTTAGGGAAACTTTACGACATATTGCATAGAGAAATGTTAGCTTTCGTCTTATTCAAATCATCTACAGCATTATATCTTTCCTTGTGCATTGTAGTTGTCTTATTGAATTGAGGACCTATTTTCCATTAGGGACTTCCAGTTGGTCATTTGGGTGCCATGGGATTATTTTCTACATGTGGATCTAGAGGATTAGGACTAGAATTTGGGGGAATCCCATTAGTAAATGTTTCCTTCTTACTCAAATTTTAGATGTTTTTTCCTTGTTGAAAATAATGTACATTTGCATATTTTGGCTCATTATCATTGTCAAAAGGGAAGGTAAATTCATATTCTTCCATGTGTTGATATGAGATTCTCTCGCTGGCCAAAGCATAAGAATATACCATCATGGTGTTCATATTGTCTGAAGTAGAATACAGATTTACTTGCATAAACCTAGATAATTTTTTTCATTTCTAAGCAATTAGCCTCAAAATAGTCTAAAGTTTCATGAAATTTGCACTCATTCATCATAAAGTGTAAGAAAAATTAGCCATATTAGTATTATCTATAGGGTTGGTAACTCCTTCGTTGTTAGGTTTGGTATTCCAAGGATGATTTGGTCTTTATTGTTTGAAATTTATCCTCTGAAAACCTTGATTAATTTGACTATTATTTTGAGCATTGTAACTATGGTTGTGAATATAATTAAATCCTTGTGAGGGATTTACCTTATACATGTGAGTTCGTTGGTAACTTTGAGATAGTGTCTTCTTCATAGCCTTTAATTCAGATGTCAACTACATGCTTTTTCTTGAATATGAAGCAGAAATTTGGTTTTGTTGTTCAAAAAATAAATTTATAGTCTGACCTAACCCATTTGCAATATTCACTTAATGTACATTTCCATGATATGCTTTCATAGGACTTGTATGGGTCTAATGCATTAGAGGTTGATATGACAATAATTTTGATGATGAGTTAAATGTGTCAGCGATTGGATTCAACAATAGTGTATGATTTGTCAAGGCATTATTTACAGTTGGGATTTGATTGTGCATGTTGAGTATTTTTAGTGAAGGTAATGACCCCAACATATTCCCTCCTTGAATATACATTTTTTTTGAGAATACAATAGATTCATCATAAAAATTCTCCAAGTTTTTATGATTTTGTTTAGGTAATCTCCTTAGGAATAGGCTAGTTAGAGGATCTAGTGACCTAAAGTAGGTATATATGGCGGCCGCCTCAATCATAATATATAGATTTGTTAGCCTTTTGAATGTTTTATGGAATCTAGTAATGTAAATGTCCACTAGTTCATTAGGATCTTTCTTACACAATACAAAATAATAATATAAAATAGTGGGGTTTGTGTATATTATGAATTGATTTACAAATTTTGTTTCAAATTGAAATCATTATGTGATTGTTCCACGAAGAAGGTTCAGATACCAATTGTAGGCGAATTCCCCTAGTGAGTAGGGAAACGATCAAAAAACCACATTTTGGTGTTCAGTTTGTGCCCTATTTTATAATTTCTTGAATGTTCTTACATGATCCCCAATCATTCTAGGTTCACCATATATGAATTTTGGGAAAATCTTTTTAGGATTTTTCGATAATTCATGCAAGGGTCCGCTAATGTTAAGATCATAAATTTTAAATACTATTAAATATGCCATCTTTAGTGGTGGGAACACAACAAATTTTAAGATATTAGGTGATGTGGTACTCATAAGTGGGTTTTGCAGGTTAAGATTTGGTGGAGTTTCCATGAGATTTGAAGTTTTGCCTTGGATTTTCCCTTTATCACTTCTATGTTTCTTTTGTTGAGATAATTCTAAGAGGTCTCCTTTGTTAAGGATAAACCTAAGGACTCTTTTGTATCTTTTAGTATAGAAGGAAATAATATTTTCTAGCTTGTCTAGGTTTAGGAGGGACCTCCTTCCAATGCCAATTCTATTGATGGTGGTTTTAGCACAACTAACTTTGATTTACAATAGATCACTAGTCCTCTTGTAAAGTAGGAATTTCTACTCCAATGTTCCTTTATATCTCGGTCTTGACCGTGATGGGTAGTCTAGTGGTTTATGTGATTATTTTAACAAGGGATCTTTTTGCTGGTAACCTAGACTTCTAGAATGTATAATCTCAAATACATACAAAATCATCTAAAATGTAAACCTATCCTTACCATATTGTTCACACCTTTTCAAATTTAGATAATTTCATTTTATCAAATATTGCATTAAATTTAGCAAATATAAAACATTCACTTGCTCTCGAAGATATAAACTATCTAAAATATTTGATTTAAATGAAAGAAAAAAGATTAGGTTAAGTGGTTGGGAAATAATTCAACTTAAAAAAATAAAGATAAGTTGCATTCAATCTGTCAACTCTAAAAGGTTAGGAAAAATCAATAAATTGACATCTTAATTATCAATATTCATATAATCACACATAACATTGATGCAGTCACCAAATGAAAACTAGAATATTCAATTTTTTTTGAGTTGTATCATATTAACTACCATATTGTATGTGCTCATTTAGGACAAGACTCTATGTAACACAAAAATAATCAATGATTTCACTAGTTTATTTAATTTAGACAAATAAAAATGAACATACCATTACCAATGATCAAGATTCTATTTTCTATCAGTAAGCACTATCCTTTGATTAAATATTAAAATCCATAAAATTTTGTAGAAATAATCATCTTGAAAATGTATTTATTTATGTATTCAAAAAATGATTTCTAATGATTCAAATGTTTCAAAAAGCAAATACATATAGAAAATAAGCATTCCAGGATTTATGGATTTGAAGGTAGTCTTATGGATTTCAAACTTGGGTGACCAACCCTAACTAAAGATAAACAAAAACTTGAATTGATACTAACTAAAAGTTAACCAAAACAACTACAGATCTACTTAGAAATCGGTGCCACATCAACACTTTGCCAATTTGGATGTTGATTTATTATGTTATTCTCAAATTTGGCATGCTCAATTCTTGGGATAACCCCCATGAAACTTTTCTATTTCATAGCCTACATTCTCTAAGCACACATATTGAGGAAAATTTTTATTGGTCTCATGCATAGTCTGATCCCTCAAAAATTCATTTCAATTGGATCACCTTTTTTCCTTATGAAATTTTGCAAAAAGGAAATTTTCAAGTGTTAGTTATTTTTCTATTACATACAGTGTCGCTTAATTTTAGCACACTTACATATTTTTGGTTTATATGTAGTTTCAAGAAAATTCTCAATGACATCTCACAAGTAGTTTTGGTAAAATTCTCCTCAACTACATATCTCACATGTAGTTTCGGGAAAATTCTCCTCAACTACATCTCACATGTAGTTTTAAAAAAATTCTCCTCAACTACATCTCACATGTAGTTTCAGGAAAATTCTCAACTACATATCTCACATGTAGTTTCGAGAAAATTCTCCTCAACTACATCTCACATGTAGTTTTTGGAAAATTCTCCTCAACTACATCTCACATTTAGTTTCAAAGAATTCTCCTCAATTGCATATCTCACATGTAGTTTTGGGAAAATTCCCCTCAAATACACATCTCTCATGCAGTTGCTGAAAAATTCTCCACAACTACACACCATAACAATTCCAATCTACCTTAGCCATTTTCTTTTACATGTAGTGTCGCCAAATTTTAGCACACTTGCATATTTTTGGTTTCTCTTATGTAGTTGTGGAAAATTTCTCCACATCTACACTTTTGGACTTACCCCTCATGTAGGTCGGGAATTTTTTCCCGAAGTGCATCCCTTATGCATTTCGAGGAATTTTCCCCTACGCACATAAAATTTTGTACCCGATTTACCTTAAGTGTAGTTCATGAAATTTTCCTTGAATTGCATCATTTTGTCCTACCCTCATGCAAAGGCAAAGAATTTCTTTGCCCTTGCATCCAATTTTATAATTCTCATGTAGTTTGGAGAATTTTCTTTGAACTACAATATATCAAATATGTAAAAGTGCAAAAAAATCCCACAACTACATGAACATTGGCACTTGGAATTTTTCTGACTCTGGAGGATTTTTGAAACTCAAATTTTCTAGTCCCTTGCCAAATGTCAAATCTTTCTCCAAAGAAGAATATGAAGTACAAGTGCTATTGATGGTTGAAAATAACACAACAATGTTAAAACATAATATTTCTACTCTATTTCTCCTGAAAAAGATAAATGATCTAAAACCACCTATCTTCCAAGGTCTATGTAGTTGGTTCTCAATTGTGTTGTTATCATCCAGTGGTCCATGCCACTATAATGTTCAAGGGGCCTTTTCCGGTAAATGAGTACAAACTGGATAGTACAAAGTAATTTAACATGGGGGGTTTCAAATAAATAGAAAAAGATTGATCAAAGATTCACAACAATAAAATGTGAACATAAATTTCTTTAAGTTTAGACATATAATTCCTGTAATGAGCATTTTTCTAATTCACTAAAAACTACAAAACAACATAATTAATGAAACAGTTCATACCATTAGATTCATTCATAGTGTAGATTTAAAGCATGTAATCATTCATCATCACTTTTTTTTTAGAATCAATTTTTTGTTAATCATAAAAAATCATAAGCTCATCACTAAAATTAATAGATAAATAGAAAGCAAGAAACATCATCCATAGGTAACACAATAGATGGTTTTAAATTCAGAATCTTCTATTGATTTTCATGAATTAAAAGACATTTATGCACAAAAAAATCCACTAGCAAGCAAAAAACCATTATCTATCTGCATTACCGTTAAACTAACAAACTTCTAAAAATAAACTACTTGCATTAAAAGATGTAAAAACTATTCAAATGTCTTGCATAAAGCTATAAAAATAAACTGTATCTAGTTTTAGGTAGCCAGTCTGACTTTAATCAACTGAACTTTACAATCAAGAGAAAAATTTTACTTATAGAAAAAATTAACATCAATCTCATCTATCAAAAATCATGATCCATGAATTCAGGGCCCAAATCCACAATTGTAGGGGCACCCCAGTAAGTTTGAGTCCTTTCTTTGCTAAAATTGTTGAAGTTGGGAAGCACGCCTTATACTAATTTGGTCAAAATTTGACTCGTATTATTGCTTTGTCCTCTGCTGATCATCACGCCCAATCTCTAGCCCATCAAAATTGATCTAAAGTTGTCCATTTGTTCTCAAAACTGATCTGGAGGCATTGCTGTCCACAGGGAGACTGGAGCTAGTTGACATTTCTAACTTCATCCCTTTTCAAAAAATAGAATATTCCCTTGCCACTTAGATAAATTTAGCTGCTTTGGATGCCTTGTGTTTAAAATAATCATCCACATTATTAAAAATATGCTATATAGGTTATTCTTTAGGTGCATCTATCCATTCCACCCTGAACATTGCCCTTTCATACTCTCTGGTGGTGGCATTATACATATCTTGCAGCTGGGCAACATTTCGAGCAATGTCTCATACATAAAATCTAATATCCATCAACTTGTCCAAAAGAAGCCCTTCATCATCATCTACTTTCTTAATCATCTCCTCCAATCTATTATTCCATTGATCCTTCATTTCCTGTAATGACATCAAACCAACACTTGGTGAAACCTCCTTTCCAATCAGCTCAACAATAATCCCTTTAATAACCTTTATTTCATCAAACAAATCTTGCTAAGCCTTTTGCAATATTCTTCTCTGCTCCACGAGGACTTCTATTTTGAAGATCAATATATTCATACATTTATCAAGATAACAAAAATCTTGATCCTCCAAAATAGCATATTCAATCACATCTGCCCTAGGCACCCTTTTCAATATTCTCAATTTCTTCATATCCCTTACATATTTATCCTCCTCAAATCCTAGCATCTTAATGTAATCTCCCAAGGACCTAATCAGATCACCTACCTCTTTATAACTTTTCAAACCAATAGTGGAAGGTTCCTCTATATTCTTCTTAAGGAGGTCAATCCATTTCTCCATCATTTGTGATTTCCTCTTCATTTCCATCTGCTCATTCACCTCTTTGCAACTCATTGAAACAAGAATTTCTAATGGTGTTGGTTGTTTAGGAGTGGATGTAATCAATTCCTTTAGGAAACCTTTCATTTTCCCAACCTGAGCCTTTAGATCATCCTTAACATGCTTGTCCTTGATCAATCATGACTTGGTAGTGGTAGCCATGATATCAATAAGATTTATTTGTTGATTTATTGTATGCTTACCCAAATTGGCAGTGCTCACTTGATTATTTGTAGCTTGTAGCTCACTATCATCCTTATCAGCCACTAGGGTAGGGTAGAAATATTTGCTACCAAGTCTCCATCATCAGTGAGTCTTATAGAGTTGATAGCACGAGGCTTCTTCTTTGGCTTCACCTTATCCACTTCTTGTACCATTTCATCCCATGTCACTAGCTAAGCTTGAATTTGTTGTCTCTTCTCCAAATTTAATTTAAGCCAAGTGGGAGTATCTAGTTGAGTTATCACCTGTTGAGTACTAGGAGGTGTTGATGATGAAAGTGTAGAAGAAGCTATTTCCACGGTCTGCTTAGAAGAAGTCTTTTGTTGTTCCTCTTGTTCTTTATGCAACCTCTCCTATTTTATTTTCTCATTATGAGCTCTAATTTCTTCTATCTTTTTCATCTCTTCTTCCTTTTGTGCAGCCTCCTCTTCATATTTTAATCTCTGTTGTTCTAAATCCATTGCACAGAGTTCCTCTTTTGTTGCCTTATCTTACTCAACTTTCTCTTGTTGTTCCAACTCTCATGCATGAGCCTCTTCTTCAGATCTCTTTTGGGTTTCTGCAGCTTCCTTTTTCTGAGCTAGCTCTTCATCTTTCTTTTGCTATTCTTATTCTTCACTAGCTAGTTCTTTGGTAGCTTTCTTTTTTAGAAAATTCCAATATTTCCTTTTGTTCATCTTTAGTCAAAACATCATTCATTGCAGCCTCATCCCAAAGGTTTCCTTCCTCGAACCCAATGTCTTCTCTAACTTCTCCTTCAGCTCTCTCAAGATATTCCTCCCATTCTTCCTTTTCTTCTTGAAGTGGATTTCCTTCATAGTCTGAGGGCATAGGTGTATCAGTCGCATCAATCACATTAGGCCTCTCTTCTTCAACAACTTTTTCTCCTAAAGTTGATGGTGTAGTTGGAGGAATATCCCCAGTTTTCATAGGCACAATAGAAGGGCCTTCTTTATTAGTTTGTTCTATGGGGTACACAGTCATTATAGGTGTAGCACCAAGACCTGAAATGACCCATGCAACAGCTTCTTGATAAGTAACCTTAGCTTTTTCCAAAGCTTTAGTAACCTATTTCATTTAAATCTCTTCCTTCATTGGGGTAGGTTCTTCTGTGGCTGCAATGGTTTTCTTTAATCTCTTATACTGCCTCGTTTTAGTGGAGGAAGTGGGTTTGCTGCTAGAATCCTTTTTACTTGAAGTATTAACCCTTGGCTACTTTAGATAAACACTAATACATTTCAAGATTCTATCAACCACTACTTATGACACTTTATGAATATTGGTTTCCTCCTTCTCCATCCAATTAATTGGCTCCAAATTCTTGGTGGCCACTTTATCCATTTCATAACGGGGATCAAGAGTGATCCCATCATTAGTGGTGCCCTCTGGTATATCCTTTTTAACTTCAAAGTCTTTCATTTGGGGAATGTTCAACCTTTCATATCCCCTTTTCCTTACTTCAAACTGATCTTTCAAGTTTTCCCAAAAGTCTTCAAGAAATGGATGATGGAGAGGAAATTGTGAAGCATACAAATTATTCATCTTTCCATTAGGATCAAAGTCCTTCCTGGATGTATGATGTTTGAAGTTCATGAACTAAAACTACTTTGTTTTATCTTAGTTGCTATCAAAGAGGAAGAAGAATAAAACCCCAATTGCATTGGGAATGAGTGGCAACCAACCTTGTGTTGTGTAGAGAATTTGGCATTGACCTTGGCTCGAGCAAACTCCATTAAGACCCATCTATCATCACAACACCTTGGTAATTTGAAAGGATGTTTGTCATACCCAAATAGTTTGAAATAAGTAGATTTGGGGTACTAGATAAACCAATATCCCCACTCTCCAATAAATTCCATTGCCTCCCGCGACAACCTGAAACCAACATCACCTGTGAGCTGATTAATAATAACATATAAAAATGCATGATTGACTCTTTTAAAATGTCTTTCTACTGTTTTCAACTCCAGCTCGTCATAATGCTCCCATACTTTCTTCTGATCTAGACCATCATCCATTGTTCCCATAGCAGTTAATCCCAGAAATTGTCCCATTCTTGCAACACAATATATCACATATGAAGACATGGAGAGTGTCTTGGTTTCTGTTACTTTCAATAGTTGATCATGAATTCTATCTGAAATTATCTATCCCCAGTCCAAATGTTGTTTTCCATCTAAAATTAGTTGAATAAATGGGAACATCCAGTTTTCAAAGGTAGAAACATTCTCACCATTGAAACCACGACAAGCTACTACTTACATTGAATTTTATTAGCTCTCATTCTTACCAACATTCTTGAAGCACAAAATCATCTTTAAGGTGATCTTGTTCTTCATTATCACTATTTTTTCTCTCATATTAACATTTTAATGCATCGAGTGTTAATATCATGTTATTAAGTTATTTATATATTTTTCATAGAAATTTTCATTGCATAATTTACATCTTTTCAATATATATAAAAATATTGGTTGTTATGAAGGTAGAAATACCAAAATGAGGGTTTGACTAAGGCAAACCCCTAAGAAACCAAACCAAGAAACAATTTTTTCTATCTTGTGTGTGTACAAGTTCTGTATTCAAGAAGGATAAGTGAAACTATGGTTCTATCTTTCCATACCTTTTTTTTTCATTTCAATAGTTAAACTATGTTGTCATTTTTAGTATATAAGAATTTCCCATACTATTTGAGTTATACATTTTTGTTTTGTGTGTGTGTAGGATTACATTTTACATATTTTATACTTTTTGTGTCATCTATGTACTAGACGAAAAGACATCATGAGGAAGTTTGTGCTAAGCACTAGTGTCCAAGGTTGAGGCTCTCTCTGATTTATAAAATCATCTTCAAAACTTGTACATTCTATTTCTATTTGATTAAAGTTGTATGCATTATTATGTAGACATTTATTTTCACCATTCCATTATAACAATATATTTTTATTTATAATAATATAGTTATATTTTTATTTCCAACTTAAAAAATTGTTAAGAGGATAATTGAAACATTTTGTAGAATTGTCAATTCATCCTAATTTATTGAGTGAATAATTAGTATCAAAAGTTGTGTATTTTTTCATAGATCACATTTTTCTTTCACTACAATTATCTCTAATGGAAGCATATAAGTGGGTCTCATGAAAGTCGCTACCATAATAGAAATGCCACCTCTAAATAATGTAAAACAAATACATAGTCTACAAGGGAAACTTCACACTATCTAAAGGTTCACAACATAGATAGTATATAAATGTCAACCATTCTTCCATCTCCTTAAGAAGAACAAAAAAAAAATCAATGGGATGAATCCTAGTAGCATACCTTTGATAAAATTAAGGAATATCTCACCTCACTACAAATCCTTGTGGAACTTACCCACAAAAAACCATTGCTTCTCTACATATTCATAAGTTGATTTACCTTGGGGGCACTTCTAACACAACATAATTTAGAAGGTTGTAAACACACCATATACTAAATTAGTAGAATTATAGTATTATATGAGCTTAAGTACACTCCCATGGAATAGACATCCATAGCGATGAGGTAAAAATAACCTCATCAATATAATGGACTCAATATGCAAACCTATACCTTTCAACCCAATTTACCCTACCAATTAATTACCTTTAGGATAAATAATTGCTCTCTTTTTATGAATAAGCGTGCAAACTTTACTTCTTGAAATTAGTCAAAATAAGCTAACTCATGTAGATTTAATGGTTTAGTTCTTGAGCATTTCACAAGTCAACTTCCACTCTTGGTTACCATTCCAATCAAAAGGGAAATGAAATCAGGTCTTAACTTTGTTGAAAACAAGCGAGTGAGCGTCAAAATTTTAGGAGCACATGTTATGGGCCGAGTCTTCATAGTTTTGTTATTTTTTAGTTTCAAAAACTTTATGGCTTGTGTCGAACCTCTTTAATATTTCATGTCATGGGATTTAAAGTCAATTAGTTGTTGACAATCCGTTAAAGACTTTATCAACTAGAAAGTCTGATTTTGTTAGCCATTTTCATATAAATATGTAACTATTGCAAATGATGAATACAAAAGAATATTGTTATGCTACCAATATGTCTTTTTAAGAAAAACTACCATATGAATAAAAATAAGTTTTTCCGCCATTCTTTTAATTACTGAGATGTGAATGGAGTCCTTTGAATGAAGTAACTTGGAGATTATCAATTCATGTGATCTGAGATAGCTGTAGAAACACCCGAGAGCTAGCCACTCGAGGGTTATAGATAGATAGACAAGTATTTTACTTTTCATTCTATACTTTCCTTTGAATAAATGAATGTGGTTATTAACTGAAAGTTGTTACCTTGACGACAACCTATCAAATAGATATCATTTTTGGTTTCCAAAATCCTCAACATTATGTGCTAAGTCATAGAAATAATCTCATATCAAATAAATCAAAAATCCTCAACATTATGTGCTAAGTCAAGAAATAATCTCATATCAAAAAATAATCCACTTAAGAACCTTATGTCCAAGACTTCTCTTAAGAGCCATGTGGATATATGGATCATGCTACTAAGTGAATCTAGCATTGAGTATGTAGATAAGAAAGGAGTTAAAGGAGAATTGATGGAAAATAAATGAATAGAAGCACCTCTCATCAATAATCATCCATTAATTATGGATTTTCTTTATGAGTCCATTTTCACTTTGAATGATTCAGTATATTATAAATTGCATTTTGGTGGCTCTTACACAAGATTAGGTGTTGGAATTTAGTTTTCACTCCATAGATAAATCACATAACTGAGCACTTCAATTTGGATTTTCATTGCACCAAAAAAATCAAAATATTATGCCTTAATTAGCGATCTTATAATAGAATTCTAGTGGAACATCCAACATCTTGGTCTACAAATATTCTCAACTTAGCATCAAATAGGTAAATAATGATTATCAAACCAACCATGATAAACTAGTTCACTATAAATGGATGGTCGATAGCTTCAAGCAATACTTCAAAACCATTTTATCATATTCCATGGTCCCTATTGGGTCCCTCATGTACATGCAACAAGATAGTCAGTACTATGAATTCGTAGTTGAGCACATACTAGTTTCAATGTATAATGTCCTTGAATATGAGCTTGTTGGTCCCAATTCCCAATGGCACCAAAAAAATTACTACTACCTCCATTATAAAATCCTACCACCTGACCTATAATGTACCCAACATAAGAAAATTATCCAATACTTCTCTTTCTTCACTATCCTTGATGATACACTATATCAAAGGAGGTTTGATGGTTCCCTATTATGATGCTTGAATTCAAAAGAGGTTTTTCTTACACTCAAAAATATATTATTAACGCGCTATGGAACAAGATGCATGTAAATATGTCAAGAAGTGTTTGGCTTACTGTGAACCTAAATCCAAAACCTGCAATAACACAAGAAACCAATCAACAAATTAGATCGAATGCAAGGTTAGAATGTAGATTACTCAAGAAATTCATTTAGATTGCAAAAGAGAAAAATAAATAAGATGAAGAACATAATAAACTTAAAGCATAATCAAATCCTATTCTAATGCAATGTAAACTCTTAATCTCTTGAGGGAATTGGTGCCAATTTGATGTGAAAATTGGCCCTTTCCCAACTCCAAATGATGAAATATTGATGTGTTGATGAAGAGTGATCCACTTTGATGAAGATTGATGAATGCTTCCAAGATCAAATCTGCATAACCTAGCTATAGAACTCAAATGAGATGGATGAAATTTACTAATGATTTGAGCATAGTAAGTTTACTCAAATTTTGGATGCTTAAATGGGGATTTTAGCCTCTTATTTATAAATGAGATTGATTAGAGAAGAGGAAAAAGGGATGAATGTGGGACTAAGAATTGGCCAATGGAAAAGTGCCACTTTTCAACCTATGAATGGATGGAGGATGTGCAAGTTTTGAGGATTGTGCCAATAAATGCATATATTTAAAATTTGAATTTGATGAAATGACACGTTTAGGGGGGATGAAAGATGAGTTAAATGCCAAGTGGGAGACATGTAAGAGACAATGTAAGAGCTTTAAATATTTTGTTGGATGGACAAGTCATTTTGGGGGGAGATTTTAAATTTGAGGAATATTCCCACTTGGATGCCTTTTTTGAATGAAAATAGGTGATTTATAAATCAATTAAATTAATTTTCATGTGCAAGTTGCAAAATCTAGATGATTTGAGTGATTAGGATTAGCATTAATCATGATTTGATTAATTTAAATGATGTTAGTTGATTTGACCACTTTGACTTAGATTTTAGAATTTAAATAACTCAAAATGAGAAGAGAATGATTTAGACTTAGTTAAATAAATATTTTTGATTTATTTAACCAAAGGGGGTGATGTTAGATTAAATTAGATAAATATTTGATTTATTTAATTTAATTAGATTAACTTTAGAGATTTAATCAAATAATATGGATTATTTAATTAAATAAAGATGGGAAGATGAAATGGCCTAGCTAATTACACAGAGGCAATGATTTAATTAAATCAAAGGATTTATTTATTTAAAATGGGAACTACGATGACTTTAATCAAATAAGGTTATTCGATTAAATGGTTAGACAGAGGGATAATTCAGGATGAAGCAATGTTAGTAGATCAAGATCGAGTGTGATATCAATCTATATATTTTCCATGTCTACATTTTTCCCCTCTTTGAAGTGATGCACTGTTGCGTTGGTTCAAAGAATAACCTTGCCATGATCAAAAGTAAAAAATACTCTAATTTTTTCAGATTCCCCACTGTTTCCCCAGCGAATGAAGAATTACACCAGTATATTGCCCCCTCGAGAGATCGAGCAAAGAGGTTTGATTTGAGGGTCGATCTCTCGACATAGAGGTTCAAGATCAATTCAAATTGAATATTTAATGTAGATAGATTTGATGATGTAGACAGTCATCAGCCATGGGTAGCCTCATGCCTATTTTGATATATTACACCCACTTGATCCTGATTTGTACCATGATAGTTACATTATTGATGATATAAATGAGATGATTATGATGTTTATATGTAATGGATGATATGATGATGCATGGATGATATGGATGCACATGATATGATATGATGATGCTTTTATGATTATGTGTATGGTGATAGATGTATGGTTTATGAAATTCTTAGAATAACCAATCTATATTATGCAATGATGGGGATGATTAATGCTTTCTATATGATATGATATTCATTATGTAGTATGCTGACAGTTTGTGGATGCAAGATAGATGCAATGGTGATGATTTATGATTAATTGTAATGGTACCATGTTAGCGTGAAAATCAAGAGATAGAAGAAAATAAGAGATTCCAACAAGACATGAGATGATGATGATGATGATTACTTGTCGAGGAGTTGGGATTTTCAAAGGGCCAATTACCTTATGTTTGATAACACATGTAGGAATGATGCATCAAGGTATAAAGAACCAGGATGGTGTTGTACCTAGTGCAATGGACTTTGACTCAAAAAATAGATAGGAGTATTCTTGTTCACACCTGCCATACGGAAACCTTGCTAGGATGTACCTAAAAAAGCAAGTATTCGCCAAGTTATATTACAAGAACGTCCAACAAGCACAACAAATAAAAAGATAATGATCATTGCCCCATTCCTATTTCTCTAAATCCCTTCGTTGGGGACATCATTGAGAGGTCATTGGAATGAGCACAATAAGATAAATCAAAAGAAAAGATCAAGTAAACAAACAAGTCAATGTTCTTCATACCTCTAGCCAAAGGGATTTGTTTTGATAGGATAAGTATCCAAAGCAATATCCAAAATGATGTCCATTGTCGGAACGATATATCCTAGGACATGCATTGTAAAGGATGATGATGGTTTGATAAGTTGATTGATAGGCTATTGATATAAAGTTGATTGACATGTTTGAAAATGATTAAGAGTTTGATTTTGCTTTTAAAAGTTTGTTGTTTCAATTTTGATTTTGTGTTTGAAGCTTGCTTTTGCTGATTGTTGTGGTTGTTTCTGTTTGTGTTGCCAAAGGATGAAGGTGACGATCAGTTTATTATTGGATGATTGATTATTTCGAGTGAAAGTGAGATGAGGTGGATGGATTTTTCAAATGTTTTGATTGTTGATTTTTTTTATGTTTTGGGGTTTTCTGAGATTTTATGAATGTTTTTGGATTTTGTGTTTTTTTGATGTTTTTGGATTTTTCTCATGATTTTGATGATTTGGATATGGATATGATATTAGTGCTCCGTTTGGGATTTTGTTTTAGACCAAGCTAAGGTTGACTAATCGAATCGATGGATTGATGATGATGATAACATTGTTGAGGATACACAACAATGCAAGGATTTGATTGATTCAGATTGATGACGATAACATTGTTGAGGATGCACAACAATGCAAGGATTGATTGATTAGGATTGATGACACTAACATTGTTGAGGATGCACAAAAATGCAAGGATTGATTGATCAGGATTGATGATGATAACATTGTTGAGGATGCACAACAATGCAAGGATAATGTTAAGCAACACAGTGATCCAAAATGATATCCCAATATTATGGATTGATTGGGTTCGATTGATCAGGATTGTTGAAGCTTGGTTTGGAACAAAATTGTTTTGAATGATTTGATGTGACTTTTGAAGTGCAACTTCTATGCAACTGATAGCGATTACTTGGACTGATGTTTGATGTTCGATGAAGCTTGCTAAGGAACATTTGCTCCTCAAAATATGCCATGGGCTAGTGATTTGGTTTTTTGCTACAAGTAGTGGACCAACCAATTTGATTTCACAATTGCCAATGTTCAGATCACCATATAAGTTGGAGGATATATATCAATATTTATTCTCGAAGCAAGATGTAAATATCTACCCCCAATGTCTAGCAATGTATGGAATACCATGGGTGGATGCTTGGATAGGTGTATGGATGGAGGGATTTGGATTATCTTGTGATAAGATAAGGTGTTCAAATAAAGAATGCTCATTTGGATAATGCTTCATGGCTCAGATAATGCTAGGTAGGATAGGATCAATGAAAATGACCCATGTCAAGATGTCTATCATAAGCAAGTGTAAAGTGTACACCAAACTTTTACCAAGATCAATATAATTTGGACTATGGATGTAGATGGATTGGATAAATGGTTCGTGGATGCATAGATTTATTATGGATGGGATAAGATGCTTTCACCTGAACTAGCGCACGTAGATGCTCGATTCTACACATGATGCCTGTTTTCCAGGTTTTCATCATGGTACTTGCCTAAAGCGCCACTGAAGTGGTTTTCACTAGAGGAAAAAAAATTTCTTTATTGTTTTCAATCCTTTTTCTGATTTTTTTTTTTTAGATTTTCATATTTTTTGATTTTGTATTTTTTTTGAAAGATTTTAAGCTCATGTTGAATCACCTGGTGGTGTCGATGTAGATGCTTTTGTCATAACGTGCCATTGATATCCTACTTGAAGAAGTTGCTTTGCCAAGATACGTGCACTTGAATGTAACTTTTGGGATTCTTGATCTGCTTTATTAATACCAGGGTTAACTCTATCTCTGTGCGCACATCGCGATAGAGTACCTTCAAAATCCTTATGATGAAGGTTTGTTGCCAATACATGGTCAATTTGAGAATTGGATATCATGCGTGGAGGCATGGATGGAGTGTGTTTAGGGATAAGAGATGGATTGGTTGACAGTTTGGAACTTTTGACTCTCCAAACTTGGGAAGATGAGCAATGATGGGTGGATACGGAAGTGTGCATGGAATTAGGAACAACTACTTGATACACTTTGTACATTGCTCGAGAAGCCTACTTTTTCTTTTGTAGACATCTTTGATGGATACTTTTCCCTTTTTTATTTTTCCCCATAGTTTCTTTGACTAATGGAGTTTGATAGGGATAATATTTCTTTGTATTTTTTGGTATCCATATGTATTTGATTTGTCCATTATGCTTTTCAGCTTCTTTTGCTTTGATAATGTTAATTGTGCTTTGATTTTTCTTTTGACATTGGTCCCAATTCATGGATGGGATGATGGGTGGATGAAGATTTGTGATGTGACTGGTTATAGTATTGACATTAGTTTCATCATAAGGACTCTTTGTGCTCCCTATGTTGACATTTGCTTGAGACATAGTTGCCCCCACTATTGTGGAAGTATTACCTTCATGCTTTGATTCTGCCTATTCTGAGAGCTCTTGTTTAGATTGCATTCTCTAATAAATGACCGCTGCAGATGATGTTATTGGAATTTGTTGCTCTACTGACTTCGAAATATCTTGTTTTGTCTAACCTATTTCTTTGAGTGGATAATGTTGGATATCTTTATTCATGATGTCCTTTATCTAAATTTGGGATATATCTGATACTATTATTGACAACTCTGTTTGACTGCAGGAATCAATAACCTGCTCTTTTTGTGTAATAATGTCAGAAGTAAAGGAATCATGTTCTGAATGAAGATCGTCTACATGTCCATCCATAAAAAGTATCTCATGGGTAGATGGAGGAGTATGTGCTATGTGGATATGATCATTTTGTATAGATAGGAGAGTGTCCATTAGATCATTGTAGTATCTTGGAGATACAAATTATTGATCTTGAATGATTTCGAAATTGCTTTTGACATGCTTTGGATCAAGTTCTTGACATGGGTCAATTTCAAAGGATGGATTGCTTACAAAGGATTCTCGGATATCTTCATTAGGCATAGGAAGTGGCTCAATATCCTCTTGATCTTTGAGTGAATTTGGATCAAGTGTTGAGTTGAAGATTCCTTCAATATCAGTAATCATGAGGTCGAAGGATGTCAATATGTCTTGGAAAGGACCATTGCTAGACTTTGGTGGGAGATGTTGATCATGCTTTGGAATAAATTTTTGAGATATGTCTTCTAACTTATTAGGTGATGTAGAGACATTTTTCAACATGATCATTGGTCAATGGATTGTTGATTACATGATCAAATAATGTTAACACTCCTTGAAATGGGTCATTGTCGGATATTGTTGAAGGTTTCTTATCATGATCAAAAAGTGACTCTTGATGTATGTTGATTTGATCTTCAGATGAGGTAGAAACATCTTTCATTTTCTCGTTGATGGATAGGTCTTGATCATGTGATCATTGACTTGGATCGATATATGGAGTTGTTAACATTTTGTTGAGATTTTGAACAACATTTTCTAGTTGGGCTTGGTATTGGGCTTGAGCAACTTGTGCAGCTTGTTGAATAGCTAGTTGTGCAACTTGTCGGTTTTGGCTTTGTTGGAGTGCCTTTTGATAAGCAGCTTGCTGAGCAGCTTGTAATGCAATTTTGTATTGGTTTGATGTGTTTGGTTTAGGTGTTGGTGGTGGTGGAGGTGGTTTTGGAATAGTGCTTGTTGTGGTGATAAGAGGTAACATCATATTGATGATTGGGATTTGGTTGGTGGATGGTGTGATCGATATGGTTAGTCCTTGGGAGACCATGTTTTGAGGGATTATAGATGATGTGCTGGTTGCTTGTGCTATGGGGATGGTCGCCATCTGTTGTTGCGATATCGATGGTAAGGGGGGATGATTTGGTATGATGCCTTGATTGATGGTTGGGGGGATGTTTTGGATGAGTGGTGGTAGCGAAGGTAGCCCCAAACCAAGAGGTGATACAAATGTTAATGGAAAGGGTGGGAGTGGCGGGAGAGTGAGTGGCTTGCTCCCTTAGGGAAATGATGATGTTTGATCAAAAATTACCCTTGGTCCAAATAGGTCACCTTCTCCTTGTGAGGTCATGGGGAGAGAGGTTTGCGGTGTTGCATTAAATGATGATGATGATGATGGGTCATTATGAAAGGTGAGGGGGACATATGTGTGTGATGGATTTTGAACAACATTCATGTGATTTGCAAACATATCTACCCAAAAGTTTACCAAGTGTGGATTTGAAATGTTCATGTTTGGTATAGTTGTACTTGGTATATTCTCATTTGGCATGTATGGATTCGGTGGGATAATGTTGTTTTGTTTAAGACTCATGCATTAAGTATTTGGTTGATAGATTTGTAAATTTGGACTTGGATTTAAATCTACCATTGGAAAAGGTGTTCCAAGATTTAGATTGGGTATACTCACATTTGTTGTACAATTGAGGTTTGTAGGAGATAATGATCCCGTGTATGGATTGTGTAAATGTGAGTTTTGAAAATCAATTGGCATTGTAAGGCTTTGATAATTTGGTTGGTTTAGACCACTTATGATGTATGGATCAAGTTTATATTCCATGTTCTTCTTGTGTTTTGACTTTGTTGCAAAAGTGACCTCTGAGGTGTTTAGGACCAATGATGAGATGAAGGATGAAAGGGGTGAATGATATGGGTGTTTTTTTTCTTAGGAACTTTGGATCAATGCTAGACTTTAGGATTTGATTTTGATTGGTTTTGATTGGATAATGATCTTGTAAACCCTGATATGTTGGATGTGATATTTAGGATAAACTTGTTCAAAGGTGTGCTAATTTAACTAGAGGTATGAGAAAGGATGCATTCCCATACTCCTAATTAAACAAGGTGATTTTGATTTATTTTATGGATGTACCCAAGTCTAGATAATGATGTTTCCAAAGCTACAAATTTTCTTGTGGGATGGGATGATAAATGTTTGAAATGGATGAAGTGTTTGATTCTGATCCTAAATGAACCTAAGAAGGATTTGTTTACAAGGCCAAGGTTTTGAAGAACATGATTTTCCCTTCAAACCAAAAGATAAATGTTTTCTCAAAAGACCATAAGACAAAAGATGCACAATCACATGTGTGGGGTTCAATTAATTTCATCTTGATTAGTGAATTGCTTTTACACAAAACACTTTCTTGATTAGATTTTCAAACTAAATGTCCAATGTCCTAACTTCTTTTCATCCCACAAAGTTCTATGTGTAATTCAAGGAAATCAAGGCAATGGTTGCCTAATGTTTACCTTGGTAGAAGAAAATTAAGATGTAAACCCAATTACTTAGAAACCTCTAAGGACATAATCCCCAGGGTAAGCAATAGTTCTTGGGTTTTGTCAAAGGTATTTTCTCTAAGGGGTTTGAAATTTTGATGATGATGTTAAGTGTTTTTTTTGAAATGTTTTCGAACAAGCAAAGTGTTTTGACTCACAAGAAATATAACATCCTAGCTCAATTGGTACATTTTTCTTGGTGGGCTTGCCTCATGCCCTTCGTAGTAGAAGAGATGATTTTACATGAAACTAAGGAAAGAGTATAAAGGTATGTTAAGAATGAAGTATTAACCTCTATACTTTAACCAAGATCAGACATGGCAAGTAACTTCTTGGAATCTAAGTTCCAATGCACCACTTTGATAAGCTCGTTGGATAGACTAGTTGGCCACTACAAACAAGGTTCTTAATGGCGAGACATCGGGGACATGGCACCTTGCGAGCGTCCAACAAGCCACTAAAGGATTTAATCAATCCTACTAGAGGATCTTATACTTTTTATGGTAGTACCTCGTTTTGAAAGACACTGCATGACTAAGGCCAACATACCATGAGGACTTGACAATTTAGTCTTATTCATTTATATACCGGCCCGAATAAAAAACCAATTGGAGTAGCCTTCGAGTTCTCCTTGCATATGTGTCTCTTAGGAAAGCCCCTCTAAAGGTAAACAATAGCGAGCAAGCACATCCATAGTTTGATCGACCTTTGTTTAGAAACAAAGGGAGAACCCACACGATATACCTAACTCACACTCACAAGTTTTGTTCAATTTTATTTCCCAAAATGAAGTGTGGAGGTGACTACTTTATCTCAACCTAAGATAATAAAAAAGGCCTTTTGATTCTCAAGATCACTATAAAGCACGAGAGAAGTGCATACGTCCTTTTCGATGATGTTAGTTTAAGTAAGCAATCACAAACACAAAGTTGCACATGTTCATTTTAACCTTTCAAAGTAATTGTGAGTTCGTTTTAAAAACACCAAAGTAAGTGTGACAAATTGCCTTATCCAATTTTTAGTCCCAAAATAAGCTTTAGTAGATTGGAGTTCTAATGTTCATTTTAAGCTTTTTGTAGCAAAAATTGAAATGTTCTTTTTAGAACTCAAAAGAAAATTAATAGGTCCTAAAAGCTTGAAAGATAGCAAATCCTTAGAAGAGGGATTATAATTTCTTCCCAAAGTGTTTAAAAACACTTGTTACAATGATGTGATAATGCTTTTTCTTTGACTTCCATGCTCCCTTATCCTTCAAAACCTATAATACAAGCTCCAAATGTCAAATGAAATCAAGAAACAAGAAGATATGAGGGTTAGATAGATGATTGAGCATAAAAACCCTAAAAGTTAGACCAAGTTTCATTATGATTTGACATTAAATGAAAAATTGAAAATTTTAAATTTATCAAATTTGATAATAACCTACACCATTGGATATCTTATGAAATTATACCCCATTTCAAACAAAAAAGCTTCGAAAAAGACCAAAAAATGACCAAGATATGGCCATTTTAAGTTTGAATGAAAAAGTAAGAAATTCCAGCGGTTCTATATGTGATGGCGACTCTATTTGATTTTGTAGTGGCGCTATATGGTGACGTTGGAGACTTAGCGGTGCAGTTTGAATCTTTGAGCGGTGCAGTTTGATTCCAGCGGTGTTGTTTGCTGTAAACACCAAAAACATCAAAAACCACAAAATTTTCTCAAAAAATGTGATTTGATCTTCTGGTAGGCCCTCCTATCGCCAAAATGTGAACCTAAATCCAAAACCTGCAATAACACAAGAAACCAATCAAAAAATTAGATCGAATGCAAGGTTAGAATGTAGATTCCTCAAGAAATTCATTTAGATTGCAAAAGAGGAAAATAAATAATGTGAAGAACATAATAAACTTAAAGTATATGTAAGAATTGGCTATGAAGGTAGCCACCCAAGATCTAGAGGCCTAATAGAAAGCACAAAGGAGAGAGAAAATAATATGACAAGAATAAACTGTATTCAATGTCAATAATATGATATGCAATACAATGCTCAATACTCAATGCATAGGAGACCCCTTGGATATATAGCCAAGGTGAGAACATAGGAGGGCATAAGATTATGACAAGTGTCATAATCTTATGACATGTGACAAAAATGAAGAGTTATCACTCCATCTAAAGTGGAAAAAGATAATGTGATAATCTCCACAAAAGGTGGATCACCCACAAAAGGTGGAGAGATGATCACATGATGTGTCCACAAAAGGTGGAAGTGATGAGGTATGAGATGTCAACTCCACCAAAGGTGGAAAATCTCCAACAACCTCCTATGTGGTCCCTAAGTAAACTTAAGTAAGGTGTAATTATGACCTACGACAAGGTACAAGACATTTAATTACACCAACACCCCCCCTTAAGTGCAACTTAGGGAGAATGTACACAAATGCAAACAATGCAAGATGGGTCCCGGCTACGAGGCCATGTTAGGTACCCATGTACAAACAATGCAATCTCTCACAAGTGGAGTAAAAATAGAAAAACCCAGTGGGAAAAAACTACCCCCCAAAAGAGAGATGAGATACAAAAAGCTATGAACAAAGCATGAGAAGGAAAAAACCCCATGTGAGGAAAAAGTCCCCCCCATACAAGAGAAGAAGAGAGACAAGGTAGCCTCCTCTGAATGTACAATGATCACCAATGGAAGATGCTCGAGAAGGAATGAGGAAGCTGCTCCAAAACTGTCGAACAACGTTCCTCCCCTTGGGAAGAAACAATACCAAAGGTGTATGAATGAAGTCTCCCCAATCCACAAGTGAGAAAGGAAGAACCCTCAAGATGTAAGAAGTCTCTGAAATCTGCTCAAGTATCCCTATGTCGATGTCGAAAGATGCCTTTCCCAAACCATGTGAAGCTGCAATGTAGTCACCTCCTGGAATCTGTGAGAAACCCTTTGCAACAACCCACTGATCTGCTGAAAAAGACAACTCAAGATCTAGCAAGGATGAAGATAGAACATACTCCAAAGACGATTTCTCCTCAAAAGAGAAAGTGGCCTCCTCCAACTGCTGTAAAGATGAATCCACAATCACATCAACCTCAAAAGACTGATCATGTAGAGGAGGGTCAGAGTGTTCCCTCGCAACAACTGAAGAAGAATCACCTTCATCAAAGAGAAGATGTAAGTAATCAAGTGTGTCCCCCAAGTCTGCAATGTAGGATTCCACAAACAAACCACCAATGTCTGTCAAGTAGTCATCCCATGAAGTTGCTGCTGGAAGACAAGGTATACACTGTTGCACTGAGTCACAAGGTACTGAAACTGTCAGAACACAAGTATCATTAGGTACATCAGTCAATATAGGAGATGGAGTATCAACAATAGGTTCATGAACCTTAGAAGTAGAGAGCACTCCAAGATTCAAGTAACCATACTCAATCTCATCAAGTTTGTCCACACTAGGGTGAACCGAATCATCAATAGGAGCAAAATATGAGAAGGTGTAGAACCGAGAACGATCATCAACCTCCCCAACTGCAACAAGAGCCCTACTATGCAAATCCCGAACAATGACAGAATCTGGTGTGAACTCTACACTCTTTCCTGAACCACTATGTGTAATCTGATAGATGGAAAGAATGTTCCTTGACAAAGTAGGCACACATAGAACATCATTAAATGCTCTACCTTCAACGTCAATAGAACCCTTCCCACAAACTTCCAAAGAAGTGTTGTTTGCCATAAAAATGGGTGGTGATGAACAAGAATCAAATGAAGAGTACATATCCTTGCATGAAGTCATATGATGCGAAGCTCCTGAATCAAGGATCCACTGATCTGTATTGGAATCTGCAACTGCAAGAAATGCTTTCCCCTTATGTTTATCATGTTGAGATGATGCAGAAGAAGGAGAAGAGCTAGATGTTGTTGCCATGAGAGTTGTTCCTTTTCCCTTAGAAGAAGAATTGGAAGGAGATGTGTTCTTCTCTTGATATGCAGTTGGAAAGTTGATGTTGTTCTTCTTAAGGATGTGTTTCAACTCATCAATTTGCTTAACATGACAACGATGCTCATCATGACCAATCCTTTTGCAATATGCACATGTTGGTTGCTCCCTCTTGCTTGAATTATTGTACTTCTTTGAAGAAGATGATGTTGATGAGCTTTGTTGTGGAGGAGTGGATTGTTTGTTCTCTCCTTGTGGCTTTGGCGAAGATTGCTTTTGGTCCTTTCCTTTGCTTTGCTTATTGTTTCCATGATTGACCACCAATGCTCTTGAAGTTGAAGACTTGAGAATTCCCATTTTCATCAACTTATTTTGCTCAAGAATCAAAAGATCTGTGAGAGCCTCAAAAGATGGTGTTTTGAAGTTACTTATTGTCAATCTTTGAGTTTGAAAACTTGAAACAAAGGCTACATACTCAACTGGAAGTTTATCTAACAAGTTGAAGACCAATTGATCATCCTCTTTTTCAATACCACAATCTTTTAGTTGTGCTCTTAATTCATTTGCCTTAGTGACATAATCCTGAATTGTATCAAAATCTTTGGGATCAAGGCTTAAGAGATCATGTTCAAGTTTGTATCCCTTAACCTTATCAACCTTACCATACAAAGCAGCAAGTTTATCCCAAGCTTCCTTAGCTGTAGTACATTTATCAACATGAAAAATGAGATCATCTGAAATGAACTTCCTTAATGTACCCAATGCCATAGAAGTTTTAGTGAGCCAATCCATATATGTTGTTGGATCTACCTTAGGATCTGAAGGTGCAGTTATGGTTCCATCAATGTAGTAAATTAAACCTTTTTCCATTAGTTTACTCCATGCACGTACTTTCCAAGTACCATAATTATGTGCAGTTAAGAGTGGAACTTTAGATGAACCCATGATGGAATGCAAGAGCACAAGAGAGAAAATAGGCACAATCACACAAGATACACCCCCCCCAAATTCACTCAATCAAAGTACCCCCCCACAAATAGATGATTTTGGCACTTTATAATGTAGTGCGTGTACAATAGGCCACTTGCAACTTGGCTAAGTGGGCTTATGATTTCTGATTTACAAATTTCCAATAAAGAGGCTGATAATAGACTAGAACAAATAAGCAAAGACCTAAATCCAGATCTATGCAATACAAGTGCCAAATAGGCCAAAAAAAGACCATATGCTGAAAGTAAAAAATCCACTCAATATATCTTCAAACTAATTGTAGATTCAAGAAGTATACAAAAAATCATGCACTTTCAAAAAAAACGGCACCTGAAAAGGAGTTCATATGAGCCTGAACGAAGCCTCTGAAGTTGAAAAAACGGTGACAAGACAGGTACAGTCATGAGAAACTAAAAATTCTGAAAAATATATGCACCAAAATCAGAAACCAAGTACACCACTGTGAAGTACACGAAAAATTAGCCCAAATAAAAAAAAATTGCTCGAAAAAAGGAGCAAAAATGAGCTAGATATGGCCTTCCAAAGTTGAACTGCAAAACTGAAAAGCCCATTGGCGAGGGGGGCCAAATTTTTCAAAACTGCTGACGTCATCGATGACATGTGCTGACATCAGCATTCCACGGTGTTAAATTTGACGGCCTGCGACCTGTCAAAAAAAGCATATTCTCCTCCTGCGGAATATTCTTCAATAACGAGCATAAATTTGACGTCTGAATGGACGTCACGATCGGCCGTCGGTTTTCGCCGGAAATATTAGCCGGAATATCTTTATCCTTGATGGAATATTTGCGAGTTCCAGAATCTTTTGACATCGTCGGAATATGCCAATGCTGCTCGCCGGATAAATGTGAATTCGCCGCCAGTGGGAGAGTGTGAAGGGGCCCGTGGGGGCTGTGCAAAAGCTGCCACGTGGCGGCTGCAGAAACACGTGGTACCTGGGCAGGCAGGTATGTCTGCGGTACCCTGCCTACGCAGGGTACTAAAAATCTTTTTTTTTGTTTTTTAATTTTTGATTTTTTTTGATTTATTTTTTTTCAATTTTTTCAATTTTTTTTGATTTATAAAAATCAAAATCAATACAATTTTTTTTGATTTTCTAATTTTAAAAATCAGAAAAACACTTTTGATTTTTTTTTTTTTTGAATAAAAATTGAAATACAAATTTCTGACAAATAGATCCATAAATAATAATTGATTTTACTTTAAAAAATTTGTTAAACCCCAAATAAATTTTGAGGGGAAATTTTTCTAAAAAAAATTTCAAAAAATTTTCAGATAATTTTCCCAAAACTATAGAAAAATTCAGAAAATTGAAAAATACCCAAATTGGAGAATTTTTCAGATCTGGAGCTCCCCAAAGTCCGATTTGGATGAAACGAAAGGCGATCTCAACTGGAAACAGCCTCCCAAACGCAATGGTGGACTTAGATTTGGTGTAGGATGCTCCAAAATGCTGCAACAACATAGATCTGAAAATACTCCTTCAAATGCACCAAGATCTCTCCAAAATGGCGATCCAAAGACGCTCCAATGGCTCTGATACCATGTAAGAATTGGCTATGAAGGTAGCCACCCAAGATCTAGAGGCCTTATAGAAAGCACAAAGGAGAGAGAAAATAATATGACAAGAATAAACTGTATTCAATGTCAATAATATGATATGCAATACAATGCTCAATACTCAATGCATAGGAGACCCCTTGGATATATAGCCAAGGTGAGAACATAGGAGGGCATAAGATTATGACAAGTTTCATAATCTTATGACATGTGACAACAATGAAGAGTTATCACTCCATCTAAAGTGGAAAAAGATAATGTGATAATCTCCACAAAAGGTGGATCGCCCACAAAAGGTGGAAGTGATGAGGTATGAGATGTCAACTCCACCAAAGGTGGAAAATCTCCAACAACCTCCTATGTGGTCCCTAAGTAAACTTAAGTAAGGTGTAATTATGACCTACGACAAGGTACAAGACATTTAATTACACCAACAGTATAATCAAATCCTATTCTAATGCAATGTAAACTCCTAATCTCTTGAGGGAATTGGTGCCAATTTGATGTGTTGATGAAGATTAATGAATGCTTCCAAGATCAAATCTGCATAACCTAGCTATAAAACTCAAATGAGATAGATGAAAGTTTCTAATGATTTGAGCATAGTAAGTTTTACTCAAATTGTGGATGCTCAAATGAGGAGTTTAGCCTATTATTTATAAATGAGATTGATTAGAGAAGAGGAAAAAGGGATGAATGTGGGACTAAGAATTGGCCAATGGCAAAGTGCCACTTGTCAACTTATGAATGGATGGAGGATGTGCAAGTTTTGAGGATTGTGCCAATAAATGCATATATTTGAAATTTGAATTTGATGAAATGACATGTTTAGGGGGGATGAAAGATGAGTTAAATGCCAAGTGGGAGACATGTAAGAGACAATGTAAGAGCTTTAAATGCTTTGTTGGATAGACAAGTCATTTTGGGGGGGAGATTTTAAATTTGAGGAATATTCCCACTTGGATGCCTTTTTTGAATGAAAATAGGTTATTTATAAATCAATTAAATTGATTTTCATGTGCAAGTTTCAAAATATAGAGGATTTGAGTGTTTAGGATTAGCATTAATCATGATTTGATTAATTTAAATGATGTTAGTTGATTTGACCATTTTGACTTAGATTTTAGGATTTAAATAACTCAAAATGAGAAGAGAATGATTTAGACTTAGTTAAATAAATATTTTTGATTTATTTAACCAAAGGGGGTGATGTTAGATTAAATTAGATAAATGTTTGATTTATTTAATTTAATTAGATTAACTTTAGAGATTTAATCAAATAATATGGATTATTTAATTAAATAAAGATAGGAAGATGAAATGGCCTAGCTAATTATAGAGAGAAAATTATTTAATTAAATAAAGATAGGAAGATGAAATGACCTAGCTAATTACACAGAGACAATGATTTAATTAAATCGAGGGATTTATTTAGTTAAAATGGGAATTATGATGACTTTAATCAAATAAGGTTATTCAATTAAATGGTTAGACAGATGGATAATTCAGGATGAAGCGATGTTAGTAGATCAAAATTGAGTGTGATATAAATATGTATATTTTCTATGTCTACACTTACTAGTATCATGGAGAATCAATTCATGCACTATCACAAGAATTTCAGGTCATTAATACTCCTTGGGTATTTTCAGAATGGGGCTTTTATCTCGTTGGAAATATTCACCCATCCTCCTGTAGTGGTAACAATTTTATAATAACCACCACCAAGTACTTTTCCAAATGGATTGAAGTTATTCCTCTCATCCACACCATTGGCCAATATATATATAAATTTATCTTCCACTATATTATTTGTCACTATAGTATCCCTACCTAGTAAATCCTTAAAAAATTATGATGTTCACACTCTCTATGAATATTTTCATATCTAACATCATTGGTCCACTGCCTATCACCCTCAAAGTAATGATCAAGATGAGGCATATAATAAGACCTTCTCAAAATCCTTAAGAGTATTGTTAGCGATGTTGGTCATGATTAGCAACGCCACCTCAATCTTGTCCTATGGCCATACCTCACTTGTATCCACACATCCTTTAGTGTCACCACATATCCCTTAGTCTTTGGGTCTAAATCCATCTTTCCAATTGAAATTTAACTACCATAATTACATTTTTTCTTGTGTGATACCATTGATGATGAGTACATAGTTACATGATTGCATGAGTTAGAGCTACTTCATGGGAATCATGTCAATGTCCTAATATATTCTTATCAAAATAATCTTTCTAGCAATTGCAACATGAAAATTAGAGCCAAATAATTTGAGATTGGTGACCTTATACTTGAGTAAAATTAGAGGAACCTTCATGATTGAGAAAAGAAAGGTAAGTTTGAACCCAATTGTTTTGGACCATATGTTGTCATTACTAAATATAGATCAAGTTCTTATCAATTGGTCATCCCTAACAATCAAGATATTGAATAAACCATGTACATATTCCACCTCAAATGGTTCCATGAGCTTAGATTTTTAGAAAAATAAAAAATAAAACAAAAAAAAATAGTAAAGAGAAAAATTATCCTCTAGTGAAATCCACTCTTGGTGGCACATTGGTAAATTAACATGGTGAAAACCTACTTGCAAGTGCCATGTGCAAAAATTATACTTTGTTACCCTTCAAATCCTTTTTCATTCATCCATCCATCTTCATTCCATGAGTCTTATAATGGTTTGAATATATCAACTAGTCCTTGAGCTAACTTGACCACCTTATCCCCCTGTGGTTCCACTGTTAGGATTAAGGTGTCATAAACCTTGTAAATCCTATGTATTTATGTACTCCTAATATTTTTTGTAAATCAATCATAAGTGATGAAGGTTTCACTAATAGTGGCCTATCATAAGGATGATTTTCTATCAATCCTACCATCGTTCCTCGCCTATTATGAGGATGATTTGCTATCAATCCTACCATCATTCCTCGCCTATCATGAGGATGATATGCTATCAATCCTATTATCGTTCCTCACCTATCATGAGGTTGATACAACATTAGTTCTATCATTTGATTCTCACCTATCATGAGATCAAATCATCATGCAAACATTAATCAAACACTGCACATACCACAATCTGACTTAAATCAATCCAAAACATGACAAATAGATGACTCCTAGGCTTCAAGGACATCTTGCGAACATCACCTCCAGGGCTTTCCGCAATCACACCCCACAAAAAGGGTCGAACAACAAGCTAAATCGCCTCAAATCAACAAGGATGAAAACTTTCCAAGGAAACATGAGGCACCATTTGGGACCCCAAAGGCGCCAAAACAGAGTTTGCAACTAAAAACAAGGTTTTCAAGGCTTACAAGAGGTGCCATTTGGGACCCCAAATGCACAAAAACAGTGTTTGGCATCTCAAAACATGGATATCACACTTACAAGAGGTGCCACTTGGGACTGCAAAGGTGCCAAAATAGTGTTGGAGGCCAAAAAAATGAATTTCAAGCTTGCAAGAGGTGCCATTTGGGACCCCAAAGGCGCCAAAACTCTAAAAACACCCAAAAACAAGCATTTTCAACCTTGCAAGAGGTGCCATTTGGGACCCCAAAGGTGCCAAAACTCTTAAAATACATGAAAACTTGATTTTGAAGCTTCCAAGAGGTGCCATATGGGACCCCAAAGGCGCCAAAACTCTTAAACATGCTAAAAAACACTCAAAAATGAAAAAAAAACATCACCCGAAAGTGCATAAATGACATCCAATAAGCTACAACATCTATCTATGACGTTCAAAATGCTTCTAAAAGGAAATACAATTACTAATAAAGAGGTTTCTCGTAAAGTGTACCATAGGTCTAGAGGCAGCAAGCTGATTAGGTTGGTGAAGACGCTCAAAAAGATGCTTGTGGTATGGGATTACCATCTTCCTCTAAGCTCTCCAATCTTAAACTTATCCAAACTCAAAATGTAAAAATGAATCCCATTTTACCACTTTCACCTTTTAAGGGTAAAATGGAGGGAATTACAGTGGGATTTATTTCCCATTTTTACCAAAAAGGAGGGGTAATTAATCAACACTATTCAAAGAAAGAGCTTGCAATAAACTTTTGAGAGATAAATCATCTTCTCCATCAAAATCTCAGTAAATCAATGTTGGATCATCATCATAATCATCACAACACCATCACATCATTCCAACATTTCATTTTATCCCCACATTCATCAATTTATCTCTCGAGGGAGCATATATCCACCAATACCTGAAATTCAAAAGTCTGTGGCATGGTCTGGGGCATCAAAATCTTTTCTGAGCATCGACATCAAAATTTTCTTTGAAGCAATGTGTAAACACATTACTTCAAAGAGGGGAAAAATATATACACCTAAAAATGGCCATCACATTCAGTTAATTAAATACAACCTATTGGATTAATGCTTCAACTACATATAAATAAGGTCTTACTTTCCTTTTAATTCCTCTAATTCACATTCTTCTAAATAATTAAATAAACAAAATACCCTAAACGTGTTTATTTAATTAACCTTCCTTAATCCTGATTAAGAATTAGAGCACATTTCTACAACTTTTTGTGTGCCACCTCATAAAGGTCACATGAAAATAAATAAGCCTAATTATTAATTAGAATTATCCTCACACTTCCACCAATGAGAAAAAGCACATGGCTTTATTCCCCCACACTTCCAACAAATTTGGAGCACATGGGTCTTTGTTTCACACACTTGGGAATCCCATACATTTGGCATGTTTCCAATTGGCCAAGAGATTCTCTCCACACACATTGGATGTTGTCCTTGGTCAAGGGAACAACACCTTGATTCCTTTCATCTCCACCGTCTATTATTTCTCCTTCGAATCTAGACCGTTGATGGGTGCCACCTAACAAAATGCTTGAGAAACCCTATAAATACACCCTCTTTCCTTAGCATTTATCATCCACCTTTTGAGTAATGTTATAATGCTATTTTGAAATACAAATTGGAATAGTGTTATAAAGCCATTTTTCATCCACACTTTGAGTATTGTTACCATGTAGGTTTTTTGTAGGAGCTTGGAGCTTTCATGGAGTCTTATACTTAGTTTTCATATCATGTGTTACTTTTCATTCTCATCTTAGATTAATTAATTGCTTCATATTTACATTTTATCATCCTCATTGCATCATAGTTACATTTTAGGTTAGTTTTTTTATGTTTTCATTTGAGCATATGCATAATCATGGATAGTTCACTATAGTTTCATATCATCTCACTCATCTCCACTTGTTCCTTCATCATCAATATCATCCTTCATTTATTGTTGCATCCATTATCCTTTCCATCATTTTGTTTCATTTAGAAGCATACCACTAATCATTCCAGCACACATTTGCACATAAAAATCATCTTAGCTTGCATATTAAGCATCAAATCTCATTTTCTAGGTAGTCATTTTAACAACCTTTGTTCCCATAGAAACCTAAGGGCCAAACGGTTTAATAAATCCCTAGAAATAGAGGACAATGATATGTATTTGAAAGGTTTGATTGTATTATGAATAGAGTAGTTTTACTTGCTTCAAACTTTGAATGTAAACAGTCTCATTAAGGTTTGTGTTGACATTAGAATACTCTCCACATTTGACACACACAAAATGGGCTCACCGTGGGGTCTTTGCCTCATTTATTGCTAACTTTTTTGATGGTTTCATGATTGTAGGTTCAAGGTTTATGACTTGGGAACATTTTGCATCGGTTTGGAGGAAATTCTGAGTTGTTTTGAGGCATTTATGGGTTGTTTTTAGAGTTTTGGCGCCTCTTGTATATGTTTTGGTGCCTCTTGCAAGCAGTTCAGAGACCATTTTCAGCTATTTTGAGACCATTCTAGCTTGTTATGAGAGTTTTGGCCCCTCTTGTACCTATTTTGGTGCCTCTTGCAACTTGTTCTGAGACTGTTTTCACCTGTTTTGGGATCATTTTGGGCCACTTTTAGAGTTTTGGTGCCTCTTGCACCTGTTTTGGCACCTCTTGCTTGAGTTTTAACCCCTCTTGCAAGTTGTTTTGAGACTGTTTTCACTTGTTTTGGGACCATTCTGGGCTACTTTGAGAATTTTGGCACCTCTTGCACCTATTTTGGCGCCTCTTGCTTGAGTTTTGGTGCCTCTTGCAACTTGTTTTGAGACCATTTTCACCTATTTTGGGACCCTACTACAGTGTTTTTGGAGTTTTGGTGCCTCTTGCACCTGTTTTGGCACCTCTTGCAAACTGTTTCAGGGAGTTCTGGCTTTTGTAACTCTATTTTTGAGCTTTCTATCTTTGTTTTGGTGTCTCTTGTCTCTGTTTTGACGCCTCTTGTAGTTTGTCACCATATCAAAAACTCACATTCTGTGTTGTGCATTTGTAGGTTTTCCTAGAATTCATTTTCAAAGACTCAAAACATAAACTACTAACACATTGCAGGGGTTGGATGTTATTCACTTATTTCCTTTTGGTTGAGATAGGAACGTAACTTAATTAAAATGTTAATGAACATCATGTCTCCTTTTGGTAAGTTAGGAACATAGCTTAATTAACGGGTTAATGAACACCATGTCTTTTGTATGTGATGAATGGTAGGCATATGCTCTCCCCTTAACTGGGTGATCCAAAATGCTAGACCCATTCTTGTTTATGTGTGAGTGTAAGTGGAGTATATGGCATGAGTTCTCTCTTTATTCATGCGAAATAAAGATCGATCAAAATATGGGTATACTTGCTTGCTTTTGTTTATCCTAGAGGTCTTGCCTTGTGGGAAAAATTAATCACTGAAGGGAATGACCCAACTAGTAACACGCTAAAGCCAAGCGACTTCCAACTAGGATATAAATGTGGATACTTGAGGAAAGTTCAAGTGTCATGAGGATAATTCTGATGAGATGGATCGAAAGGGACTCTCGCCATATGGATTATCCCCCATGAATGAAATTCCCACATTAAAACCCTTGTTGTAGATTTTCCAAAATCATTTGTCTATTCTTTGGTGCAATAACGGTTGTTGCCAAGGCATCCACATTCTCACAATTTTTAGTAGAGGTGATCAGTTCACCATGGGAGTTTCATGGGGACTGGAAGCTTGGTTGGCCTGAGAAGAGAGTGCACTAGAAGGGGGAGCCCATGCAACCAAGCTTTTGAATTCATTCGCTAAAGATAGTGTGGTTGGGGTAGAACCCGTGTGGAATCTAAAAGAATACAATCTTACACAACTTTAGGAGTGTATATTCTACTTGATGTGTTTTCAAAAATGAAACTCAAACAAAACACCATAAAAAATATTACATTTTGAAAGTGAAAACATTGATTCAAAACTACATTCATTGAGGTAGACAAGTCAATAACTTAGGTCCATCCATCTTCAGAAAATTAGTACTTTCAACAGTGTTCAATCTTTCCTTAGGAAAAACTGAGTCAAAATATGTGGTTTAAACGATGATTTCACAAAATTTCAAGATTAGAAAACTAAAGATCAAACCTCTTAGTACAAAACAACATAAAAAATGTTTGTCTATGCTCTACGACTTTAGAGAAAGGTTAACCTTCAATTTTTACAAGAGAGCTTGCAAAAGCAATCTAGAGTTATACATGATGTACTATTGTCAAAATCCAAGACTTTTCCAACATTTTGAGTACCTTAATTAAACATCTTGAATCAAAACTCCAAGTCCAAGATCGTTCCTTAGATACCTTAGAAGTCTCAACATTGTCGAAATGGACCTATACAAGTGGAACCTTCCAAACTAAACCTAGATCTAAACATTTCAAGGTGCCTAAATCATCAACATCCATCACATCTTTGCTTGTACAACCTAGTTTCACCTGTGGGATCTGTCATCCTTTTATCACGAAACTATGTCATGCAATAAAATCAAACTTAGTCTAATCAATAGAATTTGTCATTCTATTTGACTTAGTTGTAATCCTTGGAACTATTTCAAACTTAGATCAAAGCGTAGTCTAAATCATAACACTTGTATGCCTGTCCAAACAAGATCACAAAAGAGGAGACTCAAGGACAAGGAACCTGCAACACCCAACTTTGAAACATAAAACATAGGAAGTCCAAGTAGTGAAGCTTTCGATATCGAAACTCCCAACATTGAACCTCAAAATAGTGAGATTCCTAGAAACATGGCTGATGTAGAAGAAATCCCTATTCTTGGACTCAACAACACTCAAGGGGAAGAAATAAGTGATGAGGATATCTGAGAAGCGGAACAAGACCCCAACTTCCATAAGTTTTTAGAAAATATTTTTGAAGGAGATGGGGAAAAATACCTATTGATGTTAGCCAATCAAGGAGTCAAACTTCCCCCTGATTTGATATCAACATCTTAAAAGCACCTCTCCAAAAGCCTGAAAAGGAAACAAAACAAATAGTTACTTTAACTCACCAAATGAAAAACCTTCAACAACAAGTTCTAGATATACAAAAGGGAACTTCAAAATGATACTTGATTGAGGACATTTGTCCTTATCCCTTTAATCAATCCATCAACATGATTCATTTCCCTAAACGTAGTGAATTTCAAAAGTATGATAAATACAATGGTACAACTGATCCATTAGATCACACAAGGGAATTTTGAACTATGAGTCTAGAATTTGCACATGAGGAAACTTATTTGATGAGACTATTTCCACAAAGTCTAGGAGGGACATACCTTGAATGGTTTTCAAAGATTACACCCCCCATCAACACATTTGAAGAATTGGTCAATATATTTCTCACTCAATACTCTTACAACATCCAACATGATATCACCATGAAAGACCTTTGCAACTTGAAATAGAAAAAGGGTGAGTCCTTCCTCATTTTCTTGCAAAAATGGAGGAGATTGTTTGCAAGGTATGCTTGTCCCGTGCCTGAAAAGGAAAAGATAGATATTTTCATTAACAACCTAAACGATGAGATGAGTTATAGATTGGAAATACAATGTCCCCTTACCTTCAAAAAAATGATTGAAAATGGAATTAAAATTGAAGAAGCCTTAGTCAAAAGAGGGGTCATTAAAGTATACAATGAAAATAACTCATCCACTTCCTCTAACAACTACAATAGTGGGGACAAACCTAAATTTTGGAAACATAAAAAAGAACATGGGTACCAATGAGGTCATAGCTGAAAATCAAAATACAAAACTTGTATTCAACCTAACGGTAGCTACTACCAAGACTAATCAGACTAACAATCCTCCCAACACTCCAAATGTTAGGCAAAACAACAATCAGACTAATCTGGGGACTAAAGCAACACTATTTCCAAAACCTTCTAATAAAAAAAATTTCACACCATTGGGACAATCCTTAGATTCTGACTTAAAGGAACTTATTTAGGCTAAGCTTATTATAGTGCTAGAAGCACAAAACTGGGATCCACAAGTCAAACCCTTTTGGTGGAACGTTGCTCATTACTATGATTATCATCAAAACAAGGGTCATATGATGAAAGATTGGTGGCAATTAAAACATGCAATCCAAGATCTCATTGATAACAAAAAGGTACACATTGAAGGACCCCAAATAAACAGTGATTAGGGAGTGTTCAAGAACCCTTTACCCAATTACAAAAAGGGAGAGTCCTCTACATTGAATACCAAAGGAAAGAATATAAAATATGTTTATGATTCTACCATTCATTGTATTGAGATGGTTGAGAATTCCATCGAAGATAGTGAAATCAGAAGCCAAGGGAAGGATGCCACTACTGAAACCCAACACAATGATGACACCATCTCACATCAAATCAATGACCTTGTACCTAGAAATCTAAACACTAATGTTGACACGAATGACAATTGAATTAACGTCATCAAAATCACAATGATCAAGACAATACACCTATCAATGCAATTACAAGAGGAAAAGCCAAGGTAACATTGAAAGGAGCTACCCCTTCCATGTCCAAAATGAATGTTTTTCCTGTAACTCAATATAACATCGTTGATTAGCTACAGAAGATACCTGCTCAAATATCCATATTGGAACTTCTCAAGATTTCACCGATGCAAAAATAAATCCTGGAACAAGCTTCAGTTGCAACCATAGTACCCAACAATTTGGAAGTTTGTACATTTCAAGCTATGGTGGGACATTTGATTGCACCTCATTGCTTATCATTCTTTGAACATGATGATGCATCCACCACCCATCCACATAATGCTACTCTCCACATCGAAGTCCTAATCCATAAACATCACGTCAAACATGTCCTTATAGATGGAGGAGCAGGCCTAAATATCTACACACTCAATCTTGTTCATGCATTAGGATATTTTGAAAATGCTATTGATCCTAGAAGGAAAATCACCATAAAAGCATATGATGATGAAGAAAGATCCTACCAAGGATTGATCATCTTACCCATTCAAGTGGGACCAATCGTCAAAGACATAGTGTGCCAGGTGTTAGACAAGGAATTGACATATAACATACTCTTGGGACGACCATGGATTCATGAAATGCAAGTGGTACCATCAACCTATCATCAATACCTAAAATTTCATTTCAATGGACAAGAGGTCACCATTGTTGCTGATTCTAAAGATCCCCAATATTGAAATGCACTTAGAACAAGTCAAGATACCTTTGTACCACATAATAGAGAAGTCATCAACTCTAATCCATCAAACAAAGAAAGTCAAGTGGGTTCTTCGTCAAGACAGTATGAGGAAAGGACTCAATCAAAAGACAAAGGGGTCATTGACTCTATTTCATCCAACAATGGAAGTCAGCTTGATGCCTTATCAAAATAGTTGGAAAAGATCCAAATAAAAGATAAGGGCATGGGTGAATACTCATTTGAGCAATATTCATACTTATCACAACTTTCATCTTCTCCCAAGTCACATGGACAACCATCCACCTCAAGACAAAAATATTTACAACCCATCACACTCTTTGATGGGAAGTTTATAAAAGCAAGCACTCAAGTGGAGGAATCAAAAGACAGGGATGCCCTAAACTAGTTATACAAAGATGAAGAACCTTCACAAGTATCAATGTCCAATATATGCACAGATAAGTATGGAAAAGGTCAAACAATCCTAAAAAAAATGGGATATGAGGGAAATGGTCCTTTGGGTAAAAGAAAAGAAGGCATTAGTGAACCAATACAGCTCGTCACAATGAATCCCAAGGATAAAACACAACTAGGCTACAGGGAAAACTTAAAAGAGGAACCTACTTAAAGAGTTGTCGAAAGAATCTTCCAACTACAAGCTAGTGAGGATCATGAAACATATTGCAATGAATATGAATGGGACTCCCTCTTTGAGGAATCTTGCCACGACAAAGAGATCTATGTAATCCAAAAGTATACACCAATATGTATGAAAGGAAAAATTTCTGGTTCTAGACCCCTTGAATATGGATCGCAGTATGTCGTTGACTCAAGTGAAGATGATCATTCTTCGAGCGAGATAGACACGTTGGAAGAGAGTAACATCTTAGAACTCATTGGAAAATTTGACATGGCTATCCTAATGCTTACACCTTATGACCTTGGCCAATCAAATGATTCCTTGTCCTTAATGCATCTTGAACTAATTGATTGAGATCAAAATGAGCCGATTGACATACCCACCTTTTCAAACGATGATGCCCTTGTGAACTTCCTATGTTCCAATAATCCTGACAAATGTTCTACCATTGAATCTTAGAACAAATCTCCTGACGAAGGGAGTGTCAAACCTTTTAGCTGCAAAATGAAAAATATAAGAAATGGGTCTAATAGTGAAAACCATTTGATGGCACTATTAAATTAGGAAAAAGTAAAAACAAAGAGCATGTCTCAAGGTGAAAACCTCCCTAAGGAACCAAGAGATGGAATTTTTTACACTCTCCTAGAACACTATCAAGAGAGATCTTTAGTGCTAATAGAACCTACAAAATCCATCAATGTTGGTACAACTGAGATAGTGAAGACCCTGCGTTTAGTGAAATCCATGACAGAAGAGGAGAACCTCGTTTCACCAAATTCTTTAAGGAGAGGCAAATAAACTTTGCTTGGTCATGTGCTGACATGCTAGGCATAGATCCAAAACTCATTATGCATCATTTATCATTACCACCTAGCATAAAATCGGTAAAGCAAAAACTAAGAAAGATGCATCCCCATATCACCCTTCTGGTGAAAGCTGAGTTGAAAAAGCTATTAGATGTAGGATTTATAAGATCTATTGACTATGCTGAGTGGATATCAAACATTGTTCCAGTATCCAAATCGGATAAGAGCATTAGGATATGCATGGACTTTAGGGATCTTAACAAAGCCTATCCAAAAGATGATTTTCCTCTACCAAACATTGATCTGATTGTAGACTTGACTGTTGGGCATGAAATGTTATCACTTATGGATGGGTTTTTAGGATGCAACCAAATAAAGATAACACCTGAAGATCAAGATAAAACGGCCTTCACATGTCCTTGGGGCACTTTTTGCTGGAATGTGATTCCTTTTGGGTTGAAAAATACTAGAGCTACCTATTAGAGAGCTATGACTACCATCTTCCATGACATGATGCATACTTTTGTGGAAGACTATGTAGATGATTTGTTGGCCAAATCCTATACTAGAGAAGGAAACTTAGAGATTCTAGAAAAAATCTTCACATGATTGGAGAAATTCAAGGTGAGGTTAAATCCCAAGAAATGTGTGTTTAGTGTAACATCAACTAAAATTTTAGGATACATTGTCTCAGCTAAAGGCATTGAGGTGGATCCTGCAAAGGTCAAAGCCATCATGGAAATGCCTCCACCTAAAAACATCAGCCAACTCAAATCATTACAAGGAAGGTTCCAGTCCATCAGGAGATTTATTGCACAACTAGTTGATAAAACTCATCCTTTCAACCACTTATTACACAAGAATGTCTATTTCAAGTGGGATGAAAAATGTGATGCTGCCTTCAGTCAACTAAAACAATACTTGATAACATGACCTATGTTGATACCACCAGTCAAGGGAAAATCACTATTACTATACGTTGCAACAACCAAGATATCTTTGGGAGCCTTATTAGCACAGGAAGATTTTGCAGGAAAGGAGAGAGCCATCTATTATATCAGTAGGACCCTAAATGGTTATGAGATCAATTACACCTTTATTGAGAAAGCCTACTTAATGGTTGTAATTGCTACACAACAATTGAGGCATTACATGCTAACTCACGCCATCAAACTCATTGCCAAAATTGACCCATTAAATTACTTACTCAACAAAGTTTCTTTAATAGGGAGGTTAGCCAAGTGGGTCATGATATTGAGTGAGTTCGACATCCAGTATGTGGACAGGAAAGCAATTAAAGGTCAGGCCATAGCAGATCAACTCGCTGAAGTACCATTGTCAAATAATAATCCAATGAACATTGAATTCCCTGATAATGATATCCTAACCATATCTACACAACAGTGGTTACTATACTTTGATGGATCTTATACACAACATGGATCAGGCACAAGAATCTTGTTTGTCTCACGGAAAGGATACAAAATTCCAAAATTCTATAGATTAGTGTTCCTCTGCACCAACAACACAGCTAAATATGAATCATTGATCATTGGAATCAAGATAGTTGTTGAATGGAAAATCATGAAATTTCTAGTCTATGGTGACTCACAATTGGTCATCAACCAAGTCAACGATGATTATCAAATAAAGGATGACTGTTGTTTCCCTACAAGAGGATGGTGGATGATTTCAAAAAGTACTTTGTTGAGATCAAGTTTGCACAAGTTCCTAGAATAGAAAACAAAGTTGTAGATGCAATGGCCACCATTGCTTCTCTCTTGCAGATACCTAAACAACAAATAAGTTATGAATTCATGGTAGAAAAAGTGTCCAAACCAGCTTATGAAGATCCAGAATCCCAAGTGATATGCCATATTGTAGACCCTCAAATTTACATATATGGAGAAACCCATACCTACTTGCAAGACAATACCCTTCCAATTAACTTATCTCGAAACCAAAAAGAAACTTCATTTGACAAGTGACTTGACACACCCTAATAGATGATGTACTTTATAGATGAGGTTTGGATGGTACTCTTCTTCAGTGTCTAGAACGTAATGAAGCTGAAATCGCCTTACAAGAGGTTCAGGAAGGTATCTATGCCACACATTCAAGTGGCTTAACCTTAGCTAAGAAATTATTACGATTGGGGTATTACTAGCCAAATATGGAGAAAGAGTCATTTCAATATGTCAAAAGGTGTTCCAAATGTCAAATTGATGGAAACTTGATACATGCACCAACACAAGAGTTGCATCCTTTCACAACTACATGGCCTTTTTTCCAGTGGGGATTGGACCTTGTAGGTAAGATTCACCCCTCTTCCTCTAATGGACATAAGTTTATAATCACAGCTACAAAATACTTCACCAAGTGGATTGAAGTTGTTCCTCTAATCACCATCACTAGGAAACAAATCTCATCATTCATCCTAAATTATCTCATCTGTCAGTATGGTGTTCCTAAATCTATCATTACAAACAATGGCCGACCCTTTAAGAATCAAGATTTTCAAGAGCTATGTGAAAGATTCCATATTCAACATAGATTTTCTACACCTTACTATCCCCAAGGGAATGGCCAAGCAGAGGCCTTAAACAAGACTATTCTAAAGATTTTGAAGAAGACCGTCAGTGAAGCTAGATGTGATTTGCATGTTCAACTAAACTTGACATTGTGGGCTTACAAAACCAGTATACATACCCTGACAGGAGCAACACCCTATTCTCTTGTCTATGGATCATAAGCTATTCTACCTATTGAGGTTGAGATACCATCCCTGTGTGTGTCACTTAAAGGGATGATTTCAGATGAGGATTACAGAGTATCGAGGCTACAAGAATTGGAATTATTGGATGATTGCCACCAACATGTTGTTGATCACCTAAAAGCTTATCAACAAAGGATATATAGGAGCTACAATCACATAGTAATACCTAGAGAATTTCAGGTGGGTGACTTAGTCTTAAAATAAAATCCCCATAATCAACAAGATCAAGAGAAGAAAGGGAAATTTGAACCTAACTGGCTGGGTCCCTTTGTTATAGTATCAGTCTTTGGATCAGGAGCATATCAGTTATCCACACCAGAAGGAGATCTGTTTGACGAACCCCTCAACAACTTTCATCTCAAAAGGTTTTACACCTAGCTCATCCAATGCATTGGTAAAGGTCCTGGAAAAATACCAAAAAAATCAAAAAATCAAAAAATAAAAAAATCAGAAAAAGGATTGAAAAATAGTAAAAAAAAAGAAAGATCGTCCTCTAATGAAAACCACTTCGGTGGCACTTTGGGAAAGTACCTTGGTGAAAACTTGGCAAACAGGCACCTTGCGTAAAATAAGCACTCTCCATCTATCTTGGGCTATGTGACTTGTTCTACATCATTCATCCATCATGCTTTCATCTTTGAATTTGTCACACATCCATGTTTGCATCATAGCTTGATCTAGTGTTTGTATCATGGTATCCCCTGGCATTACTCGACACATTCCAAAAATTATTTTGTCTTATCATATCACACTGGGGCCATGTCCTGCATTGGATTGGATTCTTGTACATTCTCAAGGTCAAAAAATTGAAAATCCCAAAAACATTTAGAACATATCAAAATCCCAAAAACATTTAAAAAATATCAAAATCCCAAAAACATTCAAAACATATCAAAATCCCAAAAAATATAGAACATATCAAAATCCCAAAAACATTCAAAACAAATCAAAATCCCAAAAACATTCAAAACAAATCAAAATCCCAAAAACATTCAAAACATGTCAAAATCCCAAAACAGGTCAAAAAGTCAAAAAGTCAAAAAACATAGTCTTCATTCAAACTACGTCGTCTCTGAACTTTGAACGTAGGCAAGGGTGATCTTTGATTATCCCCCGAGACATTTAGGTTTGTCTTTTAAGTGTCCGCTATGTTCATATTTTTGTCTTGTAAATCTTGGTAGTGTCGTTAGTAGAACTATGTGGTCTCTGCGTGTATAATGTAGGAAAGGATAATCTGTTGATCAGCCCCCAAGGCCCCTAAGATAGGTCTTTAGGTTAGGTCTTGGTCGTCATGGTCATTTCTCACCCTCGACTGGGGGAAAAATATTGCACTCACTAGGGGAAAATAAACTTTGAGCTTGAACCAACAGGCAAACAGTCATCAAACCAATGTTACAAACACAAACTTCAAATGGATGATGATCTTTCTGAATCAAGGGTTTATCACGTTAAACATGAAAGTTCAAATTGTTCTACTTTTATTTTTGATATCATATCTCTTGAGTCCTTGATGATGTATCGAACTAGAGGAGCAAGGAAGGAGTGTGATTTTTCTTTGTCTGTTGTCTATGAGTTTATCATTATTACTATGCAAGTTGTTGCGAGACGTGTGCTACAAAGTATCACTTATGAAATTTTGAATTTGCATAGGAAAAATATTAACTCTTGTTTGTTTATGCAAGCGATGCTCAAGTCATCTCCGTTTAATTATACTAAGATGCTTGTGTTAACTTGAAATTTTAAAACATCATGGAAGTAGTACTGAGGTCATCTTGGTCTAAAATATGCCATCGATGCTTGTACTCTCTTTCAACATTTTAAAGGCCCAATGATGATAAAAAGCACAAAAAATTGGTTAATATAAATGACAATTTTTGAAAACGATATTTGCATAGTTAAGTTAGATTGCATAGATGTTAATATTGCATGTGTATTTATAGGGTTTTTCAATGCTAAAACAATTTCATAATGGTATCATCTCTATTATTAATGGATTGAGTACACTGGACATTAACCAAAAAAAAAAACATCGTTCTCATCTAGTTGCACATTAGTTGCATCATCATTTGCATATCTTAGAAAACATTCTCCCATCATTTACATTCATACATTCCCTCATAATATTTGCATCAAAAAATACAAAAGAAAATAATAAAGGACATACATTGCATATCATTTCCAACATCAAAATCATGTCATCCACTACGCTTAAATAAGTGAGTCTCTTTAGATTTCCAAGAAAGTTGGGAAATATGTTAGAGTTATGAAGATTAAAAGATCCATCTACTGTAGTCTTCCCACAACTTTTGGAAGTTGGAAAGACTCACTTATTCAAGCTTAAGGCCTTGAACATTTGAATTCATGCATATTCAATTATTTACATTACACATCATAAATCACATCACATTGCACAATCATAATAAATCACATCACATTGCATACTCATAATACATCACATCAAATTCCATAATCATAATCATCACATCACATTGCATAATCATGATCACAAATACATTCATCACATTGCCTAATCATTATCATCACATAGAAATTAAATAAATTCACAAAATTGCATATCATACTAGGGAAATCAAATGCATATCAACATTTAAATCATAATCACCACTGCATATCATATATCATCAAAAACATCATAATGTCCACATGTTGAAGGATATCCAAAAGTAGGCTGAGATACATCAAAATCCAAAAGTGCATTGTATCATGGGAAATACATCCTCAATCTCACAAATGGTGTATACACAATGTTCAAGAACATCACAAAATGTTATGTCGAGCTCCCACCAGATGTTGCTCTCATGGAACTAGTACCTCCTCTACCTGATGAACCTGCACCTGGATCTCTCCTATCTCTAGGCAATGGCTACGTGACACCCATGCTAATAGTCTGAGAATGAGATCTTCTAGAACGAGACTGTATAAAATTCTCTCGTCGCTCAAGATGAACCAACTCATGATATTTACCTCTGTAAAACTACAACTCCTAAGAAATGTGTCGAATCTTTCTAAAGTAATCTGTTGTACCTACAGATGGTGTCATCTATTATATCCTCATGGTAATGGCCTCAACCTGCTCTATCTGATGTCTAAAGGCATCCCTCGCTGATGTAAGTATGGTCATCTATGCTTGCAACTATTGTATCTATTGCCTATCTCTCCCTCTATCAGTCATCAAAATATCAATTTGTGCTCGACACTGCTCTAACTCATCTTGAAGGGACACAATCTATGCTCAATCCTACACTATCTTGCTTTGAAATGACTGAACCTCTGCCTATAAAGCTGCTATCTATGACAACTACTGATGTGAGTGTATCCTAATTTGAATCCTAGGAAGCACCACTTGAGCTATGGTAACGCTCCTCCTATGCCTCAAAACTGCAAAATATAATGGATGACTATCACCTCCACCATCATCATTCTCCCCACCACCCACTACACCACCATCACTCCTCCCACCACCCTCTGCACTGACATCACCTCTGTGACCACCCTATGCACCACCATCATCACCTCTGCACTCCCCACCATCATCACCACCCTCATCATCTCCTCCCTCTCCATCAACTGGCGGTACTAGCTCCTCTGGATGAGTAAATCTAGGAAAGGGATGCGTGTGGAAGAACTTTGAATAATCCTCAGTCATCCCAGTGTCTATAATATACAAAACATAATCCCATAAACCTGGGGTCAAGGTATAGTACTTTGTATAAGCTGCCTCATATGATACATAAGGGCCCCACTCTAAAACATCCTGCCATCGCTGTGCATAATGGGAAACTCCTAGGGGCATCCCCTAAACCTATCCAAATTGTTGACATAATCACAGATACAGGTATTGCTCAAGCATAGCATGTATCCAACCAATCAGATAGCGGGATAACAACATATATGGCATCTCCAGTTGATCCTCTAGCCACTGCTCACAATCCAAGTATGACCACCATGTGACAATCTCCAAATCATCTAGAACACACCTCCAATAGGAAACCTTTCCCAACTTATGTTGGACATGTGAACCACTATAACTAAAAACATAGGGTCTCCCTAGTGGTTGATGTCTCTCTCCCATGGGTCGAGTGACAGCTATATGCTCCCATGCCCAGGTCTGCAGTGATGTGATGCCACATGATAGGCTTGTCACCCTATAATAAACAACCTCATGCAAATTTTGATATAAATGGGCTAACATACATGCGCCCTAGGCATACCTTGTACCATCAAGTGTCATCTGTGATAGCACACGACCCCAACCTACTAAAAATCCCTTTGACCTACAATTAGGACAAAGGAATCCACCAATGAATCTAGAAATCACACACAACAAAGGATCATATCTGCTAATCATCTATGTCCAATGGATCCATCGACCCATAACATGATCATCTCGACATAATCTCCGCAATCCAGTTGTCCCACCCTACTCTATCTTATCGTACACTACTATCTCTCCCATCACTGAGATTCGTAGAATATGATAGACATCTTCTGGAGTCACGATCATCTCTCCAGTCGGTAAATGAAATGTGTTATGATCACTGTGCCATATCTCTTCCAATGATGTTATTAAACCTCTGTTGATTCTATATTGTGGAATATTTAACAAGGAAGTCAACCCACAATAGGAGATAATCTCTATGTTGGTTGAGGACAACCGGCGGCCCATGTTCCAGGTCTTTGGGAATCGCTTCCGATACTAGAGTACATCTCCATCTCCCTAATCATGAACAAAAATTAGTCAATCAATGTCATGTTCAATCAAGATTACTAGTCAATCAAGCTACTGTGCATCCATTCAAATCAAATCAATCAAAACAATCATCATCTCAATAAATCAACCCATTGTTCCTTACCTATCATGATGATGATATGATATCAATCAACCCATCGTTCCTCGCCTATCATGAGGATGATTTGCTATCAATCACCTTTCGTTCCTCGCCTATCATGAGGACAATCTGCTTACTCCTACCATCATTCCTCACCTATCATGAGGACGATTTGCTATCAATCAACACATCATTCCTTTCCTATCATGAGGACGATTTTCTATCAATCCTACCATCGTTCCTCACCTATCATGAGGACAATTTTCTATCAATCCTACCATCGTTGCTCGCCTATCATGAGGGTGATATGCTATCAATCCTATTATCGTTCCCCGCCTATCATGAGGTCAATACAACACTAGTTCTATCATTTGATTCTCGCCTATCATGAGATCAAATCATCATGCAAAACATCAATCAAACACTGCACATACCATAATCTAACTGAAATCAATCCAAAACATGAAAAACATATGACTCCTAGGCTTCAAGGACATCTTGCGAACATCACCTCAAGGGATTTCCAAAATCACACCCCGCAAAGAGGGTCAAATGACAAGTTAAACCACCTCAAATCAATAAGGATGAAAACTTTCCAAGGAAACAAGAGGCGCCATTTGGGACCCCAAAGCACCAAAAATCTTAAACATGCTAAAAAAAATCTCAAAAATGACAAAACATCACCCGAAAGTGCATAAATGACATCCAATAAGCTACAACATCTATCTATGACGTTCAAAATGCTTCTAAAAGGCAAGAAAATGACAAATAAAGATGTTTCTCATAAAGCGTATCGTAGGTCCAGAGGCAGCAGGCTAATCAGGTTGGCAAAGACGCTTGAAATGATGCTTGTGGTATGGGATCACCATATTCCTCTAAGCTCTCCAATCTTCAACTTCTCCAAACTCAAAATGTAAAAATTAATCTGATTTTACCACTTTCGCCTTGTAAGGGTAATATGGAGGGAATTACGGTGGGATTTATTTCCCATTTTTACCAAAAAGGAGGGGTAATTAATCAACACTATTCAAAGAAAGATCTTGCAATAAACTTTCGAGAGATAAATCATCTCCACCATCAAAATCTCACTAAATCAATGTTGGATCATCATCATAATCATCACAACACCATCACCTCATTCCAAAATTTCATTTTAACATCCCCACATTCATTGATTTATCTCTCGAGGGGGAATATATTCGTCAATACTTGAAATTCAAAAGTCTGGGGCATGGTTTGGGGCATTGAAATCTTGCATCATTTAGGGCATCGAAATATTTTATGAGCATCGATATCAAAATTTTCTTTAAAGCAATGTGTAAACACATTACTTGAAAGAGAGGCAAAATGTATACACCTAAAAACAGTCATCACATTTAGTTAATTAAATACAACCTATTTGATTAATGCTTCAACTACATATAAATAAGGTCTTACTTTATTTATATTGCTCACTTTCCTTTTAATTATTCTAATTCACATTCTTGTAAATAATTAAATAAACAAAATACCCTAAACGTGTTTATTTAATTAGCCTTCCTTAATCTTGATTAAGAATTAGAGCACATTTCTACAACTTTTTGTGTGCCACCTCATAAAGGTCACATGAAAATAAATAAGCCTAATTATTAATTAGAATTATCCTCACACACTTCCACCAATGAGAAAAATCACATGGCTTTATTCCCACACACTTCCAACAAATTTGGAGCACATGGGTCTTTGTTTCACACACTTGGGAATCCCATACATTTGGCATGTTTCCAATTGGTCAAGAATTCTCTCCACACACATATCATGTTGTCCTTGGTCAAGGGGACAACATCCTGATTCCTTTCATCTCCACCGTCTATTATTTCTCCTTCGAATCTAGACCTTTAATGGGTGCCACCTCACAAAATGCTTGAGAAACCCTTTAAATACACCCTCTTACCTTAGCATTTATCATCCACCTTTTGAGTAATGTTATAATGCTATTTTGAGATACAAATTGGAATAGTGTTATAATGCCATTTTTCATCCACACTTTGAGTATTGTTACCATGCAGGTTTTTCATAGGAGCTTGGAGCTTTCATGGAGTCTTATACTTAGTTTTTGTATCATGTGTTACTTTGCATTCTCATCATAGATTAATTAATTGCTTCATAGTTACATTTTATCATCCTCATTGCATCATAGTTACATTTTAGGTTAGTTTGTTTTATGTTTGCATTTGAGCATATGCATAATCATGGATAGTTCACTATAGTTTCATATCATCTCACTCATCTCCACTTGTTCATTAATTATCGATATCATCCTTCGTTTCGTGTTGCATCCATTATCCTTTCCATCATTTTGTTTCATTTAGAAACATAGCACTAATCATTCCAGCAGACATTTGCACATAAAAATCATCTTAGCTTGCATATTAAGCATCAAATCTCATTTTCTAGGTAGTCATTTTAACAACCTTTGTGCCCATAGAAATATGAGGGCCAAATGGTTTAATAAATCCCTAGAAATAGAGGACAATGATATGTATTTGAAAGGTTTTATTGTATTACGGATAGAGTAGTTTTACTTGCTTCAAAATTTGAATTTAAACCGTCTCATTAAGGTTTGTGTTGACATTAGAATCCTCTCCACATTTGACACACACACTATCCTATCTCCCCAAGATAAACAGAGCACGAGGGCATAGGAGTGGGAATGGATGGTTGGATTACTTGGTCTAACCATCTCACTAGAATGAGTTTGAGGCTCCAAACTCTCAGATCTATGTTAGAATAAGGCTTTATGCAAGCAATCACTTTTTACGATAAGATGGATCTCAAACTTGCCAAGGAGGAGGAACCCCTATCTAAGGTATAGGCTGGGAAACAACTCACTAGAAACAACAAAGTATGATGACTTGGCTAACAGGATTCCCGAGGAGGTGACAACACCTGTCCAAAGTGTAGGCTGAAAGACAACTCATTAACCAACATCAAACGATAATTGTTAACAAAATATCCAAGGAGGAGGAACCCATGTCCAAGGAGGAGATTGAAACAAGTTATAAACAAAATACATTGAAACAACTCAAATATTTAGATCAAATTGCATACGCCTTTTGATCTCCTTCTTTAAGCTTTCACAATGAATTACAAATAATTGGGACATGCAAAGGTACACAATCATACACAATTGCTCATCAAACTAATTTAACTTTCATCCAAGAGTGAAAAAATAAGCACTTCCAAACTTGTTGGCAACAATGGCACAACAATTTTGCATAGTAAATAAAGGTTTAAAAATAATGAGCCCAAGGCTCTTATTTATAGAAACTCAAAGGAGTAGGAAACCCTAAAATCTCCTTGAGTTAACAATCAATCTTTCCAATCAACAAAATTTAATCCTATCTCTAAAAGTAGGTGAGCAAGCAGTTAATTGGAAATCTACATCAGTTAACTGAAAATAAACAAACAATCAACTGGAAGTCTACTTCAGTTGACCGAAACTAAACTAAAAGTGGACTTAAATTACAAACTATGCCTCCAAAACAGAGATCCACAATTAGTGGAGATCTGAGATAGACATCCATAATTGGTGGGATCTGACATGCATGATCAGTGGGACACAAAGTGAACTTGGAATGAGGGATCAAGTTAACTCCCACCATTAATGCTATTTTGAAGTGTAGGACGTCCCAAGTGGGTGCATTACACCTCACCATCTCCAATCAATAGCTCTTCTATCCATTCATTGACTTATTTTGCCTCTTGCAAACTACTTTTTATATTCGATCTTCTTTGCAGTTGCGTTATCTAGCCTTGTTGACATGGAATGTAAAAGGTAGTGTGGTAGTAACTGATGGAAACTCTATGTTTGGAATTACTACCTTCCCTATTTGGCTATCCATTGAACAAAAATGTCATTTACGCCTTCCAAGGCATCTATCTTGACCATGGTCTTCACTTGATGCATGTTTGTGTCAAGTGTTTTTAGAAAGTTGTGAAGTAGGACCATTTTGGTCTTGATTTCAACTTGAGAGTACTATATTCTAAAAAACTCGACTATTGAGTGTAAACATGGATATGTTCAAACAACTTCTGAAAACCCCTAAAAATATCCACCCACCGAGAAGTATTTTTTTGGAAAAAATCTGACACATGTGTTTTGTTCATGCTTTAATGTTGAACAAACCCAGTTCGTTGGTTTTTTAAATTTGTGACTTTTTTGGAAAAATTCCTAAAAATAGGGGTAGCAAGTTTGATGTTTCTAAAAAATTTCAAGAGATGGGTTTTGCTAAAAAACTATGCTAATCATACCCAGTTGTCTAAATATGTGATTTCCTACTATTTTCTACGACATGCAAGAAGTTTTAGACAAGAAGAAAGGAAGAAGACAATAAGAAGACTGGAAGTTATTTGCTTCCCTTTTGTAAAAATATGCTTCTGGATGCAACCTTTGAGAAATTATCCTTCTGTGCAATTGATCTTCAAAAATATGAAGAACAATCAAAACCTCTTTGTCAGATCTTGAAAAGACGTCTTGGAGGGAAAATGACTATTCTTGAGCTCCAACCTATAAAGACAAATTATGAGTAATGATGTCAAAGCTTGATACATAGTGATTGATGTTGAAGCAATCAAGTTTGGATGCCAGCTCATGATGGAGGAGTGATTTTCTCAATCTAGAGTTCCCAGGAGTGTTTTCTACTGATTGTGGGACATCTATGACATGAAAGGCCTTCAAAATATCTAACATTAGTCAATGGTTCTTGATTTGAATTTTGGGCATCCCTTTTGAGGAGTTGAAGTTATTTTCATTCTTTTTTTTATGGTGAAGTGCCTCTGTTGAATCCTCCTTCGGTTGATCTTGAGTTGTTGTTGATGGATCCATTGCTGAGATGGAACAACCCTAATTAAGTGTGCTTGGGAGAAACAAAGCTCAAAGATTGAATTTGATGTCTTCAAATCAAGGGCACCTTTTCTCAGTAGGGGCACTTTTGGCCTCAGATGTAGTCAATTTCTTAACTGTTCTTGAAATTTTACCATTTTGACCCTCCGTGCTCTAATATGAGATCATTGTTGACTGATGAGTCTAATGATCTCGCTGAAATGTGAGATGGATAACCAACTTAGTCCTGGAAAGGATGATTGGCTTCATGAACCGTGAAGGTAGGTTTAAATCCTTTAAAAGCATGGCCGCCTCTAGCCAACAAGGGTGCTTTTGGCTTTTTGACTCATGATTTTCATGTTGCAAACCATCAAGGATGGTCCTAGTTTGATCTCCGTCGTTAGGTGTCTGATTTGTCTGTTGTCTTCGCTGATGGTGTCGCTATTGAGATTGATCAAAATGGAGAAGGTCATGCTGGAGGTCACCAAGCTTGTAGACAACATCTGCTTGCCGAAAAAGATGGGTGCCTTTCTTCATTAGGGGTGCTTTTCCTCAACACTTAGCCAATTTATTCATATTCTTCCTTCAACTTTCACCTTTAGGTGTCTTCTGCTTGATCTCTACCTCTGATTGCTTGAAAAGTCCTGTGGATGTGCAGCTGGATTGATCGTGAAGCTGGGAGAGAGTTGAGAAGATGCCTTGTAGAAAGCAATTGTTGAAAACTTCATCAGGTGGCTTGGATTCAAGGGTGCCCCTAGCTCTTTTGTCTCATGTTGACTGCAGATCCTCCTTGGTAGCAAGGCGTACTTTCTCTAGAGTTAGTAAAATTTTGGCATTTTTTAGTTTTGAAAATCCCCTCCATGAGATAGCATCCTTTTTGAGTATTTCCACCATAGATTCATCGTTGGAGCTTTTGAAGCTTAGCTTTCAGCACCTGGTACTGGCCAATTTTCCATTAATGCCTACAGAGGTCCTAACTTTCTTCTTGAAAAATAAAAATAGACCCACCAGAGTAAAACTAACTTTTTGGTGATTTTGACTTGACCAGTGTGATCGTGAAGTCAATTCATCTTATCAAAATCATTTTCAATGAGTTTTGGCAAGGTCCTATTTTTAGGGGTTTTCCTAAAAATAGGGGTTTAAAACCCTAATTTTCAAATTTTTAGAATTTTGCAAGTATCTTCCTTGACATAAATGCACAAAAAAATTATGTTCTATTTGACCTAAAATATACTTTTGACAACATTTTTACATGACCTAGATCATTTTAATAAAAATGTCTCCTTGAAGCAAAAATTTATTTTGGGTCCAATGATTGTTATAGTGATTTTGGGTGTCGAACTTCTAGTGGGGTTTTTTGATACTTGAAATTAATTTTTGGATGGTATTAGATGTCTTTATGCACCTTGGAACTAACAACAAACTATGCACCCAAATGGAATAAGTACCAATTTGGTTGCAACCTACATTGGCTTATATTAAGCAAGCTAGTAGATTTACAAGGAGGGTTGTTGGTCTATGAAACAAAATTGAATTTTCCATTTAGGGGATGAAAAAACTATTTAAGAGGTCCTTAAGGTGGTTGTAAATAGAGTAAATTAGTAAGTAAGAAACTTATGCTTGTAGGTTCTTCAACGAGTGTGTGATGTGAGGAAAATCTATGTATACAGGTGTTGTTGGATTGAAGATATCGAAGGAGTGATGGAAGTCAATGTATTGTAATCTTCCATTTGAAGATAATGCATGCTTGACATCTCTTATTGTTGTATTTTTTTTTCCTAAAAAGTTTTCACCACATGTATTTTATGTGGTGAGATGATCTTTTGTATTTTCCTACACTTTTATGTTGTTGATTTATGCCTCTTTGTTATTGCGTCTTATGGTGATGTTATCTTTCTTTTATTAATATTTTAAGTTCATATAAGGTGTTTGTATTAAGAATGTTAAAGTGGTAGATTTAAGAATCATAAAGAGGTTAAATAATTACATAGCAATTCAATATTAAGGCAACTTAATTTCAAATTTACATATAATTTTTAGATTTTTGTATTGTAGTAGTCTAAACTTTGTATACAAATAATTGGTATCATAGCATGAATGGTGGTTTGATGATTAACAATTATATTAGATATTGATATTTTATTCAATATCCATTCCATGATTTCTCCACTAACTTGAACCAACAACCTATTATAATAGTTGGTATAAAATGCTCTACACCATACAAGATTTTCCTATGGATATAGCAATCCAAGATCTAGGAGCTTCAATAAAAATATGAGAGAGATCAAACGTGAAAGAATAAATCTATTATATCAAAGTATGTAAATGAAAAATATGAGTAAATGAACATGGTTTAAAGTGATGGATTGAGATTACAATAAGAAACCCATGGTTATATAGACCAAGGTGAGACAAGATAATATAATATAATATTAAACATGTGTCTTAATATTATGAATTGAGATATAAAGTGATTTCCCTAAGAATTCCTTAAATAAACTTAAGTAAAATAGTGTGAATAAGACTTAAATGGTGAACCAATTAGGTAAAGCACCTTGTTCACCCCAACACCCCCCCTTAAGTGCATCTTGGGGAGAATGTGTAAACATGTAAAGATGTAATGGTGAAATGATGGTTACTAGCTACGAGGCCATGTTAGGTACCCATGTACAAAACAATATCTCGCAACTAAAGAAAAGGAGAAAAACTTGAAAAAAAAACCCTCCCCAAAAGAGATAAATTATAATATGCTCTCCAAAAGTATGAAAGGGAAAAAAGCTCGAGTGAGGAAAAAATCCCCCCATAAGATAGACCATGTAGGCCCCCCTCAATATAGAATCTCCTAGAGTAATGATAGATGTTGGAAAATGAATATTGAATTGATCTATTTTTGTCAAAAAACATTCCTCCCCTTAGGAAGAAACAAAAATAATAATGTTTGTAGGATGTCTTCCCATTCATGAAGGAGATATGAGGGAATAAGGATCAAGATATGTGATGTCTCTGAACTCATCTCAGGTGTCCCCATGTTGACGCTAAAAGATGCTACAATAAATTTAAGTGTTCCAAGCCACACTAAACAAGATGACAATCTATAACCTTTTGGAAAAAATGTAGAAGATTATTGAAAGAACAAGATGTTGTTGGAATCAAGGAACACTAAGAGGGGGGTGAATCCTTGTTTTACAAAATTTAAATTTATTAACTTGATCTTTAAGCCACTTATAGCATTGAAGCAAAAGAAAGAAGCATGAACACAAAACAAGCAACCACAACACCATAACACAAGGATTTTTTATGTGGAAATCCTGTTAGGGGAAAAACCATGGTGGAGGTAAATCCACAATATGAGTCGACTCAAATAAAAGTGTTTGCAAAAGGAATGCACATGCATTCATGCACATTGCCTAGAGCTCACTACTCAAATACAAAATGAAGACTCACTATCTTACAAAAGATTTGGATTACATCCAAAATATTTGAATTGAGAAAATAGCATCTGCTAATGCCTAATTACAGTTCCAGTTAAGCACATCAATCACTTTCTTGACCTTTTGTTTGATTCTACTCTTTTGCTATGTCTTCTTTAATTCATATCACAAATCCTTTTCTGCACAAGTGAAATTGTGCACAATCGCTCTACAATCTTTTTGACTTTCACAACACACATCAACACACTTTGTACATACATCCAAATGATATAAATGATCACTTATATATATCTGCAACAAGAGATTATATCACTACATGTCAACTTCAACAAAATAATAAAATATTTACAAACTGTTGGCTCAAATCATGAATAATTTTCAATTCGACCAACCAAGGTAGGCCACAACATAGCGAGGACCCAAATCAACATGCTCAAACACAAAAACACTTAAACACTTACTCCTTGAATATCCACAACACACTATATTCATCAAGTCGGCCTTTTTGCACTATTAAGTAGAAAATCAATCATCCAGATCTTCTAACTTACACAACAATCGATACGAGGCTCTAAGATTCAAAGATAACATAGATCATACATCGAGCAACCTTCTCTGAGATCCACAACTCAAAATGATAACTAAAAATTGCATATGAATCGATGAACACAATTTTGTCATATGCTTTGTTCTAGTTTAAAAATTAATCACAAAACTTCATTCTGACTTCCAGTATGATCAAATGCTGATGTGCGGATCGAATCACTAACTAGGGTTTCCATCAATGACAAAAACAAAAGACTTGTGCAATGTCTCTTGCCAACAATCTCCCCCTTTGGCATTGATGGCAACACTTAGTGAAAAATGACTAGGTGTCAGATCACTACCAACATGAATACACTACCAACCTTCAAAACTTAAAAACATAACTCCCCCTGAGATGATTATGACATTTTCACTATCCCACTTTCCCCATTTGACATCAATAGAAAAGATAGGATTCCACATACCAAAAATCAAACAAAAACTTATATGCACAAACTGCATATATACAAGCATGCTTCTACAACTTACATAAACTTGAATATATCTACAAAATTACTCTTCAATAGGCTCAAAATAGTGTCCCAACTCTTTTTGAGACTCTCCAAAATAGTCATGTGACCATAGAATAATTAATATTATATCTCTGTAGACTCAAGTTTCGCTGGATCACTGACCGCCATAGCATCTTGTGCTTCCTTCAATTCATTAAGCATTGTCTCCATCTTAGGACCAATTAGTCCTCTCAACTCACATACTCTTTCAACAATTTTGCCTTCTTCATGCTTCAGACTTTTAATCTTGTCAAGCAGGGATATTATTGACCTTCTTGCTTTCCAACAAAAATGGTTAGAGGATCAAATGCTTGAGAGATATTTGCTAACTGTTTCTCACATTCTTTCATTTTCTTTTCTACGTCCTCAGTGAATTTAGACAATGATAAGCATGACTTATAAATGTTTCCACCTTCAAAAAAAGAACCTTGAATATTCTTTACACAAGTTTCTAACAAATATTTATCATTAACAATCATCCCTTTCAACCTATTGAATCTTTTAGCATCAAATTCCTTATGAACCTTATCCATATCTGACTTTTCAAGTGACTCAAAGTGACTACTTATAGAATTGACAAGTTTCTTCAACTAGTTGGATGGAGAACTGAATGGATCCCTTAAATGTGAAGGCATGATCTTCTAAAAAATACCAGATGCAAGATTTAATAGCTCACTATCTTCAATATGATATTTTAGAATCTCCTCCCTTGCCTTGGCTTGAGCAAATGATGCAACTGTTAGCTTCTCAATGGGAGATAAAGTAGCCAAGTTGATAGGTCTTTTAACTAGTTTAGGATCAAATTCCTCCTATAGTTCTTCCAAAAACTCCTTGACTACCTTAGCAGTGTCTCTTGCTTCCATAGGAATCTCCTTCGCCTCATCCTTCTTCTCTTTAATCACAGGTTCTTCCTTAGCTTCAAGAATCTCAATTTCATCAACTGAGACAACTTTAGGAGCTTCAATATCCATAGGAAATTTCAGTGTCATGTATATCTACAGGATTCAGACTATCCTCAAATGCGTCTTCTTCAATTCCTAGACCAGATGGAATATTTTCAACATGAGCTTCTTCACAACATTGTATTTGTTCTTTAACAAAATTTCCTTAAGGATTTTCTCAGTGTCTTTTGCCACCTCTTCAATTTTCTTAATCATCAGCTTATTCACCCTTGTCTTGCTCTTAAAATACCTTTTAGCTTCATTGAGAATATTCTTCATCTCTTCTATAAACATCACTAGACACATATCAACAAGTATTTGTTCTCTCATTTTCTCTTCTTCAGTTCTTGCATCACTCTTCTCATCTCTAAGACTTCATACATACCTTTGGGTAACTCAGACATTATTTCAATGAGAGTCATATTGAAATTATTCAAGTACTTTATTGTGGCTTCCTCAAGAATTGTTTGAATGACATTGTCAAAGGTGTCATACCATTCACAAAGAGGCCTAAGATTACCATCCTTAATCAAGGCTTTTTCCACTTCTTCTACATAAATACCTGATTTGACAGTTTTCATCTTTTTCTTTACTTTCTCTTCATCAGAGGGATTTTCCTTAGAGATTTTAGATGCTTTTGAGCCTTTATGCTTGATTTCTCTTACCTCTTCATCAGATTCAATTTCTTCATCTTCTGAAACAACAAAATATACTCTTGTGCTCTTGTCCTTCTTTATCTTTCCTTCTCTACTGGATGTCTTGGCTTGAGCTTTCATAGGACTTGACTTCTTTGCAAGACCAGATGAGAGTGCAAAGCTCCTTGTAGATATAGATCTAGTAGAGGATGCTGTCAGACTAGCAGACTTAGTTCTAGTTGGCTCTCTTGCTTTAGCTTGTTCTCTTTTCCTGCTAGCTTCTCTCATTGCTTTAGCTGATATCCCCATGCTTTATGCAAAAGCTTCCACTTTTTCACCTTCTAGATTATCATTGGCTTCTTCAATTTGGCATGAAATTCCATATTCTTTTCCTCAAAGGTACCAAACCTTTCTTCTATCAAATCCCAAGGTTTACTTAGCAAGTGTTGAGCATATAGCTCCAAAATATGTTCCTCAACCTCATAACCCATAGGAATTATCCACACTATTCTAGGATTAGCAAATTCCATTAAACACTGATTAATATCAACCATAAAGAAAATTGTATCATTATACTTTTCCATAATAGATGTAGGAATCATTTCCCTTGCTTGCATCTCATTCTGAAAGTTTTTGAAATAACCCTAGATAGCAATTTTTCTAGCTTTGTTTTTACCAATTCCATACAAGATGTTTCTAATTTGAACAACTACTGGTTTATCACCTTGCCATTGAACTTTTTCAACTCCTGGAACTTCATTCATGAAATAAAAGAATAAAAATAGCAACAGATTACCATACTTGAAGGAATTCTTCTTATCCTTCTTAATTTTGCAAAGATTTTCAATTAACTACCTCCAGATTAACTCACACAAGTCATAATCTGCATTTTCTTTGACCATCTGATATGTTGCATAGATTGTTGTACTAGATACATAATTATCCCAGTTGGAGTGATAAATCTTGTACCCAATGACCATAGAATAAAATCTCACATCCACTTCAATAATATCATCAATTGTCATAGCTCTTTTGTTGAACACTGAACTGGTTGCATCTATGACTATTTGATTCTTCACAGCTTTCAATGTCAACAACCCACTAGATGAATTCAAACTAGTAACAATCCTTATAGCTTCCTTTGTGATCTTAAAATGTTGACTTAACCACATAAACTTGACATACACTCGACTCAATATATACTAAACCCTTTCATTTTCTTCAAACACGGGACACTTCATAATCTGAGTGAATTTCTTCCCCTCCAAAGATTTGAATTTAGGTTTTACATAGAGATCTTCTCCCACAATGTGATTGGTGTACAAATTCAACAACTGGGAGCTTCCTAATTCTTCAACATTTGAATGAATGTATTCCCTAATATCTTCGATATGTAAAACACCATATAAGATGGAGGAAAATGCACCTAAAGGTTTTGTTTCGATGGATTTGAAGGGGTGCCATTTGAATTTCAGATGGGGCCTATCCTTAATATCAACTACCAATGGAGCAACCATTTCTAGAATTTTCAAATTCATGAGTTTACAGATAAATACCTTTCACCAGATTAGGGTTTGATCACCAAATCGCCTTCAGACTTGAATCTTCACCAAACTTTGCCAAAGTTCACTTCAAAGCTCTCCAAACTTCTTCTTCTTGAAATGCAATGTGACTAATGATGGATAGAAATGACTTTTTATCATTCATGCGCCTAATTTTTTCATCGCAATAAATGCTTTTACCCTAGGTATTCCAGATACCCTGTTTTCATAGATTGTGAAAGAAAACTCTTTTGCGGACCTTCAATTTTGCATAAATTTCCCTTCCAAGAGATCCCAAAACATTCGCACATCACTAATGCAATCATTGTAATTTGCCACATTCTGGTTTGACTACCAACAAGGGGGTTAAAATATTTTCTTGAGAACTCCCCCTAGGCCAGAGGCCTTAAACTAATTCGTGAAGGAATTACCAAAACCAGATTCTGGTGTTGAACTATTTCTTGCATTAGAGGGACTCTTCTTCACCGATGTCTTCTTCATTTGCTACTTGATTTCATCTATAGTAGCTTTTCCTTTTCCCTTTTCATCCTTCTGTATCTTTTTCCTTTGATTTATCAGACCCTTTCTACCTCTACAAAATCTTGCAATGAGACCGGATTTGTTGCAATTATAGCACACCACATTTCTTTGTCCAGACCAGTTATTCCATTGATTTTCTCTTGATCTGCACTGGTTAGCAATATGGCCAAATCTATTGCATGTATAACATCAGAAATCTCTATTGAAAAGGTTGTCTAACATATTTTTGTATTCAACTGACTCATGACCATACTTATTGCAATTGAAATACTACCCTAAGAATGATGGACCACTTGAATTCATTCTACTCCTATATTGGGAAGCCATATGACCAAATTTATTGCAAACAAAATAGTAACCATTGAAACTTTGAGCATTAGGTTGTCTTACCAGATATATTCCAGCTTTGTTCATTTTATTTCCTTGCCTAAATCTCCTTTGTCCAAATCTGGAGCTTTCTCCTTGCTCATATCCAAGACCTTGCTTGTCACTTCTAGTCTTATGAATTTTAATCAGTTCATCAAGCTTAGCTGAGCTAATCTTGAAATTCTCCTTGAATTCATTTGCAATATCAAGTTCATCTCTAAGAATAACAATATGCTTTTCAATCTCTTCTTCATTATTTTTGGATTTTTCCAATTCAAGCTCCAACTGATTGAATCCATCAGTAATTTGGCTACATTCTTCAGAATTTTCTTTCAAGGACTAAGCAAGATTCTCTTCATTCTTATTTTTGTCTTCAATCTCCTTGGTCATCCTCATCACAATAGATTCCATCTCATGCTTTAGGACAATATTTCACATTCTTTTGTCTTTTCCTTTAGGGCTTGACTCAGTTGCTCATCTTCAATGCTTTTACTCTCTTTCTGCTTGATCTGATCAGAAATTTCCCTTCTCTTCTCCTTGGACTTATTGATTTTATCTTTCAATGATTGAATGAATTTCTCAGCGTTCATGAGGCTTGCTTGCGATTCCTAAACTTCATATTTGGACTGATCAAGATCATCTAGCACCACCAAAATTTGTTGTTGAAGACTGCTTGACTCTATTGAGTTACTTTCCCGTGTCTTCCCCAAGCTTTTAAAATTCTTCCAAGGAACTAAGCTCTAATACCAATTGTTGGAATCAAGGAACATTGAGAGGGGGGGTGAATCATTATTCTAAAAAAATAAACTTTATTAACCTAATCTTTAAGCTACTTATAGCATTTGAAGCAAAAGAAAGATGCATGAACACAAAACAAGCAACCACAAACCCATAACACAAGGATTTTTTATGTGGAAACCTTGTTAGGGTAAAACCAATGATGGAGGCCAATCCACAATATGAGTTGACTCAAATAAAATTGTTTACAAAAGGAATGCACATGCATTCAAGAACACTACCTAGAGCTCACTGCTCAAATACAAAAGGAAGACTCATCGTCTTACAAAAGATTTAGATTACATCCAAAAGATTTGAACTGAGAAAATAACATCTGCTAATGCCTGATTATAGTTCCAATTAAGCACATCAATTGCTTTCTTGACCTTCTATCTGATTTTTCTCCATCCGCTTTAATTCAGATCACAAAATTTTTTTTGCACAAGTGAAACTGTGCACAATCGTTGGGTGTTGCCACAATAGTGTGTCTCACTCTTGGGACATGCTGATTTTTGCTTGAAATCACTTTTTTTAGAAAAAAAAACTAATGATTTTAGCCTTTAGAGGTTCCATCTAAAGGGTTTTAATTGAAGAGGTATAGATAAGACCCCCTTAGATCAAAGCCCCTTGGATAGAACCCCTCTAGTATTAAATTGTACCCACAATTGAGTCTCCTTCATAACTATCAAAATGCTAGCAAAAAAACACATTTACTTTACCTTTTGAGGGATTAAATAACATCATTTAGAAATGATCTTTTGCAATATTGTAACCTTCTAAATGAGCTTTCCAACAAGTATGGTTTTGATATGTTTTCATTTTATCTTGTATTTAATTTTCAATTTTTACTGAACATAGGTTTTTCTTTGAACATCAAGCTCTTCATTCTATAGAGGTGGAAAAATAGTAAACCATTGTAAAAAAAAAAAAGGATTTTGATATATACAAAACAAGTTAGGTTGTCTGACACACACGCATGTCCGAATTATAGTTACAGTGACTTCAAAAATTAATTAAAAATATATATATGTAACAAAAAATTATGAAAAAATATCCATTCCCTAGATATTGATGCTGAGAATTCATATTCCAAATATTAGAATTTAATCCTTTATAGAAAAAAAATATGTTGTATGAAACAAATGTTACTTTATGAAAATGTTTTTTTTTGTTTAAAACTAGTTATTAAATGAGATGTTGAAAGGTTCATGATTTATTTTAAATATATATATATATAGAATCTACACACAAATTTTCACAAATCACTAGTTCACATAATCTTCAAATTCTTAATGGTTTAGCTGATGTAGGTCTCGAAAGATGAAGATTCAATTAAAAATATTGATGTAAATGTTCATCTTGGACAAAAAGTGAGACATAGTATTGTGATTTCACCCCGCTCTACAATCCTTCTAACTTTTGCAACACACATCAACACACTTCGTACATACATCCAAATGATATAAATGATCGCTTATATATATATATGCAACAAGAGATTATATTGCTACATGTCGGCTTCAACAAAATAATAAAATATTTACAAATTGTCAGCTCAAATCATGAATAATTTTCAATGCGCACTAACCAAGGTCAGTCACAACATAGTGAGGAGCCAAATCAACATGCTCGAACACAAAAACACTTAAACAATTACTCCTCAAATATCCACAACACGCTATATTCATCAAGTCGGCCTTTTTGCACTATTAAGCAAAAAATCAATCAATCGGATCTTCTAACTTACACAAAAATTGATACGAGGCTCTAAGATTCAAAGATAACATAGATCATACATCGAGTGACTTTCTCTAAGATCCACAACTCAAAATGATAACAAAAAATTGCATATGAATCAATGAACACAATTTTGTTGGATGCTCTGTTCTAGTTTGATAGTTAATCACAAAACTTCATTTTGACTTCTAGTATGATCAAATGTTGATTTATGGATCAAATCATTGACTAGGGTTGCCATCAATGACAACACCAAATGAATTGTGCAGTGTCTCTTTCCAACAAATGCCTCCTCCAAATGCTACTCAAGTATATCCAAATATATGAAAAAATGTGACAATTGATAATGAAGAGAAAGAACAAGAGGGATCTGATGTTTCCTCACAACATCCAAAGAAGATGATACAACTCTATAATATCTAACATCAAAGAAGAGGTAAATATCTTCAATATTTTCCTCCAATTCAGAAAGGTAGGACTCACAAAACAAACTTGCAATGTTTTTCAAGTACTCATCCAAAATAGTTTTATTTTGAAGAAAATGAATGTCCTATTCCACTGGATCATTAGGATCCATGGATGTAGCAATACTAGTCTTATTGGAAGAAATAGTATATTGAGGAGATGAAATATCATCATATTTCTCTAGAACCTCAATAGATGAAAGAACACCATTCAAGTGACCATTTTATATCTTCTCAAAGATGTCTACACTAGATGCCTGAGTGTGTATATTTGGCATACCTATTGATGTCAGATTACTAGAGTCCTCAACCTCATATGTTGAATTGTATATGAAGAAGATGAACCCTCTAAATCTGGATCAAGTTTCATGAAACCTAAAGTATCAATGAAATGCTATTATGACTTCCCCTTGTCATATAAGTGAAGTAGGCAAGACCTCTTTACATCATAGATGTAAAATTTGGCCATAAAAATGAAAGGAATTTTTTTGATAGAATGGAATCAATCTAGTTATGTCATTTAAAATTACATGAGAAATTATGAATTTTTAAAAAAATACACCAAAAATGGTTACCATACAAGCCCAAATGGAGCCTTGGAAGTTTCCAAATTGAGAACTACTTAGCAACACCTATGAGAATTTATAATTTTTTAAAAAAGGACAACAAATAAAAAAGCCTTTGAAGATAAACTTCAAAAATATAAATGCAAATAAAATAAGGGGCTAGTTGGGGAGAAGACATTTCGATGTCACACTAATGCAATGTTAGCCTCATTAGTCATATGGATGAAATATTCTTTAACTACCTAAATATTCTCTTGAACCAAAAAATTACCCACTAGATTTTAAGAAATTATTGTTGAGAGTTTATACCGCTTTTTTTTAAATCACCTTTATTGAGTAGTAAACAAATTTCAATTCTGACATAATTTTGAGAGTAGTTTGAGCAATTTTTTGGTGGGTTTTTATCATTAGTGGTAGCTGGCGGGGATTCTATCCCATGGGGTTTGTGTCATGTGGCACCTTGGGAGCTATTAGCAATCAATTAGGGTACACTACAAAGTGTATAAATAATAAAAAAATAGAATTGAATATTTGATAAATCATACCTACCTACATAGAGATGATGCATGCCTCTGACAAAATGATCCATACGATTAAGGAGGGGAAAATTTTATCTAATGGCTCATGAAAAAAGTCCTACTATGAGTACTATATAATTTTTTTCTAATTCTTATAAATAATTAAAAATAGAATTGAATATTTGATAAATCATACCTACCTACATAGAGATGATGCATGCTTCTGACAAAATGATCCATACGATTAAGGAGGGGAAATTTTTATCTAATGGATCATGGCAAAAGTGTCTAATATTGATGAATTGATACTCAATATTTAGGTTATTGGGCCTCCTAGACATGGTGGTAGGGTCAAATTTAATAAAAAAGTACTCCACAAACATAACTACCTTATGGATCTACCAACCACCTCCCAAATTAAAAACCCTGTATACTTTTCCTCCAATATCCAATTTGGACAAATAAAAAGAATAAAATTTTATTGGACACTCTAAACTCAATGGTGAACTTAGATTTGCACTAACATGCTCCAAAATGAAATTGTAATATAAAGCCATAAAGAGAAACCCCCTAAAATCTAGTATTTCTATCAATCAAGTTTTTTATTCTCTGGGTCGTCATTTGATGCAAGAGAAGAGCATACTCAACTTTTCAAGAGAAACTAAGTTGTTTAATCCTATAACTATCAATAAGAATAAGAAGAATAAGTCCCCCAAGCTTTGATACCATGTAAGAGTTGGTATACAATACTATATACCATGCAATATTTGACTATGAAGATAGCCATTTAGGATGTAGGAGATTCAATGAAAGCACGAGAGAGATCAAACATGAAAAATAATTCTATTATAGGAAAAAATCCAAATGTACAATATGAGTACGTGAATATGATTCAATGTGATGGATTAATATTATAATAACAAAGCTTTGGTTATACAAGCCAAGATGAGATATAAGACAACATAATATTATGAAATGTATCTTAATCTTAGGACTTGAGACATAAAGTGATGATTCCCTAAGAATTTCTTAAGTATAAATGATTAAAATAGTGTGAACAGGGCCTAGATGGTGAGCTAGTTAGGTAGATCACCCCATTCACACTAACACCTATCCTCCTTGGCTTATCCACCATAATTCCATTTTATGATTTCTTTAGTAACTTCAACCATCAAGATATTTCCCTATCATCTCACATGAGTATTAGTATATTTTCCCACACTGATTTTAACATATTTTCCACTGTATTATTCAACTTGGAATTACCTTCGTCCACTAATTTATGTATAATGTTTGGATAATACAAGCCTTATTGCACCACTGGCATGCATCTTGTCACTTATATTCTCCCATACCATATTCCTCTACATTCAAGAAAGTCACTTTGCATGATATTTTCTATTCCCATCATGTCATTTGTACCTTATTCTACACTAGGGATAAGTGATTACATATCACTTTGAAAAAGGTTTTTAATACATGCATTTTTACTCACTTAATATCTAGGTTGGATTACCTATAGAAAGTTTTGTATATCTCATGCTATCCCTAAAATTTATTATATAATCTTATCCTAAAATTGATCATTGAAACTATCCCAATTCTCGTGCTTTATACACTTGCATAAACTTAAAAAATGTACACCTTAAACCTACAAAATACACACTTGAAATGTCACACTTAAAATGTAAAGAAAATGGCTCTAGATTAACCTCAATAACATGCAATAGTCACATAATTTTCTATTTGAAAACTCCATCAACATCCTTTTCATTTTTGGGATATATCATTCCCCATATTAGTCACCATCATCTCAATTCCTTCTCCCACATTGGTAAGATTAAACACTTGTGTATTATTGATTAGAGAATTTTTGAATTTTAGTTTATCTTTTGAGCTATACTATGCCTATTGAAGGTCACCACAATCATTTAGTGTGTTTCTTTTAAATGGTATGTACATTGGTATATGGTCTATTTTTTATGTGTTGTGTTTTTTGGTTGTCCAATGGTAGGACCCACCAAGGTTGTCAAACACCTTGTGATGTGTTGAAGTATCAATTTGTCTATCAATTCAATATTTATGTATTAGATACATCATTCAGTTGGTATTTATACTCTAGTGTACATCCATTTCTCTATTGAATCAGGTTCCTCACCATATGTGAGCATAACACTTGCATTCAAAATAACTAATTACTTGTTAATCCAAATCTATTACTTATTATCCATAACCATGTTTACTTTTTATATGGTGATTCACATTGTGCAAATTATTAGTAAGAATAATTACTTCATTTTACTTTTCTAATCCATCCATCTATTCTATTATCACCATTTCCTTCTAAATTATTCCATGAACAAAAATAGTCATTGTCACATCCATCACATATCATAATATCATGCACACAATGTCCTAATTATTATTTCATCTATCATCATGCACATATCATACAAACATAAAAAAGTGACAATCATATCAATTTTAACATGTCATCAATATTAGTTACTGCTATATACATCCATCATTTACCCATCAATTATCAATCACATCTACATTTTATATCACCATCACATACATTATAAAAAAACCATATGCATAATTATAAATAAATAAAAATATCATCAATATATGCTTATTGTAATCATACATCATATAATCATAATTGTAATAATGAACATACATCATAATTTAATTATAATTATAATCATAAACATACATCATAAAGTTATAATTGTGATCATAAACATACATCATAAAATCATACCCTAATCATTAACATAATTCATAAAATCATAATCATCACCCTAAATTTACATTGTCATAATCACCTCATTCATAATAAATATGCATCAACATATACACATCATAAATACACAATACATCCATACATCAACATATAATCATAAGAGTATACATGTTAGGAAAATTACCAAGTTCATCAAACCATTTCTCACATTACCCTATGAGAGAAAAGCACACATACAAGCTTACAAAATAACCATAATGCAAATATCAAAGACATGTCAAAATATTACATAAAGTATACCCTAGGAAAACCCTTAAGAGGTAAAAATCCAGCCTCCAAAAGCATCCACACTCAATGTATTATTTGACAATAAAAACATTACACTACACTTATAGAGTCTCTATGAATACTTTTGAAATATCAATATCCTCCAATGTATCCTCCATGTTTCCAAGCATGTAACGATACATCCCATTGCATGCACTAAACAAGGGAGCTCATTACAAATGGTAACTAAGCGAAACAACTAGCTAGCCAACCTCAAACACTAAACATGTGATTTCTTTTATAGAATCAAGATCACACAATATATCTAAGTGGTAAGATAAAACCTCATGTCTCAAAACCATGAGTACACAAAACTATTGACCCTAACATTTACTTTTTAGCACTATGTTTTCTCAATATTAAATATTTTTCCCATGTGCAACCCACACATAAAATATCTGACCAATAACTCATAAAACTTTAGAAATGGACCCCAAAAAAAAATAATGTGGTTAAACAAATATTCTAAAGATGAACCATCAATAAACATTTTTATCGTGCAAGGAATAAAACACCCTTGCTTTTCTTGCCAATACATGCATCAAATCATGCTTAAAATAATGGTATCAACTATCTTATCTATATATACATCATCAATAAGAGTACACCAAGCTCCACAAATCATAGGAACTGATATGATCATAGGAACTGATATGTACGTGTCCATAAATAATATATATACATATAGTACATGATAATAAAATAAAATGGAGCACAAGTCTTGCTATATTTAGTTAACACAGTCACCTTGGAACCTTGGATTTGGTCACCTAGGTGGTGGAGACAACAATGGCTACATAATAGAAATAATGTACCCAAATATCCTTGATCCATTGGTCCTATAATTTGATAACTTGACATATATAGGTTCTCTTTGACTTATGTGCACTACCTCATATAAAGACCTATATAGTACTAGACCTCATGTAGTGCATGTATTGTCTCTCCTCCCATCTTTCCCATCTCTATTACCACTTGTGAAAACCCTTATGGTGTTAACACTTTTTGTGTTGATCTCACTCACTGTGAAGCCTCTAAACACCATCTTGCACTCACTACAGTTGTGATTGTAGCCCATATCTCTACTATCAAATTATCCCTCTCTATATTCCATCCACTTCTCTATATGGGTAATTTGTATCTCTTTCACTACTCTATCTCACTCGAATTCTAGGCTACTTTTTTCTACCTAAGCTTGATCGCTCTCATCCCTTTCCTAATCTCACTTTTCCTAGCATGCATCCCTCTTTGACATGGCTATAGTTAATTAAATTTGTAGGTCCTCTACATTGCTAGAGCCCTTCACTCTTCCCTACCCCTATGCTCATCCATCTCCATATGACCCCCTATACATATTATTTGCATTATGTCTAGACCTCCTCTTGTCCTTGGGGTTGATTTTTTTCCCTAATCCTACTCATGTTCCTCTGTCGGCCCTTGTGATCCTTGGCCCCATCCACCCTATCCACTTTCTTACTATATGTCCACCCATATTTCCATAATCTAGCCTCTCCTTGGCATAGAATGGTGAATCAAATTGGCTTACTCTAGTGCTACTAGGCCCTAAATCTATTATATTATAGTCCTTACATTTGATACACCCTTTAATAGGTGCCATGATATAGTCCCTAAGTTGCACAACTCAATGTGCACCAATTGTGGATCCATATGTGGCCCCTGCCTCACCTTGGGTCATACATGCAAAAAAATAATCTCCCTTCATTGGTAGGCCTTGTTGAAAACCAAACTAGCATTATACCTACTCTAGCTTGTATCACTCTATAATATGGTGGTTCCTGCCAATAATGTATGATGGTGTTTGAACACAATGCAACTAAAACTTTTTAAGGACTCACTCTTAGCACCCTTCCATGGCCTCTCAAATATAACATTCATTCATGAATTGCTTCCAATAGGATAGGTCCTCAAGGCATTAGTATTGTATTTAATTTTCATATATTAACATATAAAATTCACTCTTTGCTCGCTCTTCTCTTTCATAGATCAACCTAGGAACAACTATATGCTCCTAGAACCAAACTTGTGGCAATGTCATTCTAAAAATATTGTAAGTGCCTTTTTTTGTGGTTAGATGTATATCCCTATACAATTGACCTACTACATAGGGACCCCATGTTAACTATCTATCACTCTCCTACATATATATGCAACAAATTCCCAAGCCAATTAAGAAGAACCTCCCTTTCTTGTCAACTAGTAAGATGTTGCTAGTAGGAGCTACTATGACTAGAGGAATCTCCTCTACCATTCCAATAGATTCATTCATATCCAATGATATCATTATGTGAGGAAATTCATTCCTCCCAAATAGTTTCTCTAGTTAAACCTCAATGTCTTGATCCCAATATTACATTATGTGCTCGTAAATTGGGATTTGTAGAACCTACCAAACATCCTCTAGAGTGATAATGATCACCCATGTTAGTAGGATAAATTTACTCATCTTACTTTTTCATCACTTAATTAATATCATCAACATCACTCTGTGTACCCTAATCTAGGGCATGTACAACACATGACATAACTTGCTTCACTTTATCACCCCTACTCTCCCTCATCAAACTAGGTTGTAAGTCACACCACCTGCAATCATCTCTCCCTAGTCATTAGTTCTAGTCACTGCTCTTGCATCTAGATAAAAACTATATTTTATTCTAAAACAAGCTCAAATTTATCCTTTTATGCGTAGGCCACTCCATGGGTATAAATACCAAAGTAGAGAGACTCATACATTTTTTGATAGGTGCATATGCTAAGCAAAACAAGTGTCACTTGATGAGCACATATGACACATAACAAAACTAAATGTATATCTCTTTGTGGGCATGCTAATTTCATATATTTCTTAGGAATATCACATAAAATCCTCCCATGCACACATACACACATCATTCTAGATAGATGTGTGAAATTGGCACATTATCCTACACATGCAAAATCATGATCTTCACATTTTGGCACATGTAATAACCTACTTTTATACCCCCCATTTATTACCAAAAATACACCCTTGATGCTAGTTTTATGGTATGCATTGGTGTGCATGCCTCTATTGATCATTGATATTATTGCATTCACTCTACTCAATGATGATGTACTGACATGTGCTCCATTTTTTCAAATCCTTCTTTTGCTATGTTTTATGTACTCTAAGGGTTGAGAGTGAATATAAAAAAAATTCACCCCACCTACCCTTATTTATTCACCCCAAGCCCTAATTCTTTCCCCCTAATGAATCTTTCCACCTCCTTTTACTCTTCTTCACCTGGTTTCTCCATTTTTAATTGTTTTTCATCCATTTTTTTATTTCATCACTCCTCATTTTCCCTCTATCATATTTTTCTCCTTCTTTCTTCTTTCAAGATCTTACTCATGTAGTTTTTCTCTTGCTCACCTCTTGAGGGGGTATTATCTCACTATCTTACTAACATCATTTCTTCCAACTAAATAGAGAATATTACTTCTCTTTTCATCATCTAAGAATTATACTTTATTTTTCTTTGAAACAATATTACTTCTGTTAATTTATAACACTGTATCAAATATGGGAAAAATATAAACACCTAAAATCACCTCTTAACAATTTTGTTGTCATAAATTCAATTCATATTGATACTCAAAAATTAATTAAATAACTTATACTTATTTAATTAATTATCTTAATTTGTCTTCTGATATTAGTTAAATAATAATTTATTCATTCATTCATTCATTTAAGCATTCTTCAAGCATTAATTGAATAAATCAAAGACTATTTATTCAATTAATCAATTCCATGTCTAAAGTCTGACCTTAAATAAATAAATCCAAAAGTTATTTATTTAAGCCCATCATGCACATTACCAAAAATAAAAAAAATAAACCCTCTTTATTTAATTCAACATGTAGACACCTCGAAATCGGACATCCGTTAAATATTTAATTAATTTTTTTTGTAATTAACTATCTTTTTATATTCTTGTAATTCATTAAATAATTAATTATTATTCACTCCTTTAATTTAATTAATTATGTTTCCTATTTCTTCTAAAGTTAATTAATTTAACCATAATGCCCACTCATTAATTCTTCTAATCCTTATTAATTAATTAATCCTTCATTGGGGCGGGGGGCCTAGCTCGATTGGCTAAAGCATCCTGTTGCAGGCAAGAGGTCACGAGGTCTAGTCTCCCCCCAAACCCGTGGTACCAAAGGGCGTGTCGTGCCAGCGCCACCAGTCACGTGAAATTTTTTTACCAGGCGCACTGCAGTTTATAGGGGGACGGATACTCTATCAATTCCTACAGTCTAAAAAAAAAATTAATCCTTCATTAATCACCATTAACATTTTCTTCAATTTTATAGTCCTTCTAATCCCCCCAATTTTTCATCATGTGACAAGTTTCTTCCTTCCTTAATGCTCACACATGTGAGCATGCATGTGTCATATCACCTCAACCTAATCCTTTGACTTGACCTACCATTGGTTGCTCACAAATGTATAACCACCCTAGTCTTTCCCCTTGCTAACACTTGTCACTTTCCTTGATTTCCTCACCTCTTACCCTTCTAAAAAAAATCTTCCAATTTTCAACCTCATGAGCCTCCCTATGTGTGTGCTCACACATGTGTGAGCACACCTAGCCCTCTCCCCAATGACACATGTTGTTCTCATAGTCTCCCATTGTGACAAGTGTCACAAGGATAAAAACTCAATCCTCACACTTACTCCATTAACTTATATCCCTTCATTAATCATTGCATCTTGAACCTCTATTCCTCACACCAAAAATCTATAAATTGGAGGCCTATTCCTTCATTTTCACCAATCCACTTTCAAGTAATTTAATGTTGCTTATTTAATCCTCTAAAATTCATCCTTAGGCTAGTTAGAATAGATAAATCAATACTTTAATTCAATTTGACGATAAATCATTTGCAGGGCATATCAAATGAAGAAGGGTGCACTCCATTTTCACTCAATTGGAGGAGCAAGGTGAATTAAGGTAAAAAGGTTTAGTTTACATGCTTTATCTTTGTGCCATTTCCTCATTTCATTTCCTTGTCTTTATTTTGGCATGGCTAGTGGGGCCTATGTCTTTATTTCAACACACACACCATTGGGTATATCAATTTGATTTTTTTGAATTTATTGTCTTATTCTTAGTTAAGTTCTTGCATTGTTTTAGTGCTTACACTATTCAACACATGTGCTCTTTGTTTTAGTGCTTTTGTTGTTTTTCAGTTTTTAGTTTTTATCATTCATATTTTTGGTTGAACCACTTTTTGACTAGTGTACTAACCTATTGGTGCAACCATATTTCACCTATGAAAGCGATAAAAAAGTGAAACTACCAACATATAATTTGTAAGTTTGCTTGTCAGAGGTTTTTATTTACCACTAGTTAGTTGCACTAAAGTAGTTATAAGGTAAATGAATCATTTGTCATGTTTGTGGAGTTTGTGTAGATGTATGCTCTCCCCTTATGCTTAGTGCAATCTTGGGAATCAAAATTATCACCTTCTCCTTTTACATTTATATTAAATCCTAAGGGTGTTGATCATGTGTACACTCTCCTCTTATTCCTTGTATGATCTTAGATGACCAAAACAATGGATATTTCATCACCCTAAGGGACAACCTCACAAATTCATTTTGACGGGGTATAAAAAGAGGGGAGAACAAAATTTGTCCCTTAATCTAGTTATCATCATATTTGTCACAACGTTAAAGCCTACGATGATTTAAGAGATAAGGTGAAGGGACCTTCACTTGCACCTAGATCCCAAGCTTGCAAACATGTTAGTTTTCATAGACTAATCCTAGCATGCCCTTGTGATATTATGGGGATACCCCTAGAGAAATTGTAAAACCGAGATAATACTATTTTCCATTTCTTAGTGTGGTGCAAGGGAAGTATACCACCCAATGAAGTTACTTGTAATGTGCCTCTATGTGTTAAGATAGAGATAACCTTGGGTGAAGCCTTTGGCCATCCTATGATAAGGGATATTGTACTTGGATGACACTCCATAGCTATCTCTCACATGGTAGATGGTATTAATAGTTAATTTTATTGTGGGACCACACAAAGAGTCACTCCTACTTGAATAGTTTTAGGATTGTACTAAATTGATTAATGTGTTTTCTTGTGTAAGACTAGTATATTCCAATTAGCCTTTACACCTTAAAAATTCAAAGTTGGCCATTGTGTTTTTTATATTATCACAAATCTTGATAAAACTCATAAGATAAATAGACCCCTCAATTCTAGGGTATTTGAATTGTAGTTTAGCACCCTCACTATTTCAACACTTTTATTGAATCAAAATTTTTGGTAGTTCAACGCCTATAATGTTTTAACACTTACATTTTTTTTAGCACTTACATAATCGTATACATTCATTGTTTGCACGCTTTTTATCTTTCAATGCTTTTTTCTATTTCAACACTTATAGTGTTTGATGCCTTTGTCTTATGTTTTAGTACCTACTCTATTTCACTAGACATAGTCCATTAGACCTATCATTTTGAACCCTTAGAATACACAAACCAAAATTTTATCTTTTCTGACCTAAAATAGACTTTAAGCATTCAATAAACTATCCTCACACATCAAAACAACCCCATTTTTCCAAAATCAAAACCCTGTCCACTTTTTTATCTCTATTATCCATAGTTTATCATAGATATTACCATAATCATCTAACCACTTAAAATTATCAATCATCCCATCCCAAATCTTCCATCCACTTAAACTTAGTCTCTTGTTTGTGCCTAATCATATACCTTCATCAATAACCATCCACATCCAACATGTCTATTTTGATTTAGATTTAGATTTAGATTAAAACTTCCATAATATTTTATCATATCATCTAACCAAAATCACATCATCCCAATTTTTCATACTGTAGTCATACACATAACCACTTTCCTCTATTTGGACTTAGACCTCATACATACCGCAATAATTAATTCTTAACTTTCCAATCACCTGATCAAATTTTATCCTCATTTGATCATATTTCATCTCTCAACTAGAACCACATCCATTTACTAAACTCAAAAATCAAATTTATCTCAAGTCAACTCTAGATATTTTAACCCATTGATCATCCCCTAGCTTGCATTTTACTTGATAACTTGCCTATCTTAGTAGTGTGTTAACTTAGACCTCATCCAACCTGGATAAGTTAGCTTAGGACTTTAAAAAATCCTAAATTAATAGACTCCAAGATCCCTATCCTATTTTGCTTGGGAACTTGTTTATCATGAGTAAGAAAGGATAAATTATTTAATTATCCTTAAAAGGTCTATACTTGAACTTTTATTTTGATCCCACATAATTTCCTTAGTCTTCCATGTCATAAAATCTAATTTCTCATCTATATTTATAATTCATTATCCATCAACCTTTTCATCCATTTGAAACTTAGTCTAAAGTCCAAAACACCAAAATCAAATCCAAATTCATCTTTCAGAAATCATAAAATTATCCACAACCATCATTTATACATACACATATAAGTCCAAATTACCACTTATCACCTCATCATAACCTTAAAATCATCCTCCTAAAACACAAGTGAGAAAACTAATTCCCTATAAACTTCATCTCACCTCATCCACCAAAGGGAAAGATAAACTAAACAAAATTCTATCATTGCATTTCAACTCTCACAAGGTCACAAGCTAAAAAAATGGATTCAAACACCTAATCCCTTGGGGTGCTTGGTGATATTCCAACCAAAGAAGAACTTTTACACCAAACTCCATCATACGAAGTAAAATATGTATAATAAACTCTCATCTAACAACTAGATTACTTGCCAAGACTACAATAGTTTATCCAAAACCTATAAATAATGGGCTTAGTTGAGTGTGTTATTGAAATAGGTAGAGATCGTATCTTGCTTCAAATAATCCAAGTTGGGGCTAAGCTTCCACATGATCTTGATCCTTCTAAACTCAAGGACCTAATTATAAAAAACCCTACAACATCCACTACCACATTAGAACCTATGGGAACCTTGTCCACTTCAATCATTTAATAATCCCAACCTTGCACAAACATTAATAGATAGCTTAATTTCCATATTAGGCCTACAACCTTCTTCTAATCACATTCCCATTCCACAATAAATCAATCCCCCCAACACATCTTTATAACCAAGGGTTAAAATACCCACAAGTGTGGTTCATCGAAGTACACACATGACCACATCACACCTAATCCAAAGTCAAACATAATATTTAATCTACCAAAATCAACCACCCCAAACATCTATTCCTTCTTTTAACATGTCACATACATCCATTTCCCCAAACACTACATATTTCCTACACACTTCAAACCTCGCATCATACTTATACATCCACCCAACATCATCATACCAAGGTTTACAACACTCATACTCATCATATTTTCCCACATCTCATCAACAATAAATGTCGCCTCTTAATCAACAATTCATCAACCCATATAACAACCATATACATTGCCACCTATTACACATACATCATACACACCTCCAAACCCTATCACCATAAATTCCTTTAACCAAGAATTGTAAGAAACAAGAGACATGCTTAAGGGCATACATGGAGGAACATTTAACCAAAATAAACCTTATAAATTTGAGGATATATGTCCCTATCCATTTGACGAGTCTGTCATGGTCCCTTTCCCTCAAATTTTGAAGTCCCCAAATTTGACAAATATAAGGGTAAGGGAGACCCTCGAGAACATGTTAAAGAATTTTACATGGCTTTTCAAGAAGTTGCTTATAGTGACTTGTACCTCATATAACTTTTTCCACTCAACTTAGGAGGCCAAGCATTATAATGGTTAATCCATTTACCACAATGCTCCATCACATCATTCAAAGACTACTATTTTTTGCATACTTTTCATATAATATTGAACATAAAATCACTATGATATATTTTTTTCAGCACACAACATAATGGTGACATTTCTATGACCTTCCTATAGCGATGGATACACCTTACAAGTAGGCTTCCTTGGCCCATTCCTGAAAAAAACTTGTTAACATATTTGTACAAAACCTTAACGAGGAAATGGGATTCCATAAACAATTCCAATGTGCTAATTATTTTGATGAAATAAAAAAAAAGGGGTTAGCATAGAAAAATTGCTAATTGCTAAAGGATTGATTATTATTTACAAAGAAACCAAAGATTCTAACAATAACTAATCTAATGACAAACCTTGTTTCTGGTCTAAAAATAGAACATAATCAATGATGGTGTTATAGATACAAAACACATCCAACCACCAATACCATCATCATAAAAAAAAATTAAAAACATATAAGTAGTTCAAATAAATGTCACTATTCCATAAGGACAACCTAAACAAAACAATAATCCTAAGTGTAAGTACACTCCATTTGGGGAACCCATAGTTTTAGTTTAAAAAAAAATGGTCCAAGAAAACATGATTGAATTTGCTATGAGAAGAAATTTTAAAAAAAACCAACTAAAAATTGCATGGTATAAAGACAAAAAATTTGTGAATATAATCAATTAAAATACCATGATATAGTCAAGTGCATGAAACTTAAAAATCACATCCAATATCTCATTGACCATGGTAATATTGAAGTTGAAGGCCACCCCACAAACTCCCCAAATGAACAATTGGGTATGTATAAGGATCCTCTTCCTAAGCATGATCAAGGTTAAGCCTCCATATCCAATAAGTATTCCACTCATAACTACACCAACAACATCCATAGTTCCACTTCATATGAATTAATAGTTGCTAGGATTCAAAAAAACATTCTCAAGTGGCTACAATAACTATAAAGAGTCCTAATTGTGTTGTAACTACACTCCATGGTTGGGTGACTATCTAAGGAACTTCATCATCTTCCTAACCATCCACTGATTATAATATCCTCGATCATCTTAGGAATACCCCCACACAAATATCCATTTTATATTTTCTTAAGACTTCCCTTGTCCATGAGGAAAACATAGAGTGTGCTTTACATGCATCTAAAGTCCTAGATGACATTAATCCCAACCAATTCCAAGCCATGAAAAGAAACCTATGCTCACCACATCATCCCACATTCAATGAAAATTATTTACCAACTACTAACCCATCTCGCAATAAAGCCCTCCATATTAAATCCATCATTCATAAACATAAGATAAAATGAGTCCTCGTACATGGTGGATCTAGTCTAAAATTATGTACATTAAGGCTAATAAGACAATTGGGATATTCCAAGAAGTTATGAATCCCCAGAAGTGCATTACCATAAAATCATATGATGATGTATAGAGAGAATAAGAGGGGACTATCAAGTTATCTATTTAGTTTGAGATAATTACTGTGGAGACTTTGTTCCAAGCCTTAGACCTTGACCTCTCATATAAAATTCTCTTTAGTTGACCATGGATATATGCCATGTAGATCCTCTCTTCCAGATACCATCAATGTATGAATTTCTCATATAATAACATAGAAATAACTATTCTTTTCAATCCTCAATCATTCCAATACTATAAATTATTAGAAGGGACTTATAATCGTTCCCACCATTGTTTTGCAAATGATATCATGCCTTCCCTACATCTATCATCATCTTATATCAATTTCACTTCACTTGCATCCCCTTCAACCTCATGTACTCCCATTCCTAGGATCAAGGCTAAGATTATCCAACAAAAGATGTGGAGAGTATGAAATTCAAGATTCCTTTTATGTGGGAAATATCCCATGATCTCCAAAGTCTAACAACAAACCTCACTCTTCTAATACAAGACCTATAATTTTCATCAAGTGTGGAACTACTACATTCCAAATTTGGGGATTTCTAGATAATGAAACCATTAAGAGAGACATTCAGTCATGGATCTATAAGGACAAAGTACTTACTGATATATGTTAAGGACCTAAATATTTGTAAAAGCATATGATATAGAGGATAAGACCTCAAACTACATGAACAGGTGTTCTAGAACCTGCACTTCCATAAAATAATCATAGTTGCCATTGAAGTCTTGGATATGTATCATTTGAGACTATGCCTTTGAATATCAAATTCATTCTTATTGAGGTGGCTAAGGCCTTTCCTGCTATTAAGAGAACCAATGAGGGAACCCACGAAGACTCCTTTGAACATATCACTAATTTATTCATAAATTTAAATATTTGAACCATCTCACCTAACATATCCACCCCCATAGACCTTCCACTTGTACATCTTGAAGTCACTAATTGGGATCAACAAGGCCCTCAATTTTTTTAAAAAAAATTCAAAATGATGAAACAATAATAGATCTCATAGGATTCCATGAGGGTATACCAATGAGATATCATAAATCAAGATTTGATATTGAAGTGAACAAAATTGCCTACTTTAGGGAGCAAGGAAATTCCCTCAATCATAAATATAAAAAATAAAAAAGAAATAAAAAGTCCCATACTGAAAACCTCCTTGTGGCACTATTAGACATAGAAAAATTAAAAATAAAGGATGTATCTTCTAGTGAAAACCTCTTCAACATGCCAAAATATGAGGAATTTAACCTCCCCTCAACAATATCTCAACATAAAGAAAAGTATATAGTATTAGTGGAGGACACACAAGAAAACAACTTAGGGACATAATAAGAATTAAATATAACCTAAATGACAAATTCTCTTGCACCTATAAAAAGATAAAATTTGGCATAATCTTACAAAAGACATCTATAAACTTTGCATGGCCTTATATGGATAATATAGGACTAGATCCATCACTTATAGTACATCATCTGGCAATATATCTCGATGTAAAACCAATAAAATAGAAAATAAGAAAGATGCATCCAAATGTTACCCTTATAGTTAAAGTAGAACTTCAAAATATCCTTGAGAAGTGATTCATATGCCTCATTGATTATCCTAAGTAGGTTTCTAATATAGTTCAAGTTGCTAAGAAACTAGCAGGCATTTAGATATGTATAAACTTTAGATATTTAAACAAGATATGCCTAAAATATTATTTCCCATTACCAAATATAGATATCGTTGTGAACCTCACAATAGAACACCAAATATTTTCACTTATGGATGGATTCTTAGGATATAATCAAATTCACATTGTTATGGAGGATCAACATAAGATAGCATTCACCACACCACAAGGGACCTTTTGCTACTAAGTCATCCCTATCAATCTCAAGAATACAAGAGCCACTTAACAACGTGCTATGAGAGTAATATTCCATGACATTCTACATTGAACCACATAAGACTATGTAGATGAACTTTTGGAAAAATCAAAGAAAAGATAAGAACATACTTAAGCACTTGAATATATCTTTGAACACTTGGCTCAATATCAACTATCCTAATCCTAAGTGTTTCCTTAGTGTTTCATCAAGAAAGTTGTGATTCATTATCTATATAAGAGGTATTGAAGTGGACCCCACTGAAGTATCAACTATCTTTGAAATTGCACCTCCCAAGACATGAGCAACTTTGCGACTTTCAAGGAAAACTTCAAGCCATTAAGCGCTTCATAGTTGAACTTACAAATGAGTGCAAACCCTTTTCTAACTTGTTTGGAAAGAATACCATCTTCTAGTGGGATAATTATTATCAACAATCATTAGATAAGATTAAAGAGTACCTAATATCACCACCTATTTGTTATACCCAAATTAAAATTTTTGCTTCAATAAGGCATTTTGGTAAAAATGGTCTAGATCTTGTAAAATTGTTGTCAAAATTCAAATTTAGGTCAAACAAAGCATGGGATTTTTATGGGTTTATGTCAAGGAGGATACTTGTAAAATTTGGAAATTTTGAAAATTAGTGTTTCAAACCCCCTTTTTTTGGAAAACCCTAAAAAATAAGACCTTTCTATAAATGACTCAAAATGATTTTGATAGGTCAATTTCACTTCATGATCACACTGGTCAAGTCAAAATCACAAAAAATTCAAGTTTGCTCTGGTGGGTCTATTTCACTTTTTCAGGAGAAAAGATAGGACCTCCAAGGTCAACAATGGCAGATGGCCAGTACCAAGTATCAAGATCCAAGCTTCATGCACTGCACAAAAATGATTCTATGGTGAAAGATGCTAAAAAAGATGCTTCATGACGGAGGGGAATTTCAAAAGTTGAAATTGGCTAAAAGTATTCTAAGTTTGGAAGATGCACACCTTTCTACAAGAAAGATGCTACAAAGTCATGCCTTGGTCAACTTTTTTAGATATTGTGAACATGAAATAGTGAAAGAAATCATAGTAGTGAATGCAACCACATCGTCAACAATGCATCCACATCAACAACAACGATGATTAACCTAGTCAAGCAAGACAGTGAACACGAAGTGCGAGGAGTCAAATAATCAAGAAATGACTAAATTTGGAGCCCAAAGCACCCCTGCTAGCTAGGGGCACCCATGAATTCAAGAGGCCAACTACAATTGTTAAGAATTGTAAAACCAGTCATCCTCTTTAGAATTCTACTAGCTTTTCGATGAATCATCAAGAAAGTTCACCAGATTGATCAAATAGTGAAAAAAAAGGCAAAGGTAGAAGATGCTAAAAGTGAGAGTCATCAAATATGATAGTCAATCAAGGGAAATGCACCCTTGCAAGCTAGGAGCACCCAAAAAATAAAGCTCTCAAAAGTTAGTCTTTGGATTGGCAATCTCCAGATGATCTTTTCGAATTTAGCCCAGCTTCACAATGAATCCAATAGCCAACTTAGAAGTTTTTAGTAGCTACCTTCTCCAAGGCATCTTCTATGAATCCTTCCAGCTTCGCGATGAATCCAGTTGCTAGCTCGGACTTTTCAAATGTTCACAGACGAAGATCAAGCATTGGCAAAGGAAAATTGAAAGACATAAAGAATTGGCTAAGTACAGAGGAAAATGCACCCTTCTAGAAAAAGGTGCCCAACTTTCTAGAGCACAAGATGTAGCTTTTAGGCTTCACAGCTTCCAAGAAGACCTCTTCATAGTTGATCAATCTTCACGATGAAACTGTCAGTATGAACATTAGAGTAGTAAAAATCCCAACAAAGAGAGTCAAACTGGAGCATTTCATCAAGGGTTACAAGGTTCAAAATGTATCTTAGAGGTACAAAAGCGCCCCTGTAGGCTAGGGGCACTCAAGAATTTGAGCCTCATAAGCCAAATTTCAAAACTTGCACATATAGTCATCCTTTCCAAAATTATTCTAGCTTCACGATGGATTCAACATCCAGTCTACAGGAATCATCAATCAACAACAGCTACAGATTGAAGCACGAAGGGTCAAATCAAGGAAATTAAAAATCATCCAAGAAATTGACCAAGTTTGGTGAGAAAAAGAAATCTTCTAGGAAAAGGTGCCCAAGAATTCAAGCCACTAGATTCAGTTTTCAAGGTTTGCAGCCTCCAATAAAATCTCATTAGAGTTAACCCAACTCCATAGTGAATTTGTTACCAAGGCTTCACAATCAATCAGGAGACCAAAATTCGGGATTGAATGACGGTTGTCTATCAAGCAAAAGTTGAAAATATTCAACACTAGCAAGGTGGAGTCCAAAGTCAACTCCCAGTTGCATATTTTGAAGACTTTCTCAAGCCTAGGTGTCCCAAAATGGTTGAGAGTCTTTTAGTTAACTTCCAATCATGCAAATTGACTCATCGATCATGAATTGGATGCCCTAACTAATGCTTCAACCTCAAATTGATATATATCAAACATTTAGATGTCATAATTCATTATTCTTTGTAGGTTGAAGAGCTCAAACACAAATATTTTCTCTCAAACACCATTTGAAGGATCTAATAGAATCCATTGTTAGTGTTCTTCATATTTCTAGGTTCATGTTGTATAGAAGGACGTTTTTCACAAAACTTCATCTCCAGGCATCATTTTGTAAGGCATCAGCTTATAACTTCTACCTCCTCCCCACAAATTTCTTCTATTCTTGTCTTAGGTTTTCTTAAATGTCCAAGTAAACAACATTTTTTCATAGATTTGACCTTCTAGGTATTTCAACACACATTGGCCACAAAACCCATGTGTGAAAATTTTTCAAAAAATTTGCCTCGTTGCTTCCAATTTTTAGGGTTTCTACAAAAAGTCAAATTTTCCATAAACTAGCGAACTGGGTTTGAGCAGTGTTACCTAATTTAGCTTCCATCTCAATTAGGTAGAGCTAAGATAGTTTTTGCAAAGTAAAGATAAAGATACACATTCAATTCTGCTAAGTTCCATTCATATGCACAAAAGTATTATCAAATAAATTGTATTTATTGTGCAAATGTATACAAGAGAAAGATTGCACAAGTTTTGCACAAATGTTGTATTTTACTAATAATTACAAATGTATGGTGTCCCACACAAGCTATGGGATTAACTATTTCAATACAATATAAGACATAAACTATACATTTCAAGAAATAGAAAAGAAAGAGCATATGGAAAGAGTAGAGATCCATCATTTCCTGAATGATGAACCCCAAGTTGAATTGTTGCATCCTTGCTTCAGTCCCTCTTGCTTGTTTTCTTCAGAAGTTGAACTGCTATTGCTTGAAATGCCTGCAAGGAGATGAGAAAAGTTGTGTTAGAGCTCGGGATCCATATTATTTGCATATACTACATCAACAAATATATAGTCTACCCTTATAAGACATTGAAACAATTTTGCAGTATCACAGATATCCAGAAAGCAAAAGAGTATCATCAATTATCATGAAGCATATTTGGAAGCTTTTAGCTTCACTATTTTTTATCTAACATGTTTGAGATATCAATGGCCAAGACAAATAACAAGGAGATTTCTTCATTTTTATTCTCCAGAGGATCAAAAGAACAAAAAAAAAACAAATATTCATGGAGGAAATGAGTGAAACCACAACCATAAAAGGAGAAGATTATATCATTAGAAAAGGTTGAGTACAAAAAAAATGAAAATTAGTTTATTTTCTTCTTTGCAAAAAACAAAGAGCAAAAATTTTGTCATTTCTTTCACAGAGATAAAAGCATGAGGAAAGACACAGAAAAAAAAAAAGATTTCTTGCCATTTTCTACTCAACAGAGCTTGAAACAAGTAATGTATTCACAAATAGTAGTGAAAAGGGAAATGTTTCTACAGAAGATGCTCACCCACGTAAGTTTTCTAGTCAGAATCTACATGTAGAACTCTAGACACCTCCATGAATGCTCCAATCAAAACCCCGGCCATAGCAAAATAAATGAACCTAGAATGAAGAAAATGTAAAAAATAAACATTTTCACTATTTTTTGTATAAAGGGAGCTTGAAATGGCATTTTTATTCACAAGTAATGGTGGAAAAAAGGCATTGTTTATATAGACAAAGGATTACCACGCGTAGATCTAGATGGTTTTTGCATAGATCTCACAGAGAAGACTTCAGACAAACTTCCAGTTGCTCAAAAACCCTTGGCAGTGCCCATGAAATTACAGAGTGCAAAATGAAGTGAAAAGAAAATGTGGTCGAGTTTTTGTCTTTTAGGGTTTTGAAGTGAAAAGCAAATGTGGTCAAGTTTTTGTCTTTTAGGGTTTTATAAAACCCTAATTTTCCAACCTCCCATAGGCATTTTTGCCTTGTTTTAAAACTTTTTATCCATCAAATTAATACATTGCATTGAGTCATGCCTAGTGACTAGGGGTGTTCCCTTAAACACTTGTATTTTTTTGCATTGTCTTCCAAGACATAGGCCGATTCATGGCTTTATTATTGCATAAGTTGAAATAAATTTGAGGTGTAAAACACTAATTTGAGTGATACAATTATAAGTCACTTTATTAATATTATATAAATGCAAGATAGTGAGGCACGTGTATTGGTGTTTTAATTCTCACCTCTGGAATGTGGATTAGAAACAAACAACTATGCACAGATAAATTGCTCTTTGAATTAGGAGGGGAAGCTCCCTCTTTGCTAATGTTGTTTAAAAGAAAGTAAACTAAAACTAATTTTCCCATCTTTTTGTTCAACTAAGAGCACAAGGTTATAAAACTCAAGTGTCCTAGTTGAGATTTTCTCTTTTGGAAGTTCAACTACGACTAAGCCTACTCTCATGACGTTTCTAACTTCTCAAGTAAGCGCAGATCAAGAGAGTTAGAAATGGACAAGGAAGGATTCTCTGACAAAATACTTAACTAAACTCTTTTTCAACACATATACTCACTTTCAATGCAAGCTGAAATTAAGATCATATAAGCATAACACAATAAACAAAAATATGAGACTTTATATCAGGGTAGTAAAGCAGGCACAAGACTTTATTTTCTCAAATTTCAAGAACAAGAGATTACACTTTTGGGACAGCAGGATTGTAGCAAAATAGGCTTACAGTTTAGCCATCAAACCAGAATACATCAACACAAGACACATACATTGAATAAGAACTTGTAGCTAAAGAGGCTTGTACACTTGCTCTTACACAAAGTGAATTGACACTAAATAACAACTTGCAACATTATAGGCTTGCAATTTGCTATTACAAGCACGATTAAGAAAATAATGGACAAGGTTGTCCTTATTTATACACAAGAAGAGGAGTAGGGAACCATAAAATCTCCTTGCTTTTACAACAAATACTTGCCAACATGCAAGCTTTATTTCTAAATATAAACAAGATAAACATCTATCCACCTAAGAAAGCATAAAAAATAGGAAATACCAACTATTACATTTTCTTTTCTTTCTCTTCTTCAAAGAGTAGACAAGAATTGAGACAAGAATAGAAAGAAATATGGAAGAAAGCTTTTAGATGATTGATGCTTTAAATCTCATCCACATCCACCAAAGTGCTACTAAAAATAGAATGTTGATCTACCTTGAAAAAGAAGTTTCTCCAAAAAAGTTGGGACTTGGGTTTTGTAGAAAATCACGTTCTGAAGAAACCCAGAAGCTCAGAAACTGAAAAAGCGGCCAAAAAGTAGTTTCTAGAAGAGGGAAAGTTTCTTAATGTTGAAGAGGATAAAAAATCAGAGACCCATGTGATCAAAAATGGAAAATGCTGAGTGATTGTTTTGAAAAATCAATGCCCTAGAAGTTTGGAGCATGAAAAAGCATTCCTCTTTTATCACTAATCTTGAAACCACAAAGAACACCGAAAGAGCATGTCATTTGAGTCTTCAAATCTTTGTTGAAAGAAAAGAGAAAATCTTCTTTCTCTAGACACCAACCTGTAAAAATGAATAATGGAATGGAAAAATCTCTCTTAAATAAGTTGAGATTGAGAAAAATCTACTTTCTTTTTGTTTTAAAACTTTTAGAGTCTATCTCGAGCAGGTTCATCAAACATAGAAGTTGTTTGAATGTTGAATGATAAAAACTTGGAAAAATGACTAAGGCATTGAGCCTTGGGTGCCAATCTCCTCTTGGGGCACTTTTCCTCTCCAGACTTAGCCCATTTTCTTAAAATTTCAACTTTTTTGCCTGATTTTGATCTCTATTTGAATTTGATTTTCTAGATGCTCAGAGGTTCTTGTGAACTGATGGAGTGGTCCATCATGGATCCTAACTGATTATGAGAAGATTATCCTGGAGGCAACTTTGGATAAAAACATTATTTGACCCTTCAAAAAGTTGGGCACCCCTAGCTACCTGGGGCGCCCATGATCATCAATGTTAGTCATTTTTCATGATTTTTAAATTTTATACTTGCTTTCAAACCTTCAAATGATCTTGATATTCTGGGAGTTAGATTGACCTAATTGACTAGTTTTCATATTCACTAGATAGCTTGACTGATTCTAAGGGGGTTCTTCTAGATGTTGCATCTTTAGAAAAGTTGATTTGAGGCCTCAAATCTTTGGGCACCCATGATCACCTAGGGTGCCTAAGCTTTCCAGAGTTAGAATATTTTCCCAACTTGTCACTCTCTTCTATTCTTCTGATGAGTTCATGATTCTAGGAGTTCGAGAGGTCTGATGATCTGGCTGATGGCTCTATTACATAGCTTATCTGAATCTGAGGGGGATCTCTTGGGAGTGATGTCTCTTGAAAGCTGCTTCCTGGGGGTCAAAATCTTGGACAACCCTAGCTAGCTGGGGTGCCCAACTCTTCTAGAGTTAGTTTATATTCTATAATTTTCACCCTTTCTTTTGAATTTTGACATTTTGCTCATGTTTCTCCCTCTATCCCACCTTTGATATCTAATGACTGCAATTCCAACAAATGTGTTGATGGTTTCTTTGGAAAGCTCCTTCAAATCTAAGGAAGTCATGTTGAGGTGTCAATTGCAAATTCATCCATTTCGGCTCTCAAAATCTTGGGTGCATATCTCCTTCTAGGGCACCCAACTCCTCTAAACTTAGCCATTTTTTGCTTGATTTTCATTCTTCAAAGTTGAACCTTCATTTATACCTTCAGCTTGATCTAGATTTTTCAGCGATTGACAAGTTTGATGGTCTGATGAAGACATTCACTATGAAGCTAGTAGAATCTGAAGAGATTGAGTACATTTGCAAACCCTAATTGCTAGATTAGGTCCTCCAAAAGGTTTGGTACCCTGGGCCACCTGGGACACCCAAAGTCCCCAAACTTGATTATTTTTTGATATTTTAATGGTTTGCATTCTATCTCTTGGTTGTGACCTTGTTGTTTGACCTCTAATTCTAGATGATTGGTTGATCTAATGACTGGACTACCAGACTCACTGTGGAGTTCAGAAGAATCTGAGCCACATTGTCTGGGAACACAAACCCTAATTTCATCATTTGATTCCTTGAAAATTTGGGTGCCTATCTCCTTTTGGGGCGCCCATGGTTGGTAGACTTAGTTTTTATTCTACAAATTTTGACTTCCTCCTTCATTTGACGTGCTTTCCTTTTCCTTGCTTGTTAGAGATGAAAATTTTTCTAAGGCATGAGTGTTTGGGCACCTATATTGAGCTAGGGTGCTAGGAGTCTCCATTGTTAGCCAAAATTTTGCATTTTTCAACTTTCACAACTTCCTTTCTCCATTCTTCGATTTGCGTGCATGTCCATCATTTTCATCTTCTATTCAGTGCTTGAATGTTTGAATCTGATACTTGATAATTGATTGACCTCCATTAATGGCTTTGGAGTTCCCAAAATGCTTTCTGAAATTAAAAATGTAGAATAGACCCACTAGGGAAAAACTGAGCGTTTTGTGATTCTAACTGCACCAACCTAGTGAGGAAGTATTTTTGACCAATCAAAATCAGTTTGAACGCTAGAATCCAAAATTTCTATTTTTAGAAAATTTCGCCAGCATCTTTTCGAAAGAAACCTAGAAAAACCCAAAAAAAAGATTTATTTTTAGAAAGTTTCTAAAAATAACAATTTTCCTAAAAAGTAGGGCCAAAAAACTGAGATTTGGGTTTTGTAGATTTGGTCATTTTGAGTAGACCTAGATTGTCAAGTTTTGAAAATTTTGAGTTTTTTTCCCCTCATGCAAGACATACAAACCCCAATTTTGACCTTTTTTGACAATTTTGACAAGATTTTTACTCATTTCTTCAAAATGCCTAAGTGTAGCAAAAAATTAAATTTGGGGTACAACAATGTGCTTTCAATTTATGGTCAAAGGGGAAGATAGTTGAGGATTGATGAGTTGTGCCAAGCATATAAGGGAGGTTGGAGAAAGTTGACAGACAAGTGCCAAGAATGTAGGGGTGGTTTTGACTTGGTTTTGGAGGGAAATGAGAGCATCTAGGAGTAGTTTTTGATGCCTTTATGATAGGTGAGGTCAAGGTTTGACCTTTTCTTCATCTTTGAGCCTTTTTGGAGTGGGTTTAGGGGCTAGACTTTAGGCTTTTTGGCTAGGCATGACCAAGGGAGTTTGTAGTCCCTACTTTTGTACAACTATTGGGAAAGGCATAAGTAACTTCAAACCTTTTTTTTTTAAGTTAGTTATTATCATTATCTTTTGTCTACATTGTGACTTTTGAAGTCCTGTTTAGCAGAAGACAATATTTGTAACTCATTTTTGACAGACATGTATAGCATTTTATACCTTCTAGATCAATGAAGATAAGTAATTTTTCCTTCTTAATTTTTTGTTCTATTGTGTGCATTTGAATGATTGATGAAATTACATGTGAATTTGTCTCATTCCTTGTTGTTGTGTCTCATTAGTAGAACCTTTGTGCATAAAGTATATGTATTTGCAGGTTATAAGTTGTGTTGAGATGTAGGTGATTTGAGTTGTGAAAAGTATTTTTTCCTTCTAAGATTGTATGCATTATATCCTCCGTATGAAATATTTATAAAAAAGCATATAATTTATTGAGTTGTGCATGTCAAAATTTGTTGTTGATTGAAATTGTGTGTGCAAAGCAATTGTGCAAGTTTTAGGTAATCAAATTTGGTGCATCACCCTTAGTCATAGGTTTTATTTTATGCAAATATTTCTTACCCTTTTCCCAACAAGAAGTAGTTTTTAGGTGAGTACCATAAGAGCCAACTTTCTCTAGAGGTTCTTTTCTGCTTTAGGTGACCCATAACCTTAAAAAAGTTCCCATGTTTCACTAGTAGGTTGGGTTTACTCAGCAAGGGTGAACTATTAGGAGACAATAGTTTTTGGCACATTCGGTGGGACTATGAATTGATTTTAAGTTATTTTTATTTATCAATTCACTACTATTTGGTGTGTACAATAGTTGAGTTTTTCCTTTTGAGGTGTTTTAAATACATACCCGGTGACTCTGAGGCTCTAGTTTAGTGGAAACCAGTGTAGAACAACTTATGAAAAGTATACAAACAAGAGGAAGTTTCATTCCTTTTAAATATTTGTAGCTGTCACCACCCAGGAGAAGTGGAAGAAAAAAATAATTATTGTTTCATCAAAAAGAGTTTAATCAACACTTAGTTTCAGACCAGTAGTGACTAGTACATCTATACCTTCAATTTTTGTGCCTATCAATCTAGTTCAGACCAATCCAATGGTGAGAAATCAACCTTTTGTTCCCTTTAATGGAGGCAGTCCTCTTAACTTGTAGCAGCATGATGACATTCCTATGGATGCATTAAAATTTTTTCCTTCCTTCATAGGAGAAGATCAAACTACTCTCATTGAGCATATCAGGGATGTGGCCTCACTATGTGGAGTCCATCACATCATCAAAGAAAATGTTGTGGTTAGGCTGCTAACTGCTTTGCTAAAAGGGAAAGCTCTTCAGTGGTTTAGAGGATTAGTAGTTGGTTCTATTACAACTTGGGATTAATTGGTAGATGCATTGAACAAACAGTTTGAGGACAAGTCTGATCACTTGTCACTAGTTGAACAAATGACTACAATCAAGAGAGCTCCTCAGGAGCAAATGATAGACTTCAATTTCCATTTCCGGAAGACATGGAACCGAATTCCTGTCACGGTAATACCTTCTCTAGAGCACACTTTTCTTTATTATTTGAAGGCTCTTAACAGTGATATTTTTGTTATGATACAATCTATGGAGGTACTTCTCTACCAACCGTATTTGATATTGTAGTAAGGGCTGAAAATAATCTTATCCAAGCGAGTAAGATAACACCTAGACCACATGCCCATATTCCCATAAATTCAACCTTTCATGCCTTTACAAATACCACCTTTGGCTCCTATACCTGTTTTTCCTACATTACCAACACCAAATAATTAGACTTCTAGCCAAGAAAAGGCTACTCCTAATCCATCTTTTGAATTTTAAGAAATAAAAGTCCTCCTACAAAGCTTTGGTAATGAATTGGTGACCTTGAAAAGGAAGCAAAATAAAAATTACAAACCTTATCGAGCCCCATATCAAGCTCCTTATCAAGCTAAGCAAACTAATCAGCCTAGTAGACCTCAATATGGTGTAGGAGCACCTAAAACATGTAATTGCAAAATGCACTATATGAGGGTTGGTCTAGGAGTCAATGGTAGAAAAATTCATTTTGTGTTAAATGAGGTCCATGAGATCATTCATGATGTAACAAGGTTCATATGAACCATTTAATGTAGTTTTGAGTCTTTGGAAGTCTAAGTTGCAAATATAAAGTTGTCATTAGTAAATTATGCATAATTAGCAATGTAGAAGGTTAATATCCTTTTAAAAAGGTGGTTAGGTGGTTATAGGTGTTCAAGGAGGTTATTGAAGCTATATGTAGTTGATTCCATCATTGTAAACACATATTTGAAGATTTTGAATGAAAAAATTTAGTTTTGCATTGAGACTACACATTTTCCTTACATTTCCTAAATTTTGTTTGGTTGGAATAGTCCATACAACTTTAGATTTTGTTTCAAGGTTGGAATGGAATGGTAGGGTATTGAGTCTAATCTCAAATGCTTCAAGTTTGATTGAAAACCATTAAGTTAGGCATGAGATATCTCTGTTTTTCTGAAACTACTTTGTTTTGGTACAAGTTGGTGGTTTGAGAGTATAAAATTGATTTTTTAGGGAATTCCACCTATTGTAGCCATTGTAACTCGATGGAATGACCCTATTTGATGTATTATAGTGTTTAAAATGTTTTGGAGGTTTGAAGGAGTGTGTATGTGGGTTTTGGGTGTTGCCCTAAGTTGAGTTTGAGTGATTTTCCTTATGAAAGTGAGTAACTAAAGGGTGGCTTATGAGTTTTGTGGAAGGAATAACCTATGAAATGAATTTTGAAGATTTTTCAGGTGTAATTAAGAGTTTTTGAACATGTGGAAAAGTATGAGGAGGCCTAGAGGCATGATTTACAATAAACCCTCCTTTTGAGGGCCTAAAACCAAGGGTTTTATAGTTTTCTATATTAGAAGAGTCATCTCTGGAAACTAATGATAGATTTAGTGGTTTGGGGGAATTTAAATTTCTGATCCAATATTTTAGAGGGTTTGGTGGAGTTTAGAGGGTACTCTCTTTGTGAAAGTGGGCTAATCCATTAGCATTTTTCATGGTAGGTGTGTTGGATCTCTAATTTGGTCCAAAAGAGTTGATATTGGATTTCATGTATGTTATATAACTTGAAAAAGGGTTTCTTAATCATCTATTATTTTTTCATGTTTTTTGGGAAAATTGGTGGAAAATCCCTAAAACCGGGTTGCCACTATTACTAGGGAAAGCTTGCTTGATAGGTGAAATTTGATGAGATCCTTTGAATTTTCTTTGGAGACCGATTGATAACCACTTGATTGTCTTTTGAATTGTTTGAAATTTTATTTTAATTTTGTTAGATGCCTTTTAAGGGCAGGTTGACATCTTGAGTGGATTTGGGTCCTATAACTCTACATCACAATACCAAGCAAATCCACAAAGTCTAAGGAAAAACCCTAACCTAAGGCCTTTTTAAGCATACAACCCAACTCCACTCAGTTCAACTAAGGATTTAGTCCTTGTCCAAAACAATCTTGCACAAGAATATGATTGGTGTTTCCATTGTAATGAACCTCATAACCAGTCTAATTGTTCAAATGGGGTGATTAACCAAGCTTTGATGGTGCAAAATGTGTCAAGTTTGCAGCCCAATGTACCTAGTGATAAATCTCCATAGCAGTAGGTGCTACCTCCAAGTGATACCACTCTCCTTAGTTAGCAAGGAGAGGAGTTTTGTGGGGTTAATCAGGATGATTCTCTAATACCAGCTAATACTAGATCCAAGAAGAGAGCTTTTGAGATTGGATTGTTAGCAAATAAAGGTCCTAACCAAGCTCCTAGAGCAGAAAAAGAGGTTGTTGGTCCATCTACTTCTCATGTACCACAAAGAAATATACAAGGCATTACTAAAGAGTAGCTAGGAATCAACCCCAACCAACCCACTTGCAAGCAAACCCCACTATTATAAAGACCCATCAAAAGGTAACTATTGCACCCTTTAACATTCTTGAGCATATGAAATAGAAAAATGCTACCATTTCTATGTGGGATTCTTTGTCTATCCTAGGATAAAGAGATTTATTGCAATCTGCATTATCATATTTGAATGTGTCAAGTGAAGTTCCAGTCGGTCAAGGTAAGGTTGTTTTTAATAATACACCTCAAAACAACAATGGGAAGCCAGGTAAAGAAGTCAAACCTCCACTTTTTTATGTGTATTTGATAATAGGAGATAAACTAGTCCATAATTGTATGATTTATTTGGGGGGTAGTAGTTATGTTATGCCCAAACAAATTGTTGATAGGTTAGGTTTGAAATATCAACCTCTTGAAAAAGGTGTTGTTCAGCTTGATGGAACAACCATCAATACTATAGGGGTCATTAAATATTTGAGTCTTACTTTGCATGCATGCCCCAATTTTTCCATTCTGCAAGACATATTTGTTATTGACTTTCCACCATATTTTTCCCTTTGTCTCTCAAGAGTTTTTATTGCTAAAATAGGTGGTTATTTATCTTCAAATTGGTCTCATATGCTGTTTAGGACAAGGTATGGAACTAAAGTGACCATTAAGTTTTAGTCAATAGCAAAGGATCACATAGAACCTTATGTACCAAGTGCCATCAATGCTAATTGTGATGTCTTTGATAATGATGAACATGTTGTTTCCCAAGAGCCAAATACCCAAACTGAGAGCATTCTTGATTTCCTTTTGGATGAGTAAGCAGCAAAAAATGTTGAAGATGATCCAAGTTAAAACCTTGAAGAAGTAGGATTAGGTTTTTATAGATGCATGAGCCAAATTCAATCGTTCCTAACCTTGAAAAGAAGGATGAACAACAACAAAATGAAGTTTGGAAGATGTTTTTGGATGGCTCAAGAAGAAAAAATGGAGCTGGTGGGGATGCTATGTTGGTATCCCCATGAGGTGAAAAGTATTATTCAACTTTTCATTTTGCATTTAGCTTTTCTAACACAACTGAATATGAGGGTCTTATACAAGGTTTGGAATGGACAAGGAAAAGAAAGATAAGCTGCCTGCAAGTGTTTCGTGACAATGAACTTGTTGGCGTTTAAATTAGCACCTCTGGAGTGCTGATTGTAAACGTTCAGCTATTTCAAATGTTTTGCAACACTTCTTCGTTATTTAAAGAGGAGAAGTCCCTCTCTACTGGGAGCAATGCGTAGGGAAGGGAAATGTTAACTAAAGTTCCTATCTTTTTATGCTTCAGCGGCAGGACACAAGGGTGCACAAACACAATGCGCCGTAGCTAAGCTTTTCTCTGGTTTCTGCAGATCTTAACTACGACTAACTAGCTTCTATCTATCCAATACCTTCAAGATGAATAGAGCATGAGGGTAAAGGAGCGGGAATGGGATGGTTGGATCACTTGAATTCGCCGTCTCCAGAGAATATGACCGAGGCTCTGAACTCTCGGGTATACACCGGGATAAGGTTGGTACAAGCAAACACTCTACGGTAAACTAGATCCGAGACCTGCCAGGAGGAGGGACTCCTATCCGAGGTATGGGCTCAAGAAATAGTTTACTAGAAACAACAAAGTCACGATGCCTTGGCCAACGAGCTTGCTAAGGAGGAGGGACTCCTATCCGAAGTATAGCTTGGAAGTCAATACATTAAACAACATCAAACGATAACTGTCAATAACAAATATCCAAGGAGGAGGGACTCCTATCCGAGGAGGGAAATGAGACAACAAGCTATTAAACACAAGACGTAGACATAACTTCAAATAAGATGATCAAAATGCAAGCGCCTTCTGATATTCCACTTCAATGCTTCATCAACGAATTACAAAAGTTGGGAGAGCAAAGGCACGAAATCATGCACAATTACAATCATCCAAGGAACTCTCATCCAAGAGTGAACAAATATTCGCTTTCAAAGTGTTGGCAACAATAGCGCAGCAATTTTGCATAGCAAGTAAAGGTTAAACAAATAATGAGCCCAAGGCTCTTATTTATAGGACTCAAAGGAGTGGGCAACCCAAAAATCTCCTTGAGTTAACAATGAGTTCTTGCCAATCAATTAGCAAGATTTATTCCTAAATAGGGGGAACAAGCAGTTAACTGGAAAGCTACTTCAGTTAACTGAAAGTCAACAAAGAGTCAACTGGAAACTACTTCAGTTGACTGAAAGCAAACTAAAGGTGAACTTAAATGTAAAGTCTCCCTCCAAAATAGACATCCACATTTAGTGGAGATCTAAGATCCACAAATCATGGAAGTCAATTAGACATCCTTAATTAGTGGGATCTGACAATGCATGATTTAAGGAAAGTGGAGTCAAACTTGGAAAGAAGCATCAAGTTAACTCCAACTACATTTAATAGCATCTCGAGTTGACTTGGAAAGAAGCGTCAAGTCAACTCAAGTCTCATGAATGCCACTTGGAGGGTGTATGGCGTCCTTCTCTGGTGCATTTATAGCTCGCCACTAATCAGCAGTGTCTCAATCCATTGATTGACTTCATCGGCTTCCGGGGAGTTAATGCTCTGTAGGATGATGACGTGGCGTCGGAGCATGACCTCACCTGTTGTGAGCTGATTTCCGAAGTCAATGCATTGAGATGCTGCCTCTTCTAACTTGGTCGATAAAGCTGCTACCTTAGCCAGCTTACAACCCTCTGGATTGTCAAGAAAGGTATTGCGGATGACATCCCTGAACTGGTTCTGTACAGTTACCAACTCGACGTATTCTCCTCCCTCACGCTGATATTCCATGCAAGGGAAAGATATTACCAACATTCTTGCGAAGTTGATAATAGTGGCAACCACCCTTCTGTAATCAATCAACTCTACTGAATAAGCATCATAGGCTTTCACCTTGTATTCCAATTGTTCCTTCCAAGCAAAAAGATGTTGCTTGTTTTCCTCAGAGTATACTGATTGATATGCTAATTGCAAATCTGCAATTGTACTTTCATCTTCAAGCCTCTTTTCTGCAATCCTTTGTTCCGACTGCTGGATCTCCACACGAAGTTCATATGCTCTATCCCGTAACTGGCATAGGTTCGCCAGTACGCATCTACCCTTGAGAACAAAGTCTTCCACCTGATTTCTCAAGTGTTTGCCGAATGTTAACAATTGCTGATTATTTTGTTCGACGGGGAGATCTAGTAGTCCTGCTGGTAGGGCTGAGACGTTTGGTGTGCCATGTATCAAGCTGGTTATGTAAGACCTCAGTATCTGATTTTCAGCCTTTAAGGCTGCCTTTTCCTTACCATCCTTTTCCATCCTTTCTTGTACGCTCACCGAAGCTATTCTGAGAAGATCCACCTCCACCTGTCGTGTAGTCTTCCCGAGGTTAAGTTGAGACAAAGTGTAGTCCTCTACTTGAACCTCATGTATGATTTTCTCTACTGGTGGGGCGGCAGTCTCTATAATGATCTCACAATCTGCATTCCTTTCTATGTGAACTTGCTTCTTTAACTTCTTCGCCGACGTGTTTAGTGGGATGTGGTCGAACTCGGTAAAGTCAAGTTCATACGAGGGTTTTTCCCTCTTTCTTCCTAGGAAGCCTTCAAGCCAAATAGAATCTCGGCGAACTTCACTAGGAGGGACGTGAGGCCCTTGAATGCTAGATGTATGAGACTGTGCTGGAGCAATGTCTCTCGGTGGCGAATCCAAGTCGATGAGGACTTGTGTCTGCTGTGATACTGGTGATATGGGCGGCTCTGTTTCCATAACAGGCACCGTTTCTGCTGTTGCTTCTACTGTTGTTGCTTCCGCCATTGGTTCAGCCACTGGTTCTTCAACAACTACTGCTGCTAGTTCCTCTGTGATAACTTCTGCTAAATCAGGGGTAGCAGTCTCTACTCTTTGTTCTGGGGTAGCAATACCCATGATTATTTCAGGACTATGTGTGGCTTCCTCCACTGGTGTCCTCTGTGTTCTAGGTTTTGACATCCTCATTCCTCGGGGAGGATTGCACCATTGCTTCTGCCTTGGTTTCCTTCTTGAAGTGGAAGGTGGTGTAGACTGAACCTGTGGCGGCTCTGTTCTGTGAGGTATCACCTTCCTTGATTTCTTGTTGTCGAGATAGAGTTGGCTATTTCTAACCACTCTACTCGTTCTTTCTTCTATAGATGTATCCTCTTTGGCATACCAATCCACTCTCGGGAGCGGTTGGGAGTCAACTGAATCTGCGAAGAATGTGGGGAGAATGACTTCCCCTTCATCATCTGACAGGCCCTCAATGTCTGCTGACATGAAATCAGCAATTTGTGGGAGTCTGAATCTGCTGTAGTTCCTTCTTCGCACTTCATACTCGTCTTTACAATTCACCCAATAATCTTCCATAGAAGACTTATGTGATGAGTGTTGCTCGAGGTGTGCTGCATAGAGTCCTCTGGGATCATAGGATCTTCTATCAATGAGATATTTGAGGTTGAACCTCCTTGTTTCTTGACCCATCATCTTTGCATCCGCCGCGAATCCACATCTATATAGTCCCATTTCAACGGGAAAGTTAATAGCCGTCTTCCTCTTCAAGCGCAAGTGGATATGAACCTCGAACAACTGTCTCAGGAACTCCATGAAGACTACCCTATCCGAAGGGTGTCTTGGTAGCATGGCAGGGTGGCCAATTTAGCCATACACGCGTATGTAGGAGAATGTAGGAAATTGGATAAACCATTCTGCCCAATCCGCCATTGCCTTTCTGGCTATCTGTGAAATACGCACGTGCATCTCATGGTTAAGCTCAGGAACTATGTGCATGGTGAAGTGATCACTTGTCTTCTTGAAGTGTCTTTCCGCTTGAATAAACTCAAGACGTGTGAAATACTCGTGAACCTTCTGCACACCTAAGGTTCCCACATTGTTCAATAACCTAAAATCGCCTTGGAAGGCTATTAGGTATACTAGGTAAGAGCACATGTGGAACCTATGAGCTTCCAGATACCCAGTGATTTGTCGGTGGAGTGTGTCACTGATCAAAGTGGCCTAGTCATAGTATTCCCTCCTGCCAATGATTTTAGCGATGACATAGTACATCCATGGCTGGAATTGACGACCATCTTCTTCTCCAGTGACTCTGTTGAGTAGAGTGATTAACACTGCGTACTCGTCTTTACATTCTCCTCGCCCCAACAACTTAGGCAAGCTTGCCTTTGTCACTTTTAGCCATTTTTCGGCCATTATCCTTTGACATTTGTCCTTGGCCGTCTCAAAAGCTTTCTCACATTCCGTCAATGATATGACTTTGCTGTTAGGATGTGAGGGAATATCAAAACATCTTTCAATATCCTGAGGCTTTAAACTGCAAACAATTCTTCCATCTGCTGCTCTGATTTCTCTGGTGGTAGGGTTGTAATGCTTGATACAAGCGATTACGAGCTCTACGCTTTGTAGTGTGATGGGAATTGATGCGGCTTGCAGCAATCCGGATTCTTCGATATTCTGCAATGTTATTTGATTCATGCCTTCTAACTGCTCCAAATCGACCACTGGATTTACTTGGTGTAGATTTGTGTCAACTGTTTTCAGGTAATCATGGAGTAAGACCGTCTTGGTCTCGTATTGCACCTGGGAGTACTGCATCCTGAAAAACTTGAAGATTGACTGTAAGCTTGACCTAGTTCAGATGATTTTCGGAAACCCTTAAAAATAGCGCCCTGCCGAGAAGTATTTTTCCGGAAAAAATATGGCACATGGGTTTTGTTCGTGCTTCAATGCTGAACAAACCCAGTTCCTCAGAATTTGGATTCTGAAACTTTTTCGGAAAAACCCCCAAAAATAGGGGCAGCAAGTTTGCTGATTTTGGAAAATTTGTCGAGATGGGTTTCTCTGGAAAATGATGCTGAATCTACCCAGTTGATCTGATCTGATGTAGCCTGTTGCTTTTTCTGTCAGATGCAAGAAAACCTAAGACAAGAAGAGAGGAAAAAGACAGAAGGTGGATTGGAAGTTTTATCTGATCTTCAAAAAAAACTATCTCTGATCCAATCCTCAAAATGGCAATCTTTTCCTGCTTCAGATCTGCAAATAAAAATGAAGAACGGATGAAAACCTCCTTCAGATCTTCAATGGCGTCCTTGAGAGCTTTGTGGCTGTTTTTATCTTTCAACCTGCAATGAAATAATGAAATGGACGCCATCTCCTTGAATATATATGTTTGAGCTTCAGATCCACAAATTTGGGGACCTAACACAAGCTCAAAAGGTGATTTGAGTTTGATCTGAAGTTAAAAAGGTGATTTCCACCAATCGTGGAGCGTTTTAGCCAACTTTAACTCAAAAAGCTTTTGACTTTAGTCAACAAATGACCTTTGACTTCTTTTAGGCGTCCCTTTTCATCTTTTGCAAGTTTTTAGTATTTTCTCTCCTGAAAACCCCCTGTTTGATCCTGAATCTAGCGTTGTCTGTTGATCCTGAGACGTCACGGACACATTCACTGCGGAGCTGGATCCATACTGGAAAGAAGTGCCTGGGAGACTGTATGATAAAAAACTGAGTTTAGGGCTCCAAAAGAATGGGCGCCTTTCCCAAGAAAGGGCGCTTTTGCCAATGCCTTAGTGATTTTTCAATCTTCGTTCTTCAGCTTATTTGAAATGACCTCTCGTGCCTTGAACTGGATTTCTCGTTGATTGGAGAGTCAGATGTTTTCACATGACGTTTCATCAGGTACCCAGCTCTGTTCCGCTAAGAATGACTGTCTTCGGGAAATCTGGATCTCAAATTAGGGTTCCTTTATCCAAGGGCGCCCCTCCTTGAAAAGGGCGCTTTTGCCTTTTAGCTTGATTATTTTCATCTGACAAGTTGCCTACTTTGATCCAGATTATCCGTTGACTGCTCTGTCAGGTATTGATGCTTGCAGTTGCGTTTCCGAGATCTATTTGGGCTGAGAAGGTTATCCTGGGAGGCCATTTGTCATTGGTCAGCATCTAGAGGTCAAGAAAGAAGGGCGCCTTTGCTTTGAAAAGGCTCTTTTTCTAGAACTTCGTCGTTTATCTGTGGTTTCCTGATATTTCCTTGAACTGCCTCTTTTTGCTTCATCAGCAATTGCTAGTGATCTGTTCATCGGATGATCTGGATGTTTGTTTCACTATTGAGCCAGCAGTCAAACGTCAAGAATGACTGCTTCGGATGATCTTACTGACTTCATTTGACCTTCAAAGATCATGGGCGCCCCTGCTTGAAGAAGGCGCCTTTTCAACATGTGAGCAATCTCCCCTTCGTAACATCTCCAGAGTTAGCCAAATTTTGATCTTTTTTAATTTTGGGAATCTCCTTCATCAAACGGCATCTTTTTCGACCTTTTCCGCCATGGTTGTGTCGTTGAAGCTTTTGAAGCTTAGCTTTCAGCACCTGGTACTGGCCAATCTGCCATTAATGGCTGTGGAGGTTCTAACTTTGTTCCTGAAAAATAGAAATAGACCCACCAGAGTAAAACATGTCTTTTGATGATTCTGACTTGACCAATGTGATCGTGAAGCCTTTTAACCCTATCAAAATCATTTTCAATCATTTCTAGGAAGGTCCTATTTTCGGGGGTTTTCCCTGCAAATAGGGGAAAAAACCCTAATTTTCAAATTTTCAAAATTTTGTACATGTGTTCCTTGACAGAAACCCACCAAGATTCTATGATTGTTTTGACCTAAAATAGACCTTTCGTGGAATTTTAACAAGATTTAGCTCAATTTACACAGAATGCCAAAAAAATTATTTGGGGTACAACATAGGCTCCGTCTGGTGACCATGTCGGATACCTACGGCATAGGAGAACCGAGAATCTCAAGTTTCGCAGACCAATATATATAATCAATTGGGTAACGGAGTCAGGACTTTGGTTCCATACATACCTAAAAATAGAGTTCACCTTATTTATTGGGTTCCCCAATTTATTCACCTACGACAAAACATCTAAGAAATCACCTAAAACACGACAATACTTCACTGAACGGGGAAAAACATAACAACATAACGTTAAAGCAAGGAAAAGTATTTACAATATGTACTCACCCCATCCCCGAAGGGACGAAATGCTTCAAGTACTGCCCGCTGTAAGGCAGTGGAAAGAGCCTCCCGTCTGAATGTGAGAGAATATAGGAATTCTCTCCTGCAATATTATGAATCAGGAACGGCCCCAGCCAAAGGGAGTCGAATTTTCCGTGCATTCCCTTTGGTTCGTGTCTCTTGTCCCATAACAGGACTTTATCTCCAATCTCAAAGTCCCGTTGCCGAGCCTTCTTGTCGAAGATCTTCTTCACTCGCTCTTGATGCTGAGTGATCTTATCAACTATCTCCACCCTTTCTTCTTGAAGTTTCATTAGGCACAAGATACGTTTCTCGATAGGATCTTTGAATTCCTCATCTTCTATTGTGGATGCCAGCTGCAAAGCGGACAACTCTAGAGTGATGGGTAACGCAGCTTCAGTGCCGTATAGGATTATGAAAGGTGAAGTGCCAATAGCTCTTTTGGGCGTGATTCTATCAGCCCAAAGAGCATCATACAATTTTGTGTGCCAAGCCCGTTGATTGGAATCAACCATCTTGCGCACTATTGTGACTATGTTCTTATTTGACGATTTGGCTTGTCCATTACCTTGTGGATAGTAATCTGAAGAATGGGACTGAAGAATGGGACAAGGTGATGCCGTAGTCAAAACAAAATTCTATCAACTCCTCTGATGAGAAGCTTGTAGCGTTGTCAGTCACGATCTTTTTGGGTACTCTGAAGCGTGTAATGATGTTCTCTTTGAGGAAATTACACACCACCTCGGAAGTAGCCTGCTTTACAGGAATTGCCTCAACCCACTTAGTAAAATAGTCTATCACTGTGAGGACGTAGACATGTCCTTTGCTGGAATGAGGGTTGATAGGTCCCACAAAGTCTATGCCCCATTGCTGGAATGGAGCATCTATCACCACCAGCCTGAGTGGAAGGTTTGACAGCTTAAGTTTACCAACAAATTGTTGGCACAATGTGCATCTGTGTACCCAGTCATATGCGTCGCGGAACAAAGTCGGCCAAAAGAATGATGCCTGCAAGATCTTGAATGCGGTAACCCTTGATGAGAAGTGACCTCCGCATGCTTGATTGTGGAATGCCTCCATCAATCGTCTTTGTTGATCTTTGGTGACGCATAGTAGGAATGTTCCATCAAGCCCACGCTTATATAGAACATTTCCTCCAAGCACATAGCCTTGTGCTTGTAATTTCAAAGTTCTTCTCTGCTGCTTATCCAAGTGTGTTGGACATTCCCCGTAGGTTAGGTAGTACCATAATTCTGTGTACCACTCTTGAGCAGATTCAACTAGTAAGACCATTGGGAGGTCTTCTTCCATTTCTATTCCTGGGATTCCATCTTCAGCTTGATGTTTTAAATCACCATCTTCTGCCAGGAGTTGACATAGACCTCTCCCGCGAACGAGCTTGGTAGGCTTGATATCCAAGTCGTATTCTTGAACTCTTGCAATCCAGTTGCCTCTTTTGGTGCCCATTTCTTGTTGAGTGAGGACACTCTTGACCGCGGGGTCTGTAACATACACAGTGGTGTGAGAGTTTAGGATGTAGAATCTGAAATTCTTAACAGCCCTCACCACGGCATATGCGTTTTTCTCTATTTGGGAGTACCGAGATTCACTATTCTTGAAGCTGCTGCTCATGAAAGCGATAGGTGACTCAGTCTCTTCATTCAACTTCTGAGTCAGTATGGCGGAGAGAGTATGTTCCGACGCGTAACAATAAAGAATAAATTCTTTATTGAAATCGGGTCGAACCAACACTGGTGCTTTACTGATGGCCTCTTTTATTTTCTCGAACGCCTTCCTTCCTTCATCGGTCCATTTGAAAACAGTTGTTTTCTTCATCATTGCCGAGATGTCTTTGGTCAGCTCCGAGAAGTCAGGTACAAATCTTCGTATAAAATTGACTTTGCCGAAGAAGGAATGTACCCCAGTTTTATTTGTAGGGAGAGCCAGATCCTTGATTGCATCTACCCGATTAGGGTCTATCCTAGTCCCTTCTTTAGAGACGATGTGACCAAGCAATTTGCCTTCTGTCACTGCGAAGATAGACTTCTTCGGATTCAGTGATATGTGATGGGACCTGCATCTCTCAAACACTTTCACTAAGTGTTGAAAATGATCTTGCCGCTTTTTTGAGAAAGCGGTAAGGTCGTCAAGATAGACGACAATCAATTTGTCCTTTAAGTCGCCAAACGCCAAGTCCATGGCTCGTTGAAAAGTAGCACCGGCGTTGATGAGACCGAAGGGCATCCTCTCGTAGGCGAACGTTCCCCATGGAGTGGTGAACGCTGTTTTGAGTTGATCTTCTTCAGCTACTGCAATCTGGTTGTATCCCGAAAATCCGTCAAGTAATGACAGCATCTCTGAACCAGTTACTGTTTGCAATGTATGTTCCATGATGGGTAAAGGATAATTATCCTTTAGTGACGACTGGTTCAGGTTCCTGAAGTCTACACAAATCCGGATTTCTCTGCTCTTCTTGCGTACAGGAGCGATATTGGACACCCAGGTGGAATAGTGGATTGGATATATGATCTTGGCATCCACCATCTTTTTCACCTCCGCGTAGATTGTATCTTGGATACGTGGATTGTAGTGTCTCTGCTTCTGCTTGAAGGGCTTGATGTCAGACTTTAGTGGAATTGTATGGGACAATTCCTTTGGCTTGAATGCTTTTAGGTCTTCATAGGACCATGCAAAGACGTCTCGATATTGCTTGAATAGAGATATGAAATTGTCGCTTTCTTCCATAGTGCAACATTTGCCTAGGTTGACGAGCCGAGGCTTATCTTCCGTACCAATGTTGACTTGTTGGTAGTCGGCTGACGTCTTGTCATTAGAATTCCTTTGATCTTGAACACGTCTGTCGTGTCTATCAAAGATATCCTCCAAGGATACTAGACCTTTGGGGATATTATTGCCCTTTAATTGGATGACGCCAGATTCCGTGACTTCGGAATTCTCCGCCATATATTCCTTGGAGGGAGAAGCACTACCTTCAAAGAATAGTTCTTGATAATTGTCATCCATGCGAAGGAACTCTTGAATGTCTTTATCATTAGTAAAGACCTGCCAATTGTCGCAGTTGTCGGGGATGGCCGGCCTGTAGATGAGCTCGATAGCGAAGATATTCTGACGAAAGTCAAAATGGGGCATGAAAAGAGCTGCTGATACCGCAAGGGAATCCGCTCTGCTATTCCGCTCACGTGGTATGTACTCGATATTGAATGCTTCGAACCAGTCGATCGCATTCCATACCCTTTGTCGGTAAGAAGAAAGACGACTTCTTCTTACTTGATACAGTCCTCTGACCTGTTGAACGATCAGCTCTGCATCACCTTTGACTTGAAGGTATTTTATACCCATATCCCTTGCTTTTTTGAGGCCAAGTATGAGTGCCTCGTATTCTGCGGTATTGTTTGTGTTATCAAACTACAAGCGATAAGCAAATGGGTACAGTGTTCCTTCGGGAGAGGAAATGACAACTCCTGCTCCCGATCCTGCTGTTGAGCAACTACCGTCGAATTGCATATTCCACATTCTTGAATCTTGATTCAATGTTTGTGTGGCAAGTGCAAGACTTTCATCTTCTTTAGTTACTTCTGCCAGCATGGCATACGTGCCAGGACTTGTGTTCTGATGTAGCACTTGTGCTTGTGGGTCTTGAGATTTCACCACCGTGAATGTTGACTTAGCCTCAGGTTCCAACTTGAAAGTGCCATTTTTCAATGGGATTGTCGCGTACGACCAATCCAGTTGAATCTCACCTCCGAGATCCTTGCAAAAGCTTCTGCTCAGGAGCATTCCATAACTGATTGGGATGTCGGCTATGAGAATGGTCATCATGATCTTCTTTTCTGGGCAGGATGCCAATCTTACTTGAGCATCCTTCAGCTGACCTACCAGTGGCACGGGTTTTGATTCAAGTGAATAACACTTTTCTTTTGTTTCCGTGCATGATAGTCCTAGAGCTTTCATGATTTGTAAAGGCATGACATTGTCAGATGCCCCTGAATCAATTATACAATTGCTAAGCTTATATCCTCCCATATACAAAGATATGTAAAAAGGTTTTGGCTTTTCTCCCGCTGGCACGGAAGATGCTAGCAATGTGGGCTGTATGATGATTGGCTTCTGAATCACCTTAAGAATCCAATCCATTGGATCGGGATGATCCTGGAGATACTCCAGCTGTGAAATTTGTACCTTCGTCTTCATCATGGATGTCACTATGTCAAAATTCGTCGAAGACGGTTCTTGAGGAACTAGTGTGACGTACTCATGTGTAGACTTGGGATTAGAAGTGGAAGCTTCTTTTCCCTTTTCATTGGACTGCCGTCTTTCATCTTCTTCTTTCTGTGCTTTGAAATGCTGAGCACGTGTAAACACGGGTGTTGACAGGTTCTCGTGATTGATAGCAAGATTGTATTGGTGGTAGTCTTCTTCTTCTTGATTTACGGGTTCGCTATGAAAGTATCCCGTTGCGGAGTCGCCATCGAAATCGTCCATTTGAGGTGGAGCGATGTTCGAATTTGAAGGTACTGTATTGGAGCTTGGAACTGCATCTCCAGCATATCCCATTATCTGATTCATCCTCTGATTCTCAGGACAAGAAGATCCAGTGTGTTCGTCTGAATCATGGAAACAACAGAACACGTTGGATTTCTCAGGTTCTGCTTGTCTAGGTGGTCCTGAAAACTTCGGCTTGAAGTTGTTAAATGATTGGAAATTATTTTTCTTCGGCTGATAAGGTGTTGAGGCTGGTACTGCTGTTGAGGCTGGTACTGCTGTTGTTGATATGGTGGTGGTGTGGGCATTGCTTGCTGCCCTTGGTTGGGTGACTGTCTTTTGAGGATGGTCACCTCGTTTGCTACCTTTTGTAGCAATGGATCTGCTGATGCTTGGACCAGCGGTCTGATGGCATCATTCTTCATCTTCCCCGTAGTGATCATGTGATCCTCAAGCTCGATAGCCTTCTCTTGAGCTACCAACAAGTCTTCTTCATGACTGCCTTTTATGAAAAAGGCTATCTCTGAGGGTAGGGCGTTAATGAAGCTGCTCATCAGGATCTCGTCGGATGGATTCATTGTGTGGGAAAGTCGTGTAACTAGGCGGTTAAACCTTGCTACGAACTCCCTCATTGGTTCTGTGGACTCCATCTTTGAGTTAGATAAACGGGCAAACAGTTGATGACTGTCTTCAGCAGGTCTGAATCTGGCCAAAAACTTTTCGCTCATGTCTTCCCAGTTTGTGATAATCCCTGGTCGCAAATGATTGAACCAATCAGCTGCATTTGCTTCAAGAGTTTCGACAAAGAGTCGAACGGCGATATCTTCGTGTGGCACAGACAGAACGGAACAGGCCGCTGTGAATGCTGAGAGATGTTCATCGGGATGTTTAGTCCCGTCGCCATAGAATCTTGGGAAATGCTTCCGTGATCCCTTGGGAAGTTCATGATTGCCTTGTAAGGCCAATGGACCTATGTTATCACCCCATGGAAGTGGGGCAGCACGTCTGGCAACAACTCTTGCATTTCGGCCATTGCCGAAAAGATTGTTGATGTAGTGGCCATTGCCATTGTTGCCATTGCCATTGCCGTTATTACGGCCAATGCTGTTATGAATGTTAACGTTGTCGGCCATTGCTTGAGCAGGAGGTTCTTGCTGAGGTTCTTCTAGAAATTGCTCTCGAACCTCTTGAAAGATCTGCTCTGTGTCGGATGCTTCTCCGACTTCTTCTTGGAAAAGAGGATTGGTCCTCCTTGTATATACTTGGTAAGCCAGGATGCTTACTGCCACGCAGGTGGTGGTAATACTGGTCTCTCGGCTGCTAGATCAGCCTTTCTTTCTTCCTGGTCCAGAGTAATGGCTGCGGCTCTCCACTGAGCTGGTGATGTATTCTTCTCGAAGATGAAGATCCGCAAGCTGCTGATGATATCCGATTGCTCTCCTTCAATGTATGTAAGATCTGGTTGGAGAGTTGCTGGAACAAGATCAGGTTGCTCTACTGGTGCCCAAGGACGCCAAATAGTCATTCCCGTGACATAAAAGCGTTTAGCTTTTCTTGAAGTTTGATGCCTCGTTGCCCCACGGTGGGCGCCAGAAAACTGTTGGCGTTTAAATTAGCACCTCTGGAGTGCTGATTGTAAACGTTCAGCTATTTCAAATGTTTTGCAACACTTCTTCGTTATTTAAAGAGGAGAAGTCCCTCTCTGCTGGGAGCAATGCGTAGGGAAGGGAAATGTTAACTAAAGTTCCTATCTTTTTATGCTTCAGCGGCAGGACACAAGGGTGCACAAACACAATGCGCCGTAGCTAAGCTTTTCTCTGGTTTCTGCAGATCTTAACTACGACTAACTAGCTTCTATCTATCCAATACCTTCAAGATGAACAGAGCATGAGGGTAAAGGAGCGGGAATGGGATGGTTGGATCACTTGAATTCACCGTCTCCAGAGGAATATGACCGAGGCTCTGAACTCTCGGGTATACACCGGGATAAGGTTGGTACAAGCAAACACTCTACACGGTAAACTAGATCCGAGATCTGCCAAGGAGGAGGGACTCCTATCCGAGGTATGAGCTTAAGAAATAGTTTACTAGAAACAACAAAATCACGATGCCTTGGCCAACGAGCTTGCTAAGGAGGAGGGACTCCTATCCGAAGTATAGCTTGGAAGTCAATACATTAAACAACATCAAACGACAACTGTCAATAACAAATATCCAAGGAGGAGGGACTCCTATCCGAGGAGGGAAATGAGACAACAAGCTATTAAACACAAGACGTAGACATAACTTCAAATAAGATGATCAAAATGCAAGCGCCTTCTGATATTCCTCTTCAATGCTTCATCAACGAATTACAAAAGTTGGGAGAGCAAAGGCACGAAATCATGCACAATTACAATCATCCAACGAACTCTCATCCAAGAGTGAACAAATATTCGCTTTCAAAGTGTTGGCAACAATGGCGCAGCAATTTTGCATAGCAAGTAAAGGTTAAACAAATAATGAGCCCAAGGCTCTTATTTATAGGACTCAAAGGAGTGGGCAACCCCAAAATCTCCTTGAGTTAACAATGAGTTCTTGCCAATCAATTAGCAAGATTTATTCCTAAATAGGGGGAACAAGCAGTTAACTGGAAAGCTACTTCAGTTAACTGAAAGTCAACAAAGAGTCAACTGGAAACTACTTCAGTTGACTGAAAGCAAACTAAAGGTGAACTTAAATGTAAAGTCTCCCTCCAAAATAGACATCCACATTTAGTGGAGATCTAAGATCCACAAATCATGGAAGTCAATTAGACATCCTTAATTAGTGGGATATGACAATGCATGATTTAAGGAAAGTGGAGTCAAACTTGGAAAGAAGCATCAAGTTAACTCCAACTACATTTAATAGCATCTCGAGTTGACTTGGAAAGAAGCGTCAAGTCAACTCAAGTCTCATGAATGCCACTTGGAGGGTGTATGGCGTCCTTCTCTGGTGCATTTATAGCTCGCCACTAATCAGCAGTGTCTCAATCCATTGATTGACTTCATCGGCTTCTGGGGAGTTAATGCTCTGTAGGATGATGACGTGGCGTCGGAGCATGACCTCACCCGTTGTGAGCTGATTTCTGAAGTCAATGCATTGAGATGCTGCCTCTTCTAACTTGGTCGATAAAGCTGCTACCTTAGCCAGCTTACAACCCTCTGGATCGTCAAGAAAGGTATTGCGATGACATCCCTAAACTGGTTCTGTACAGTTACCAACTCGACGTATTCTCCTCCCTCACGCTGATATTCCATGCAAGGGAAAGATATTACCAACATTCTTGCGAAGTTGATAATAGTGGCAACCACCCTTCTGTAATCAATCAACTCTACTGAATGAGCGTCGTAGGCTTTCACCTTGTACGCCAATTGTTCCTTCCAAGCAAAAAGATGTTGCTTGTTTTCCTCAGAGTATACTGATTAATATGCTAATTGCAAATCTGTAATTGTACTTTCGTCTTCAAGCCTCTTTTCTGCAATCCTTTGTTCCGACTGCTGGATCTCCACACAAGTTCATGTGCTCTATCCTAACTGGGATATAGGTTCGCCAGTACGCATCTACCCTTGAGAACAAACTCTTCCACCTGATTTCTCAAGTGTTTGCCGAATGTTAACAATTGCCGATGATTTTGTTCGGCGGGGAGATCTAGTAGTCCTGCTGGTAGGGCTGAGACGTTTGGTGTGCCATGTATCAAGCTGGTTATGTAAGACCTCAATTTCTGATTTTCAGCCTTTAAGGCTGCCTTTTCCTTACCATCCTTTGCCATCCTTTCTTGTACGCTCACCGAAGCTATTCCGAGAAGATCCGCCTCCACCTGTCGTGTAGTCTTCCCGAGGTTAAGTTGAGACAAAGTGTAGTCCTCTACTTGAACCTCGTGTATGCTTTTCTCTACTGGTGGGGCGGCAGTCTCTATAATGATCTCACAATCTGCATTCCTTTCTATGTGAACTTGCTTCTTTAACTTCTTCGCCGACGTGTCTTGTGGGACGTGGTCGAACTCGGTAAAGTCAAGTTCATACGAGGGTTTTTCCCTCTTTCTTCCTAGGAAGCCTTCAAGCCAAATAGAATCTCGGCGAACTTCACTAGGAGGGACGTGAGGCCCTTGAATGCTAGATGTATGAGACTGTGCTGGAGCAATGTCTCTCGGTGGCGAATCCAAGTCGATGAGGACTTGTGTCTGCTGTGATACTGGTGATATGGGCGGCTCTGTTTCCATAACAGGCACCGTTTCTGCTGCTGCTTCTACTGTTGTTGCTTCCGCCATTGGTTCAGCCACTGGTTCTTCAACAACTACTGCTGCTGGTTCCTCCGTGATAACTTCTGCTGAATCAGGGGTAGCAGTCTCTACTCTTTGTTCTGGGGCAGCAATACCCGTGATTATTTCAGGACTATGTGTGGCTTCCTCCACTGGTGTCCTCTGTGTTCTAGGTTTTGACATCCTCATTCCTCGGGGAGGATTGCACCATTGCTTCTGCCTTGGTTTCCTTCTTGAAGTGGAAGGTGGTGTAGACTGAACCTGTGGCGGCTCTGTTCTGTGAGGTATCACCTTCCTTGATTTCTTGCTGTCGAGATAGAGTTGGCTATTTCTAACCACTCTACTCGTTCTTTCTTCTATAGATGTATCCTCTTTGGCATACCAATCCACTCTCGGGAGCGGTTGGGAGTCAACTGAATCTGCGAAGAATGTGGGGAGAATGACTTCCCCTTCATCATCTGACAGGCCCTCAATGTCTGCTGACATGAAATCAGCAATCTGTGGGAGTCTGAATCTGCTGTAGTTCCTTCTTCGCACTTCATACTCGTCTTTACAATTCACCCAATAATCTTCCATAGAAGACTTATGTGACGAGTGTTGCTCGAGGTGTGCTGCATAGAGTCCTCTGGGATCATAGGATCTTCTATCAATGAGATATTTGAGGTTGAACCTCCTTGTTTCTTGACCCATCATCTTTGCATCCGCCGCGAATCCACATCTATATAGTCCCATTTCAACGGGAAAGTTAACAGCTGTCTTCCTCTTCAAGCGCAAGTGGATATGAACCTCGGACAACTGTCTCAGGAACTCCATGAAGACTACCCTATCCGAAGGGTGTCTTGGTAGCATGGCAGGGTGGCCAATGTAGCCATACACGCGTATGTAGGAGAATGTAGGAAATTGGATAAACCAATCTGCCCAATCCGCCATTGCCTCTCTGGCTGTCTGTGAAATACGCACGTGCATCTCATGGTTAAGCTCACGAACTATGTGCATGGTGAAGTGATCACTTGTCTTCTTGAAGTGTCTTTCCGCTTGAGTAAACTCAAGACGTGTGAAATACTCGTGAACCTTCTGCACACCTAAGGTTCCCACATTGTTCAATAACCTAAAATCGCCTTGGAAGGCTATTAGGTATACTAGGTAAGAGCACATGTGGAACCTATGAGCTTCCAGATACCCAGTGATTTGTCGGTGGAGTGTGTCACTAATCAAAGTGGCCCAGTCATAGTATTCCCTCCTGCCAATGATTTTAGCGATGACATAGTACATCCATGGTTGGAATTGATGACCATCTTCTTCTCCAGTGACTCTGTTGAGTAGAGTGATTAACACTACGTACTCGTCTTTACATTCTCCTCACCCCAACAACTTAGGCAAGCTTGCCTTTGTCACTTTCAGCCATTTTTCGGCCATTATCCTTTGACATTTGTCCTTAGCTGTCTCAAAAGCTTTCTCACATTCCGTCAATGATATGACTTTGCTGTTAGGATGTGAGGGAATATCAAAACATCTTTCGATATCCTGAGGCTTTAAACTGCAAACAATTCTTCCATCTACTGCTCTGATTTCTCTGGTGGTAGGCTTGTAATGCTTGATACAAGTGATTACGAGCTCTACGCTTTGTAGTGTGATGGGAATTGATGCGGCTTGCAGCAATCCAGATTCTTCGATATTCTGTAATGTTATTTGATTCATGCCTTCTAACTGCTCCAAATCGACCACTAGATTTACTTGGTGTAGATTTGTGTCAACTATTTTAAGGTAATCATGGAGTAAGACCGTCTTGGTCTCGTATTGCACCTGGGAGTACTGCATCCTGAAAAACTTAAAGATTGACTGTAAGCTTGACCTAGTTTAGATGATTTTCGGAAACCCTTAAAAATAGCGCCCTGCCGAGAAGTATTTTTCTGGAAAAAATCTGGCACATGGGTTTTGTTCGTGCTTCAATGCTGAACAAACCCAGTTCCTCAGAATTTGGATTCTTGAAGTTTTTCGAAAAAACCCCCAAAAATAGGGGCAGCAAGTTTGCTGATTTTGGAAAATTTGTTGAGATGGGTTTCTCTGGAAAATGATGCTGAATCTACCCAGTTGATCAGATCTGATGTAGCCTGTTGCTTTTTCTGTCAGATGCAAGAAAACCTAAGACAAGAAGAGAGGAAAAAGACAGAAGGTGGATTGGAAGTTTTATCTGATCTTAAAAAAAAAACTATCTCTAATCCAATCCTCAAAATGGCAATCTTTTCCTGCTTCAGATCTGCAAATAAAAATGAAGAACGGATGAAAACCTCCTTCAGATCTTCAATGGCATCCTTGAGAGCTTTGTGGCTATTTTTATCTTTCAACCTGCAATGAAATAATGAAATGGACGCCATCTCCTTGAATATATATGTTTGAGCTTCAGATCCACAAATTTGGGGACCTAACACAAGCTCAAAAGGTGATTTGAGTTTGATCTGAAGTTAAAAAGGTGATTTCCACCAATCGTGGAGCGTTTTAGCCAACTTTAACTCGAAAAGCTTTTGACTTTAGTCAACAAATGACCTTTGACTTCTTTTAGGCTTTTTTCATCTTTTGCAAGTTTTTAGTATTTTCTCTCCTGAAAACCCCCTGTTTGATCCTGAATCTGGCATTTTCTGTTGATCTAGAGACGTCACGGACACATTCACTGCGGAGCTGAATCCATACTGGAAAGAAGTGCCTGGGAGACTGTATGATAAAAAACTGAGTTTAGGGCTCCAAAAGAATGGGCACCTTTCCCAAGAAAGGGCGCTTTTGCCAATGCCTTAGTGATTTTTCAATCTTCGTTCTTCAGCTTATTTGAAATGACCTCTCGTGCCTTGAACTGGATTTCTCGTTGATCGGAGAGTCAGATGTTTTCACATGACGTTTCATCATGTACCCAGCTCTGTTCCGCTAAGAATGACTCTCTTCAGGAAATCTGGATCTCAAATTAGGGTTCTTTTATCCAAGGGCGCCCCTCCTTGAAAAGGGTGCTTTTGCCTTTTAGCCTGATTATTTTCATCTGAGAAGTTGCCTACTTTGATCCAGATTATCCGTTGACTGCTCTGTCAGGTATTGATGCTTGCAGTTGCGTTTCCGAGATCTATTTGGGCTGAGAAGGTTATCCTGGGAGGCCATTTGTCATTGGTCAGCATCTAGAGGTCAAGAAAGAAGGGTGCCTTTGCTTTGAAAAGGATCTTTTTCTAGAACTTCGTCGTTTATCTGTGGTTTCCTGATATTTCCTTGAACTGCCTCTTTTTGCTTCATTAGCAATTGCTAGTGATCTGTTCATCGGATGATCTGGATGTTTGTTTCACTGTTGAGCCAGCAGTCAAACGTCAAGAATGACTGCTTCGGATGATCTTACTGATTTCATTTGACCTTCAAAGATCATGGGCGCCCCTGCTTGAAGAAGGCGCCTTTTCAACATGTGAGCAATCTCCCCTTCGTAACATCTCCAGAGTTAGCCAAATTTTGATCTTTTTTAATTTCGGGAATCTCCTTCATCAAACAACATCTTTTTTGACCTTTTTCGCCATGGTTGTGTCGTTGAGGATTTTGAAGCTTAGCTTTCAGCATCTGGTACTGGCCAATCTGCCATTAATGGCTGCGGAGGTTCTAACTTTGTTCCTGAAAAATAGAAATAGACCCACCAAAGTAAAACCTGTCTTTTGATGATTCTGACTTGACCAATGTGATCGTGAAGCCTTTTAACCCTATCAAAATCATTTTCAATCATTTCTAGGAAGGTCCTATTTTCGGGGGTTTTCCCTAAAAATAGGGGAAAAAACCCTAATTTTCAAATTTTCAGAATTTTGTACATGTGTTCCTTGACAGAAACCCACCAAGATTCTATGATTGTTTTGACCTAAAACAGACCTTTCATGGCATTTTAACAAGATTTAGCTCAATTTACACAGAATGCCAAAAAAATTATTTGGGGTACAACAGAACTAATTGTAAATCAAGTAAGAAGCTTACATCTGAGTAAAAATGATGTTCTTAAGTCCTATAAGAATAGGGTATGGGATATAATCGAGGATTTTGAAGCCTTTAATCTCTTGTTTGTACCTAGAAGTCAAAACAAGCATGCTGATAGACTAGCTACTATAGGTGCTTGGTTTGACATTCCAAATGATATTAAAAAGGATAAGGTACAATAGTATGTTAAAGTTGTACTAAGGCCATCTATTCCTGATAATAATTTTCATTGGCAAGTTTTTGAAAGTGATGAGCAGGTGCTTAGTTTTCAGCTCGAAGAAGATGATTTTTCAGTGGGAAATCAAGAGAAACTCAAATAACAATATGGTGACCAGATCATACAGCTAAGGAAAAACAAGTTACCCAAGGGTTGGTCACCTTGGAAACCATTTTCAATTATGATGATCAGCTTAAGAGGGGAGAAACCAACATGCACATTAATGAGGAGCATTATGAAGAGGTTGAAATCTTCAAAGGTAATCTCCTTAAAACTGGTAAACTTTGTTCTCAAGAAGATAGATAGGATTTTATTACACTTTGTCAAGAATTTCGTGATATCTTTGCATGGGAATATTTTGATTTAAAAGGTTTTGATCCCAAAATTGCCAAACATGCCATAGAACTCGAGCCAAATGCAAAACTAGTTAGGAAAAAACAAAGGCCTTTGAATCCAAAGATTGAACCTCTCATGATAAAAGAGTTGACTAAATTGATTGAGGGTAACATTATTTTCCCAATCAAGCATACCTCATGGGTTTCTAACCTTGTTTCAGTTAGAAAGAAAAATGGAGAGATAAGGCTTTGTGTAGATTTTAGAGATTTGAATAGAGCCTCATTGAAAGACCACTACCCATTGCCCTCTATGGAGCAGATCCTTCAAGTTGTAGGTTTTGAGAGATTTTCTTTGCTTGATGGTTATTCTGGTTATAACCAAGTGTTAGTGAAGGAAGAGGACCAATATAAAACTTTATTTACCACAAAATGGGGGACAATGGCTTATAAGAGAATTCCCTTTTGTTTGTCGAATGTTGGTGCCACCTTTCAAAGGGAAAGCATTTCAAGGCTTGATTTACAAGTTAGTGCTCATTTACCTTGATGATATAACAGTTTTTTCTAAAAATTCTGATGAGAATATTTCCCATTTAAGACAAGCTTTTGAAAGGTGTAGGGAATATGGTATATCCCTCAACCCCAAAAAATGTATTTTTGTTGTCCATGAAGGCAAGCTCCTTGGGAATGTAGTCTCAAAACAGGGAACTACCATTGATGTAGAAAGGGTAAGTGCCATTATTGCTTTACCTTTTCCCAGCCATAAGAAGGGGCTACAAAGCTTCCTTGATAGAATTAACTTTGTGAGAAGATTTATACTAGATGTAGCAAATTTATTGAAGCCTCTAATTTCAATGTTGAAGAAGAATGTAAGTTTTAGTTGGACAAGAGAGGGAAAATGCAGTTTTGAAGCAATCAAGGAGGCATTAACAACAACTCCCACATTGGTAAATCCTAACTTTGCAAAGGACTTCATTCTTTATGCTTTTGGTAGCATAGGCACTATTTCTACTATGTTGGTACAACAAAATGATGATAATTTGGAACAACCCATAGCTTTTTTCAGTCAAGGCCTAGAAGACTGAGCAGATATATACTTTTGTTGAAAAACATGTACTTGTTATTATAAGTTTGAAGAAGTTTAGGCATCTAATTTCTAACAATAAAGTACATCTAATGGTTGCTCATCCTAGTGTCAAGGAATTTATTTTGAGCAGAGATTTGAATGAGAAGAGAGCAGGTTGGATCACTAAGGTCATGGAGTATGACATTGATATCAAGATCACAAAGTTGGTTAGAGGTAAAGGGTTGTGTGAATAGCTAGTTGTTGGGTCTAAAAATGAGCAAGAAACTCAAGAGGAAGTTTTTTTTGTCACCAATGATGAGTCTCATACAGTTGCACCAGTATTGGGTTCAAGTTGGATGCAAGATATGGTTCATTTTCTGTAGACTAGTGAGTCTCCAAACAATTTGGACAAAGCAAAGAGAAGGTACTTCAAGTTACATTCAATTCCTTATGTGCTTTTCAATGGTATATTGTTTAGGAAAGATCATAATGGAGTGTTACTAAGGTGCGTAAATACTAATTAGATTGATAAAATACTTCATGAGTTCCATGATGGAACAACAGGTGGACATTATGCTACAAGGACCACAACTTGGAAGATCATTAGGGTTGGCTACTATTGGCCAAGCCTCTTCAAGGATTCCCATGCCTGGGCAAGGAAATGTGTTAAGTGTGCCATGTTTGCAAGTAGAGAAAGGCTGTCGGCTCTTCCTTTGCAGCCTATATAGGTTGAACAACCTTTTATGAGGTGGGGAATTGATTTTATAGGAGCTATTAATCCACCTTCAAGTACATGTCATAAGTGGGTTCTCACTACCAAAAATTATTTTACCAAATGGACAGAGGTTGTGGCATTAAAATAAGCCAATGAAAGTGTTGTTCTAAATTTCTATGATGATTTAGTAACAAGGTTTGGTGTACCCGAGTCTATTATTTCTAATAATGCCTTAGCTTTTGTTGGAATAAGGTTGAGTGAATGGGCTGTTAGGAATGGTATTCACTTGAATACTTCATCAAACTATTACCATCAAGGTAATGGTTTGGTAGAATTAACCTATAAGAATTTGATAAAGATCATTAAGAGGATTATGGAGGATAACCAAAGAACTGGGCATACCAAGTTAAAATCTACCTTAGGGGCAGATAGAATAACACCAGAGAGGTCCATTGGAAATTCCCCTTATGTGTTGGTATATGGAAAGGAGGAAAGGCTACCCTTGTCTATTGGGCTTCCAACTCTTGATATTTTAAACCATCTTGAAATGTTTGAAGAGGAGGATCCAATGGTAGTCAGTATGCACAACTCATGGAGCAGAGTAAACAAGAGATAAAGCCATGAAAACCATGGAATTTCACCAACTCCAAGTGAAGTAAGTTTTTGACAAGAAAGAAACACCAAGGGTGTTTAAGAAAGGATATGTAGTGCTTAAATGGGATGGATAAAGAGCATACCTAGAAAACACACTAAGTTTGATAGTATGTGGAGTGACCCGTTCATCATTGTAGAGTGCAAACAACACAATACTTTCTAACTGTCAAAAATGGATGGTGAAGTGCTACCTATCCCAGTCAATGGGATACACCTCAAACTCTATTTTGAAGTATGATAATCTTGTGTACATATTAGTTTAGGAGTTTTGATTCAATAATTGTTACCGAACATAGTTTAAATGTAGTTTCATTTTTTCTAAGTGTTGTCTTGCACACTTGGTTAGTTTGATCTGAGTCTTTTGGTAGGATGAATAATATTTGAAGGTGTTATGTACTATTTTGATAAGTTATAGTAGTATGCAAGACTATTTTTCAAGTCTTTTCAATTTCCTATTTGACTCATGTACCCAATGGATAAGTTCAGGCAACTGGTCAAGATGTTTAGCAGGCAGACATATAGCAAACGTCACCAAAAATGTTACCTAATTTAGCTTCCAACTCAATCAGGTAGAGCTAAGATAGTTTTTGTAAAGTATAAATAAAGGTACACACTCAATTCTACTAAGTTCCATTCATATGCACATAAGTATTATCAAATAAATTGCATTTTATTATGCAAATGTATACAAGAAAAATATTGCACAAGTTTTGCACAAATGTTGTGTTGGATCTAAAAAATGTAGGTTACAAAACCTAAGAGGATTCCAAGCTCTATGATTAGACTTGAAATGGTTTTGAACCAATGAATGGAGTTAACCAATGTGGTTGATGACTCCTTGCACTTCAGGCTCTGTTAAACCTAGGCGGGTAGACCTTGATAGCTGAAGCAGATTGTGTGACTAGATTAAATTTTATGGATTTATCCACAGTGGCATAAAGTGTGGGATAGATGATGGCTAGTTAAATACTTTTACTCCTAATGTAATAATTGAATGTTTAGAATATAAAATGGATAAGTGAAGTATAAATGAAATATGAGGTGGACCAGTGCTTTATTGGGTAAGTGGAGTCAATGAAATTTTGTGATAGGTGACTATTATTAGTTACAATTTTGATTGTTTGACACTTAGGTTTGTTTATACCTTGTATAAATGTGCAAGAATGTGATTGATAGACTCTACTTATTGATCTAATTGTTCCTATCAAGTTATTGTGATTTATTAAAAGGATTTTAATCCTTCCTTGAAGGAACCAATTAAAAGAATCACACAATGATAGCAAATGTGTATTGACAAATGAAGTATATCCTCAATTTGAATAACAAGATAACATCAAGTTGGAGACAGTATGAAAATCTTATCAATTACCTAACTCTTCTTATTGATCCAAATGTTACTTCCAAGTTACTGTAATCAATTAAAAGGATTTTAATTCTTTAATTGAAACCAATTAACTTGACTACATAATAACAACAAATGTTTCTTGATGAAATTGAATATCAATTTAGATAGAAAAATTCAAATAACAGAGAAATAACAATGTGGAGACAGCCAAATAATTGTTTGAATCAACAAACAATAGACACCAATATTGAGTCACACAAAATTAAAGATCTTCCATTGATTTTTGCCAAAATTCATGCATGCATCGTGGTCCTTATAATATAATCTATATGATAATCATTTTGAAAATATCTTCTATATATCTCCTATTCTCTCCCTATTCGTTGTTACTGTCTAATCATTACATGTCCAACTTATATATCAATATCTTGAAGATGGTACACCTCTTCATAAATGTCTTTTGGAATTAACAACAATTAAACATTAACAATTATGCTCTAAGGAGCCACAAATGAACTTGTATTATATGATCTAAATATTCTTGGCTCAAGTGTGTGTCAACATACTTTGTAGCTATCTCCATGGTGATCATCTTCTCTAAACGCTCACAAGCCTCCTCTAGTGTTGAGTCATCTTTCTTGGCTGCCTCCAAAGCTCCATGCAGTATCAATCTACACTCTTTCATCCATTCATTTTGATCTTTTAGTTCTCCATAATCTTTGAACAGTGTAGTCACCCCTTCCTTTGAAGCATCAATGAACTCCTTTGCATATGATTGAAGTTCCTTATAATAATCTTTATGTTTTATCATCATATCCTCAATAAATGTAATGGCTCCAGTGTCAGAAGTGCTTCTCTTTTGTATTTTCTGGACCTTTTCCTAGATTATGTCATTTATTCTCTTATGCTCCTGAATAGCAGTATGACTCTTAGAGTGGGTTATCCAGAACTTGTCCATCCAGACCATTAGATTGGCATGCCTCTTTTGGAATATTGCAGAAAGTGTGTCAAATCTGGCTTTACTCACTTGAGTGTGTACTTGTGATTCCTCACTTTTTTCTTTTGATTGAGAACCTTCTCCTTGAGTTAAAAATTTGGTGGATCCCTTAAATTTATCTTTGACCATATCTTTTAGAAAATCATTTTATTTGAGCATCTTTTCACTTTTCAACTTATACATATCCCACTCCTTGATCAACATTTGAATCTGTGCTTTATTCAATTTGGCTACATTTATGCCAATGTCAACTGTGACCATAGGATCTTTTTCTCCTAATTTTAGTGTCATCACATGGCCAAATGACTTCTTAGTATCAATAATTACATATTTCTTGTCTGGGGGATACAAAGCCCAAATCATAAGAGAGTTCTCATCAGGGTTGTATTTTGATCCAGTGTATACTTCTGTTACCCCTTTTGGATTGAGTTTATGCTTTGCACCATTATTATGTAGAAAACTATCAAAGACAAGAGAAAAATTTAAATCCAAACTAGGAATGATCATCACACCAGACTCCTAATAATTTTCTCCCTCTCTTTAGATTCATACTCTTCATTTCATTCTTTACATCAACCTTTAATGTATTAAGTAATTGGCTTTCATTGTTGGGTGTGATGTCTGTGACTGATTCCCTTATTTCTTTCCCCTTTTTCTTGTACAAAAATTATTTAAATTTAGGAGACTTAATGAATTGGTCATTAGAGACAAAGGATTTATAGGCCAATTGCCTGGTATCTATATCATATGACTCCCCAACTTCTTGTTCTCTGTTGGGAGGTTGATACTCCTCAATTCTCAGTTTAGAGATCTTGTCAGTTTGACCTTGGGGTTCTCTTTCATTAGAAGATTCCTCACTCCCAGAGGACAACATTTATGCTTCCTGTATCTCTTTCATTTTTTGTTTCATTTCTCTATTATAGTTATTAATGGCCAATTCAACCTCCCTTTCTTCCATGTTCCTTATTATATCATCATAAGGATATGACATATGATCATATCCACCTAGATTCTATTTTTTCCTTGCAAAATCAATATAACCCTCGGGATCAAATCCCTTCCTTGGTGCATCCTTCTTCATATTGAAATGTGATAACTTATCCAAAATAAGATCATATCCTTCCTTTGACAACAGAATGAAATCTCCAAAGCATAATGTAATAGGCATAAATGATTGTTTCTCATAGGCACTCAAGTTCATAACATTGGAATAATCCATTTGCTTAACGATCTCTAGATATGCAATCCTATTTGGAATAGTTTTTGGTAAAAGGAAAGGTGTATCTTCAAAACCATCGACTCAGATCATGGTTGAATCAATATAACAATACCAGTCACCCCAATTATGACCTACAATTGGTGGTCCATTGAAATCCTTGGGCCTTAAAAATATTTTGATCTCATCCGTCAATGAATAATCATAGGGGTGATTAAAAACCTATACAATATCTTGACAAAATATTCTTCAAAATAAACATAACTGGAATTGATAAACCTGTTGTCCCAAATAGCAGTCCACAATTTCATTGGTAGTGGTTAATCCTTCTTATCAAATTGTGTAATTCTTAGTTATTTTGGCCACATTCCTAACTCTTGTCCATAGTACAATATCATGTGCATGAGAATGGAATAGTGTTTAAAATGCAGTGTAGGAGATTCATTCTTGATGGCCATTAGCCCTGAGTCTATCCCTCTGGAAATGTGTGAGGCATAATCAAAAGGTCTTGAATTGTGGCATTGTATATCTGCAACAATCACCATTGGCCCTATATACATGAATTCAGAGGCCTTTGTTCCTATTATTTGACATACCGAGAAGTAAATATGTTTCACGTAGGGATCGAACAAATCAACATGAAAAGGAGGCCCATCATTGTGTTCAAGTGGAACAAGGTTTCCATCTTTCCTAAGCCTTTGTAATGACAATCTCCATCCTTTATAAGTTGTATCCATTCTCCAATACTCCTCCAAATCCTCATGCATAATAGGCTTGTCACATGTGTCATCTAGGTTAAAAACTTCACAAAGTGCAGTCTTGGACACATGTATGAAAGGTTCACCTTGCAGGTAGAAAATAGCTTTAAGGTCTAGGTTACAATGTTTAGCCAAAAGTCTTATTAGCTCTTCATTCACAAAGACATTTGGAACAACCAGTTTTCACAAATTGAAATTCCAAGGGTTGCATACTAGTTCAAATCTATTTCTTCGACAATAATTAAACATAAACAATTCATATCCCCTAATAGGAGTCCATACATCACCTATATGTTTTCATTTTTCTAACCTTTCTACATCAGCCCTTAATTGTGCAAGCCTTTTGGCCTTCGACCCTGAACCAAGCAATTGATCAATGAGGTCTTAGTTCAAATTTTCATTCTTTTGTTTTGGATTCCACCCCTATTTCAGTTTTCTATTTTTTGCTTTTGGATTAAATACTTCCACCCTGTTGCTTCCTAATTTTTGTCTTTATAGAACTTAAACCTTCCATTCTAATTTTTTAAGGTGGTAGAATTAAAATATATCAATTGCAAGGAAGCTTGGTGTGCTTAGTTATGTTTTTTTGAGCACACTGATTTTTTTGACTCCCGTTCGATCTTCTGCCCTTCCCACTGCAACTTCTGGAAATTATTTTGGTTCATTATTCTTTCAATCAAAGAATATTTACATAATGTTCATTCGTGTGGCCATTAATTTCCACCTCTAATAATGAATGCAACAGGTTTTTTGAATTTCAAAATGTCAGAACAATACAAAATATTGCATCGGTGAAACCCTTCTAGTCTCAAGTTTATCTATGTGTTTTATTTATCACCACCTTTATTTATACATTCACAATAGATTTCCAAGACATAACTGAATGTCCCTTTGATGTGAAGTATCCCTTTGATTCTAATTCTTAGTTGTGAAGACAACTAAATACTCTTACCGATATTACACAACTTCCCCCTCTCTTACTTCTCATCTTTTGTTATATTGAGGAGAAAATTATAAAGTTCTACTGATGTCAAAGTGGTTTGGACCATTAGAAATCCTTTTACTCATCGTCTAGTGTCTTTCTAAAAAATTGTGACCATTCCATGTCACCATCGAGCTGACATGTTCTATCACTGAGAAAACAAAGAGTCTTTCTAATGATCTTAGTCTCCCCAATGTATTTCCTTTACCGCTTCATTCATTTGGATAAGTCAGCAAGAATTTCCCCAAATCCTCCTTCATCGACATAACCCATGTGGTCAGTGAAATCTAAGGGACTTGCTTTGATTGTATATGTTTCTCTGACACAGATGTTCTCCTTCTTCATCGGTGAAATAATATTTGTTTCTTTCTGATGATGGATCCATCGGCGTGACTTACAAGCTTAGCATGATTTGAAAACTTCGCTCTGAATACCTTGCTCTTGTTGATAAGCTTTCATCAGTGAAACGACAAGCATTGTCTTCCCGATCATGCACACATGTAATCTTCGGGGTCTTTGATCGCTGTCACTTGATTCACCTCATCCCGATATGCAAAAAATGTTCAAATTGAAAGGCTATGACTTGTTGATCGGAAGGACTTACACATGGTCTTCCCAATATGTACTAGTTGCTTTTAAAGCTCTTGCTCAACAATGACTAGATGAATGCTTATATGTCAAAGGCCAAATTAATGAGATTATTGGTTAACATGGGTTGTGAAATGGACCTTGTCACACAAATCTCAATAATTTTTATTGTTCATAAAATTAAGGTGTGACAAATTTTTGTAATACATGGGAGATAGATGGGTGAAGGCTAGTAAAAATGCGAGATTTTTCCAGTTCTAACATGTTGTATTTTATTGATAATTACAAATGTATGGTGTCCCACACAAGTCATGCGAATAACTATTTCAAAACAATATAAGATATAAATTATACATTTGAAGAAATAAAAAAGAAAGAGCATATGGAGAGAGTAGGGATCCATCATTGCCTAAATGACAAACCCCAGTTTGAACTACTACATCCTTGCTCCAGTCCCTATCACTTGTTTTCTCTAGAAGTTGATCTGCTGCTGCTTGAAATGCTTGTAAGGAGATGAGAAAAGTTATGTTAGAGCTTAGGATCCATATTCTCTGCATATACTACATCATAAAATATATAGTCTACCCTTATAAGGCATTGAAATAGTTTTATAGTATCACAAATATCCGAAAAGCAGAAGAGTATCATCAATTATCATGAAGCATCATTTGAAGCTTTTAGCTTCATAGTTCTTTATCTAACATGTTTGTTCACTGTGTAGGTATAGGTGAAATTTTCATTGCTAGATTATTTTAATTTGACATCATTGCATGTGGATTAAAATGGGCACCCACAAGGGTTGAGCCCAACATGCCACCCTCTTGTGTTTTAAGAGGAATAAGAATGTTACTCATCTCACTTGTCAGCATTGAAAAGGTATTCATCACTCATGAGAGTGAATTGGTGGATCACTGTCCTAAATGAAAAATATTTTCTCAATCAATTCACCATGAGTAAGGAAGCAGTTTTATGAATCTCAAAAATTATTAATCATTCACGAACAGTCATTATGTGCATAGATCTCCATCATGGAGCAACAGCTCACAGAGTCTTGCACTTGCATTCACATCAAGGATCAACTTCATCATTTGAGCGGATGGTCATAATGGCAAAGGTAGTCATGATTGGATGCCTTCTAAGGACATATACATGACATACTTCAAGAGCACCCATGTGTGTAGTGTCATAAAGACAAACATTGTGTTCATGGAAATAGAGGAATACAGGAGCATGAGACTTGATTAGAAAATAAAATGAGCAAGATAAAATGTTAAATTTAAAAGTATAAATGCTCAGTCAAAAGCTCTTGTATGCATGTTTCCAAAGTAGTGATTAAACAACCAATTTCAAACTTGAGCAAGGAATATTAAAATATTGCGGTCACTTTGTTAGGACAATGTAGAGTCATGAATAGAAAAGTACCAAGTCGATGACACTAAACATTACAAGTGATGTGTTTGAGATAAAGAGGAATGAAAATCATAATCCAATGAATGTAGTAAATAAATTTTGAAGAGGACAATCCCTGTTATAAAGAGAAATAGCACTACCTTTGAAGACAAGTCACATTGTTACATTAAACAATCACCATTTGTACGACTGGAACAAATAGATGCATGGATATTCTAGCCATGAAATATATCAAAATGCTATTCAGGTTATGATGTATAGACAAAGCCATAAACTCTAAAGGTGGTAGAAAAATAATCATTTCAGCACCAAAAACAGTCTATATGATGACTTTCATAGGCAACAACATGGTATGAAAGGACAATAACATTCATGTACAGTGGCATATTTAAAGACAATTCCAAATGATCATGCAAGTTCGAGAGATGGAATTTTAAAAATCATTCATGGCGGTCATGATATGTTAAGGCATACAACAAAGAGCAAAAAAAATTTCATTTCTTCCACAGAGATAAAAGCATGAGGAAAGGCACAGAAAAATAAAGATTTCCTACCATTTTCTACTCAACAGAGCTCAAAACAAGCACTGTATTCATAGATAGTAGTGAAAAGGGAAATGTTTCTACATAAGATGCTCACCCACGCAAATTTTCTAGTCAAAATCTATGTGTAGAACTCTAGAAAGCTCCATTAATTGTCCATTCAAAACCTCAACCATAGTAGAATGAATGAACCTAGAATGAATAAAATGCAGAAGATAAACATTTTCACTATTTTTTTATACAAAGGGAGCTCGAAATAGCACTTTTATTCATAGGTAATGATGGAAAAAAGGAATTGTTTATATAGAAAGGGGCTTACCACGCGTAGCTACAATTGGTTTTTGCCTAGATCTCATAGAGAAGACTTCAGAGAAACTTCCTGTTGCTCAAAAACCCTTGGCAGCACCCATGAAATTACATAGTGCAAAATGAAGTGAAAAGAAAATGTGGTCGAGTTTTTGTCTTTTAAGGTTTTACAAAACCCTAAGTGGTCGACCTACCATAGGCATTTTTTCCTTTTTTTTTTAACTTTTTATCCATCGAATTAATACATTGCATTGAGTCATGCCTAGTGATTAGGGGTGTTCCTTTAAACACTTTATTTTTTTGCACTATCTTCCAAGACATAGGCCAAGTCATGGCTTTATTTTTGCATAAGTTGAAATAAATTTGAGGTGTAAAACATTGATTTAAGTGATACAATTATAAGTCACTTTATTAATGTTATATAAATGCAAGATAGTGAGGCACGTGCTTTCAAGTTATGGTCAAAGGGGAAGATAGTTGAGGATTGATGAGTTGTGCCAAGCATATAGGGGAGGTTGGAGGAAGTTGACAAACAAGTTCCAAGAATGTAGGGGTGGTTTTGACTTGGTTTTGGAGGGAAATGAGAGCATCTAGGAGCATTTTTTGATGCTTTTATGATAGGCGAGGTCAAGGTTTGAAATTTTCTTCATCTTTGAGCCTTTTTGGAGTGGGTTTAGGGGCTAGAGTTTAGGATTTTTGGTTATGCATGACCAAGGGAGTTTGTATTCCCTACTTTTGTGAAACTGTTGGGAAAGGCATAAGTAAATTCAAACCTTTTTTGAAGTTAGTTCTTATCATTATCTTTTGTCTACATTGTGACTTTTGAAGTCCTTTTTAGTAGAATAAAGTATTTCTAACTCATTTTTGATAGACATGTATAGCAATTTACACCTTGGAGATCAATGAAGATGAGTAATTTTTCCTTCTTAATTTTTTGTTCTATTGTGTGCATTTGAATGATTTATGCAATTACATGTGAATTTGTCTCATTCCTTGTTGTTGCATCTCATTAGTAGCACCTTTGTGCATAAAGTATATGTATTTGCAAGTTATAAGTTGTGTTGAGATGCAAGTGATTCGATTTGTGAAAAGTATTTTTTGCTTCTAGGATTGTATGCATTATATCCTCATGAAATATTGATGTAAAGGCATATAATATATTGAGTTGTGCATGTCAAGCTTTGTTGTTGATTGAAAATGTGTGCAAAGTAGCTGTGCAAATTTTAGGTAATCAAATTTGGTGCATCACCCTTAGTCATAGGTTTTATTTTATGAAAATCTAGTCATAAGTTTTATTTTATGCAAATCTTTCTTACCCTTCTCCCAACAAGAAGTAGTTTTTAGGTGAGTACCACAAGAGCCAACTTTCTCTAGAGGTTCTTTTCTAGTTTAGGTGACCCATAGCCTTAAAAAAGTTCCCATGTTTCACCAATAGGATGGGTTTACTTAGCAAGGGTGCACTATTAGGAGACAAGTAGCCACAAGCGTCTACAAAACCCATGTGATAGAATTTTCTAGGAAAAATAGCTTCTAGAGATTTTTCCCTAAGGGGTTGTTGCATGTCGTAGAAAAATCCATTTTTTCAAAAATATGACATTCTTCGTTCATTCAAAAAGATATTCTCAACAAAGCACACGTCTCATAATTTTTTGTAAAACTTACCCCTCGACAAAGCTATTTTTAGCCACTACAAAAAAAGTTGTTCAAATAGCATTGTGTGCCTAGTCATTCTTCAAGGTTTTCATAATGCAATTCTCTCAAGTTGATTACAAGACCAAATCAGTCTTGCTACATGATTTCTTGAAGACTACTAACACCAATTTGCATTGAGCACACACAAAAGTTGATTTGGACAAGCAAGATGGCATAGATCAAACCACAATGCAAAATATTGAGCAATCGAGGTTGCTTGAGGCAACATAATTTCCCATCTTAGCACAAAGCATCAAATGTGTAATTGCTTGTCTAAATCATTACAACCTAACTACACAAGATATTCAATCAGTAGATGGGCAAGTAATATGTAGTATCAAGCCAAAGGATATCAAGAGATGCTTCACTATCCTACCTTGTGTCAACAATTTGGTCATATCAATGGAGGAATGTGAAAAGGTGTTCAACACGTCAAAGGAAAAATGTCAAAAAACAATGGAAAAAAGCTGGCTTAAAGAGAAAAGAAACAAATTTCCCAAGAACATGGGACATAGAGAATTTAGAGACAAGTATGTGATCATGATCACATTGCTCAACTATGTCACTAGTCGAGCAAAGGCAAACAAGTTCCAGCCATGGATGTATTACATCATAGCTCAACTTGTCAACAACAAAGAACGCTATGAATAGCCTTCCTTGATCAACAACATTCTCCACAACCAAATAAATAGTTTCTTCAAGGACCACAAATTCTAAATGTGTTCATACCTTGTATATCTATAGCCTTTCAAGGCCAGTTTAGAGGTTTGAACACTATAGGAACTTTGTGTGTGCAAAAGGTTCATCAAAATTTCTCACAGCTTGAATTCACACAATCAGAACAACACTCCAAGCGAGTGAATGACTAGTTCCTAATGCACACAATAAGAGACCTTTATCACGAGTCACATGTACGCATTTCACTAGAAGCCAAATTGGCTATGATAGATTGGGTGGATTGGTTCATCCAGTTCCCCACATTTACCTACATCCACGTATATGGTTACTTAGGTCATCCAACCATGTTACCCCATTATCCATCAGATAAGGTGGTATTCATGGATTTTCTATGGAAGTTGCATGAATTCCATGCTTTTTTGTGCAATAAATGCAAGACAGTTGCAAATTTCCTTTCCAAATGAGCATATATAGGTGCAAATCAATAGTTGATGCCAAGGCTATGAGCCATGAAATGATGAGACTTAATCTTAAGTACCGCATTGAAAGGTGCTCATGTGACCCTTGGGGTCACTTCTTAGATCTCCTTGGCCATCATTATTCACACAAATATTCCATGGAAAATTATTGGTTTAGCCGTGAAGACGAGTTCGAAGTGCGAAGGTGCAACTACAATAGGTTCACAATTCCACAGATCGTTGAATTCTTGTAAGAGGATGTGTAAGGATTGTCTAATGATGATGGGGATGCCATACTTCCCACATTCTTTAGAGATAAAATTGACTCACAACCACTTTGATCTATAGATTGGTACACTAAGGAAAGTACATCCATTAAGGAAAGAATAAGCAGAGTGGTAAGGAACAACCAGCTTTTCTTGGATTGCAAGAGGTCATGAAAGGTAGTTATTCCAAACACAAAGCTGCCATCAGTTACTACTATGTTATCTTCCACTTCAAAGTGGAAACCCAAATAGAAGGCAAGGAGTAATCCTCTTGAAGGAAGCTGGATGTCAAGGCATACGAGAGGAAGGATGCCAATTACTGATGTAAATCAACAAGAGCAACATGTGGAGACAACCACAGATACAACTGAGACAGTGCCAGAAATGGAAGCAAAGCCTCCCATTTTGTCACCACTGCAATAATCTCCAATTCACATCGAATTGGAGCCAAATTTTCCACCATGTGACATCTCAACACAATATCACTCGTCAAGAGTTCATGGGACTAGCACCAATCCTTCCAGTAAGATTAGTCAAGATTCTTCTTGCCTTGAGAATCTCCTGGGTTGGAAAAGGAGAAAGTCATCCTACCAATTGGACTTTGCATAATTTTATCATGTCTACCAAGACACATTAGAGAAGAAGCTCAAAAAGTAGGTCCATTTGGAAAAGAATGCCGACAACGAGATTGTCATTGAGACCACTACACCACTTGAGGATAAAAATTTAGATGAAGTAGAGGTTGATGAATTCACTTTAGTGAAAGTAAACCTTGGCAAGAGCACATGCCAGGTTGAGGTGGATCTCTTTGAGGTTGCATCAGTGAGTATAAAGGAAAGAGTGGTGAAGGATGGTGAATAAAAAGCAACCCTAAAGGTTAAAAACCAGCTGCTGCAACAATACATCTCCAACTTCATGCACGGTACTTCCAACGTCCTTGCCTTTCTTCTGCAAATGCTGGAGTTACTTGCAAAGCAAAATTAACTAGGTCAGTTGATTCTATATGGGAAGCACCTGAGAGGTCAAGTGGAAGAGTTTGTCACTAGGGGTCAGATCATACTGGCAGAGTTGTACCAATTGAGGTACAATGCCCATGACCTTCACGTTGAAATCTAGGAATCGAAACAGAGATTAGCAGAAAGTAAGTCTCAAGATGAGATCACCATCTCATACTTGAGAATGGCCTATGATGTAGTCACTACAGAGGAGAATAGGCATAAGCTTTTCACTTGGAAAGAACAACTTATCTACAAGGTAAAAGCTTATGATACAATCTCTGTAGAATTGACTGAGTGCAAACAAAATGTGGCAAGTGATATCAAGTTTGTAAGAACATTAGCGACATCAATCCTTTGCAAATTCTAGCATGAAAGTGGTGAATAGGTTGATCTTGCTAAAGGTACAAATGTAGTTTCAAGACCTCATCTGCAGTAGTTTTTGTGGTGACCCTGTTGACTGTAGGTCGAGTTAGGTTGCAACCATGTCAGCAAAGCTTGATGATGCAATTGAAACTTGGGACACCATTTTGAGGATCAAATTGCAAGTGGCGAGGAGATGCTTCGAATACATGACATCATCTTGAGAAGTATTAGTTTTCTAGACATAATGACAATTAACAACTGGTTGGAGGAGATGATTACTCAAATTGATGAAGTGTGAACTACCAATTGGGATGTCCTACCTCTCTAAAGAAAGCATTTGAGACAAGCAATTTAACTTGATGCATTTTCCAAGTTAACTCATTGTCCCACCTTTTATGAATGTCTATTTTTGGAGACACCTTTGTATAGTGGAGTTCTATTTAGTTTAGAATTAGTTTTTCCAGTTAACTATTAGGTTACATTTTATTAGACAAAAATAAATCTCGTTGATTGGCAAGAACTGAATGTTAACTCAAGGAGACTTTAGGGTTCCCTACTCCTTTGAGATTCTATAAATAAGAGAATCCTTTGCTCATTATTTTTTAACTTTACTTCACGGTAACAAAACGTTGACCTCAAAGGCCTTTGACCTTGTTACTTAGTATATGTTCTTGAATCATACTTGTTATAGAAAAACACTGAGTTGTTTGCTTGTGTTCTTGTTGTTTGTGTACTTGTGTTCAATATTTGTTAAGTATTGTTTGGTTGATCCCATGTTGTGTGATTGTCCTCTTTCATATAATTTTTTGTCCCAAAAGTGTAATCGTTGATCGAATTTGAGAAAATAAATCAAAAGAGCAATAAGCCTTTGATCCAAAGTTTCAAGATTTATCAATATTTGTTATTTCTTGTAATCTTCATTTCATCCTACACCTTGAAAGAACTCCTTGCCTTCAAGGGAATCTTAAGATCTAGCTTACCATTTGATGTTGTTTCTAATAATCTTCATTTTAGCCTACACCTCGGAAGAACAATGAGCCTTCGAGGGAATCCTAAGATCTAGCTTATCGTTTGATGTTTACTTGCATAAACTTTGTTTCAATGTAAATTTGATAGAGCAACGAGCATTTCGATGCATTCTAAGAAACAATTTGTCTAAGTTACCCAAATCCCCTTTCGTTACTTCTAAATCCTCTCGCTTTGAATTTACCTGAGGAGATAGAAGTGTTTTAAGTTTTAGCCTAGTTGTAGTTGAGATCTGTGAAACCAAAGAAAATCTTCGCTGCAATGCATGGTGTTTTATAACCTTGTGCTCTATAGTTGAGTAAAAAAGATAAGAACTTATTTTAATTTAATTTTTATGCATCAAAAACAAAAGAGGGAGCTTCCCTTCCTAATTTGAAGAGGAATTTATCTGTGCATAGTTGTATGTTTCCAATATGCACTCTAGAGGTGTGAATTGAAATACCAACATTATTATTATGGCTCCAATTCTAGGAAAGCTAGTCTTGTTATATATTTTTGTAAGAGAGGGGGACCACCATGTGCAAGGCCCTAGGTCACGAAGGGCCAAGATGCGGAAGGCTTCCATAAATTACCTTAGCTTAATGGGGTGTTTGGATATGTGGGACGAGAATGATGAGGACTATGAGTTCCTTCAACCACTCTACAGACCCAAAATGAAAAATTGGGCTAAGCGATCCAGTTTTTAGGTTCAACACTATGCCTCAGGAAACTCTCTGCCTGAGGCTAAAAGCATGGTATTTGGACGACAGTGCGACATGCTAACATCTCTAAAGTGCGCCAGCGTTCGTATGGCCAAACAATAGAAGAGACAAGGTCAAACCTAGGAAAATAAGCTAATGACCCATCTAACTACTACTAAAGGGCCAAAATAATTTGATTAAGTAAATGAAATACTCTCTAATGTGATAAAGTAAAAATGCAAGAGTCAGGGTGGCAAGAAGGATCTCATAAATAAACTTGTTCACCAGCTAACTCCTTGAGAATGCGTTCACCTACACATAAAGAGGAGGAAAATGTTGGGTGGTTGTACAGGGGATTGCCTTAATCAGACCCCATTTTGGTGTTTCCACCTCCACGAACAACCAAGAAAACAAATATGATAAAGAAAGTACTATAATAGAGAACACCAAAAACACTACAAAATAGTAAATGTGCTTACTCAACCAAGTGATAGAGGAGAGGAAAGGGAAGCTTACCACCTCCACCAAGAGAACTCAAGGCTACTTGTGGGAGAAAATGAGAGTACTTGAGCCTTTGCTGCAATGGTGTTGTCTCCAACTTGCTCTATCGAAGTCATAGAGTGAAGTTGTTGCTGCAATGAAGTGCTCGAAGTGCTTGGAGTGAGTGCAAGAGTGTGAAATTGAGCTTGTGAATGAAGTGGAGCAGTTGGATTGAATGCCTAGAGGATGAAATGCTTGTTGAAGGAGTGAATTTGAAGAGGAGATGAAGAAAACTGGCCATATTCGAGTCGATCGGCTAAAGAGGGAATTACAACTTGAATACCAACGAGAAGTGTAATGCCTTTGCAGGTTCAGCCACAAGAATTTTCCAAGGATGTAAGCATGTTGCACAAACATCTATGTGCTGCATGGGCATCCCCGATAGAAACACCTCCACCGACACTCAAAACAGGCACCAAGTGGGATGCAAGTAGCGGGCTTATGTGTAATTAAGCCTCTGAACTTGGTTTTCTAAGGTGGATAAAGGCAAAAAAGGAATTTGCATAAAGGGTGCAAATTCACTCTTATACATTTTTCCCCCACTTTAGCAAGCACAAGTACTGATGAGTGTGTTGTCCCTAATTTTTGACTTATTAAAAATTGGGATAACCTATCAAAATTTTGATAAAATTTAAAGATTTTATCTTTTAAGGCACGTTTTATGGGGTGCAAAGGTTAGAAAATTTCAGTTTTGGGTCTATATTCCTTTTGGCTAACATTTTTCATTCACTCTCATTCATTTTCATGAAATTCTAAGTCATTTTTAGTGTGTTTTTGGTCAATTTCAGGTTTTTGGGGCATCACTGCAAGTAGGGGTTTTAATTTCTTATTACAAGTGATAGGAACTTTTTGCTCTTATTACAAGTTACTTTTTAAAAAGTTACTTGCAATATGTTATAAAAAGTCTAATTTCACTTAAGTGACTTGCAATGAGCTCCAAAAGTTCCTATTTCTTTTTGTTTTTAAAATTTTACTTGCAATGAGCTCCAAAAGTTCCTATTTCTTTTTATTTTTAAAAGTTTACTTGCAATGAGCTCCAAAAGTTCCTATTTTAACTTAAATCACTTGCAAAGTGTATCTAAAAACCCGATTTGCAAGTAAAGGGCATTTTTAAAGTTATTTGTTATTTTGTTCACTTGCAATGAGCATCAAAAAACCCGAAATTCTTGCAATGAAGTTTTACAAGTTATTTTTAACTTGCAATGAGCATCAAAAAACCTGAAATTAGTTTTGCAAGTGTTTTTGTGAATTTTGTATCTTGCTCTTGCTCATATGTACCCCGATTGAAGAGATTTTTGGCATGAAGAACACTTGGAAAGGTCTGCAACTTTATTAAATCCCCCATTTTTATCTACCATTGCCACGTTTTTGCATATTTGAGTTTGCTCAAGGTGCCTAGGGTCTTATTTATTTATTTATTTATTTATTTTTCTTTATTTTGGCTTGTAAACTCTTGTTGCAGGTATGTTCTTTGTTTCTTTTTATTTTTCTATTTTTGTTGCTTTAAATCTTTGTTCCTGGGTTGCCTTTCTATAAAGCTGAGTTTGCATATTTTATAAAACAATTACAGCTGAAAATGCATTTTCCTTTCATACGCCCTTCATTCCATCTCATATGCTATTTTATAAAACACATCTATGCTAAAAAATGTGTTTACTTTCATACACCTCCATTTGGAACACGTCATTGGCCCCTCATTCCATCTTTTACGCCTTCAATAAAAAATGTGTTTTCATTCATTCAAAAACGCCTCCATTCCTAAACGCGTTTTCCTCATTCCATAAAAATGTCTTTCAAAAACGTCTTTCTTAGCATTTTTCATTTCATACCATTTGCCTTTAATTTCATTTTACTTTCATTCCATTCATTTCATTTTCCATAAATTTCCCTTTCATTTCATCTCATTTACATACCCATTTCTCCATCATCTCATTTCCATTTTCTGCAAAAAAAAGAAAGAAAAATGATGCCCTTGGTTGCAAATCAGGATTTTATAAACCAACTACAAGTAGGAAGTTTTGGTAAAAAGTGCAAGTAGACGTTTCAAAAATAAACTTGCAATGACCTCTCATTTTTCCTACCTTGCACTTTTTAACTTGCAATATGTTCCAAAAATCCCGATTACACTATGCACTTGTTATCAGCCTTCCAAAACCCGAAATTCACTTGTGAGCCCATTTTTGCATCAATTTATCCCTTCCCTTGTTAGTATTATTTGAATTTCATCTTGAATAAGGTGTTATGGGTTCTTCATCAGTGAAAAAAAGAAGAAGAGATACAACAGTAATTCATGGGGCAGCCTGAAGGTCAATAATCCTCATGAAACCATCTAGGGACAAAGTAAATCAAGCATGGAAAAAGAACGCAATGAAGAGAAGAAATTCCTTCCTAAAGAAATGGTACTACTCCAAGCCTGTGATAAGGTTGAAGTTTTCCAAGGACACAAAGATCATTAAGAATGCAAATTTCCATTTTTAAGTTTGAGATGTCTTCACCAATCCTGAATACTTCAAGTTCTAAAATCCAGAAGCAGCATGAAGATCATCGCAGATGAAGGATGATGTAGTTAGAGTCGTGACACTTAGAATAATTTCAATTATGCATTTGTAATTTTGTTTTGACAAATTACATGTAAAGTCAAAAACTGTAATGGCAGTAGCCATGCTACTTGCATTATTGAAGATTGTAATTACATGTAATCAAGTTACAAATCAAATTACAATAGGACTTGTAATTTAGAATAAGTCAATTGCAAGTAGTTGGTGGTTGAGAGAATTTCTCAAGTTAGTTGGGATCCTCCCACCTTTTTCTCAAGGCTTCTCTCCTATAAATACTTGAGGGGGTCTATTGTAATATTAATCTTTTGGCAATGCAACAAAATTCTGCCAATTTGTGTATGCATTCTAAGACTTTGAGTTTAGATGTAAATCAGATTGTAATCAATAAAGAAAACAAATTGCTTCCAAAATTTGTGTTGGTATAGATTGTGATGTGACGACATTATTTGGAATTGATTTTGAGTTTTGTGGTGTTATACAAAAGAGGTTTAAACTCAATCTTGTAGACTTTGAGCTGCAAATTGTGTTTAAAGTCTTAGATTGGTTTTTAGATTTGATACTGCATACTTTGAGTTGTTTGTCACATTTGAAGCTATTGTAGAACGCTCAAGCAAAGGGGGTACCTTGCAGATTTTGTGTTGCTTTTATTTTCTATGTTTGTGCATTAAAAGTACATCATGTAGTTAGATTTTGAGCTGCTACATATTGTACTTGGTTACCAAAAAATCATCTAAAAAGGTTGATAGGAGAGTAAGTTGTAAAAGACTTTGTGCTTTCAATTTGTTTTCCCGTCCCGAAGGAAGTAACAAAAGTCTTTGAGCTTTCAGGAAACTTCATTTCCTTTCTCTTGATTTTATTGCAAGCTACTGAAAAAGTTTATTTAAAAGTTAATGTTACTTTTCTTAAAAGAGAAAATAATTTAATCTTTCTTGAAACAAGAGGAAAGGTTATCATTCCACCCATATTTGTTTTAGTTAATAGGAAAGGGGGAGCCTTCCCTTAATTAGGAGAGTTTTATCTCACACACTTTGGCTGAAACCACCATTTTGCTAAACCTCACAAGTTTACAAAATTTTCAACCAACAGAGTGCTCAGTAAAGTAGATCAAGGAAGGATTAAGGTTAGAAATGTATACCTAAACCGTCGAGGAAGTAGACCATGATTTGGTGAACTTGAAGGTGCAGGGCAAGCGAAGGATTTCATAGCTTCTCAGAACTATGAAGTTGAAGGATGAAAGCATCTTACAAGCCTGTAGACCTGCAAGGATGCAACCCCCAAGATCTCTCACATGAAGGAAACCACGTGAAGCAAGCGCCTTATAGGCCCATAGACCTAGAAGGAAGGTGTCCCCCAAGAACTCTAGCATGGAGGAAACCCATAGTAAGTTCCCTACAGGCCCTCAGGCTTGCAGGGAGGTATCCCCCAAGATCTCTCACATGGAGGAAACCTGAGAAAGTGTAGGGAAAGCGAAGGACTTCATAGCTTCTCATAACTATGAAGTTGAAGGATGAAAGCATCTTACAAGCCTGCAGACCTACAAGGAGGCAAACCCCAAGATCTCTCGCATGAAGGAAACCCTATGAAGCAAGTGCCTTATAGGCCCATAGAACTAGAATGAAGGTATCCCCCAAGAAATCTAGCATGGAGGAAACCCAAAGGAAGTTCCCTACAATCCCTCAAGCCTGCAAGGAGGTATCCCCCAAGATCTCTCATGTGGAGGAAACCTAAGAAAGTGAACTCCACAAAGTTAGGAAGTGTCCAAGTAGGCAAGTAAGCGAATAGTTGCGTGGGCCGTCGATAATTTGGAAGTCTTTCAAAGGGGTCCCTTAGGAACCCTTCAAAAGAAGAGGGGTCCACTCAAGGGACACGTTATTTGAAAAGCGAGATCTAGTCAGGCTGCCCCCAAGCTAAACACAAATGATTTCACTCAAGATAAGATCTTTCAAAGGGGGTCCCTCGACAACCCATCATGAAGAAGGGGGTCCACTCAAGGGATGCACAATTTGAAAGAAAATGTTTTCTTTCTTAGAGTGATCCATCATCAAGGGATCCTTTTGAAAAATGTTCACTTCATCAAGGAATTCAAAGGGAAGAATATGCCCCCATGCGAGGGGAAGGTTAAAGTTATTCCCGCTTTGGAGGAAGGTTTCCATGTCCTTTCTTTACAAACTTGTGATGAAGGAAACATGTTTCGTTAGGGTTCTGAGTTAAGAATGCAATTTTGAATAAAAGTTTGTGAAGATCTTTGAGAAAAGATTCATTGGCGACATGCATTTTCTAAAAAATTGAAATGTTGAAGAAAAGCGTTGTCACACATGAGAGGGATGACTCAATTAAAAAAGAGAGAAAGAGAAAGAGAAAGCGAAAGAGAGAAAACAACACATAGGGCACAGGGGGATATGGTTTAACAGGGTCGGATCTGTCTAAGCTCATATAAATAATAGGTAACCACAGTACAAGGTGAAAGATCATTAATACCCAACCAGATCAGGAATAATGCACATAAAATAAAGTAAAAATAAAAAATTGAGTCAACATGGAAGGGAAGCCTAAATGCTCAAAATTCTTTGCATCATCCCTAATTTGTCAAGAATCAAGCACAAACATGGAAGAATGATGATACAAATAGAAGAAGGTTTACGACACAAAAAACCATGCATGTATCCAAGCACCAACAAGGGTGACGAGGGTCATCCAGGCACACATAGCACGATCATGGGGGAACACATCACAAAATGCACACACACACAAGATCAAGAAGAGGTCTCCTCCTAACAATGATCGACCAAGAGGTTTTCCACCTCCCAATCTAGATCATCGTAGGGGGAAGAAGGATGAGTCTATCATGGTGGGATGTTAAGTGGAGGAGTGCCCAACCCTCCCGCAACAAGGGCCAAGGAAGAAGGCCTCTTGAGGTCCTCTCCACTGAGCTCTTGTGGAGCTAGGATAAAATTCTTAAATTCAAACTATCATCTCATTCATTGAAAAATGTGTAAACAAAATAGCAACATGGTTGTATTGAAAAGTGGAGAATGCTTAATACATCATTAATACCATGTAACAACAACAATCAAGAACTAAGAGCCCCCAAGAAGAAGATTCAAATCCTTATTTATACCACCATTAAACAGGGCGGTCAACTCTCACTAACTAAGAGGATGCCATTTAGGGAAAACGAGGAAAAGAGCGGCAAAGCAGTTACGTTTGTAGGGAATCAAGTCATGCATGCCCAAACGTGGACTCAGCACAACAGTAATGCCCGCGATTTCTCAATACCATAAATACAAGGCAGTTACAATTGACTATCATTGGGAATCCACTGTCATTGTCCTTCAGTTGACTCCTTTAAATGATTCCCCTTCATGACCTTCTGTCGATTTCCTTTCTCAACTTAGCATCCACAAATTGTGTCTTGCATAGCAATGTCAGTACACATAATAATTGCATATCTATAATCACCTTAAAGAACATTCATAAACCATACACTCAATCAATATAGATAATCCACATAATATGCCAATGTCATTAAAACTTCACAGAAATAGGATTAAACCCAATGTCAATGGTTTGAAGGAAACATTATGCAAATATTAACATTTAACTACTAAAGTTCATGACACTGCTAGCTAAAGGATGATAGATCTACCCAAAATTTGACCAAAAACTAGGCTCATCATTCCCCCCCCAACCTAATGTCTTGTGGGTCCTCCAATAGTGGAAGGGTTGTTCTTTTGTTTGGTCAAAGTTTTGAAGTTCGCAACTGCTAGCTGGCCAACATCTGTCTCAGCAGAGCGTGAGTCTAGATCCCAATAAAATCCTCCCAATATGTCAAATTTGTTCCATATTTCCCTTTCTGTAGCAATATCATATTGGCAGAATCTATAGTTTGGTACTTGCCACATGAGAATGGGTGGTTGGAAAGTCAGGGGAAGCCAAAATCTCCCCTTTGTTCTACCAATTTGGATATACTTGTCAATTCATTTCAATGTTGCAGCATAATTGTGAATAGAATGGGGTTTGGCTTGTTTTAGCTCATCTATTAAAATATTCCATCGTTGGGCCAAATATCCTCTTACATGCTCCTCTTTTGCTGTTGCTTTGACCTCATATTCAGTGTAAATAGCTTCAATCCAGGGCATGATTTTGTCAGCATAGCTTGGTCTAAGAATTATCCTGAGCCATTCTCTACGAATATCCCTTGGGTTGCTTGACTCAGCCCTGATGGCTAATGGGATGTTAGATTCCATTTTCTTATAAGCATTGTTTAGTTCACCCCAATTAATCTCATTTTGTACCCAACACATAAATGCTCTCAGCTAAATATCCCCAACATATAGCAACAGGTTCCAATCATGATCTTGCATGACAACATAATTGTACAAATAGAATTCACATAACAATTTTTTCATCTCAGTGGAAGCAATCATGTAGGCATTGAAGAATTCGATAGGATTTTCAATGGAGGGGTTTAAATTTGAAACAATTTTTGACAGCTTGAAAGAGAGATATTTCTCTTTCAAGTGCAGGGCATAAACCCTTGGAGGAGCTCTGCATTCTAGAATTTGTGGCACTGGGATCACAATGTCATCTACTTTCTTCTTCAAAGTAGCAATCTCCTCATTTTTATCCTCAATAACCTCATCCGTCTCTTGGATTTCCTTTTTCAGTCTCTTCCTCTCATGTTTCCATTCTTCCTCCCTCCTTTTTATTTCTTTCCATAAATTTAAAATTGTTGCATGAACCATAAAATCAGGAGGGTTATAAATTCCTACCGGTGTTTTTGTTGATGGTTGCTCCCCATACGGTACTATCTGCATGAACTCGGGTTGTCCAGTAGTCTATGGCTACAAGGGTACTATTTATTTGCCCCCTTCTTGTTGTAGGACCTCTTGTTCTTGTTCCTGGTTTTGCTTTGGCTCTTGTTGTGCTCCTTGTTGTGGCTGTAGGAACTCTTGCTTTTGTTCTTGGTTTTGCTACAGGAACCCCTGCTCATCCTCAAACTCCTCTGTGATATTAGCAAGGTCTGCCAGTGTTATTTTTGCTACTCTCTCAAATATATCCTCTTGTTTTTCGTCAACATGCTCTTGTTCCATTGGAGCTTTAGTGTCCCCATGTGGTGTTTCACCATGCCCAAGGTTTTCCTATGAAGGCATACGAAAATCCAACCCAACCAATTTTGACTTCCTAGTGGTGCTTTTATGTTTTCCTTTGGCTGCAGGATGAATAGGGTCAGCCTTTCTCTTCCTAGCACTCGACACCTCTTTCTTCATAGGTTGTGTTTGGGCTTTTTCTTTTTCTTTTCTTGTTTCAACCTCTTTCCTCCTTGCCCTAGCTCTTGTTAGGGTTTACAGGGGGACATCATCATTATAATCAAAGGAAGAGCTTGCTTTTTTTGAATGCTCTATTTTAGAGGAACTAATGTTTATGGCTTCTTCTACTACTACAAGAGGATTCATACTACAACTAGCACCAAAAGTTGAAGCACCAGGAGTGGGTTCAACTATATTTAATCTTCTGCTAATCCTATGGGGTTAGGGTAAGACCCTAGGTTGCAGTTCCTCAGGTTTAAATTAGTCAACATTTAAAAATTCTTCCCAGGACATCTCAGATACACTATGCAAAGATTTCTTAACCAATAATTTTATCAAGCAATGGTGGGAGACAAAGTTGTCCCTACCTTTTTGTGTTTCAATTGCCATGATGGAGAGAAGACTATATAGAACATTGGGTAATTCATCCTCCTTTCATGCCTCATATGGCTTAAGAGCTTGAAATGTACCAAATGCAGGTTTGACAGATGTCCCTCAAAAGTGATATACCTTATCATGTAGATAGTTGCCTGCTTCCATGGTTTAGGCAGAGACATTCTTTTTGCACCCTGCTTGTCAATGTTAATTGGCAAATCGCCATGTACTGTAAATTCTGCTCTAGCCTACCTGGAATCCCTAGAGGTAGGGTAATGCTCTCCATTGGTAGGTAACCTTGAAACTTCCACAATTCTCTCCTTGATTACCACCACTTCTAGCCCTTTTACTATGGCTTTGCCTTCAGAGTATGTTTGAGCGAATTCGAGTGCAATTCGCTTGTCAAAGCCATCCAACTTCATGAAATAATCAAACCATCCACAGCATTGGAATTCTGCCAAGCATTGTGTATCCTACAACAAAACATCATGAACTGAGGGCTCATTCCAAATTAAGCCACCTCCCATTGTCTGAAATCATTGCCACTCTGCAAAATCTCTTTCCTCTGCAATTCTTATCTAAAAGCCAACACCTTTATGCTAAATTTACATTGCCAGTGTTGACTTTTTTTTTCACCATTTACTACTTATAACTCAAGACTATGATAGGGAAATTAAGGAATTAAGGCAAAAAAAAGGGGTGATAAATGAGAGCAAAATTGGTGGTTTAGTTAACATCACTTTACACATGCGAGCCAGATTTTCAAATCATCTTATTTAAATTTTTTGACATAGCCAAAATATGATTTGACACATGGGCAATATATTCACATTTTTTATTCCCCCCGCAGCCTAAATTTGGACATGTGTCCACACATGTGAGAAGGGAGTGATGAATTGACAAGAAGTATTGACATATTATGTAATTACCTATAGAAACCTACCATGATTAAATAAATTCACTTAAAATGAAATTAAGAGATGAGAATTACCACATACATACCTGAGCGTGTGAAAGATGCGTTGTAAATATCGGGGAGAGAAAGTACCGTTTCACCTTTTTTAGGAATATTTGAGCAATTAATGAAGGTGAAGCGAAGTGAAGTGAGGCGAAATGAAATGATGGACAAGAGAGAAAGGTGATACAAATGGACGGATGGGCAGGTGGGTGAAGAAATGGATTTCCACTTAAAGTGGAAATCTTTATTATGAAAAGTACATACCTTAATTTAGCCAGAAGGTGGGATGCTAGGTCCACCACTTTCGGTTGCAGGAAGCTCATATACTAAATGCTAGGTGAATTGTTACAAGAACTCTTCCTCAATTTTTGCAAGGTCAACTTGGATTACTTTGTGAGAAATGTAGTGGCCAAGAACCACACCTTCCTGCATCATCATGAAGAACTCTTCACTATTAAAGGATAGTTTTTGGTCTTCACACTCCTGTAGGATCTTCCTGGATTCTCTAATGCTTCATTAAAATCAACACCATAGGTGGTAAAGTCATCCATATAGATCTTCATGCAGTTAAGGGAGATGTCTAAAAATATGCTAGTGACTGCTCTTTGGGAAGTTGTAGGTGCATTGCATGGGCCAAAAAGGAAGTACTGAATAAGCATATGTTCCCCATAGGTTGGTGAAGGTTGTATTTTCCTGATCCTCTGGTGCAATTAGAATCTAGTTGTAGACACTAAATCTGTCTAGGAAAGAAAAGTACTATTTTCTTGCAAGTGAGTCCAAAACTTGATCTATAAAAGGCAAGGGGAAATGGTCTTTCTTAGTGGCAGCATTAGGTTTTTTGTAATTGACACAAACTTGCCACTTTACTTTCTTTTTTTGCATGATTACTAATGTAGACACCCACTGGCTATCTGAAATAGGATAGATTAATAATTTCTACAACTCTGTTTTAATAATTCCTCCCAATGCAGGGTTGATCCTTGGGTGAGGCTACCTTACTGGTTGAAAATCTTATCTAATGTAGATCCTATGAGTGTCGAGCTTAGGATTCAGTCCTTTCATATCATGATAGTCCCATGCACATGCATGCTAATGAGACTTCAGTAAGTCTGCTAATTGCAATTGTTGTCCTTCACTTAACTTGTTAATATTCAAATATCTTCCTTCAGACACCTATACTGGAATAGTCAATCCTATCATGGATGCTTTATTAATACACAACACCTTGAGTTCATACGACAGCATGGTATGGAACATGCTTGTTGATGTAGGAAGTTTCTCTGCAAACATAATGGTTGTAGGAAGTTTGTCTGCAAGAAGAGTGGTTGCAAGAAGATCATCTGCAGGAAGAGTGGTTGTAGGAAGAGCAAGCAAAAGTGTCCTGACTGAAGTAGAAGACATTGCTTTTCCCACTTCATAACAGTTCTGAATTATATTGGATGACACTTCATCTTTGTCTTGAAGTTGCAAAAAATGGCTTTTACCTAACATCATGAGTTGCGCCATTGAGTTAACTTCCTCGGCTTCCTCATCAACATGTGGCCCTACAAAATCCTCTTCACCATAGGTCAGCTGAGTAGGAGGATAAAGAACAAGCTTTTAGTATTCCTACCATCGAAAATAGTCATGTCACCTGACCGACACCCGATATAAGCATCTGTTGTTGCTAACCATGGCCTTTCAAGAATGATAGGATATCCTTCTAAGGTGGCCTTAGAATTTTTAGGTTTAGTTAGCTAGATAGGATTATTCAGAGGTTCCTCTTCCTCTCCCACATGTAGCTCAGTGATGATGGGTGCGGAAGGAGTTGGGAAAGTGGTTCCTGAATGCAAATGGATGCCACTGACATTCACAACATGTGCAGGGAATTGATTTGGATCGACAGATTATGCAGTGTGTTGTTGTGGTTTTTTATTTGGATTGGGTGTGGGTTGAGCTGGTAGCTAATTAGGTTTGGGTGCATTGGAGCTTGAATTAGTAGGTGGAGGTGTTATAGCAAGTTGTTGGGGTTGAGAAGATGGTTGCATGCAACTGGCTGTCTGGTTTGCCCCAAAAAGAGATAGTGGATCTAGTGGCATAACTTGTCTTGGAGCCCTTGGCTTCCTTTATGCAACAAGGTAGACTTGTCCTTCCTTAGTCTAAATTGATTTGAGTTCATGTGGAATATTGCTTTTACTCTTAGCCACCATCTTGTATCTACAGTCCTTCTTTTGTTTGCAATGAGGGCAATATTCTATCAACATTGTCTCTACCTCCTCATGTTTGTCTTTGGCCTGAAGTATATCCAGTTGAGTAATCTCCATCCTTGAAACTCCATTGGCAGATGACTTACCCACAGAAGTCTGGTAAGCTCTCCCTTTCTTTGAAGCTATTCTGGAATAGTTCTGACATTTTTTTTTGATATCTTCCTAAAGAAATTGAGTGATATCTCCTCCTGCCATTAGGGCCAAAGCATCAGTGCAACTCTCGTTGGTTCCTTCGAAGAAAAGTAGATTTTGTGATTCTTCATTGAGTGTATGGTGTGGATATTTCTACATGCAAAACAAAAACCTTGAGATGTAATCTTCCAAGCTCTCATCTTCCTTTTGTTGCATCCTAAAGACATCACCTCCTCTTCAGCCGTTGCCCATGCAATATTCCTTGTATTTTCCAAGGAAATTTGTCTTCATATCTTCCCAAGTCTCCATGGTGTCTCTTCCTAGATTCGTAAACCATCTTAGTGCAAATCCTTTAAAAGTGGTAGGAAATAGCTCAAACCTAGGAGCATCAGTGGTACAGTCATAACTTTCGCAGAGCATTTCAAAATCAAACAAGAAGGTATCACCCATGTCTTCTTTATGAATTCCCAAAGCAAAGGGGTTATCAATCTGGTTTTGGTCTTCAGTGGAGGCTTCAAAACTAGTTAGATCAGGATATGCATTAGCAAAGGGAAATTTTTCTTCTTATTCTTCATTTCTAGGAAGATTTGGAAGCTCAACTAGTTGAAATGGATCAAGATCATTAAGAAGGAAGCATGATTTATCAACTAAGCATCAGCTAACTCATACAATGAATGAGCAAAAGAATAGTGGATCATTACTCATCTAAGTAAGGAGTATTCTAAGAACAACTCAAGAGAAATGCTATAGAAGAGAAACTATCAATGACTCCAAAGAACTTCCTATCTTGACACCATCCCTGACAACGATGCCAAAAATGTTGGCCTCCTTAATGATCTCATAACTAAGCCTTTACAACCTTGATTCAAAGACTGGAAATATAACTTGAATAGTTATTCAATCATCATGAAGGTGCATTTAACTTGTCAACCCAGTGACATGAACTTGAAATGGGTCAGCACTGTATGTGCACTAGGGGCTTAAGTAGTCATTGCAACCTACAACTAAGAAACACATAACTGAAAGTAAATTGCTAAAAGGAAATAAATAAAATGTTGAACATCAACCAACAAATTGAAATGCAGAGCAAGAATAATGATTTGGGTGAACATATAGGGAACTACTCTGTCTGCTTTGGCTGTAGGATCAAACACATAATAGAGTCCTAGTGGTTGCAGGAACAATTGATGCCAGATTTCAGACTAAGTACATAACAAGAAATAATAACTAAACTAATTACTCTAAAGAATGAATTACTCACCAAGTTGGCCCCCTTGGATGAGTATCCACTAAGACTAATATAAACTCAAATGCTTAAATTCATACTATCATCTCATTCATTGAAAAATGTGTAAACAGAGTAGCAACATGACTGTATTGAAAAGTGGAGAATGCTTAATACATCATTGATATCGTGTAACAACAACAATCAAGAACTAAGAGCCCCCAAGAAGAAGATTCAAATCCTTATTTATACCACTAGCTAAACAGGGTAGTCAACTCTCACTAACTGAGAGGATGCCATTTAGGGAAAACGAGTAAAAGAGCAGTAGAGTGGTTACGTCTACAGGGAATCAAGTTAGACATGCATGCCCAAATGTGGAATCAACGCAACAATAACGTTCGTGATTGCTCAATGCCATAAAGACAAGCGGTTACAATTGAATTTCATGGGGAATCTGTTGTCGTCATCCTTTAGTTGAATCCTTTGAATGATTCCCCTTCATGACCATCTGTCGATTTCCTTTCTCAACTTAGCATCCACAAATTGTGTCCTGCATAGTAGTGTCAGTACACATAATAATTGCACATCTATAATCACCTTAAAGAACATTCATCAACCATACACAAAATCAATATAGATAATCCACATAATATGCCAATGTCATTAAAACTTCATAGAGATAGGATTAAACCCAATGTCAACGGTTTCAAGGAAACATTATGCAAATATTAACATTTAACTACTAATGTTTGTGACATTTCCAGCAAAAGGATGATAGATCTACCCAAATTTTGACCAAAAACTAGGCTCATCACTCCTCTTACGTCCTTCACTGCTAGAAGTACCACACTCCACCTTTTTCTTCATTGGAGGAGATGAAATCCCCATAGATGAGGCTAGAGGTGCAGAGGAAAAGGAGGAAAGAACCGCAGTGGATACAACCAAGGTATTAATCATATCCATGGGTTTTGAGAAAGACTATATATTGAGAACGAACATCAGCAAAGGTGGCTTTGCTGAAAGAGTGATGACAACATTCACCCCCTTGGGGTTAGGCACATTCATACTCGCAACGGAAGCCAGAGGCAGTGTGGGACTAGACTAAAGAGAAGTAGAAGGAAGGGAAGAGGGTGAAACTTTAGGAGGCCCTAAAGTAGGGGCAGTCGTGTCTTCCTCCTTCCTTCGTGAGGCGGCCTACTCAGCTAAGAGAGCCTTTTGTCAGTGCTTACGTTCATGTGCAAGGTAGTTTCTACAACTCTTGGAGCTGGTGGTTGGAGGCTGTGAAGGAACATAAGGCTCTTGCTCATCCATGGGAATGTACACTACAGTCGTTTTCAGCAGAGGAATAGATTTCTGAATAGGAGCAGGAGGAACAGGTTGAGAATCAACAGGGGAGTCAGCTCAAGTGCCTCAACAGTATTATCTTCCTATTCACTACCTTGGGAATAGGAGTGGTAGGAGGCTGCAGAGGTCGAGATAAAGAGGACTCTCCTCGAGAGACCTTCCTGTTATACCGAATGGTTCTAGGTTTCATCACTAGAACATGAAGTTCAAATGTAGGACACTTAGGCTTTTTCCAAGTGGGTACCATAGGATTCTCCTACAAACGAGGAGTAGAATTTGATGGTACCATAGTAGAGTGAGAAGAAGCGTAAGACTAACCAACGAAAGAGGAAGGAGGATTGCGAGATCGCTTCTCTTCTTCCTTCCTTCATGCCTTAGTGGCATCATTGTCATCCTTTAAGCAAGCCCTATGTGAAATAGCATAAGGCGAGGGAGGGTACCTCACTTTTGATCTTAGGAACCCTTTCTTATAGTTTTGATATGTTCGGTGTAGAATGTTCATTCTATGCAAAAGAGGACTAGCAGGTGTAGGCCAAGAGTAGTCCAAGGAGTAGCTACCACAAGAAACTGGTGGTCTATAACTAGTGTCGTGGATTATGTGTACGAAACCCCCGTGGATAAATTTTAAGCATTTATGCACAACCAAGGGTATTGTGTTCATCACCACCAACCAAGGGATACCCAATTTCACCCTAAAGAGCTGAGACCCAAGGATAATGTCAAATAAGAGTTTCATAGATTTAGGTCCAACCGAGACTGACATGACAATACCACCCAAAGGGGGCATGAAAATTCCATCATGTGTGTGGATGGTGCTCACAAGAGCATCATACCCATCTTTATGTAAGAAGTTGATTAGCATAATCTCCTCGATTATTATGTTTACTTGTGACATCAGATCAATAAGAACACCTACTATGATGTTTCCATTGATCACACAAAAATATAAAGAGGAGATGGTTCCCTGTTAAAACCCATCGTCAGGTCCTATGATGTAAAGGTTATACAAGTACCACTATCCATAGGATGCAAAGAGGGGATAGGTTGATGCAGGAAGGAGGCCATTACGCATACTAGATGATATTTCCAGAGAGTCCCTAAAGGTTAGAGGGTCAGACGGTGACTCAATTAAGGTTTCATTATGCAACACCTTTAGAACCTTCCAACTATGCAAACTAGGGGTCATAGGTTGGGTTGTAAGGCGACAGACTCACAACACTCCTAGAGTATGAGGAAAGGAACTATCAGTATCACAAAACAAAACCAAAATGGTTTAGGTCATGTTCACCAAAAATTTAAGAGAGGGGGACCACCACATGTAAGGCCCCAGGTCAGGGAGGGCCAAGATGTGGAAGGTTGTCCTAACTTACCTCAGCTTAATGGGGTTTTTGGATATGTGGGATGAGAATGATGAGGAATATGAGGTCCTTCAACCACTCTACAAACTTGAAATGCAAAGTGGGGCTAGGCAAGCTAGTTTTCGGGTTCAACACTATGCACTAGCATCTCTAAAGTGCATTGGCATTCGTACAACCAAAAAATAGAAGAGACAAGGTCAAACCTAGGAAAACAAGCTAATGACCTAGCTAACTACTACTAAAGGGAAAAAATAACATGATTAAGTAAATGAAATACTCATTGGCGTGATAAAGTAAAAATGCAAGAGTTAGGGTGGCAAGAAGGATCTCACAAATAAACTCATTCACTAGCTAGCTCCTTGAGAACGTGTTCACCTACACACAAAGAGGAGGAAAATGTTGGGTGGCTGTATAGGGGCCTACCTCAATTAGACTCCATTTTGGTGTTTCCACCTCCACGGACAACCAAGAAAGCAAGTATGATAAATAAAGTACTATAATAGAGAACACCAAAAACACTACAAAACAGTAAATGTGCTTACTCAACCAAGTGATAGAAGAAAGGAAAGGAAAGCTTACCACCTCCACCAAGAGCATTCAAGGCTACTTAGGGGAGAAAATGAGAGTAATCGAGCCTTTGTTGCAATGCTGTTGTCCCCAACTTGCTCTGTTGAAGTGATGGAGTGAAGTTGTTGCTGCAATGAAGTGCTTGGAGTCAATGCAAGAGTGTGAAAGTGAGCTTGTGAATGAAGTGGAGCAGTTGGATTGAATGCCTAGAGGATGAAATGCTTGTTGAAGGAGTGAATTTGAAGAGGAGATGAAGAAAAATGGCCATATTTAGGTTGGTTGGCCGAAGAGGGCGTTACAACTTGACTGCCAATGAGAAGTGTAACACCTTTGTAGGTTTAGCCGTAGGAATCTTCTAGGGACGTAAGCGCACCGTGCGGATGTCTACGCACCACACGGGCATCCCCGAAAGAAATGCCTCCACTGATGCTCCAAACAAGCACCAAGTGGGATGCAAGCAACGGGCTTACATGTAATTAAGCCTTCAAACTTGGTTTTCTAAGGTGGATAAAGGCAAAAAGGGAATTTGCATAAAGGGTGCAAATTCATTATTATACAATTTCAACCACATTAGTTGCATTGGGGGTACTTTTGGCACAACACAAAAAGAGAGTTGTATATTACATTAGCTATGCATAGTGGGTTACAATCTCAACTGCCCTCCCATGGAATGAATTTTTTTAGTTGTTGTCTTTGGTTATCAAAACATGCACAACCACCAAATTGAGCTCATTTCAAAAATTGACCCACTAAAGTATTTTCTTTCTAGATTCACTCTTACACAATGCACAACTAAATGGATGATGCTCCTCAATAAATTTTTCATAGATTATGTGGATTGAAAATAAATAAAAGGAAAAGTAGTGGTTGATTAATTGGATAAGCACCTTTGATAGATGGTCACCCACTCATTGCAAAATTTCTAGATGAATCGATATTTTCCATCATTGAGAATACATGTTGGAAACTATGGTTTGATGGATCATGTTTTCAACATGGTTTAGGAGCAGGTATTCTATTCATTACACCATAGGGTGATTGCATTCCCAAGTCTTACAATTTGGCTTCTCCATGCACATATAATGTAGCAAAATATGAAGCCCTGATCATATGATTCAAGATGGCTATTAAATGAAAAATCATAGGGCTACATGTTTATAGGGATTCCCAATTGTCATTAAACAAGAAAATGATGACTATCAAATAAAATATTACAATCTTGTTCCCTACAAGAGGATGGTGGATAAATGTAATAATACTTTTCACATATTTTATTTGAGTAGGTGCATCATTTGAGTGACAAAGCAACAAATGCTATGGCTACCATTAGGTCATTATTAGACATGCCACACAATAGTCAACAATGTGAATTGTTGGTAGAACAACTTTTTATACCCATGTATGATGTCCTAAAAATTGAGCTTGTATGTGAGATTTATGTCCCAATTCACCTTGGTACCATGACATTTACATATACCTCCATAATAATTCCCTTCCACCTAACTTATCCAATACCTAATGCCAAATATTAATGTCTTTCATCCCATTTTACCATCCTAGGTGATACTCTATATCAAAGGACATTTAATGGTGCTCTCATAAGGTGTCTCAACACAAAAGAGGCCCAAAATATTTTTAAGAGAGGTACATGAAGTTATTTGTGGTGCACGTACTAGTGTTTCCATACTTTCTAAAAAGTTACTTAGAATAGGTTACTACTAGCTTATAATGGAACATGATGGCAATCAATTTGTCAAGAAATTTTTATAGTACCAACAACATAGAGATCTCATACATACACCATCATAAGAGCTACAATTGATTATTACTTCATGGCCATTTTCAAAGTGGGGCCTCGACCTTATTGGAAAATCCCACCTTCCTTCATCCAACAACCACAAATTCAATATCACCTCTATTGAGTATTTTATAAAGTGATTTGAATTTGTTCCCCTCACATATACCTTAGATATAAACAAATTTTCAAATTCATCCTCCATCACATCATATGTCAATATTGCATCCCCCTTGCTATTGTCACAAATAATGAAAAACCATTAAAAAACAAAGAAGTTAATACACTTTTCCAAAAAATCCATATCCAACACCACTTTTCCACTCCATATTATCCCCAAAGCAATGACCAAGTGGAGGCATCAAATAAAACTATACTCAAAATCCTCAAAATGATGGTCAGTGATGTTGGTTATGAATAGCACCTCTAAATTAATCTTTCCTTATGGGATTATTGCATTAGTATCCACACACCTATTGGTACAACACCTTACTCATATTTGGATCTAAATCCATTTTTCCAATTAAGTTCAAACTCTCATCACTATGAATATCTTTATGACATCTCATTGATGAGGAGGAGTATCGAGTTGCACAATTATGTAGGATAAAGCTATTGGAAGAGAGGCACCTCAATGTCTTGGATCATTTAAAAGATTATAATAACTCTATCACAACAACAATAAAAGGATAAAAACCCATTAGTTCAAGACTGGTGACTTAGTGCATACAAAAAAATTTAAAAAATTACAAGACAAAAAAGATGGCCAAGTTTGAACCTAATTGTTTAGGACCTTTAATCATCATAGCTAAATATGGATCAAGGGAATATAAATTTGCTACACCAAAAGCTCAACCATTGGAAGAGCCCACAAATACTATTCACCTTAAGAAGTTTCACACCTAATCTAAGGCATATCCAAAAATTGAAAAATGCCAAAAATCCAAAAAATAGTAAAGAGAAATAATTCATCCAATGATGAAAACCACTTTAGTAGCACCTTAGATAAGTATCATGGTGAAAAAATTCTTGTAGGCACCATGTATAATTTCCACATTCCACCATCTATTAGGATATTTTAGTACATCCCATTATTATCCACTCTTCAACCATTTGAATTACTATAAAAATCAGTCCACATCATAGGTATTTTAGGCTCATAAAATTATCATGAAACTTGGAGAAAATAAAAGTGAGAATTAATCAAAGTATTATCAAACCCATGTGATTTGGTACTCCCACACCAACATTATGTTACTCAACATTCAAAGAACTAACATGACTTGGTTGCATGTCAATTAATGCAATAATCAATCTGATCCAACATTGCCATCCCACCCACATGTAAATATTCTCATATTTTGCAGTCACATTCAAAGAATTAATGTTAAATTGAAGGATTTTAAATGGACGCCCACCCACAAAACACCCACTGTTTCATGTCCATCCACTTATCATTCCTCTTTCGTATCCCTTGTCAAATGTTGGGGGCAAATTCCTAAATCTTGTTTGAGTATATCTTATTATAAACTTAATAAAATTTGGGTAGGCCTTCACATAAATAAGTTTCATACACTACACAACCCTTTACATTGAGTTTAGCCCATCACATTGAGCTTAACCTATTACATCGAGCTTAAGCCATCACACTAAGCTTTTCCTGTCATAATACACTTATCCTTGAACACTAAGCTTTTCCCGCCACATTGAGCTTTCATAGAATTGAACTTGAGAAAGACATAAGCCATGCTAGAAATTGGAAAACCACAAATTGGATGTAGTGCAACACATAATATCAAACTTAAAGTACAACTATTAAAAAACATGCAACCCAGATAACTATTGCCCACTATCTTCACTTCCATCACAACTTGTTCCTTTTTGGGGTGCATCCTTCCCATATCAAGGATAATTAATACCATAACATCCATCCTAATTTGGAAAGAGGCATGATGGTTGCATTTATTATTTAACAATTGGTCTTATGGTTTATCTTTTGGCTCGTACTATGGCTACTCAAGGCCACCTTGATCTTTCAATATATTTGTATGTTTTAATTGGTATACATTGGGGAGCAACATTTTTTTTTTGTGTGTGTTGTGTTTGTTGGTTGTCCCCTTACATGACCCACCAAAGCTAGCAATAAATTTGTGTTCAAAAGGAAATCCTTGTGCATGTTGGTTTCTTTTACATGATTCACCAAGGTTGTCATCAATCTTGCATGTGTTATGACATCTTTATATATGATGGTTGTTCTTTCCATAGATCCATCAAGGTCATGCCAACAACTTTTGTGCATAAATATATCCTCATTTTTAAAGGTTTATTCCCTTACATGACCCAACAAGGTTATTTTATGTTTTACAAGTATTAGGAAAACCTATTATTTGGGAGTTAGTCCATGAAAAGGATACATTGTCACCTTGGTTCTCATACCCTGTTGCATAACACCCATTGCTATATCAAAACTTAGGATTTCTCTCTACATACCATCATAATACATCCTCCATCCATCTTTGACATGTATGTTCGTTCCTCCGTCTATACTATCCCTCATCCCATCCCAAATTTTATACACACATTGATTAGACAACTTGTTGTGATCCCCATACATTATGAAAACCTTATACAATTTGTAAAATTCTTGTCATGACCTCTCCCCACCTACACCATAAAAACCATCATTCCCCACCTAAAGCCTCCTAATTATTAGCCAAAACAAAAATTTCTCCTAGAATTTTCCATCTCCTATCCCACCCCTTTCCCTTTTCATTATACCATGAGAAAAAAAAAATCTATACAAATTTGACATATCTAATAACTTTTTAAAATGAACCAAGACATTCTTACATTCCCTATGCACCTAACTATAGATGACACGTAACATTTCCCATCAAACATGTCATACTATACTCATAGGATTCAAGAATAAAAGAAGATAATTCTACTAAAACCATCCTCTACACTTATGTCCATTCACATATCTTGTATCTATCTAGAATCATAATTATATTATGTTCACCTATAATATTCCAATGTCCACCCTACTTATCTTGCATCCATCTAGAATCATAATAATATTATGTCCAATCATAATCATGGTGTGAACCTCACCTATAATATGCCAACATCCATGCTACACATCCTCCGTCATCTAGAATCATAAACATATAATGACATAATCATAATCATGGCATAAACATCAACCATAATGCACTCTAGGGGTATCCATAATCATAAATCATATTCATAACATAACATCGTCATATCATTAGTGCATCCATAAACCATAATAACATGACATAAACCATACATCATATATATCCATACAATAATAACCATAACATCCATAAGACATGTAACCATATATAAATCATATAAACACATCCATAGTAATATCCGTCACAACACGAAAAATAATTCATCATAATATCCATCATATACATCAAATAGTCAAATGCATAGCATAACCAGAGTCTTATCCATCATCCATTAAATCATATGCATACACAAATCATAATCATCATCATATAATAAATCACACAACACTATAATATACTTATCATAGAAAAAAATTCTCATATATGTACATAAAAATGTCTCATGGTACAATGTTTCAACCATAATACCAAATTGTTTTGAGGATCTAGGAGGAGTGTACATCAAAAAGTGTCATACAGAACTAAGGCCTGGCTTTGGCTAGCACTCTCATTTTCCCCTTTGGGAGGATGAACAAAATAATCTCCCACTAACAAGGATCTTTCTCTCTTAATCATGATGAACAACCTTATCTCATTGATAGAGATGGCACCCTTTGATATGGTGGCACTGCCTACTCATATAAAGCCTTGAAATAATTTTCCTCTCATACAACAATTGCTCACTAATAAGATAATTTTCCAATTTACATAAACATGTTCTCTAACCATCACTACATCTCTCTCTCTCTCCCTAAATGTGTTATAAGTTATATTGAACCTAATGTTACATAAACTTCACAACATCCCTCTTTGCTCTCATTGCTTCAAGCTCCCATCTCATGAAATATAATTTAGTTTAGAGGTTGTTCATTTAGATCTCTTTATATCCAATTTTACTTGTAGCCTATCCTGCTCAACTTGAAGACCATCTTTCTCTTCTCTATGCTACTCTTGCTTAGCCTATAACCTATCCCTCTTTGTTTAGAGGTTGTCTCCCTGCAATTCTCTAATCATGCTCTACTTGTACATCATGTGTCTTGTTGAAAACCATCCAAGAATGACATCATGATGCCTAGTCAAAATTGCACATCTCCCGAATCCTCCTCCTTTCCCTCTCCCTAGCCATCATTCACCTCCATCTCATCCCCCTCCTCTACCTCTACCATTGATATCCCTAATGGCTTTGCTCTTACAATCCCTAATGACCTTACTACAATTTCCCTAAATGGACCTACCTTGCATCTCCCTCACACTCACTCTCTCCAACTCCCTCCTCCATCCCCTCCATTTCTCATATTCTTCCCTCTAATATTGCCTCTCCATCAAGAATGTTCAATGTAACTAGCATGTGTTGTGTCCACCATGCAACATACTCCTTTTACACCTCTATGTCTAAAATATATGGAATCTATACCCAAGGAACTATAGGTGCAATCAACAACATAATTTTTTACTATAATCCAACCATGGGCATACCCCATGGACCAATCTCTTAGGTCACTCATGCAAAAATCACCTCCATTTGGCCTTGTCTTGAATTAATGCAACATCTTATGTGGAAGATATTGCTCAATCACATGAATAGTGCACCTTATAAAAAAGTATGATGTCCATGTGTAGGGTAGTTGATCATCATCACCCAAACATTCCTCACATGCCCATCATGGCCTCCAAACCACCTTCTCTATTGCATCTACCACCCACCTCCAATAGGCCAAATCTCTCATATTTGTATGTCATGTAACTCCTAATTAGAGGTGTACATATGGCTATCATGGAAATATTCTCCCACACCCAAATGTGTAGAAGAGTCACACTACATCCCAAGCTCCGTCCTCCCTTGTACACCACCATGTGCATAGCCTAGTATAGTTGTGCTAGCATGTATGATCCCCAAGCATACACCACCATTTCTTTCATTGTCCTCTCCAAGACGTGTGACCATCTATTCAAGAAACCTCATGACCTATTATGTATCAATAGTTTTTTGATCAATCTTTCTATGTGCAGAGGTATGGATGATATAATCTCCATCCACATTGCCAAGTCCATCTCTATGGCCCTCATTGACAAGTCATCTATCATGAACACATGCTATAAATATGACTACCACATAATCAAATCATACTCCACTAGCTCATTATAGATTAGAATCCACATAATCCTCCATACATCCTCTAAAGTGATCATCATCTCCCCAATTGGTAGTAGAAAGGAGCTAGTATCTCTTTTCCATCTCTTTACCAATCTAGTCATCATGACCCAATGTGCTTGAATAATTGTCCAAAACCTAACCTCATAGAGCCCAACTACCTCCAAGAACTCTCAATCAACATCCATTAATAGTAGATGCAACCTAATTGTAGGGGACTATCTATCCAATGACTGTAGTGGTGACAATTGCTCCTGCATCCACCCAAACCAAGTTATTAACCCCTACCCAAAAACCAAGTGCTAAGTTAGCCCATCCTAGAATAGCCTAGGTGCTAAACCATGCAAGCAAAAATATGCACAAAACACCAATTTTCCCATGCAAGTTCTACCCTAACCCATATGTGTTAATCCACACAAGCACCAAGTCCCATGTACAAGTGCTAAATAGTGTAGACACTACGTGAGCCACACAAGCACTACACTAATTCGAGCTTTTATCAATGCAAGTGCTACCTTAACACAAGTGATATTTTATTAATGCAAGTATTACCCCAACACAAGTGAGCTTTTCTCCATCCAAGCGGACTTTTCTTGCGTAACCACTAATATGGGCACAAGATCTAACTCATTCACATAAGTACTAATCCCATTGTGAAAATATTGATCCATATATTAGTCTCACATTTTCCCAAATTTTCCTCACATTTATGAAACCCTAGACTACCCCAAGGATGTAATTTTTGATACGTATGGATGCTCCTAAGCCCTTTGATTGTTGGTATTGTCTCACTCGCTGCACATAGTGGGTGTGGCATGGTATGTTCACCATATTCTCCTAGCTCCTCTGCATGATTTGTGCTTTGATCTCCTATAGGATCATGGTGAAAATGAGTCTGTATAGCCCCTCTAAGGCTATTTATAGGTCACCCAAGCCCCCTTTAGAGGCCTAGACCCTAGATTTTCCACCATTTACACCTTTTTTGTTACTATTCCTCTATTATGCATCATTTTTCCTCTTCTTTTCATCCTTTCATCCTTATTTTCCATCTGCCATCCATTTTTTCACCTTCTTTTCTTCATTTTGAGAGATCGCCTAGACACCTTTTTTCTAGGTGACCTCTTGAGGGGGCACCATTCCTCCACCTATATTCCATTATTTATTCCAACCGACCAAGGTATGATTTTATTTTCTCTGACACAACACTAAATCGATTAATCGTGACGCCATATCAAAGAGGGGCACAATGTAGACACCCTAAAATTGGTCATCCATTGTATAATAATTAAATAATATTTAAATAATTATTTTTTATAATTGAATATCTTTTCATATTCTTGTAATTAATTAATTATTATCCATCCCCATAACTAATTAAATTACATTTAATTTATTATATTTTCCCTTTCTTCTAAGATATTTTGATTTAATTAACTCAACCATAGCCCCCACTCAATAATTCTTCTAATCCTAATTAATTAATTAATCCTTCATTAACCCCTATTATCATTTTCATCAGTTTTATATTCCTAATAATCCCCTAAACTTGCCATCATGTGACAAGTGTCCCCCTTCGCCAATGCTCACACATGTTTGAGCATGCATGTGTTATCTCACCTCCACCTCATCCGTTGACTTGACCTACCATTGGTTGCTCACAAACATGCAACCACCCTAGCCTTTCCCCTTTCTAACACTTGTCACTTTCCTTGATTTTCTCACCTCTTACCCTTTCCAAAATTCTTCTAGTTGTTAACCTCATGAACCTATGTGTGTGCTCTCTTCCCCATGCCACATGCCATTCTCATAGCCTCTACTTGTCACAAGGATAAACACTCAATCCTCACACTCACTCCCATTAAATTCTAACTCTCAATTGATCATTACATCTTGACCCTCCATTCCTCACACCAAAAAACTATAAATTGAAGGCCTATTCATTTTCATCAATCCACTTGCAATTAATTTCATGATGCTTATTGAATCCTCTAAAATTCATCCTTATGATATTATTATGTTGGTTTGAATAGAGCAATTGAAACTTCAACTCAATTCAATGATTAATCATTTGTGAAGCATATCAAGTGGAGAAGTGTGCACTCCATTTTCACTCAATCAAAGGAGCATGGTGAATCAAGGTAAAACGATTTAGATTACACGCTTTATCTTATATTTTATTTCACTATTTCACTTCCTTCTCTTCAAAATCATCAAATGATAATTAGAAAACCATGAGCTAAACCCACCAAAAATGTGGCACCCAAATCCTTAGCTTAAAAAACCAACACCCAAATCTCAAGTTGAGTCCATGGGCTAAAAATAACATATTCCTTCCACTTGTCATAACCTTGTTATAATCCACTAGGCCTGCGGCTGTTAGCCGTGTCTCTGCTGCGATCTCGGGGGGGTTTTTTTTCCTATGCTTAGGGGTGCGTGCGTTGGCTTGGGGGCCAAATCCTTGTCTGGTTGTGGGAGGACATTTTTGTTTTTTTGTGTTTTGCTACGCCTGACATTTTTGGCGGGTGGTGTTTTGAGATCTGAGACTGGGGGTCTCTTGTTTTGCCTCTCTTTGTTGGTGTGGGTGTGTTACCTAGTCCATGGAGAATCAGGGTTTTGCTTTGTCTCAGAAGTCCTCTAGGGATTTGGAGATGGTAGAGCCGTCTTCTTCGTTGCATGCCAATGGTGAAGATCAGATGGGTAAACCCTTATATAGAGATGGGGTCTCTTCCTCAAAAGGGATGTTTTGAATAAAAAAAGTAAATGGATGCTTGGAAAGATCTGAGGATCGGCCTGTTTTGGTTATTCAACCTGAGCAAGTTTCAGAAGATGTTGAATACTGGTGTAATCATGCCCTTATCTGCAATTTTTTGGGCCTTCGTCTTTCTCTACCGGTGTTGGACTCCTGGGCTCGTCGTGTTTGGAATCCTGAAGGTGATATGGAGATTATTTTGGCAGCTAATAACTATTTTCTGGTCATATTTTCTTGCATGTCGGATAGGAATAGGGCTTTTGAAGGAGGCCCGTATTTCTTTAACCAGGTGGGGCTTTTCATCAAGCCTTGGCACATGGGTTTCAACTTTGCTGAAGAGATCCCCTCACGGGTACCTGTATGGGTTCATTTGCCGAGGCTTCCTTTGGAATTTTGGAGGGAAGATATTCTTCATTCAATTTCAGTGCTGCTTGGCAAACCTGTGGGATCAGCTACACAAACTCAAGATCGTAAGGTAATTTCTTTTGCCTGTATTTGTGTAGAAGTCGATTTAAATAATCCGTTACCAGACTCTATGGAAATCCGCATGGGATCTTCTTCTTGGATCGAACAGCTAGATTATGAGACCCTCCCTTTTAGATGCCGAATTTGTCATGAATATGGTCACTTACACCGCAAATGTCCCAGATTTAAACCCTCCCTCTTGGCTGCCTCTGGACCTTCTAAGGGGGACAAGGGGAAGGATCCTGTGCCTAATGAACCTATAGATAATGAGGGATTTATTCAGGTTAAGTCCCGTAACAAAGGCAAGGGTAAGAAGAGAACTTGGTTGGATAGTCACAATGATGGCACTTTTAATAGATTTGATGTTTTGGAAGATTTGGCCTAGGAGAAAGGTATTACAGTTGAGCTCTCTTCTGGGGCTAAGGGTATGCATGAAGGTTAGGATGAGGATGCAAAGAAGGAGGATCAAAGTGTTTCTCTAGGGGACCTTCCAGCTGATCAGATTGCTCAGGATCTACCTTCTCAAGTTCAGGATGTCAGGGATCTCCAGGAGTCACAAGCTCCAAAGGGAGCTGTTGTGATGGTTCCTGACCCCCCTGCTCCTAAGGGGGCCTCAGACCCTATGAAGGGTAACAAAGCCCCTCCTGTTTTAGGCTTACACCAAAAATCCTTTAAAAAGGGGCCTCTTGATAAACCGTTAAGGGGTGGCAGGAAGACTGATCAAGAGAAGGTCAAGATTATTGGGGATACTTTGGTTGAGTCTGGGTCTATGAAGCCCATTGATTCCCACTTCTCCTCCCCCCATAAATGATTGTTTTATCATGGAATGTTAGGGGGTTGAATAGCATCCCTAGACAAAAGGCTATTCGCAAATTAATTGAATCTCAGTCTCTCGATGTGGTTTTTATTCAGGAAACAAAGCTTACAGTGGATGGTTTGGCTAATTGTGCTTCGCACATCTGGCCCTAGGGAAATTGGTAGGGGGTGGGTGCATTGAACAATTCGAGGGGGATGGCTTGCTTCTGGAATCTGAGGAAAGTGCTCCTATTATGGTGGATTTCTAGTCGGTCTTCTATCTCTTTGGTAGCCTCTTGTTTTGTGACTGGAGAAAGGTGCCTCTTATCTAATATTTATGCTCCTACTAATCTTTTAAGGTAAGTCAAATCTCTGGGCCCACATCAAATTCATTCAGGCCTTAGACCCGTTTCTCCCATGGATTATGGTCGGTGATTTTAATGTTGTTACAGGCCTGGATGAAAAACGAGGAGGGTTAGCCAAGTTGGACCCCTCTGCAGATCTACTCAGGGATATGATTGGTTCCTTGAATCTTATTGATGTGAAGCCAACCAATGGTGTCTTCACATGGAATAATAGGAGGTGTGGTGTTGAGGCTATCTCGGAAAGACTCGATAGATTTTTGGTTTCCTGCTATTGGATGAACAGTAGGTTGATCACCAGCTCAGAAATTCTTGATTGGAGAGGCTCCTACCATTGGCCTATCAAGCTCTCTGTCACCACGTATGGAGTCACCAAAAACCCTTCTTTCAAATTTTAGCTAATGTGGTTAAGAGATCAGTCTTTGCATGATCTTATGTTGGATTGGTGGTATGAGGGGATGCCTGCTCATGGGACGACCATGTTTTCTTTTTGTAAGAGGCTTCAACATGTGAAGTATAGGCTTAAGAGATGGAATAAATGTTTTGGGAACCTCCATGCTTAGAAGATGGCTACTCAGTTTAAGTTGGATAACATCACTCGTATGATTCGAGACCAAGGGCTGACCTCTGATCTAAGTAAAGCTGAGTCCTTGGCTCTTAAGGGTTTAAAAGAGTGGGAGCTCCAGGAGGAGATCTTTTGGAAGCAAAAATCTCGTGTTGATTGGCTGCAGGAGGGGATAGGAACACTACTTTCTTTCATAATTCGGTTAAGGCTCGGAGGCAGGGAAATTCTATCCCCTCTTTGGTTTCGCCTGAAGGGGCTCAACTCTCTTCCTGTGTTGATATGTCCAAGGCTACGGTCAATTATTTTTCAAACCTTTTTTCTAGAGAGGATCTTGCAACTGGGAATGAGGAGAGGGCCATCTTGGATTGTATTCCCCACTTGGTCTCTACTGAGATGAATGGGGCTCTCTTATGTCCTATATTGTTACCTGAATTGGAGAAAGTGGTGTTTAACATGAAAAAAGGTAAGGCTCCCAACCCAGATGGGTTTCCTATTGAGTTCTTCCAAGAGTTCTGGGAAATAGTAAAGTTTGATCTCCTCGCGGTGGTTCAAGAATCTCACAAGAACAAAAAGATGCTCAAGTCCATGAATTCTACTTTCTTGGCTCTCATACCTAAGAAGAAGGGGGCTAATCAGTTGGTTCAATTTAGACCTATTGCGCTTTGTAATGTTGTTTACAAGATCATCACCAAATTGATTACGGAGAGACTCAAACCACTCCTCGGTTCTCTAATTTCTCCTGAGCAGGGGGGTTTTGTTGAAGGAAGACAAATTTTGGATGGTGTTGTGATTGCTATGGAAGCTATTCATTCTATGGCTAACTCTAAGGAGAAGGCTATGTTTATGAAACTTGACATGGCTAAAGCTTATGATCGGGTGAGCTGGGAGTTCTTATAGAAAATCCTCTTGGCGTTTGGCTTCGATGTGGAGTGGGTGACTTGGGTTCTTAGTTGTGTGACCTCATCCTCCTTCTCTATTCTCATTAATGGGGAGCCTTCAGATTTGTTTAGTACTTCTCGGGGACTTTGACAAGGGGATCCTTTATCTCCTTATTTATTCATTATCATGGCAGAGGGTCTGGGAAGATTCATTAAATCTCAGGTGAGGCAGGGTCTTATCCAAGGTTGGAGCTGGAACAATTCTCTTCCTTCCTACTCTCATCTTCAGTTTGTGGATGATACTGCGTTGATGGGCATGGCTCGAATTAGTGAGGCAGTGAACTTCAGGAGTGCCTTAGACATCTATTTGAAGGCTTCAGGTCAGTGCATTAATGATGAAAAATCATCCATTTATTTCTTTAATACCCCTCAGCTTATTCAAAGCAGGATTAATAGGATCCTTAGATTTCAGATCGGTTCTCTTCCCTTGATGTACCTTGGGATCCCTTTGGCTTTGGGATCTCAACGTAGAGATTACTGGCAGGGAATTTTGGATAAATTCTGGAGTAAGCTTAGTCATTGGACTTTCAAATGGTTATCTTCTGCTGGGAGAGTGGTTCTTCTAAAGACTGTGGTACAATCTCTCCCCATTTACAGGTGTTGTGTGCAGGTTCCCCCTTCCACCTTTGTGAGGGATTTTGATGCTTTGTCCTGGCAATTCCTTTGGTTAGGCAACCTTCTCTCCTCGAAGTGGAGTTTAGTCAAGTGGGAGTGTGTCTGCAGGCCGAAGCATGTTGGGGGCCTGGTCTTAGGTCTATGGCTCTTGTTGTCACAGTCTTGGCAGCCAAGCTATACTGGAGGTGGTGCAACAATCAGGAGCAAGACTGGGCCAGGATTCTTGCTCACAAGTATCTTCCTAGTGCTGATAGTTTTGATGTGCCACGACTTGCTTTGTTGGGTAAAAGTTCTTGTATTTGGGATACCCTTAAGAAGGGCACTCGGTTGATGAAGGAGGGTCTCTTCTGGATTTGTAATAGAGGCTCTGATGCACTTTTTTGGCAGGACTCTTGGGATGGCCACCCTCCCATTCTTTCTAGTTTCCCTCAGCTTTGGCCTCTGTACCATATTTTTTTTGAGGTGGGTTGGATTAAGGTGGAACATTTTAAAACAGTCAAGCGAATTGGTCAGGCGATGGTGGCTTGTTGGAAGGACCCGCAGGAGTGGCCCATGGGTGGTTCAGATGAGGATCGTGCTGTTCTTATTAGAGTTTTGGAGGGCAAGCTTTGCAACTCCCTTAATGAGAGGGATGTTTTGGCTTGGAGTCCGAGCCCAAAAGGTAAATTTTCAGTTGCTTAAGGCTATGCTATGCTTGACAAGAACTTACATGGTCCTACTGAGGTGCACTGGTGGAAGAAGGTTTGGGACAACTTTTCTTGGCCCAAATGTAATTTTTTCTTATGGTTGGTTGCTCAGAAGAAGTGCCTCACTTGGGATAATCTATGAAAGCGCGGCTTTCAGGGACCTTCTATCTGCTTCCTTTGTTCGCACAGTGAGGAATGTACTTCTCACTTGTTCTTTCTTTGCCCTTTTTCTAAAGAGATATGGCATAGATGGTGGGAGGCTTGGCATCATGGTTGTATTCATGCTACCTCCCTAATTGATTTTTGGGAAAGTCTTGGCAAGTCTCTTGCAAAGACTTCTTTCTTGCAGGTGGCCTGGTCTGTTGGGCCTATTTTGATTCTTTGGAACCTTTGGCTGGAGAGGAACCATAGAGTTTTTTGTGGTTCCAAATTGGGAAGTTTTCAATTGTGGAAGAAGATAATTAGCAGGCTTCAGGAGACTATTTCTGCTAAGTGCGATATGACTGAAAATACTGATCATGGTGACCTTGCTATTTTGCGGAATTTGAACCTGGGGGATAATAGAAGGGGAAACATTGTTGGGAGAAGACCCTGTCATGCCAGGTAACGGGTCTGTCGAGATGGGAGGTGGTCACCTCCCCCTGAGGGGGTTCTTAAGATTAATACTGATGGTTCTTCCCGTGGGAACCCTGGTCATGCTAGGGTCGGGGGTATTGGTAGAGGTAATGATGGCGGTGCGATTTTTTTCTTTTCTATTTACAAGGGTCAACACTCTAATAATCTGATGGAGGCCCTTGCTATTAAGATTGCTATTGAGCATGGCAGCTCTTTAGGCTGGAGGAGGATCATTTGTGAGTCTGATTCTCAAATTGTGGTGGATATGCTAAACAACCAGAGGTTGGATGATGTTAGTTGGCATTTAGCCTCTATTGTCAGACAGATTCTGAGTCTTTGCAGTTCCTTGGTTTCTCTCTCCTTTTGTCACATCCCTAGAGAATGGAACAGAGTGGCTGATCGTCTGGTGAAGTGGGCCTTTGAGAATGTGGATGGCTGGGATATTAGTGGAAGGGAGGAGTTACCTTTTGATTATCATGAGACCTTAGAGAGGTTATTAGTGGAAGATAGGAATATGTAATGTGGTGATTGGTTGTTCTGGTGGTGGTCTTGGTTTGGTGGGCCTCTGGCCTTTGCTTTGTACTTTGGTTTTGTTTGAATAAAATTTTTACCCCTTCCTTTTAAAAAAAAACCTTGTTATAATCCACTCATCAAAGTGGGTGTTCTATTTTGGTTCTATTGGTTCCAATCAAAGATGCCTTATGAGGTGTCATAACACACATCATAAGTTGGTCAACAATTGTAACTTCCCCTTACAACTCTTTTATGTGTCTAACACATTTTTAAATTTCTTATGCAAAATTTAAAGATGTTGCACTTTTTGATTTAGGAGGCCAATTGGGCCTTTTATTTAATCGTAGAGCTTGAAGACACCTACACAACAAGCACCCTTAAAAGTGTGTTGGACAACTCATAATATCTATTCTAGTAAAAAACCAACTTTATAGCCCAAAAAATGAGCTTTTCTATTTTCTATTCCAAAAATTACACTTTTTATAATTTTATCATTAGGAGCAAGGTTGAGACACCTTTCCTAACAATTGTTAATTCTCACTTTGTTCTATCTCATCATGCAGTGTTAAAATATATTGCTAAGTACGTAGCAAAAGCATAGCGTTGATTCACAAGCTATCACCAACTTTTGAAAAGCATCTTAGGAAACATTGACTCAAAAATGCTAGCTTCTATTGTATTTTGCAAGTTTCTATTTGGGAGTGTTCTTGATTATGATATTGAAATGAATAAGAGTTGTATCACATAGTGTTAAAACTATCACTAAAAAAATGTAGTGTTTCCTTTGTTTCATTGATAGATATATAAGCGAATGTACAACAATAAACATAAAAAACATAGATTGCCAAGGTCTTACCTCCACATTTGTGTCAATACTTTGTAGATTGTCAAATCTATAAATATCACCTACATTCTTGTTTCAAAGATATGCATGTACAGGGAAAAAACATGTATGCAATCCTAAGTAAGCAAGAGGAAGTCTAAAAAAATGACTACAAATAATTCCTAGAAATCTAATTCCTATATCTTAATATGAAATGATTTCAAATTTATATTCCAACTTTACGATAAAATTAACATCAAATATGTTTTCACATAAATTTTATTTCTAATTATTTTTGAGTTGCTTTGTAATAAAAAATGCATTTATTTTTAACAAGAGTATATAAGAATTAAAGATTTCAATTAATTTAATACATAAATAAATCATAAACAAATTTTACATAATTTTATTCAAAAAAAATATAAAATTATTACGATAATTTCATCATACGTTTTTATATTATTTTACATATAATTAAAAATTCGATTATAAAAATATCTCTTGCAAAATTTCTGTAATTGTTAGTCCTCATTCTTAGGATATTAAATATATTGATATAATATTAAATAAAAATATATATTTATACACACTTCCCTATCTTACATCATTCCCACGCCTGTGCTGCCCTCTGCCGCTGCCGCTGCCGCTGCCGCCACTCCGAAGAAGATTGGAAAAAAAGGAAACGAAATATCTATATAAGACTAGTAGGTAAGACTCGCATAAACCACGCTCACTAAATTTTAAAAGACACAAGATCAGATGCTACAATTGCCCGAACTGGAAATGTGAAGCCACTATAAAGTAGTAAGTAATCCTGGCCAATGTGGACCCCCTGATGACCGACAAAACGATTCAGAACGGTCGAAAGATCGCAGTTTTGCCAAATTGGGCCGAGAATATTTTCTGACAAAAAACATTAAAGCCACATAGAATTGCTGAGACACCATAGCACAGGAAGGGCGCAGATCATATGGAGACCATGGATCCACTGCCCAGCCCCAAATTATCGACACTAAACAACAACATAAATTCCTCTTCAGCTGAAGAATTCCCTTTCATGGAACTGGGAACCATAGAGAATGAAAATGTTGCCAGCGATATTTGTGAGGGGGCCGATCCTTCTCTGCCCTTACAATTACCGCAAACTCCCAAGCCAACCGATTATTTTCAGGTGAATTTAATTTCCTTCTTTTACCCTTTTCTAATTTCAAAAAATTAAATTATTTTGCTTTATTTTTCGAATTTATTTACAATTACTATAAACTTCCAAGGCAATCGAATTTTTTCGGGTGAATTTGAATTCCTTATTTTATCCTTTCTATTTCAAAAAAAAAGAATAGTTTACTTTACTTTTCGAATTTTTCTCGGTGTCATTTAAATCTTTTTCTAGTTTCCTAGATACAAAGGATTGTTGTGCAGGTTTTTCCCTGTATTGTATTGTACATAATTGCATAGATTGTAATTCAGATGTAACAGAGCATGAAATTAATTTCCTTCTAGCATGCCCGCCACGCCTAATATTATAGTCTCCTTTCTGCTTTAATTCTGCTTTCTCCATGACACATGCATTAACTAGGATAAATGGCATCTCCTTTTGAATTATTTTTTCTTTAATATACTGAACTTGGCATTTTGTTTTTAAAGTGATTGATTTTGGCATGAAAACATAGACTTGGGCACAATTTTGAGGTGCCAATGCCACCCAAAAAGTGCAACATAACTTTAATATGTTTGTTTTACTTAGGCACTTTTTTACTTAAAGGACTGCCAGTCATGTCAACTTTCAATTGGCATTGTCCTCTACAAAGCCTGCCGTTGTATGCTTTTTTCCTTGTCTTTACAACTGAGCATGGTTTCCTTGCCTCATTGTCATCCTTGGTCAAATCTTTTAATTGGTAATGCTATTGAAAAACTAAGTTTTCATTTGCTGTTGTGGTCGAATCACCATTTTGGAATTGTGTTACCAATAAAAAAGCTGTGACTTGGTCTTTGTTTTAACTTGATTTCATACTTGGGGCACTTTCCCTTGAGGTTAGCCACTCGAGTCCATATTTCCTTGGTATTGCCAGCTAAAAGATGTGATTTTACATAATACTTAAACTCATTCTTGTCTTGTTGCGATTTTACCATCCCTTTGCCACTTTGGTACCTTTGTTAATTGGCTCAAGCATCCATAAAGTGCAACAGTTAAATGCATTTCTTCTTTGGCTCACTTTCACCTCTTAGCCACTTTTTTGCCATTTTTGATTTGGTTTGACTGCTGAATAAGTGTGACCCATTGTCATTTTACTTGGGCTTCAATTCTTTGGTAGGGTTTTGACTATTCTCACCAATTTTGAAGTAGATTTCTTGTTGGTTGGTGCCACTTGAAGATGTGCCACATCCTTGACACTCAGCCTCTTCTCGGTTAGGCCTTATTTCCTTATCAATTTTGCCACTTTATGTAAGCATGAAATCAGATGACATTGCTCTTGTTGTATTCCTTTATACTTGCCATTTGCTGTCTTGTGTTGATAATGCTTCTCGAAGAAGATGCTGAAATAGTTCCATTTGCCAACTCTAGTGATCTTGGATTCCACTTAGTGATTGCCATCTCCTCATTCCATTGCTAGAGCTATCATCAATCAAGAAACATTTTCAACTTGGAAAGCTCAATCTTGGTCAACCTTCAAAACTTGTTAGTTGAAAAACAAGACTAAGACAAAACCATTTCACAACTTGACACAAGATAAATTTAGCTAGCAATTGACAATACAACAAGAAAGAATTGACTATAGGCAAATTTTTGTAGGGGTATCAACAGTGTACCAACAAATACTAAATAACTAAACCCCAACACTAGAAATTTAGAATGAAGGCACAAAATCTTTAGGAAAATTGTGACGGACTTGTGAAATTTAGCTGATATGTTCGCTAAACTTGATCAATCCTCACTCCCAAATGCCTACAAACAAATGCTCAATGCTCCAATATGTTGAAAAGCTCAAATACTCAAAAAATGGTGCAAATATAGTGAAAATGAGTGTTTTTTGGGCCGAACTGATCTATTCTTGTGGCCAAATGAGTTTCTGAGTCAAAGTCACAAGTCTTTGCTTGGTTTTTGAGTGGATTTTTGGTGGGTACTTTCCAAAATTCAGCAGCGAGTTACTTGCCAAGTAGTTTCAACTCATGAGTACTCACAAGGTAGGAAGTAATTGCATGGTTTTTAAATTGAAGCACAATAATCAAGTAAATACAATAGGATAGGACCTCCTTGTCTCTATCTAGAGATGCCATATGATTCCAACATTGTTAATAGTCTTCCCCATGTAGCATGCTCTTGGGTCACAACCTTGACTACACATAGTCTCTCAAATAAGGTGGAGGGCCAACCTTGTCATTCCTTTTGATTATTTAGGAGAATATACAAGAAGAAGATTGTAACCAATCTGATTTCCCTATTTCTATGAGTAGTTGTTTCAGGAATTTGAATGGATTGGATAAGGCCTCCATAAGCCCCACCATTCCATCCGATTTCCTAAACAACTAGACCACGAAGAAACAACACGATCTAAAAACAATTCATACAAAAAATGAATACTTGAACGAATACTTGAACATATATACATAACACAATATGGGTTGCACACATGCTTCATCATAGATTACACAAGCTCAAGTTCAGTCATGCCAAAAGGCTGTAGGACAAAGAAAGAGATACACATGATGAGCCACTTGTCAACTCTAGCTGTAGGAAAAATTATATCATGTTAATTCGATATCAATTATTTCAAAACTGGTATTCAAACTTTGACTAGCAATGCCACTAGAAATAATTTGGCACTTAACTATCAAAGTTCATATTACCGTGTAGATCCGATTCACTACTTGGGTTTTGTCTTACCCTAGTTTTCATTGCCCAAGTCATATGTCCTCATTACTTAGGGTTTTCAAGAATTGACAATTCATCAAGACAACTATATAAAGGAATGAAGTCCACACCAACACATATCTAAGTAAGGTTAGTCATGCCAAAAAGCTCATATCCCCGTTTCCTCCTAGTACATGTAATGTCCCCGATTTCGAAATAGTCATCACTGAATTAATTAAATATTAAATTGTCCTAAAATAATATTTGTGGATGTTTATATTTAATTAATTAATAAAGGTTAAAGTGACTTTATTAAATAATATGCTCAAATATTAAATAAGGTTACTTTTTGTTGGCAAAAAAATTAATATTTAAATATTGAAAAGTGGTGGACTATAAAAGGTGGTGAAAGGAATTCATTGAGATATTTTTTTGGCAAATTTATTATCAGAAATTTGGAGAGCTTGGCTTTTAGGAGCTTGAGGACGAAAACCCTCGGGTTTGGAGGATTGGACAAAAACCCAAATCCTTCAATAGGAAGATTCATCTCGGAATTTGCACAAAGTTTCAAAGTAGTTTGGCAGATTTTTCGGAATTTGTGAAGTTTTTCAATGAAGACAAATTTCAAAGAATAGTTTTATTTTAGAAGATGTTCTTCGGAATATTTAGAGTTTCATTTGGTATCTAGTTGAAGGTTGTATGAATAAATGTGTTCAGGTACATTTTATGAATTAGTTATTGCTATGTCTCAGACTGAGTACAGTATTATTATTTTAGTGTTGAAGGGTTGATACCATCCTAGGCGGTGCAACCAGCTTAGTTAATGATTCGATATATATCAAAACTTTTAAAGAGCTCAATGTTGTGAAGATTGCCAAATATTATTGTGATTTGAAATAGGGTCGAGATTTGTGTTGTCATCATCTCCACATTAGGAAGAGGTCACGCTAGCTAGATTCCCAATATTATAAGCGCTAGCCATGGTGTTTGAGTAATTGGGCTATTGTAATTTCAATGCCACAATTTTGGATTCACAAATGGATACCTAAGTCATGAGTGATACAAAGGGGAGTGTTTTAGGAAATAAATACTAAAGTCTTTGTTACTGCCGCCTTTGGAGAATCGGGTGTGGAGTGAATGAATGCGATTAGTATGGAGTGAATGAATGCGGTTAGTGTGGAACATCACCGCCACTTCTACGTTAGCATTAAGGGAGCACCCAACCAAGTATGAACACCCTATGGTACCTTGATAAAGGTTGGATCAAATTCACAAATTATTTACAAGGTTGCATATCAAGAAATAGGGACATGTCACTATTAAAGGGAGGCATATAAAGAAATAAGGAGTCATGCATTCATTGAGCCATATGTGGTTCCATTGAGGTCATATACATTTACAAAGTCACTCCAAACAGGTTGCAAGGGATGAAAGACTAAGTTGTTGAACACTTGAGCATTGAATCATAGCTTCAAAATACTTTTGCCATATTGTTGCTATGACAAACTATTATCAATGAACAAATGAAGGTCAAATCCGAGTTGATTACTTCACGGGTTTATTCTAAATAAACTTCTTTACTTACCAGTGAAGTATATGAATGAAATGTCATATGATTAGTGTCAGCATTGTTTTGTTCCATTGTTTGTCGTATTCATTTTCACTATCTATATTTATACGAGTTTCACTCTACAACAAATTTGCAAAACAAAGAAACCAAAACATCTCAGCTCAACAACATTCAAATTGAAAAATAAAGATTGCTGCAACAAAAGGTACCATGAAAAACTCAAAGTATACAATTGTGTGATAAAATATCTATCCTTAAACTTGAAGAAAGAGGTGATCTTTGAGTCAGGTTTAGCAAGGGATTTTACAGTGGTATCAGAGCCAAAATCTTGCCAGCCTGGAGGGTTATGTACACCAGTGACAAGGCTAGACATTGCATTGAAAGAGAACAAAAGCGTAGACAATTTCAGTTTGCAGAACCTTATCCAGAAGAGGATACATTCTCAATTGCTTTAGCAGCAAGGAAACCGCTTAGAGTTGCACATAATAGTGGGAAAATGGTAGGTTCAGGTAGTGAGAGTCCTTGGGATAGGACAAATAGAAGAGATAATGACAATGTTCAAAATATATTGAATGACTTAGCCAGGGGCTAGCAGTAGATGATGCAACAATTTATGCAAACTTAATAGTAATTAATCATAGCCATTGGTTAGATGTCTCAGGACATGAATTCTTTAACGGTGAATCAAATTGCTATAGGTGAAGGTAGCAATGCAGGTAATGATATTCCATGAGGTGTTACTATAGTTGGGTCACATAGACCTTTTCAGCCTACTTTCACACCTAGGGAGGAGGAGGAAGAAGCTCCATAGGAAGAGGAACAACCATTGGTTGATGAGGTATTGGTGGTTTATGATGAGTGCCAGACACTTCCTCATGTAGTTAGAAATGAAATAACATTGAACCAATTCATGATTCGGCATAAGAATAGGAGGAGAACACAATAGGAGTAGAGACCTCGAGGCCCACATAAGGAGTATAAGCATGCTTTAAGCAAACTCACTCTTCCTAACTTTGATGGTAGTGGGAAAAGCAAAGCTCGACACGTGTTTGGATACACATGTTGGACACATTCTTGATGCTCAAACCCATGTCGGAAGCAGAAGCAAGTAAATTTGCAACATTACATTTGGAGGGACTTGCATATGATTGGTGGCATCATGGTTTAGTGACACAAAACCATGCATTAATTCAGTCCCATGATGAGTTTAGCAACAAATTAATTGCTCTATTCGATAGGAAGGATGTGGAGGTGCACTTCTAGGAGTTGGCAATGATTAGATAGCACGAGGATGTTGACAGTTACATCACTGAGTTTCAGAAGGTGGCTGTTATGGTTCTTGACATGTCAAAGAGGAGAGTAGTAATGCTGTTCACTGAAGGTTTGCATCATAATTTGAGAGGCTTGGTGAAGGCTTTCAAGCCTGATACTCTATAGGATGTGATCTAGATGGCGATTGACCTTGAGACTACACATCCTACACAACCCTAAAAGAAGAGTTTCAAAGCTAATAAGCCATAACACAAACCAGATGGGAGAACTCCCAATAAGCCTAATCCTACAATATCTAAGATGGATTTTGAAACAAGGAATGAATTGTGTAGGAAGAAGTTATGCATCACTTGTAAGGAACCATGGGAATCTGTTCACAGGTGCCTTGGGAAAGGCAAAGCACATTAGGTAGAGGTTATCTTTGATATTGATGAGGAGGTTGTAGACATGAGCTCAGAAAGTGAACATGAGGAGCGGTCACTAGAGCACAGTGATGCTAATACAAAAGGTTTGGGGCATGGAACTATTGCTTCATCATTAGGGGTTCCTAAGTACTACCTTTTTAGAGTGAGGGAGTTTTGAGTGGAGAGCGGGTTAGTTGTTTGGTGTATAGCGGGGCGACTCATAATTTCATTAGTGATGGTCTAGTGGTGAAAAGAGGATTGTAGGTTGAGGATTTTCTAGGATTTAGTATCATGATGGCTAATGGTTTCAAAATGAGTTGCACTAGGAAGGTTACGCAGTTGAACATTCATGTAACAACCCAAATCCATACGTCAAATAAAATTCTCATAATTTACATCCTACAAGTATGTAAACGTGTTAACATGACATTGCAATAAAATTTTTCCTTTTCTTTATTGATAATACATGAACATATTGCCATATCAATTTACAATAAAGATTCCATTTCAATATAATAACTTCACAAGTACATGAAACAAGAATACATACCTTAACTAACATAACTCCAATTAGAACAAATAGTAGTAAGAAGGTCTAGGAGATCGTCCTTTCAAATCTTGGTACATTGACTGCTTGTTGTGGAGGAGAAACATCACTTGGGCGCTTTTCCGCCAACCACGGACTTATAATGCGGTCCCCCGCACACCTATCTTTTGATAGATGGCCCTCCCTTCGATTAAGAGATTGGTAGGGTATCCTTTAACGATTACCAATTGAGCATAGTGTTGTGTTCCTACATAACTAGGTCCTGTGCATACGGCAACTCTTGAACTAGTATTTAATACATGATACAATGAATTGATAGTGTAGTCTCAACTATCTCACACCTAAGTGGATGTCGTACATTTCACTGCTTTGGCCAAAGTATTCTCATTCAATACTTCGAATGAAGATCATCTATCATATACACTACTCAGGGTCGATTAGCCTTAAGGCTTCCTTACACTACGCATACGTTTAGTCCTTCATTGGATAATACGTACCCTAGACATCCTACATCAGACTAATTACTAGAAACGAAAACAACATAAGAAGTAATCACAATTTCCCCTCCTATACTGGACATTTTCATCCTAGGAGTTTCATAAGCTTAACTAAGTTATTATAATAACTTAAGCTGTGATCATTACTTATTTCAATGCCTTCATTTCCGTCCTAGTATTTAGTAACTACTTAAAGCATATTCTCCTTATATGGAGATCATACAAGTAATGCAATTCACTCAATATGCAACCTTTAATCTTTATACAATTTGCTTCCTAAGTACAAATAGGTAAAGCAATTCATAAAACAACTCATTCTTTCTTTCACACAGAAATACAGCTATGATTGTCTTTCGACCTATGCACAACAATAAACACAAAGATTCCGTTTTAATTAAAAATTCAAGAATTGAATAGATAATAGAAGAATATCCCATGCCTGTTCTCAAAGCTTTCCTTCAAAGGAGATGTCTTAGCACTTTTGGATGACTGGCAATTCCTTCTCAAGGTGCAGACTTCCCTTCTCAGATTTACTCCCAGGTGCCTCTTCTCACTCAAAATGTAAACATTTAGAAATTGATACTCTCAACTTTCAAAATTAAAGATTGCTCTCAGTAAAAGAAAAACTCTCAGTAAATAGAAAGCTCACAGCAATATGGTTGCTCTCAGGAAATATGAGTAATTTCGAATTCCAAAAAGCAGTAGAGAAGAATGGCCAAGGAAGCTTTATATAGAGTCCCATGCACAACAAAATCCTCTTCTCTAGGCATGCAAACTGCCAAAACAGAGATTTGAACAATTCCATGGTGAAATGTGGCAAATTCCTGAGGTGAATCGACCTCCTTTATTAACAGCAAACAAAGAATGATTCAAATTGCATATGGTGAAATTCCGTGAGTTGACACCTCTCAGGCGTCCTCTGATTTCATGCGATTTCCAGATATCTCTGATTAATGATTCATTTTTGAAGAATGGGCCAAGGTTTCCTTCTTGCCATTGTGCGAAAATTCGTGGCAAAGAAGACACATCTGCCTGCGTATGGAGAGTCTAGAAAATGGAGTTCGCCTATCTCTCGTGTGCGACTCTCTTTCTCTGTGCAACCTTTATTTTTATCTCTTTCAAATGTTTAATAAAGTTTTTATATATATATATATTAATATATACACATTTACATATTTATTTGGTAAATACATATATTGCGAGCTAGTCAGCATACTTTCAATATACATATCTATGAATATGTGTATATGTAAATTCCAAGGCAATATTAGAATAATATTATAATATCCACAGATAATAGGTAGCGTGTGTATGTATATACATGTATATCCTCGTATATACCACAGTGTACACGTATGTGTATGTATACCATATCGACACATACGTATGGGCATATCCATCTGCTGATCATACGTTTGTATCGATATGTATATACATCCGGATACGTGTACATACTATATACATGTGTACAGATACCCACTCAACCTATACTCACTTATATGCATTCACGTTTTCCACACAATGATTATAGCACAGTAAGTCAGATAAATAAATAAACATCACTCACAAAGCACAAAGAAGTAAACAAGACTCCTAAGCCTATGGATGAGTTATCAAGACCAACTTAATTGACTTGGTTCCTCCAAACCTATAATGATGTGTGTGTATGCTCAATTGGTTCTCATTATTGTTTACCTGACCAAGCTCCTCCCCGAGTGATATTTTTCCTCTGCCTGGAGGAATGGTCCTCTTACCTACACACGATGACACGACAATGTGAGTCATATGCTCACAACAAAGCAGTATACATGAAACATCTCAAAAGTTAGATTATTCACAAATCAATAACCTTCTATTCTCCTTTATGCAGTATTTCACCAAGAATAACATCAAATGAAACAACATTCATATTGAAAACAAGGTACAAGCATCATTAATTCACCTCCAGAATTCACATTTCATTCACATTTACTTTATCTAGTAATGGTAAATAGTTACGTCACAATTTGGGATGTAACAATTCAGTTCAATGACTATAGTAATTGACGACTTCTACATGATCAGGATTGGTGAAATCGATGTTGTCTTGGGAATCTAGTGGTTGCATTCACTTGGTAGATACAGTCAGGATTTTGAGACGATGGAGTTGGAGCTTATGTTAGATGGGAAGAAGATAGTGTTGAGAGCTTTGGTAGATGGGGTGCCGAAGGTAGTGACAACAATGAAAATGGAGGCTTTGCTTGGATGTGGTGAGGTTGCAAGGACAACTCCATACTTTATGACTTCCAAATCTTCTTTGAGTGATGACAGGAAATATTAGGTGGATGATAGTGGTAAGAGTCAGTATCTTGTGGATATCCCAGATTTAAGAGCCAAGTATGGGATGGCATTAGGGAATCCAAGGCTCACACAAGGCATGACATTTCAAGATGGGATTATTATTCCTTGCTTCCTAAGGACAACACTTCATATCACATTGGAAGGACTCAAGGTGAGAGAATTTTCAGATTTGGTTCAAGAATTTTCATCTCACATAGAGATGTCTGGTGGCTCTCCAATATTGCTAAGCATAAAATTTTCAGATTTAGCATTGATGACTGTAGTTGATTACTTGGGGTTGCGTTCATGAAATTGTTCACTTTTGTACGTGGAGTTTGATTGACAATGCTTTTGAGACTTTGGATTCATGGATTTGCATGATTGTGAGAGTGCTTCACAAGGCAAAGCAGGGAGTTAGAATTGTGGATTTTGGCTGTATTAGAGTGGAGCATCGAATTTGTGGTGGAGCTTTGATGCGATTGATATGAGATCTTGGTAATTGGTCATGGTATACATATATAGATTGCTTGGGGACAAGTAATCTTCGGGAAGGGAGGATTGTAATGTCCTCGATTTCCGAATAGTCACCACTAAGTTAAATTAATTAATTAAATAGTAAATTGTCCTAAAATAATATTTGTGGGCATTTATATTTAATTAATTAATAAAAAATTAAAGTGACTTTATTAAATAATATGCTCAAATATTAAATAAGGTTACTTTACATTGGCAAAATATTTAATATTTAAATATTAAAAAGGTGGTAAAAAGAATTCATTGAGATTTTTTTTGGAAAATTTATTATTGGGAATTTGGAGAGCTTGGCTTTCAGGAGCTTGAGAACGAAAACCCTTGGGTTCAGAGGATTGGACGAAAACCCAAATCCTTCTATAGGTGGATTCATCTTGGAATTCACACAAAGTTTCGTAATGGTTCAACAGATTGTTCAAAATTTATTTAGTCTTTAGTGAAGACAAATTTCAGAGAATAGTTTTATTTCAGAAGATGAAGTTCTTCAAAATATTTAGGGTTTCATTTGGTGTCTAGTTGAAGGTTGTCTGAATAAATGTGTTTAGGTACATTTTATGAATTAGTTATTACTATGTCTCAGAATGAGTACAGTATTATTATTTTAGTGTTGAAGGTTTGATACCATCCTGGGCGGTGCAACCAACTTAGTTAATGATTCCATATATATCAAAACTTTTAAAGAGCTCTATGTTTTGAAGATTGCCAAATATTATTGTCATTTGAAATAGGGTCGATATTTGTGTTGTCATTAGCCCCACATCAAAAAGAGGTAGCGCCAATTTGAAGAAGTGCCGACTCTTTAGCAGCTAGATTCTCAATATTATAAGCGCCAACCATGGTTTTTGAGTAGTCGGGCTATTGTAATTTCAATGCCACAATTTTGGATTCACGAATGGACGCCTAAGTCGTGAGTGATACAAAGGGGAGTGATTCAATAAAGAAATAAATTATACATCATTGTATAATTTACCACCTTGAACATGATAAACCAACCATAATACAAGCTATAAGTACCACCTTGGCAAAATAGGCGAATAAAATGATGGTCTCAACTCACGTCCTTCAAGTTTGGTTCATAGAATGGTATTATACCATGCAGACCTGATTGGTTGCCCTTTACAGGGTCTTCTTTCATTGTCTTGAGGCCTCAATAACACTTAATACATTCTTTGAAAACAATGATGAATACACATAGAAGAAAGGGTATCATAGCTTTTTCAAACGTTTGAACAAATATAAGTACCGTATGGAGACTCATCATACAAGAAAAGTAATTTAACAAACTTTAACAATCATTCAATGCTGCTCAGCTAAGATATGAGAAACATTTGATGCATTCTCAAATAGTATGAGAGCTTCGGATAAAATTTAGTTGTATGTTTCCCCTTTGTGGCCTTCCAGTCCAGAACAAAGACAATTCTGATCTAAAATACCCACAGAGGAACCCCTATCTCCCTCATATTTACTGTCTTTAAAAGCCAATAATAGCTGCGAAGGTCCACTACTTCCTTCCCTCGATTCCCACTAGCATGTACCTCAATGTAATAGAATGCAACATGCTTCCCATGGTGGTAACCACCTCAGGGCTTTGCCCTCAACAAGCATTAGCATTGCAATAAAATTCTAGGCTTCTTCTGAAACAATATCATTCATTCCTGTTACTTTTCACAGTACTCAAGAATAGAAGATGCTCATAAATGCAAAATGTGATGTTTGGTAACAAAAGGCCACGACCTCTTTTCATTGTTTTATAAAACCTTTTTCAAATATTTGAATCTCTGGTTGTTGCCTTTTCCATTGTTTAGATTAAAACAAATTTCATTCACAGGGTTATAGATATTTGGTATGGGGTCAAGACACACACTCTCTCTCTCTCTCTCTCACACACACACACACGGATCCCTTCTAAGCATAATTAGGTTTTCCTCCAAACGACAAAATGATGACTATAACAACAAGATGACACCCAAATGATATTGATGGAGATGATTAAAAACATCAAGGGTATCAACAGAAATGACCAAAATAACTTTTCTAACAAGTAGTAAAATAAAGCACCATACAAATATGTTGGCCAACACGTGGTGAACAACAAACATTAACTCACATAGACAACCTTAGTAAAGAATGACACAAACAACATATTGCACTTGTTTAGTTTTTGTCATAAATAAAAATCTTAGAAATATTGTCACAGCCAAATCTGAATCAGCTGTAACAAAATCAGTCAAAAGGACATAATAACATTTCTTATTAAATGTTATCCCCTTAGAGTTTGGGTGGTTTGGTGCCCCTTTTTTGTGGAGGTCACTTATCTTCTGCCCTCTGTTTTTGTTTTCTTGGCTGGGTTGTTTCCTAAGACCTTTTTCAAGACCCAGTTATTCATGAAGTTGGAGTTTGTTTCTGCTGCCGTTGTGCTGAAGCAGAATGCTTCGAAAGAGTTTTTGCTGCTGGAGCTGTCCATGGATACTTTGGTTTCTTTGGCTTCTCCTTTTTTGCTGAAGGCTAGATGGTATTCTAAGTTTCTCTCTATGTCCCAACGTGATGAGGAAACCCAAATGTTTAAGCTTATGGCTCAGTGGTTTAATTTTGAGGCTTGCTGTTTGCGGGTGTTGGTTTCTTACCAAGTTTTTCCTTTGGGTGGCATGGCTGCTTGTTTTGCTGCTATGCGGGTCTTCTTCTCAGATCCTATGGAGGTGGAGTTGGGAGGTGATTGTCTTTGGCTTCCTCAGTTGCTGATCCTTTTGAGGTGGACGCTTCTCCTATGGAGGTGGAGGTTGAGGGTGCTGGAGTTTTCAGGTGGTAATGGACTTGGTGGTCATGACACTCTCTCCAATAGAGGGGAGATCCCTCCTTTTGAGGTGGATTAGGAGTTGGTTTCTTGGTTCGAACAGTGGTTTTATCTCCAACGGTCTGTTGTGCTCTCTAACTCCTCTATTGAGGTGGGGTTGTTGGAGTTGTTGGCGTTTTTGTTTAGGGGTTTGATGATGTCTTACACCATTAAGCAGGTTTTCTTTCTTGGCTCAGTGGTGTTTTCCATGAGCGGCTGGTTTGCTGATGTGTGGCAGATGCAGGTAGTTTCTTTGTGTACCTAAGGGTTTTTGGTCCCGGTTAAAACCGGGTTGTAAGAGGGCCTCAGGCCCTTGCTTGTTTGTTTGATGCAGCCTATGTAGTCATGTTTATCTTTTAGAGGCTGTTGTTGGGCTACTGTTGGTTTGTGATTTATTGTATTTGCAGTTTGCTTTCCTTTGTTAGGTTGATGGTTCCCTTCAAAACCGTTATGTACTGGGTTTTGGGTCCCATCAAAACCTGTTTAACCCTTAATCAAAAGCATTTCTTATTAAATGCTAAATAGTAAATAATCAAAACTCTTAATAAATCATTAATCGAAAGCTGTCCATGGTCTTAGTACAATTATTGCCAAAATAATTATATTGATTTAAATGGAATCTATTAGGGGTACTACACACACATAAGCATATAGAAAAGACTCGTTGAAATAAATAACATTCACAAGATATTGTACAAGAGCTAGAACATGAGGAAACAGACAACTATCTATTAGCAAAAGAAGTGGAACAAAATTTCTGCCTTACAATTTCACAATTTTCTCTCACCAAAGAGAAAAATGAGCCTTGAAAGGCTTTTAATAACATGCCTAAGTGGTTAGTGCACATTATATTTTTTTTCCATTCTCGAGGTTCTGCTTAAGACGGGTTAATGGCCAATACAGAAATGCCAGTGCTCCACGGGGACCTGTCCCCTACCCTAGTACCCTCGTCCTCGTCCTCGTCCTGGGAACGTTTTGGGAACTTGGGGGACTCAGAAACTGCCCCTTGCCTTTGCATCTGACAGTGACACAAACTTGAGCTCCAATTTTGATATAGACCTACTAGTTGCATCTGCTGATTAGGGACAACCATATATTTTCTATGTTTTTGTCATTTTATACTTGAAACTTGAAGCCTTTGGGCATTTTGTTATAATTCTTATTTAATATGTATGCAGATTGACAATAAAAGGATTTGAATTTTGTTACTTTGTTTGTCAATTCTTATGTGAAATCTCAATTCAAGTCTAATGTTATGTATTAATCTTCTACAATGCCTATGATGAATGCTTTATCAATGTTCTGATATGAATATTTTAAATTTCTCTATATTTTTAAAAATTTCCCTATTTTTTATAGCTGTCCCCTATCGTCCTCTAAAAAATGACCAAAAGTACCCCCGTACCAAAAACATGTCCCACTGTCCCCTGTCGTCCCCGTCCCCGAAACTTAGGGGAGCATAGAGAAATACAGAATTAATTTCTCTTAATTTACAAGATTAAACAAATTACAATAATTGCAGTCACCCATAATGCTCGTAGTTGGCAACAGGCAATCTTGATGACCTAGTATTTCACCTAATCATAGGAGGAATCATCCCAATCTTGCAAATTGTAAAAGCTCAATAGACTCACATATACATACTTCATAGAGGGGGTTTCCATATCCAATTTGTTTTTGAAATCTTTGCCAACCATTAACAACACACCAAACCAAATTAGTTTCTTGTTTGTTATTTTATGAGTTATGTGGAATGTTTTTTTTTGACAACTCTTGTGGTGTTTTCTTAGAAGTTTTGAGATAAAAAGAAAAGCTACGTGTTGTCCAATGGTTTCTTAGAACAGATGGGACTCACTATCTACTTTCTTTTGCTACCCAGAGGAGGACTAATTTTCAGATGCACTATATACAATGAGATACTAGGGAGATACCATTGCTTGTACAAGGACGCTGGTGGCTCACTATCCACTTTTTCCCGCTACTCAGATTAGTGGTGCTTGGCTCTTTTCTTGAGGGAGGTTGTCACCGTTAAGGCGTTGGGCCTTACATGGGACCTTTAGGTCCACTAAATTGATCGCCTAATTCTTTCAGCCCATTGCTGGCATTGGAGGCCCTAGACACCCTTAGAATTCCTTAGAGTTTCACATTGTTTATGATAGATTGGTGAGATGACGTACTTTCTGCTTGCACTACCTCTGCATGCACTTGGACCAGGCATCTCACCTCTCTCACCCAAAGTATCACTTGAGGTGCCACGCTCTTGTTGTGTCTCCCTCTCAATTGAGGTTTTCATATTCAGGCCTGTGTCATCAGCTTCTTTCCTACCTTTAGTAATATGGTACTATGGGTGATACTCTTTGTGCCTTCTGAGGGTCATCCAGTCAAGACCTTAGCCTAGAGCATTGTACATGGGACATCCTCTGATCATTTGTTGGTGCTTACACAGTTATTGGTGAGTATTTTGCTTCTTCTTCTAGTGGTCCAAATTAAATCCAGTTTGCCTGTTCTGGCATTTCGGTGAACCAGGCTCTTTTTCTTTGACGATTAGTCTTTTCTCTTGGCTATTTGGACTTTTTATTGACTACTTTTAATTTTTTTGTCATCTTGGTGGTCTTGCATGTTCTTTCCTTTCTAATAGGACTACAGTTTCCCCCTCTTTTTTGTTCATCAAAATGGCTTTTGGCTATCAGCTTTTGTTTTGATTTTAGTTATCTTATAATTTTTAGCTTCTTTGGAGCCTCTTGTTGGTTCTTTTTTGCTCTTTCTTTTTCTTTCTTTTGATGTATATATGTCTGGTCATTATTTCAAAAATTTGTTCTTCAAGTGTTCTTTTTTAATTACAGTTGGCCTTGGTCATGTTTGCTTCTTGATGATAGATCTGCTTAATTGGTTCAATTATAAAAAGCATTGCATTTATAACTTTTAAAGGATAAGAAAGCAAATTGATGTAACTTGGGGTTTGTTCCATGATGGAGTATCACTCTTTAGTTACAAGGCTTATCTATAAAGTTGAAGACCACAATTTCCCATTTCTTACTTCCTTGCTAGTTTCATACTTGATTGTTAGGGTTAGTTTATTAAGTTTCTTTCTAATTCTGGACAACTATTACATATTCCTATGTAACAATTTTATATTTCATTCTCTGAAAGTTACATTTTCTACTTACATTCATCATGACCATTACAAATCCTTTCTGTATCAGCTACAAAGGGATGTTATGAACCAGAATATTAAATAGTATTGGCAATGGATTTGTTGCCAAGTCAGGTATCTTCTGCAGTTCCTGATTTTATTTATAATTGGGTGACAGTATGTTTTTCTGGTTCTCAGAAAGAAAGTGCACACTTAAGGCAATGTCCCTTGGACCCTTATAAAATTATTATGATATGAATAGATCTCTGATTTTTTGCTTCAGTCCATCAAAATTTTCTTTAAGCATGCCTAGGCTGTCAACTTTCCAAATATTATCTCAGAAAAAGTAGACTAGATACAATCATCACCATTACTGGAAAGGATGCATTAATCAGCATCACTGCTTATGCCTCAGCTACAATTTCTGTTGTATGGTGGCCAAACTTGAAGTTCTTTTGCCATTAGTTTTTTTTTCTGTTTGAAGTGAGCTGAATAAAGGAAGCTGCCATATTTTTCATGTCCTAGCCAGTTTCCAGCCAGTAAAGAAAGGAGGTTGGTTGTTACTTCCCTCCCTTCAGGCAGTGCGACATTGAAATGGAGAAAGATGAACCGTTTTGATGATTTAAGTTCGATGCCTATGTGTCTTCTGTGCTTCACCAATCTGAATTCTTATCCATTTGTTCTAGTGACTTCACGGTCATCAGCCCGCACCCCTACTAAAATGAAGTAATTAGTAATTACTAATTAGTATTTTATGCATTGCAAAACTGGGTACTGAAGGATGCTCTGCATGATAGATGTGCTTGGATACTTTTGGACTATGAATTTATGTAATCTATGTACAGCTAGTTTCCATTATATTTCTGTTTTTGTTATATACACACATTGTGGAATTTAATTGAAACTTTTGTTTCTTGACAGCCTGCATCTAAAAGTGAAGAGTATCGGCAATTATTCCATCTTCCACCAGAGGAGGTATGTGTTTCAAATATTTTTTTGTAAATAAAGAGTTAAAGTGCACACTGGCTGAGAGAAACAAGAAAACGCTGTTAGATTGAACATACAAACATGTGGAATATAAACGTTGTAACAAAATGCTCAATATTAGTGAATCAAGACTGTCTAACATAAGACATTTCATGCTCGAAGGAGAACTATAAACACAAAAATGGAAAGTGGAATAACATTCAGTTGAACTTAGTTTTTTCTTGAAGAAGCACTTAAGCCATGCTGTCTATGATAAATAAAGATTTAAAGTGCACACTGGCTGAGAGAAACAAGAAAATAATGTTAGATTGAAGAGACAAACATATGGAATATAAACGTTGTAACAAAATGCTCAATACTAGTGAATCAAGACTGTCTAACATAAGACATTTCATGCTCGAAGGAGAACTATAAACACAAAAATGGAAAGTGGAATAGCATTCAGTTGAACTTTGTTTTTTCTTGAAGAAGCACTTCAGCCATGCTGTCTATGATCTCCAAACCATTTAAAGGTAATCACACTTACTTTCTAGGAACTGTATCTGTTTCTTTTGTGAACTTACTTTGTGTAGATGTTGATAAAGTCCTGATCAATGGGAGTAAAGCCTGCATTTATCTGAAAAAGATGTCAAATGCCATATAAAGAATTGGCCACATTATAGCCAGAGCAGGTTGTTTGATGTAAAAAGATTATGCATCTTGCAAAATTGAAGGAAACCATTCACTTTTCAGATTTCTTATCAACCTCTGTCTGATAGCCAACAAGCTTCTGATTGACCACGGCAGAGCCTGCATTCGTTTGAGAATCCTGGTAAATAGACATAAGCTAGAAAGCAGTATCAAAATTTGGGTACCTTTTGATAGTTCTGTTGACATAGATTTCTTTGCTTGGAAACAGCAGAGGATTTACCCTCCAGTTTATTGTACTGGTCAACTTATTTGCAAAACAAAAATTCAAAATAAATGCAAACAGAAAACTTTGAATTGCAGAAATTCAAATGGCTCTAAAGAAAATTCCTAAAACTAATATTTGTGTGCTTGCCGTATAAAAGTGATATAAATCCACATTTCCACAGCCAAGGAATTCCAAAGAAACTATTACACAGAATGTTATTCAAAAAATTCAAACAAACACAATAAGAAATAAGTTAATAACCCACTTCAGTTCATTTAATGTATTGTCCCACCTCAGTTGGAGTTAGGACTTGCGATTTTGCTCGATATTTTACTCAGTTTGACACATGAGACATATTGTCAAACACATTGCTTGCTGTTTGTTTGAATGACTAGTGAATAAAGTTTTGCCAATTATATGAAATGATCATAACCAGCAAATAACTTCATTTAAAGCAGTAAGGAAGCAAATCTAATACCTTTCCAATGAAGCTGAATACTGTCAATATTACTTTTCTGAGTAGATAGGTAACATAGATAATAAAGGACAGTCATACAAATTCGTTGCTATTTGTTACACAACTGGAAACTCCCTTACAATATTTTCTGAGCAACAATTACAGCAGTATATGATTCAGAAATACACTCAGAACTAATATTAAATACCAGTTATGCGAACTCCAAGGTTTGGCGTTTAGCTCCAAATCTGCAAATCAACTACACGATCCCTGGTAAGACTTCCATGCGGTCCAGAACATGCACAGCAGGCCTGAAATATGCCCATGACTCAGGGAAAGTACCTCACGTCCCTTCAACAACTACTAACTGGCCATGCTAGAGAGGAATATGCAGCAACAGTCAACTAACCCCCTCACGCCAATTCTGAACTGGCAATGTATTCAGAAATAAATGTATATCAGAACCCCCACACACAATATGCATTTGTCAATGGTGACAAAAACCCTCACGTCCCAGTCTGCAGATGATAACCTTCACACCTGGGTCATATGTATTCCACGACTCCTTTGTATTCTGTATAGGGTGCCCAGTTTGATAGAAATGAAGTCGTCCAGCCACAGAATGTGCAGAATAATTCTCCTTCAATCCCACGCCTCAATCTCTCATCTCCAACTAGTGATTGAAGAACCCTCAACCAGTTGACCAGCAAATGTATATGCACAATATAAACTTCTAACCCCACGTCTAAACCAGACTGTCTCCAGGACTTCACAGCAATTCATATATTTCAATGACAGTCGACCTTGTTTTGCAAATGATTAATAATATACTCACAAATCTTCAGGTAAATCATTCAAACACAGAATTCTTATCACCTGTAACTGAAGATATAGCAAACCCCTGAATCCTTCTTGTGAATCTTCTAAACAATCTTTAAGCACAATGCACAACCCCTGAAATGGAATTGTTTCCAAGCAATTTGTGAGATGTTTCACTCTTGCACCGTGTTGTTCCTCCTAAGGGATTTCGTCCTCAAAAAAGGTATGGCTTTTACAACTAGCAAACCATTGCTTCAGCTCTTCTCAAAATTTGTGCAAACAAGAATGCATGAAAAAACATTAAGTATGGTTTTTATATTTCCTCAAAAAGCCCAGGTCCCATTTGGCCATTTAATGCTTTTAAACTATATTTGCTTTTGATGATCATTTAAATATTTCATCTCATAAAGTTGAGGGGTCAAAACATTAAAAATAATAATACTTTATGCAAATGCCTCATAACACCTTTTAACCCCCTTATAACTGTCAATTTTATTGATCAGATTTAATGCACAGAAAATTAATTCAAAAAATCAGACAATAACACAGCAAATACCCTGGGAAAACCCTCCTCTTGAGGGGAAAAAACCCAGCAACAAATATCTCTTTATTATATATCAATAATGGCAACAAGTCTCTTTACAATGAGGCCAATCTCAAGGCCGATATGCAGCACCTTCACAAGATGCAATGATAACAAGTAATCGGCTCTTCCTTGTACCTCAGATCTGCACTTAATAGTTCGCAATCTGCTCTTGAAGAACTTCACACTTGATAGAAGGAGCTGCTCTTGATAGAATTTGCACTTGCTTGATGCTAACACAGATCCAATCAAATGTAATTCACAACAATGAACTACAGCCTTCAACTATGACGAACTGCTCTTATGAATGAACTCGCTCTGCCTTGTACTCAATCACAATTTGCTTCTGAGACAAACTCGCACAGCTCTTGATAAAAGTCGAAGATGAATGAGAGAAGGAATGCGAATGAACTGAATTGAATAATCAACAAATGAAACTCTACAAGTATATATACATGTATGAAATAGAGACGTGTCTCTTCAAGTAGCAAGTCGGCCTTCAAAAGTAATATCACAAATTATTGTTAAGGAGTCAACCACGAATAAAATGAAGTCCTTTCATAAATAATTCCGCCTAAGAGAATTGAGGTCGGCCTCATTCAATTTGAATCTCTCTATAAAATCGTGTCTTAAGGAGTTTATAAATTAAATAGCCTCATGTGCTATTATTTAATTTATCAAGTAAAGGATAGATCCGCTGGAAGAGACAACCGAAGCTGCAATAATCATCAACAATAACACCATTTTATAAAGTCATCCATAATAATTAATATTATTAAAGTTAAATTGGATTAATTTTAATAATATGAATTAAATCATGAACTCCCCAATAAATACCAATATCAACTCATGGGAGTAATCCATCAACTTTCCAGATATAGGCATGATAGCAGTTGACCATTCTATGACTTACTATAAATAGTAAGTATGAGTAACACATCCAAGTGACTTACTAAAAATAGTAAGTGTGGGTCAAAGTGTCTTGAATGGCCTCCGAAAGGCACCACAAATAAATTGGGACTTGAGTTGAAGAGTACTGAAATAAGCACCAAAAGGCCTATTGAAGAGCCATAGGTCACCCTCAAAGGGGTCCCCTAAACACCATGTTAGCTTACGGGACCAGTTGGTAGACTAACCACTGCATCTGTCAACTGCTTAGGAAAAGGGGACATTACATTTAATCAAGCTAAACAAAACTCCACATTCGTACTCATAGCGTAACATATATGTGAGAACTTGAAGTAGGCAACATTTTCATGTAGAAGCTTGAGATATTGCAGAAAATAAATAAACCATTTGCATGCTGAGAAATAAAATAACAAAATCTTCTGGAGAGTAGCAAACAATTTTGATCAGTTTCATACCATGTTTGAGCAAGTTTCTGGATGGGGATGGCAGGAATCAAGAGGACACATTTCTGGGATGCCAGGGAACACCAATTAAAAAATAGGAGAAAATTAAAAATATAGAAAATTTCAAATATTCATATGATAAGCCATTTACCATATTCATTATATAACCATTTTATGGAACATTAGAGCTGAATTGAGAATTCATGAGTCAACAAACAGATTTAACAAAATTTCAATGTTTAGTCATTTGAGTTTTCATTATTGATGTGCGTTTACAACAAAATGAAAAGGTTGAAAAGCTACAAGTGCAAAATGACAAAATAAAAATGTAGACAACTAGATCAAGTGCTATGCCTCTGGCTCATCTTCACTTTAATATATGCAATTAGCATATATTATTTTTATTTTTATTTTTTTAATTACTGAAAAGTACTGAAACAAACTAAATTTAAATATTGAATCAATGCTAATTGTAGAAGTTTAATAATTAATTTGGATCTGGATCAGCTTTCCAAAATAATGGTTTCCTTAGATCCAAGCCTAGCGGTTATAATTTATATATTGGGGTATACTGAATGCCTTTCAGAAGTTAATGTTCCTATCAATCATTTTTGTAATTTCATCCTTTTGATTGATAATATTTTTCATGAGCAGCTACAACTCTGCAGGTTTGAGAAACATATCTTTGCATGATGTTGCGTGTAGAAGATATTACCCATTGGGATCACTAAGTGCAAGTATTCCAGACTCTGCAATTCTGTTTGGAAAGGAGTTAGGAGCAACATATAATTGTTAGTCATATTCTAGCTTGCAAAGTGCTGTTTTGTGAGAAATTTCAAGCAATATCTGCTTGTTACAGCCATTTTTCAGCTGCCAAACAATCTGATCCACACCAATTGTTAGAAGGTACAGCTTGTGGTATCATGGTAAGAATCTTTGGGACACAAGGTAAGTTTTGTGATAACAGTCTAGGAGAGATGAGCCTAGTTTTGGGCATGCCACAGTCACAGTCGAAGGAAAAGAGGTAGGGTTTCACTGCACCCTTCATATTAAGGAAGTTGTTCACACAATACAAAGACACTTAAGGATGACAATGAGTTTGATGGAAGAAGCTCAAATTTAGATTCATCTTCACAAGGATACAATCTAAGCAGAAGAGAAAGAAATGATGGTCACATTCTGCAACTAGGTTGCGTAAAGAACATGACCAAGATTGCTATCCACATAATGTCTAGCTTTGGAATTGTAATCATCATCATCCCCAACTATTGCCTTAAATCATTTGCAGCCACATAAATCATTTGCAGCCACATAGGCATCGTCTGTTATGGGATTGAGAAAAGGATACCATCCAAAGTTGAGGAGAAATTGTTTTGGATGCATCCATCCTATTGAGGAAGTTATGAGTGTGGTGAAGTAACTTCAAAGGTAGATGCTTGTGCAAGGAATCACGATAAAATTGTGGAGATGAACACATGTGGCAGCCTTATGTCTTGTGGGAGTTTGTGGGTGTTTTCATTGATCATGTCAAAAAGAGGCATATGGAGGATTGATTTCCTTTGCTATTTAGACCAAGTCAAAGGTGGAGAAATTGGGGACATGGAGCCATCACATATCAACTAGTTCATTGGGAAACCCTACCTGCAAGAGATGATGCTTGGAAAGAAGCAAGAATTTTGAAATTTTTGAATTTGCATTGCTTAAGGGCAAGCAATTTTGAGTGGGGAAAACTTGTCGTGTCCCCTTTCTTTAATAATATATGTTATGGATCAAATTGCCTATTTCCTATTTCCTACATCTCTCTTGGTCCAATTTTTTGTGTGGGTTTCATCCTCTTCCTTACACTCGTGTCTATATAAGGCTTTCAAAATCTGTGAGTTTGAAAGCATGCCAGTCTTCTAAGTCTTTGTCAATTGTTGGAGTTTCGAAGTTCCTTGTCCTTGTATGCTTTTCCTTCCAATTCTGCTTTCCCTTTATGCTTCTTGGAGTATCGGACTTGTCCTTACTGTCATTACTCTTGCCTTCACTATTTAATCCAAGTCAAAGGTGGAAAAATTGGGGACATGGAGCCATCACATATCAACTAGTTCATGGGGAAATCCTACCTGCAAGAGATGTTGCTTGGAAAGAAGCAAGAATTTTGAAATTTTTGAATTTGCATTGCTTAAGGGCAAGCAATTTTGAGTGGGGCAAACTTGTTGTGTCCCCTTTTCTGTAATAACATATGTTATGGATCAAATTGCCTAATTCCTATTTCCTACATCTCCCTTGGTCCAATTTTTTGTGTGGGTTTCCTCCTCTTCCTTCCCCTTGTGTCTATATAAGGCCTTTAAAATCTTTGAGTTTGAAAGCATGCCGGTCTTCTAAGTGATTGTCAATTGTTGGAGTTTTAGAGTTCCTTGTCCTTGTATGCTTTTCCTTCCAATTCCGCTTTCCCTTTATGCTTGTTGGAGTATCAGACTTGTCCTTACTGTCTTTACTCTTGCCTAAACTTTGATATCTAACTAGTGGTAAGAATCGTGAAGAATCTTTGGCTTGTGAACTTTGATACTCCTGTCCTTTTTCACTGCTCACCTCACCTACCTCCTTGCATGCTCAAACTGCTATTAATGCTTAGTTGGATGATGGACCTTCCAAAAGATTTTGTAGGCATAAAAGGATCATTTAATAATGGCGATGCAGATCCACGTGGATCTCTAGTGGTGCAAAGAAAGGAGTTGACATTGGCTACCGTTAAGGTAATTGTTAGGGTGTCAAACTGTTACATCCCGATTTTATAGCTACTATTGTATAGGGCAATTGATTGTAATGTTTGAATCTTGATGATGAATAAAACATGGTTGATCTCGTTATTAAATAAATGAGTCCTGTTTAAATGATGGTTTCATTTGATTGTTACTTCTAAATGATTAGTCTTGATTAAATGTTGCATACAATTATGGAATAATAGTATTCTAACTTGTGAGATGTTTTACCTTGTTACGAGCATATGACTGCCGGTGTCATGTCATGATGTGCAGGTACGAAGACTGATCCTCCGGACAGAGGAGAGACATCATTCGGGGAGGAACTTGGTCGGGTAAACAGTAACGAATACCAAATTGAGCATACACACACATACTATAGAATGAGTAAGCCAAGTCTGTTTGTCGAGATAACGGTAAGTCATCCATAGGCTTGTGTATTGACATAAGGATTTTGAATTCACTTCTTTATGTTTAGGAATGTGATTGTTTAAACGTCAGACTTGCTATACCATGACCCAAGTATGAATTATGTGAATGTTAATGATTGAATGGGAACGCACGTACATCTATACATTGTGAACACGTATTTATATGTACAGACATATCAATACATGTGTACGTTAAGCAGACGGATATGCTCATACACATGTGTCGACATGTATGTACACATACATACGTATATACAAGTGTATATGTGTACACAATCCGTCTGACATCTGTAGTGAAAATAATATTTAATAATATTGCCTAGCAAAATTACATAAATATTTATGTATTAATGTATATATTAACAGTGTGGTTATATTTATACATAAATACATAAATGTAAATGTATTATATATTTATATATTTAAATATATGTATTAATATAAAGGTAATATTTATATATATATATATAAATATTTAGATCACGATATAATGTCGGAAAATATATATAGTTATATATTTAGAAATATTACACCTAATTAAATACATATATGATTAAATATATAAAGGATTAAGGTTAAAATGTGAAATGTATAAATTAAATTGACATAGAAGAATATTCAATAGAATAAAAATTGAACACAAAGGATTTAAATCCTTTAGTCATAATGAAATATTTTGATTATGGAAATCGTGCCTTTTGTTTGAGTTAATCAAATCAAAGAGAAGTAAAATTGTTTATAATGAACATTTGAAATATTTAAAAAGAGGAAAGAAACGTTTTAAATCATGAAAAATCGCGTGAAAAAGCCACGCGCAGGAAATAAACGCGTCTGAAGCGCGCGATTGGAAAAACCTAGTATTGAGAATAACCCAAATGCAGATCTCATGACGCGAAGAATGTTCTTTAGGCGAGTAAAATGGCGACGTGGTGAGTTGCAGTATTGACGTTTCATCTGGAACGGATCTTCTGCCTCAATAAAACCCTAAAAAAACTGAAAACGCCTTGTGTTGTCAAAATCCGCCATGTAAATTGACTTATTCTTCTCTTGCTGGCTCTAAGGAGGTCGAATCACCTTCAAATTAATGACTAAGGGTTTGAGAAACTCGCCAAGTGTCTTTTTGACTGTTACTGGGCACTATGTTGTCAATTCGCATGCCTTCTTTTGTGGAATCCGTTGCATTTCGGGCCCTATATATTGACGCCCAGCCATTCTTTGAAGATATCAGTTTTAGGAAGTTTGTGATTAGCAAGCCATTGAGTTTAGAATTCCGTTTTTCTGAGATGAGACATTTACCATATTACTACATTTTCTAAATATTGAGTGAACAAGATATAGAGAACTTGGACAGTATTTGACAAGCAATTGCAGCATTACAGTCTGTGATACTTTGTGAGAATTAAGAGTCATTGCTGGGCAAATCTTCTATAGTGGAGTGCCATTGTGAGAGAGTGATCTTGGAGCGCTATTCTGCCATTGTGAAAGAGTAACCTTGGAGTTCACCGTACTCTTAGAATATCAGGCATGACTTTCAATTTCTTTGTAATTTTTGTTGAAAGGTTACATTTTCTTTATTGTGTGTTTGAGATTTCAAATAGTTCAAAGCTATTTAAGAACTGATTGGGCAAACTTTCTTTGTGCATTTCATTTTAAGGCAAATGTATAAGAACTTTAGAATAAGGGGGTAGTGAAAAGAGAATCAAATGATTAAAGAGCTCAAGGGTAGCTTTACTTAAATCTGCATTATATAGTGAAGGGTTTTATATGCATTTGAATGTTTTTGCAAACTTGTATGATCTCTATATGGAGAATACGTAGATATACTTATTTACTACTAGGATCGAAATGAAGGTCTAGTCAAGTATGGTCTTTTAGCTTAGGTTATTAGATAACTGAATAAGCTAAGTACTCCTAGGACAAAGATTTCCTGAATAGGAGGAATAAAATAAAGACACTTGTAGACTGTTCATCTCCATTAAGTTAGTATGATTGTAGGATGTCTGGGATGACGGTTTCATCCATTGAAGGACAAAACCTATGCGTAGAGTAAGGAAGCCTTAAGTCAAATCGGCCCTGAGTAGTGTTTATGATAGATGACCTTCATTCGAAGTACTGAATGAGAATACTTTGGCCAAAGTAGTGAAAGGTACGACATCCACCTAGATGTGAGATAGTTGAGACTACACTGTCAGTTCATTGTGATCCGAGTACTAGATCGAGATTGTGAAATAGCAAGGTTCTAGTTGAGTAGGACACAACACTATGCTCAGTTGGTAATCGTTAAAGGATACCCTACCAATCTCTTCTTGAAGGGAGGCCGTTCATTACAAAATGATCGTGCGAGGGGACCGCATTATAAGTCGTGGTTGGCGGAAAAGCGCGAGTGATGTTTCTCCTCCACAGCGAGCGGCCGATGTACCAAGATTTGAAAGGGCGATCTCAAGGACCTTCTTACTTCTATTTGTGCAAAAGCTTACGAGCTATGTATGTAACTGTATTCCTTTTTAACTCTGATTTATATTTGCAATGAAAATGAAATTCATGAGGAAACATATTGTAACTTGTACATGTTTATCAATAAAGAAAGGAAGAAATTTATTGTAATATCTTTGTTATATGTTACTTTTACATGTTTTAAGTGAAAATTGGAAAGTTTTTAATTCACCTTGAGAATTGAATTATAACACAAAACCTATGGGGGATTCTCTCCATTATTGCAAAGGACAATTGTAGTTTGCAGGAAACATTCGCCATGCCTCTTGAGTACATTCTAGTGCATTGGGGTGATTTCAAACAAAACTTGAAGGAAAATGCCACTCATTAATATAGGTATTCTCTATTGCATGCCGCGAGATTTTGAATTCAATGCAAGTTTCAACATTTCTTTTGGAGGTATTAAGGATTTAGAGTCAAAATTGAAGATTATTTTGAAAAATATTAAGAAACCCTAACCAAAAATTGGTCTTAGCACTTTTGTTCAAACACTTGGATTCAAGGATAAAAACTTGCAGATTTGTTAGAGGTCAAAGAATAAAAAACTTGAATATCTCACGTGCTAAAGGATGAAAACCCCCTTAGTCGAAGGAGCAATGTCACCTAGAGGTCATATTTAAGATTTCATGTTGGTGAATCTCAGTTATAGTGAGTTTGCACAACATTGTAGTTGTTGTGGGTTCCAGTATTGTATTTCTCACTTGTAGTTGACGTTTTGTAGTTGTTATTAGCCTATTTCTATCGTTGGTGCATATTGTTATATTTCTCGTTGTTGTCTCTGCCATAATAGTGTTTATAATGTATTATAGTCTTGTCAATGCAAGAAGTACTTTCCAACCTATTTTGTATCTTCATATGCCCAATTTGCAACTTGTGTTAATGCATAAATCCTGTTTTGTGATTTGGGTTTGTGTTAGATTTGACTAAAATATATAAATTTGAAATCTTTTTGTTGGGGTGTCAATATTAAATAATTAATGTGTAAATTGTGAGAAATCTAGGGTTTTGCAAGAGTAGAGAGACATTTAAATATGAAATTAGTCTTTACTGGTGAACCCTATCCGTAGATTTAGGGTTCACTAGATTAGGGGAAAATAATTAAATTTGTAGCTCAACATAGAACCAAGAATTTTGCTGTGTAAACATTAATGTGTTTTAGGGTTTTATAAGGTGTGGTTTTACATATCCCTGAGTTGTTTATGTTGTGGGTAGACATTGATGCAAATTTAGGGTTTGCAACTTTGTATGGTGCCTACATAAGTATTATTAAATCTGTCAACTATTTACCCTAAAGATTTGGTTGTGACATTAGAAAGTATATCAGAGCAGCAGGTTTTAAATTAATATCTGTAGAAGGGTTAAGCAATATTTGTATAAATATTGGTCAAGGACATTATAGTGGTACCAAAGCATGTCACTTAATTTATATTTGCAGGGATATAAGGAATATTAGTGTTGTACCCAAACCAAATTTTTTGCTTCATTAAGGCATTTTGCTTAAAAGAGTCTAAACCTTGTAAAATGATGTCAAAACACAGTTTTTGGGCAAATCAAGTATGGACTTTGTGTTAGTTTGATGTCAGGTGTAATGCTCCCTTTTTGAGCCAGTCATTTCATGATGTGTCGTTAGCCCATTTGCTTTGGTCCTGAGGGCTAACCAAGACTTTACAGGGATCAGTAAGGGATTTGGCCTAGGCAACTCCAGTTTCAGGCCAATCGGTGTTGATTTGATGGGGTTTCCTGGCACTTACTATTTTTAGTAAGTCAATCAAGTGGTGTTTCGAGGGTGGTCAGCTTGGTTCCTAGCATCATTTTGGTTGGTGATCATCTTCAGTGGGTTTCAGGCTTCTTTGGCAATGTTATATGGGCTTTAAGCCAAAACTTACTATATTTAGTAAGTTAGTGGGGATTAGGTGATATGGGAATTCTTAGTGTTGGAATTGGAGCATTTGATCGGGAGCTTTCCAACGAGCTATCATATGTGGTATTCCGAGTTCAACTTATATATTATTTTAATGCTTGAAGTTAATATACTTTATTATAAAGTGACAATTAAGTAAAAGATGTATTAATAAAGTCACTTTATTATAAAGTTGTTTTTAAAAAGTGTCTTCTCTAGGCTTGGACACTTAATGAGATATCATGGGCCTTTTTTAAGTGAAGGATTTAATATTAATAAAAAGGTTGTCTCTTCTTTTATCCCACATTGCCTGTGAGTTGGATTAGCTTCTTGGAGAAATGGATAAATAGAGGCTGTGAGAGTTTTTTAGTATGCTTGGATGAGATGAAAGTTATGCTATTGGATTTCTTAGGAATCTGATTATTGGGCTTGGAGGACGAAATCCCTCTTTGTCAACATTCTTCTCGCTGTTGCAAGATACAGTTAGGAGAATTAATGGTGTTTTCATTCAGGAAACACAGTGGGCTTCATTGGTGAGTTTGCATAGAGTTTTACAAGGGTTTGAAGTGCTGATCAGAAGTTGGTACCTGTGAATACTGATTTTGCTACAGTAACCATGAATAGTGAATTCGCTACAGTACACGTGAATAGTGATTTTGCTACAGTACCTGTGAATAATGAAATTGCTACAGTACCACCGAGATTCAGAGTTATATTAGATTGGGAATTAAGAATCACACTTGTTGCTGTGGTATGGAGGTCTTTTAGCTTTATATACCTCTGTTTGATCTAAGTTTGCATTCTAGGCCTTGGCGCATCTTATACCAAGTCTGAAACACATTTTATCAGCTTTTCCTGATTGCTGTTAGTAGTCAGTTTGGAATTTGTGAGCACTAATTTACTACTGTACATGTCTGAGTCCATACTTATATTTTTATGCTCTTCATCAAGCTCAGACTGAACTTATAATAGTCTGAAGTTTATTGCTGTTCAGTCAAATGTTAGCATATTGAAAAGAGGAGTATGATTGTCAGAATTGAATGAGCAGTCAGTCTGAAATAAATCATGTATCTTATGTTGCTGCTGTCTCAGATTGTTAGGATCTGAAAGATGCCTTGTTGTAGTTTATTTTCTGAGCTTTCATGTTTCTGAAATCACTACTTACTATCACTCAGAAATAGGCCTAAGGATCAGTATTTGTTTATCAACAATAGATACTATTGTATATCCGCTCAAATTGAAGTATTGAGATCTGGCTATTAAAAGTGTTATGCATTTCACTTGCAAACTGTACTGACACATGCCATGGAAGGAATTGAATTTGATTAAATGGAAGATATATTAAATTGAAAAGTCACAAATAATTTATAATACTAAAAAGGGGGTAGACCATTACATTAGGAGGATATTGGTGAAATTTGAAAAAATTGAAAATTAGGGTTTTCAAGCACCCCCTGTTTCAGGTTGCTAAACCCTAAAATTTGAAACTTGTTAGATTGACTAAAAAAAGTTTTGATTGACTTATTTTGTGTAATATCCCCTTCTCAAGTGTGATGATTCATGTTGACCGTTGGCCTATTCTGGAGACCCGTAGGCTACTTGGAAGGTAAAATTAGGGTTTCCGTTTGGTGGTTGGAGTTGATCGAAGTTGGGAGTGCAGTTTGCGGTTTCTTTCTGGGTTTTCAGAGAGCTTCGCGACGGTGTGACATGCGGTGCTTTCCGGGCATCTTCTGGAATTTACCGTTTTTAGTAAATTCTATTTTTGGCAATGAGCATGCGGTTTCCAGTGCAGTTGGTTCTTCTCTTCAGTCTGTTCAGTTGGCTTGCTCATTTTTGGCTTTGGGGCACATTTGGAGAGATAAGTTCAAATTATTTTAATAAAGTCATGTTTTAATGTTATATTTTGCTGTTGACCCCCCCTTAGCCTAGTGATTGAACTTAAAGTTGTTTTAAAAGGTGGTCTTTATGGGTGGCGCCTCATGAAGATGATTTAATATTTTCTAAAGGGTCAAAAATAATGCTTGGAAAAGAGACGCTTATCTTGTTGAGGACATTATTCATAAATCAAAAGACAATTTGGCCTTGAAGAAGGGGACGCCATTTTCTGGAGGGAATGGAGTTTGTTCAAATTTGAAATTAGGGTTTCTAGAAGCTGCTAGAGAGTCTTCACAAAGCTATAAAAGGAGGTCTTGGGTCTTCATTTGGTTTATCTTATATTGGGAGTAATGTTATGTTGCCCAAATGGTGCTGGACTGCTTCGAGGAATGAATGCCTCCTAGCTTGGCTCGACTTCGTGCTTGAGAGATAGCACCTAGTGGAGAGGTTTGCTTGTTTTGAGTGAATTTTGTAGTGAGGATTGCATTGTTGTTGAGTTAATGCTTTGTAGTTCAGTATTTGCATTTTCATATCATTTTTCTGGAGTTGCTGAATGTTGCATCAGATTGTTGTTTTTATTCATAAGTCGAAAAATACAAAAAGAATCGATACGGGTATTGTCATTTTGTGTCTCTTTGGCAAGGGTGCCCCTGTTCACCAATTTGCAGATTTTTTAAAGAAGAATTGAATTTTATCTTAAGGAATCGCCCCTCCTTGAGGGCCGTACCATCTAGAGGTGTCTTGGGAATTGTGTCAGAAAATATTAAAGGATTTTTGTGGGGGTTTTTCTGTCCAAGCTTGGTCGCCATCTTTCTAAGGGTGCTTTGCATTTGATTTCACGTCAATAGGGTTAGAAATGAGTGAGTTATGAGCATTTTGATAGGAGTCTGTGTTGCTGGTTCTGATATTCATGTTGTTGGTCTGTCATATCAGACTTGAGAAAATTGTGTATGAGTGAAGGCTGGGTGTTAGGAATTCATATTTGATCTAGTGGATGACATATTTACTATTGCAGCACTTTGTGGAGCTCTAATCCTTGATCTTGAAGGCATTCTTCAATATATTGTAAGCCGCACAGTAGTACTATCAGCATCTCTTCTAATCTTGTTTTCATGCTTTGTATTGCCCACTGAATAAGTGGAAGAGGCTGGCTTGCTGCCTATTTACTTTGAATTGCATTGTAATATCTTACATCTCCGCCCTATGGTAGCTTCATTCCCACTCTGGGTCTGAAAGCACATTTTGGGTGTTGAGTTTACTTTCAGCATATTAGATGATAGGGATCCTCTGACCATATGCTCGTCGTCCTCCGGCGCATTCTTGGTTAGAGTTGAATTCCGCATCGCTTTGGTTTAAGTGCTAACCCTAACGGATGTGTGTTGCTTTGCTGATTGTAATTAAAAATTGAAAAAAATTGGCTTGGAATATTTCAGTAGTATCAGAGCCATGCATCCTGCCATCCTGTGAAAGCATCCTTCTATGAGTGACAGAGAACGGAGATACTTAGCAAGGGTATACAAGAGGGATACCAAACAGCGCCAGTGGCTTACAGTTCCAGAAGGTCAGACAATTTCAAAAGTGTTAAGAGCAAATTGTGAATCTTCACCAGAGGAAGAAATGGGGGATAATGAAAGGACTTTAGGTGGTGATGAAAGAATTTTGGGCAACAGGAATGACAGTGGGAAGAGTAAAGAAAGAACACCAAGTCCGGAACATAGGTTTGATAGGAAGATGGATGCTCTAATGGATATGGTATCTTTTATGATTCGAAAATTGGGTCAGAACCCCATTCAACAGAACAGTCCAGAGCATGCCAGAGAACACAGTGCTTCCATTCTGCAAAATGGACATGCTGCCCAACCTGCTGCAAGTAGCATGTACATTTCTGCCAGGTCATTCAAACCCACATTCTTGGCACCAGTAAACCCTCGGCCTGATCCTGAGGAAAATGCATCATTTTTAGATCAATTAAGAGTCGGCCGTACTGAGTATGATACTCTTCCTGATGAAGTCAAGATGGACATGACTTTCAGCGATTTCATGGAACTTAAGAGGAAGAATAGAGGACAAGGAAGACCTTATGAACAAAGAAGAATAGCAGTACAAGGGGACTTGTATCAAGCTATCAACAAGATTATGTTTCCACACTTTGATGGGAGTGATAATAGTTCAGCAAGAGCTTGGATACAAAAGTTAGACAACTATTTAGCTCTTAGACCCATGGCAGAAGAGGAGGCGATCAAGTTTGCTACGCTACATCTAGATGGGGTGGCGCATGAGTGGTGGTACCATGGCCTAGTCACCTTGGGTCATAGGTCTATCACTACCTATGATGAGTTCACCAGTAGACTCATAGAGAGATTTGAGAAGAAAGACCCAAAAGTGCATTTTAGGGAGTTGGCACAGTTAAAGCAGTATGGCTCAGTTGATGCTTACATAGCTGAGTTTCAGAGACTCAGTAATGGTCATTGGAATCACGGAGAGACGGATGGTGATCCTATTCAGTGAAGGATTGATGGAGCCACTCAAGGGTTGGATTAAAGCTTTTGACCCACCCTCCTTACAAGAGGCAATGAAGAAAGCAAGGAATATGGGGTGGGCTGCTCCGAAAGCAAGATTTCAATCCAAGGCATCATTCCACAAGAAGGACAAGGGAAAGAGACTTCACCATAAGGAATTCAATCATCAAAAACCTCATGTTACAAGATTGGATCCAGAGACTCTCAATGAACTCCGAAGAAAGGGGTTATGTTTCTGTTGTAGAGAAAAATGGTCCCAAGATCATGTTTGCCCAAAAGGAGTCAAATTTCATCAAATTGAATACTATTCGGCTGAAGAAAGTAATTCTGATTTTTCAGACCAGCAGTCAGATTTTGGGGACAGCGATGTAGAAAGAGTTCCAGAAGAGTCCGAAGATGAAAAAGGAAGTGGAGGTACATTGGCTCAACTTTCGAGCTTTCACAAGAACGAATCCTTCAAGGTTCAAGGGATGATTAAGGAGCAACGAATAGTTGCTTTGATTGATACTGAACAACGCATAACTTCATTGACGAAGTTGTGGTGGCAAAGAAAGGGCTGCAAACAGAAGATTTCGAAGGCTTCAAGGTCATGGTTGCTGATGGGTTTCATATCACATGCACCAAGAAGATTTCAAACATGTCCTTGTAGTTGGGAAACTATGAAGTCAAGGATGACTTCTATGTAGTCAGCGATTGGAGATACGGAGCCGTCCTAGGCATTCAATGGCTGCGTTCTCTTGGAGAGATCTCTTTAAATCTGCAGACCATGGAGCTCAAGTTTCAATCCGATGGGAAGAAGGTAGTGTTAAGAGGAATTTCAAATGGTGGTCCTCGGATTGTGTCATTCAAGAGAATGGCAAGGCTGATTCGTCAAGATCAAGTTGAGTGGGCTGCGGAGTGTATGGTTCTTCCTGCTTGTCCGGTTGAAACAAAGAGAGACTATCCACCTGATATTCAGTCTATACTCACGGAGAAGAGCAAGGTGTTTGCTGATTTACCTCCTGGGCCACCTCCTGAACAAGGTTCAAAACATGTCATAGAGCTCAAGGAAGGGGCTAAGCCAGTTATTACAACACCTTATCGGTACCCTAAGAAGCAGAAGGATGAGATTGAGAAGAACATCAGGGAACTTCTTGAGATGGGCTTCATTCGCCCAAGTAAGAGTCCTTTCGCCTCTGCAGTTGTTCTGGTAAAAAAGAAGGATGGTACCATCTGCATGTGTGTGGATTATCGTGCTTTGAATCAAAGCACCATCAAAAATAGATACCCCATTCCAACGATAGATGAGCTCATTGATGAGCTACATGGAGCCAAGTTCTTTTCCAAGATTGATTTGAGGTCATGCTACTACCAGATTCGGATGAGAGGATCTGATGTGGAGAAGACAACATTTAGATGTCACTATGGTCACTATGAGTTTTTGGTCATGCCGTTTGGGTTAACTAATGCTCCTACTACCTTCCAGTCTTGTATGAATAGAGTTTTTCAGAAGCAATTAAGGAAGTTTGTTTTGATCTTTTTTGATGATATCCTTATCTAGAACAAGACATGGGAAGAACATCTCAAGCACTTGGAGGAGGTGCTTAGCATACTGGAGTCAGAAAGTTTATTTGCTAAAGAATCCAAATGTGAATTTGGAATGAAGGAGCTACTTTACCTTGGTCATATCATCAGTGTAGATGGAGTAAAGGTTGATCCTGAGAAGATCAAGGCAATTGTTGATTGGCCACCTCCAGAAAACTTGACACATCTAAAGGGGTTCTTGGGTCTTTGTAGATTCTACAGAAGATTCATGAAGGGATACTCACAAAATGCTGCTTCTCTTACTGACCTCACAAAAAAAGGGGCTTTTTGTTGGTCAGAAAAGGCTCAAACTACTTTTGATAAGTTTAAGAAGATCATGAGTTCATGTCTAGTCTTAGCTATTCCAGACTTTTCCAAACCTTTCAAGCTACAGTGTGATGCATCTGGAGAAGGTGTTGGGGCTGTTTTGATGCAAGACAAGCATCCCATTGTGTTTGAGAGAAAAAAGTTAAGAGGTGTTGAGAGGACCTATTCCATCTATGACAAGGAGATGTTTGCAATCATGCATGCATTAGCTAAGTTCAGACAGTACTTGGTGGGAAGCAAGTTCGTGGTCAAGACTGATCACAATAGTCTCAAGCATTTCATGCATCGGAAGGATTTGAACGAGAGGCAACAAAAGTGGGTGAGTAAGCTTCAAGCTTACGATTTTGACATTGAGTATGTCAAAGGGAAAAACAATAGTGGCTGATGGTCTATCCAGGAGACCTCATTGTGTGAGCTTACTACTGATTGGAAGGAGGTGTTGCTTGCTGATTATGCCAAAAATCAGTTTGCAACCAGCATCATTGAAGGTACTTTTCATGACGAAAGGTACAAGGTGGTTGAAGGGTTGATACACTACAAGGGTAGAATCTATGTGGTGGCTGATTGTAAGCTCAAAAAGAAGATTTTGATGACATTCCATGACATTCCACTTGCTGGTCATCAGGGTTTCTTCAAGACATATAGGCAGATTCGGGAAAGATTCTCTTGGAAAGGGCTGAAAGGGGAAGTTCAACGCTACATTCAGGAGTGTCCTACTTGTCAGATGAACAAGAATGAGCGTACTCTACCAGCTGGTCTGTTGCAACCTCTTCCCATTCCCAATCAGAAATGGGAAAGCATATCAATGGACTTCATCACCGGGTTGCCAAAAGTTCAAGGTAAAGATTGTATCTATGTTGTAGTGGACAGATTAACCAAGTTTGCTCACTTCTTCGCCATTGCTAGCTTGGTTCAGCAGCTCAAGTTGCAGATTTGTTTTTTCATGAGGTGAGGTGTTTAGATTGCATGGGTTGCCGAAAAACATTGTGAGTGATAGGGACAACAAGTTCTTAAGTACTTTTTGGCAAGAGGTCTTTAGGATGAGTGGTACGGTGCTCACTCCAAGCACTAGTTATCACCCTCAGACTGATGGACAAACAGAGATAGTGAACAAGTGGTTAGAAGGCTATTTGAGAAACTATGTTTCAGAGCAGCAAAGAGCATGGGTGAAATGGCTTTACATAGGTGAGTATTGTTACAACTCTACCTTTCACATGTCAATAAGGATGTCACCTTTCATGGCACTTTATGGGTATGAGGCCCCTAGCTTTGCTGATTTGGTGTTTGGTGATAGCAAAGCCCCTCAAGCTAAGGATTTGTTGCAGCAGAGTCAAGACATCTTGAAATCCTTGAAGAATAACCTTCAGATTGCACAGAATCAGCAAAAGATGTACGTTGATTAGCGGCGTGTTGAGCGCTCTTTTGAGGGTGGAGATATGGTTTATCTTCTACTACAGCCTTATAGACAGTCTACTCTCAAGAAGAGTGGAGCTGAGAAACTCAAACCTCGCTTCTATTGGCCGTTCAAGGTTATCAGAAAGGTGGGAGCAATAGCTTATGAGTTGGAGCTACCTTCGAGTAGCAAAGTGCACAATGTTTTCCACGTGTCTCGCCTCAAGAAGGCACTTGGACACAATGTTATTGCTTCATCACAATTGCCACCTTTGGATGAAGAAGGACAGTTAGTTTTGATTCCAGAAGAGATTCTTGATTCCAGAGAGCGTTTTTTGAGAAAAAGAACAATCAAAGAGTATTTGGTGAAATGGAAGAACTTGCCTATGGAGGATGCGACTTGGGAAAGCGAGGAAATTCTGTAGCATCCAGGCTGGCGATTGCTTGAGGACAAGCAATTTTGGGAAGGGCAGACTGTAATATCCTCTTCTCAAGTGTGATGATTCATGTTGACTGTTGGCCTATTCTGGAGACTCGTAGGCTACTCGGAAGGTAAAATTAGGGTTTCCGTTTGGTGGTTGGAGTTAATCGAAGTTGGGAGTGTAGTTGCGGTTTCTTTCTGGGTTTTCAGAGAGCTTCGTGACGGTGTGACATGCGGTGCTTTCCGAGCATCTTCTGGAATTTACTATTTTTAGTAAATTCTATTTTTGGCAGTGAGCATGCGGTTTCTAGTGCATTTGGTTCTCCTCTTCAGTCTGTTCAGTTGGCTTGCTCATTTTTGGCTTTGGGGCACATTTGGAGAGATAAGTTCAAATTATTTTAATAAAGTCATGTTTTAATGTTATATTTTGCTGTTGACCCCCCCTTAGCCTAGTGATTGAACTTAAAGTTGTTTTAAAAGGTGGTCTTTATGGGTGGCGCCTCATGAAGATGATTTAATATTTTCTAAAGGGTCAAAAATAATGCTTGGAAAAGGGACGCCTATCTTGTTGAGGAAATTATTCATAAATCAAAAGACAATTTGGCCTTGAAGAAGGGGATGCCATCTTTTGGAGGGAATGGAGTTTGTTCAAATTTGAAATTAGGGTTTCTAGAAGCTGCTGGAGAGTCTTCGCAAAGCTATAAAAGGAGGTCTTGGGTCTTCATTTGGTTTATCTTATATCGGGAGTAATGTTATGCTGCCAAAATGGTGCTGGTCTGCTTCGAGGAATGAATGCCTCCTAGCTTGGCTCGAGTTTGTGCTTGAGAGATAGCACCTAGTGGAGAGGTTTGCTTGTTTTGAGTGAATTTTGTAGTGAGGATTGCATTGTTGTTGAGTTAATACTTTGTAGTTCAGTTATTTGCATTTTCATGTCATTTTCTGGAGTTGCTGAATGTTGCATCAGATTGTTGTTTTTATTCATAAGTCGAAAAATACAAAAAAAATCATTCTGGGTATTGTCATTTTGTGTCTCTTTGGCAAGGGCGCCCCTATTCACCAATTTGCAGATTTTTTAAAGAAGAATTGAATTTTATCTTAAGGAATCGCCCCTCCTTGAGGGCCGTACCATCTGGAGGTGTCTTGGGAATTGTGTCAAAAAAATATTAAAGGATTTTTGTGGGGGTTTTTCTGTCCAAGCTTGGTCGCCATCTTTCTAAGGGTGCTTTGCATTTGATTTCACGTCAATAGGGTTAGAAATGAGTGAGTTATGAGCATTTTGATAGGAGTCTGTGTTGCTGGTTCTGATATTCATGTTGCTGGTCTGTCATATCAGACTTGAGAAAATTGTGTATGAGTGAAGGGTGGGTGGGGAATTCATATTTGATCTAGTGGATGACATATTTACTATTGCAGCACTTTGTGGAGCTCTAATCCTTGATCTTGCAGGCATTCTTCAATATATTGTAAGCTGCACAGTAGTACTGTCAGCATCTCTTCTAATATTGTTTTCATGCTTTGTATTGCCCACTGAATAAGTGGAAGAGGCTGGCTTGCCGCCTATTTACTTCGAATTGCATTGTAATATCTTACATCTTCGCCCTATGGTAGCTCCATTCCCACTCTGGGTTTGAAAGCACATTTTGGGTGTTGAGTTTACTTTCAGCATATTAGATGATAGGGATCCTCTGACCATATGCTCGTCATCCTCCGACGCATTCTTGGTTAGAGTTCTTATTTCCGCATTGCATTGAGATCCTCTGACCATATGCTCGTCGTCATCCGGCGCATTCTTGGTTAGAGTTGAATTCCGCATTGTTTTGGTTTAAGTGCTAACCCTAACGGATGTGTGTTGCTTTGATGATTGTAATTAAAAATTGAAAAAAATTGGCTTGGAATATTTCATTTTGCTTCACAATCACAATGGTGAAGTCAGTTTCAGTTAAAACTCAGTTTAAGTCTAGTGGGTAGTTTCTGCTTTTTTTAGATGGAAAGCTATGAGTTCCAAGGTCATCAATGGCAGATGGCCAACGACCAGGTGTCGAAATCTAAGCCTAAAACACTCAAATGATGAATCTATGGCGAGATAAGTGCAAAATAATGCTTCATCTTGGAGGAGATTTTTTGCCAGGATGAAAATCATCAAAATTTTTCTAACACCCAGAGTTCCTGGAGGCTAGGGGTGCCCTAGATTTTAGAGGCCTAGATTTCAGTTTTGAGGTTTGTCACTTCCAAGGAGACTTGTCAGGAATACTGTCAGCTTCGTAATGAGCTATCCAGCTAGCCTAAAAGATCTGTCTAGCACCTGTTACGGGAGATTCAGCAAGGAACGAGGGGAATGAAAAAATAACTAACATTAGGAGGAAAAGTGCGCTTCTTAGCTAGGGGCGCCCATCTAATTGAGGTATTGGATGAAGGATTTGGACCAAATGACACCTAGTATGTTTGTCTCACGCTTGATCAGGCTTTGCAATGCACTCATCAACAGGTCAATCTGAGTTGCTGAACTTCCAGAATCAGAGGTCAAACATGAGGTTAAATCTTGGTCAAAATGTCAAGGAAAAAGCAAAAGCTCCCCTGTTGGCCAGGGGTGCTCAATGTTTTGGAGCCTTGAATGTCTTCTTTTTGGTGATCTCAACTTTTCATCCTGTCCGTGTTACATCCAGCTTTCCATTGCATATCCCCGTCAAGTTAGAAGACAAGTCATCAGCCTGTAGCTAGAGTTTAAGTAGATTTTTAGTCAGTTGGGAAAATGGCTATCTTTGGGAACAAAAGCACTCCTAGAGGCTAGGGGCGCCCTTGATTTTGACCCACCAGATGATGAAATTTGATGAAGTGTATTCTTGGAGCTTTTGTGAGGAACAAAGCCAGCTCTGTAGTAAGCTAGTTATTCAGTCCTGAAGTTTTGCCAAACACAAGGTACGAGGAGGTTAGAATCACCTTCTAGGTGTTGAAAATGATGAAAATTTGACTAAGTTTGGGGTCAAAAGCACAACTTTTGCTAAGGGTGCCTTGTTTTTTCAAGCCTCAGACCTCAGTTTTATGGATTGCAGTCTCAAGGAGCGTTTTTGTCAGATTTGATCCTAGTCTTCAACGCAATTGTTAGCCAGTTGATTGGGTATGACAGTCAATTAGAATCAGTGATTGAATAGAGGGCTTCGGTGAGGATTAAAAATCCAAATTTTCATTAAAATGGTTAAGTCTAGAAAGTGACGCCTTAAGTCAAAGCTTTGACTTTTTGAACTAAAGATGACTAAGCGCCCATGAAAGGTGGATTTAAATATTAGTTAATATTTAAATAATTCAACTCTAAGGGAGATTATTTTAATTGCAAAAAGGGACAATTTTAGCTTGCATGTTTAGTTAACTGATTTGCATGTTGAGTTTAACTGGAATTATTAAAGATGGTGCCCTTTAGTTATTTGACATTCAGTTAACTATTTTTAAGTCCCAATCAAATAAAGTCGAACTCTTTTGAGGTCCAATCAAAATTAAAGTTGAATATTTTAAGGGTGGCGCTGAATTGCATGAAGATGGACGATTTTTGTCTTAAATTTATTTATTTAAGTCATATTTTCGCCATTATTTTCATACCAAGTTCAGAGTAAAGGCGATTTTCTTGAGCAATTGAAGATTCAAAAGTGCTTTGAGTTCAATTTTTCAGTGTCGGGTCCAGATTGTTTAGAAGATTAATTTTCCAGAGTTCAATTTTTTAGTGCATGTAGACATCATCGAATCTCAGTCAAGCATAGGCGATTTTCTTTAGAAGCAGAATAAACAAACTTCTATCTTTTGTCTAATTTCTTCTATTCTCGTCTTAGGTATTCTCCGCATGTCAAAGAAAATGACATAATTTTTAGAATCAGATCATCTGGTTCACATACTTCAGCGATAGTAGCAAAACCCATGTCTTAGATTTTTTCGAGAAAATTGTCCCGTAGCTTTTATTCTAAAGCTCTATGCTTTTTTCTGAGAATTTCTTTGCATGTGGGTCAAAAACACATCTTTTTCAAAATCGACTGATCTGGGTTGCCATAGATTTCTGTTGCCTACAAAACCCATGTTCCAGATTTTCTTGGGAAAATTGCCCCGAGTGAGCTCTAGAACCCTTGCTTTTTCTCGATTGAAAAACTTCCACATGCCTAGCTAAAACTCACTTTTTTGAATTTTTGTTGATCTGGGTTTTGCTTAGAATTCAATTTTCTACAAAACCCATGTTTCAGGAAAAATTTGAAATTTTTTCCTGCAACTAGCTATTTTTAGCCTTGTCTAGAGCTTTTTCAGCCTTTTTTGAAAGTTGTCCGAACATACCCAACTTTACAATCAAAAGTTGTAGAAACCCCTATTCTCACTGTTTCTGAAACTGCTTGTTTTTGCTTGTTTTTTGAGTGTTTTGATTTTTTTGTGTTTTTGCATGCAATAATAAAAAATGCGATTTTGAAAGAAATGTAAACAACTACCATAGAACTAACATTTTCATATGCCAGATGAGAAGATCCTTGTATTTATTTGCAAATGATGATAATACCAACATAGGAAGAACAAGGCGTACAATAATAAGTTTTTTAAAATAAATTTCTAGAAAAACTCGAACATGCCTGTAGTTGCCTGGAGAAGCGGAGAAATGGTACGATCTGCCCTTGCCATGGTTTTCCCCACTGTGAGATGATAGGAAATCATTAAGAAACCCTAGCCGCCACTGTAGAAGTTATTATTCAGCCAAGAAAAGAAGCGCTTGGCCCTAGATGGAAAACACGCCTCCTTGCAGCCCTCTGTGACTTGTACGACCAACAACCAGCAAGCAATAAATTCGTACGGCCTTAAAAGATATGTCCAGAGCTTAGAAAATGGGCACCTAAAATAAAGAATCCCTCCTGGAAGAATTCCAAACCAAAATACTGAAGATACTCAAAAGTTGAAGCACTGTGATAACTTCTGGATGAAGCTCTCTCTCTGACAAGCAATAGATCAGCTGATATTTCATAGCCTCTAAACTGCAGACACTGAAGATGGCTCGTTCTCCAATGCAAAAAGACAACTGAAACCCTTGGCTCCGTTCTCTAAAGGAAGAATTGATCAAAGTCGATTTTTATAACATAATAATCTTTTTTCACAAGTGAAAACCTTATATTCTTCAAGAGGGTCAACTTCTCTCCAAAAAAGCATCATTTAAATAAAGTTGATTTTTCACTTTTAATATTTCCATAGTTTGCACGCACTTTTAATTATAATTAATAATTAAAAAGTGGCCCCTTCATGTTGGTTGACCCCTTCTTTTAAGTCACTTAAGTTATAATATTTAAATATATTATAACTTAATAATATAAGCCTTTAATTAATTAATATTTATTTTAGCAAACAAATATTAATCTCTCTCTCAAAACAGGGCCAAATGACGAACCGTCTGAAGCCAGATGATAAGTGACCGAATCAACATACGACCAAACCATACTGCTAAAAATAGTAGGGGTGCTCTGCTGAGTGACTCTACTTACTAAAAATAGTAAGTCAAGCAAATGATGTCGAAACGACTCCAAACGAAAGCCAAGCTAAATGATTCTGCCAACTGAAGCCAAGCCAAGCCTCAATCAGACCCTTTATCCATCCTATCAGCCTACGAGGGTCACATAATAGGCTAATCTCAAGAACTGAGAGATGTCAACTGGAAGGGGACATTACAAAATAACTCATTTTCAAAATGCAATTCAATCCTATAGAATATAAGACCAAATCGGTCTTGATGCATGACTTTTTGAAAACTTTAGACATAGTGTAATGTCCCCTTCTCAAGCATGATCTTTTTTGTTGACCGTTGGCCTATTTTGGAGACTCGTAGGCTACTCGGGAGTAAAAATTAGGGTTTCTTGGTTGGAGGTTTCTTTTGCTCACGGATTGGTGATTGAACTGCGGATTCCTTTTGGGTTTTTCGTGAGCTTCGCGGTGATATGTTTTTCTTGGCATTCCGAGCACCTTCATGAATCTACTATTTTTAGTAAATTCTATTTCTGGCAGTGGTCCTGTTGGTTTCGGCTTGGTTGGCTCTCATCTTCAGTTTGTTCAGTTGGTTTGATCAATCTTGACCTTGGGAAGCATTTTTGGTGAGATATCCAGTTGATTTTAAAATGTTATATTTAAAGTTATATTTTATTATTGTGACCCCTTGGCCTAGTGAAGCAACTTTAAGTTCTTAAAAAGGGGGACTTTGAGGGGTGGCGCCTCATGAAGATATTTCTTATTTTCTAAAGTTCAAAAAAACACTTGCTAGAAATGGACGCCTATTTTGGAGGAGTTTATTTTAAATTAAAGTCAAAATTACCTTGAAGGAAAAGGGATGCTATCCTTGGAGGGAAAAGGTGATATTTCAAATTTGAAAAAGTTAGGGTTTCTAGAAGCTTCTGGAGAGTCTTCACATAGTTATAAAGGAAGGTCTTGGGTCTTCATTTGAGCATCTGATATCTTGAGTAATGTTATGCTGCCGAAATGGTGTTGGACTGCTTCGAGGAATGAATGCCTCCTAGCTTGGCTCAACTTCGTGCTTGTGAGATAGCACCTAGTGGAGAGGTTTGCTTATTTTGAGTGATCTTGTAGTGAGGTTTGCATTGTAGTGTTGTTCTTTCATTTGGAGATTGGTTATTTGCATTTCATGTTATTTTCTGGAGTTGCTGATAACATAGCTGATTGTAGTTTTCATTCATATATCAAAAATACAAAAAGATATCATTTTGGGTACTGCATATTTCAACTTGTCTAGGTGGGGCGACCCTCTTTGTTAAGTTACAGAATTTTTAAGTAAGAATTGGATTTTATTTAGTGAAATCGCCCCTCTTGTTGGGCCGTACCATCCTTGCTGCCTTGGGATTTGTGCAAGAAATAATTAAGGGTTATTTGTGGTGTCTGTGGTATCCCATCTTGGTCGCCATACTTCTTAGGGTATCTTGCATTTGATTTCACTTCATTCGGGTGGGTATTGAGTGAGATATGAGCATTTCAATGAGGAATTAGAGAGCTGGTCTGATATTCATGTTGCTGGTCTATCATATCAGACTTGAGAAAATTGTGTATGAGTGAAGGGTGGGTGTTAGAACTTCATATTTGATCTAGTGGATGACATCTTTACTATTGCATCACTTTGTGGAGCTCTAATCCTTGACCTTGCAGGCGTTCTTCAACATTTTGTAAGCTGCACAGTAGTAGTGTCAGCATCTCTTCTAAATCTTGTTTTCATGCTTTGTAATTGCCCACTGAATAAGTGGAAGAGGCTGGCTTGCCGCCTGTTTACTTGAATTGCATTGTAATATCTTATGTCTCCGCCATATGGTCGCCTCATCCCCATCCTGGATTGAGTAGCACATACTTGGTGTTGAGTTGCTTTCAGTATTGCAATAGATAGGGATCCTCTGACCATATGCACGCTGTCATCTGGCGCATTCTTGGTTAGGGTTAATTTCAGTTCATGCATTGCATCGAGATCCTCTGACCACATGCTAACACCTTGCCCATCTCGGGATCCTGGTGTACATTCTTGGTTAGAGTTGAATTCTGCATTGTTTAGTTATTTGCTAACCCTAACGGGTGTTTGTTGTTTGTAATCACTTTCAAAAAACAAAAAATATTTGGCTCGGTATATTTCACATAGACTTGGGTCGTGTCTATCTAGTGGTCAATTTGAACACTTAGGAAGGCGTTAGCAGCATTACATTGAAGAATCTTGAGCGTTTCGAGTTGCTAGTGGCGGTGTCTATTCCTATCATAGCTTTCGATCTCGAGTTTGTTCTTGCTTGCATCAAGCATTACGACTCGTCTACACGACAAATCAGATCAACTGATGGGAGAGTCATTTGTAGCCTTAAGTTGAGGGACGTGGAAAAGTGCTTTGCTATTACTCCTCGTTCAGACAATTTCACTATAGTCATTGAGGCTTGTGATAAGACATGGTATGAAGATCAAGAGAGATCACAGAGGAAAGTTGCTCAGAGATGGTTGAAAATACAGAAGACTAACATGCCTAAAAAGGTTGGTCACAACGAGTTCAAGGATGAAGTTGTTTTGATAACTCTACTCAATTGGGTTACAGGTCAAGAAGAGGCTAATATTTTTTGACCATGGATGTTTTACATCATTTCTAGGATCCTAGACGGTACAAAGCACTTTTCTGGGCCATGTTGATCAGCGAGTGCCTTCACTAGCAGATTACTGGATTCCTCAAAATCCTTGAGTTTCTCATGGTGTCTTACTTGGTCTACTTGGTTGCATCTCAAGGTAGTTTTAGACACTTGAAGACTAATGGGACTCTTGGTGTTCAACACATTCACGAATATTACTCTTAGTTGGACTTTTCTAAAGCTGAATAGGATTTTAGGGCGGTGGATGATCACTTTTTCATGAAGAAAGTTAGGGATCTCGACAACGAAATGGACATCAGGATTTCACTAGAGGCAAAATCAACGATGGAGAGTTGGGCGGATTGGTTCATTCAATTCCCCACTTTCACGTATATCTGAGTCTATGGTTACGTCGGAGAGCCTCTGATGTTACCAAGGTACCCGTCAGATAAAGTCCTTTTCATGGAGTTTCTCAAACAAGTTCAACATGTTCACTCTTTTCTTCGCAGTCGCCATAAGTTAGCAGTCTCCTTTCCTTTCAGATGGGGTATTTTCACATGCCAGACTATTGCTGATTGCAGGTTTATGACGATCGAGCTTGAGAAATTCAACCTCAAGTACCATATTGAGAGGCGTTCCTATGATCCTTTGCGTGATTATGCAGCCAGGTTGGAGCGTAGTATGGCACACAAGCCAACACTTGAGAGGATTTTTGGGCTAATTGGGAGGATGAATTTGAAGTTCGTCGATGTCACTACTGCAGACTTACTATTTGCTTAGATTGCTGATTTCCTATCAGAGGATGTTGAGGGTCTGTCAAATGATGACAGAGAGGTTTTGCTTAGTTCATATGTCAAAGATCAAGTTGCTCGCCAACCACTTTGCCAACCAGATTGGTACACCAGGGAGAGTACTTCCATTGAGGACGTGTCTAAATCAGTTATCAAAACCAACAAGTAGTTCTTGGAGAGTAAGAGAAGGCGCAAGACAGTTCTAGTCACGGAGCCGCCAGTAGGGTTTTCTTCATTACCTTCTACCTCAAGGTCAAGGCCTCGGGTTAAGGTTATCTTGAAGCCACTTGAAGGGGTTAGACTTAGCGGAAACACAAAGGGGAGGAGTACTGGCAAACGGAAATAGAAACAGGTAGAAAGGGTGCCTAAAGTTCTAGTAGAGACAGTTATATAGGCTGAACCATATCTTTCACCTCCTAGTTCGCCATTTTCACCACAGTCGCCTCCTATTGATATAGAGTCAGAGCCAAAACCACCAGTTCGAGGGACATTAGAGACAGTTGATCCACCATAGGTTGATACAACAACAACAGTCTCTCCTCGAGCTGATATTTTGCTCATTCGTGCCGGCTCGAGAGATCTTTGGGAAGACAGAGGCGAGAGCCTTCATATCACCTTGATTTATCTAAGTTTGGCGACCCTTATTAGGGGAGGTCAAACAAGAAAATCAAGAAGTAGGTGCACATTGAGAAGACTCCGGAATCAAAGATCGTCATAGAAGTTGCTACGCCACCAAAGGGTAGGAGCTTGGATGAAGTTGAGGTTGGTGATTTCACCTTCGTCAAAGCAAATCTTGGCAGGAGCACTAGAGAAGCGAATGTGAGCCTCCTCAAGATTGTCACAAATAATCTTGAAGAACGCATCATGGACGGAGAAGATAAAGTGCTTCTTAAGGATGAAATCAGGCAACTTCGACAATATATTTTTGATCTCGTTCATGGGAATTCGAGCAGAGCACCTGTTCTTCCACAAAGCACACCTGCAGAACAACAGAAGTTGGATTAGTTAAGTAATCATGGTAAACTTCTAGACAACTGGGTTGAAAACTTCATTGTTACAGGTCGACATCTTCTTGCAGAGTTATATCAGTTGAGGAGTGATGCGCATGGACTTCGTCAAGGAATCCAACAGCTCGAGATAATTGTGGCAGAAGGCATGGCGAAAGATTGAATTCTCATATCCCAGTTAGTAGTTGCATATGACGCCATGGAGGTAGAAGAAGAGAAAAGAAAGATTTTGGAGAGAGCAACATCTTTTCAGGATGGAGACATGTGAGAGGATCTTTGCCAGGTTGAATACACTCAAGGAGAGCTTACTGGATCTCTCAAACCCATTAGCAGCTTTGTCATGCAAATCCTGTGCCATTATCATCTTGAGGATGGTACGTATGTTGAACTTGATGTAGTACAAGCTGAGTTTGAAGGGTTGGTTCGTGATAATCTCGAAGGAGATCCTGTGGCTTCTAAGTTGGATCACATCTAAGTGATGACAACTAGTCTTAGAAAGGCAATTGAGGAGGTTAGAAAATGCATGAGAGCAATTAGGGATGGTGACAGAGAGTTGAGTAGGCAGATTATCATCGTGGACAGCGTCAAAGTACTAGAGGATGAGGCAATCAACTAGTTTTTGGACGAGGTGTTAGCCCATGATGATCTGGAGTGATCCGCTAGTTGGAACCCATAGTTATTTTCGAGGATAGAGTCAGGAGCAACAGATAACTTGACATTCAGTCTTGAGTTCTAATTGCTGATTTCATGCACGCACATCTCATCCTTGGAGATATCTTTGCGGGTGTTTAGACTTTTAGTTAGGAGTAGTTGATGTTAGTTATCAGTTATTTTTATTTCAATAAGGACTTGCATGTTGCACATGTCCAGTTTAGTTGAGTCCTATTTTGGTTAACTAATGGTAGCTTTCTAGTTAACTGTATAGTTTCCTATATTTAGGGTCTAGCAATAAAATCTTGCATGCTTGCAAAATTGTAGTTGACTCAAGGTGATTTTAGGGTTCCCTACACCTTTTGATGTCTATAAATAAAAGCTTTTTGCTCATTTGTAATTAACTTTTGCATGAGATAGTAATATATGCTGTGCCTACCTTGCTTGTAATATTGCTGTTCTGTATCAGTTCACGAGCTTTTACTGTGATAATAAATGGCTGCGCCACCTTGGCTGAATGTTATTGTTATGGTAATTGTTCATCTTAGTTAAATATAGTGGCTAGTTTGATTGTTTATTGTATGCGTGTTTCTCCAATGCAATTTGCTGTCCTAGTTGGCTATTCTTTGTTTTGTTCTAATAAGCCTATTTAGACGAGCAAATTGCTGAGCCACCTTGCCCTCATGTTGCAAATCTGTACCTAAAGATTATCCTTTGATGTGTGTGTCAATAAACCTATTCAGCAAAGCAAATTGTTGTGCCACCTTGCCCTCATGTTGTGAAGCTGTACTCAGTTTATCGTATATTTGTTTGTTTCTAATAAACTTCTTCCTAGCCGAGCAAATAGTTGCACCACCTTGCCTTCACATTGTGAATCTGTACCTGAAGTTTATCGTATAAGAACATTCCTACTCCTTTTTCCTCATGCTCTATTTTCTTGGGGAGAATTGGATAGATTAAAGCATTTAGTTTAAGTTGTAGTTAGAGATCTGCGAAACTAGAAAATCCTTAGCTGCAACATTCGTGGTTTTTCTTAACCTTGTGCCTCTTCTAGCTGAGACAAAAATATATGAGTTAGATTACTTTACTTTTTCACGCAAATCAGCATATGAGGGAGCTTCCCCTCCTAATTTGAAGAGCACTCATTACGTAGTGTGCATAGCTATCCGTACCAACTCGCACTCCAAAGGTGCTAATTGTTATGCCAACAATTAACATTAATATCTGGTAGAGACATTACATGGTCTTGTTCAAAAAATATTCTTCTTATCTACCTACATCATCTAATGTCAGTGATGATAATGATGTGAGCCTTGATGAAGACTCATGTGACGTTGATTAGCAATTCTATTATTTTAATGTTGAACAATGGATATCTATCATGACATTTGAGTTTGACAAATTGATATTGAATTAGTATATTGTATTTGTAATATTTATGGTAGTTTTGTTTAGCATATGCATGATATGTAGTATTCTAAACTGAATACCTGTTTTTAGGCAGCTAATATGTATATATTTATGATTTTTTATATGTTTTTTATACATACATACCAAGAATGTACCCAGCCAATTTTTTTTCTCTATATTGGTATCTTGTGGCTTTGTACCTATATCTGAATTTGATTCAGCAACTTAACTGGAAACATAAATGGTGGGAAACATGAGTGCTTTGAAAGATTAAGGTGAATACTTTTGGCCTTCTAACCCTCCTTCTTGACACATGATGTGTTTTTTAATAAAAGATAGTTTAAACTTTGAGACAAACTCAATGAAGATTTAATGATATTTTAAGACTATTAATTAAAACAAGTAAATACATGAATTTACAAATAAAAAGGTGACCACAAATACAGTTTGGAAATAATTGGAGTTAACCAATGCCTTTCTTGTTATGTTTATGGTGTATCTCTAACTTTTAAACAATACTTAGAGGTATATCTCTTGAATAGATAGCCATTTGATTACATATGGCGTGTTATGTAGGTGGGAGTCTTAAGGTGCTTGGATAACGAAGGAATTTGAATGGGGTACTTGATTAGAAAGGCTGTTTTGCATCCTTATGGAATGGTTGGAATGGTTGTGGAGTCATAAAGCTCTCATTGCCATAGACCTTTAGACCTTTGTGGGACCTAGTGAATAAATTGCATGCGACCAAAATAAGTCAATGGGAATTAGAATCAAAACTTGAAGCTAAAAACTAAAGAAATTAAAAGAAAAATAAAATTTGAAAGACAAAAAGGCATTCCGGCAAACAAAAAAGCATAGTTCAACCCATAGTGAGGAAACCCCAATTGTGTTATAAGTGATAGGACTTGCAAGACTACCAAGAAGACTAAAATAGTCTATAAATAGTCCAAATGTCTAAGAGAAAGGATCCATCACCATAGAAGGTAGAGCTAAGGATGCCAAAATGTCAAAATTGGGTCTAAAAGTATCAGTCAAAGAGTTGCTAACAACTTTGAAGGCATTGATGCAAGATTTAGTGATGTCCCTTGTAGTATGTCCCAAACAAAGGGGCCTTGGCTAGATGATCTTGGAGGGTGGGAAGAGTGTCACCTCAAAATTCTATCAAAAATCTCTCCTAACTTTCATGGTCAAATGCCCTCCGCCATCTAAGATATTGTTGGAAGTGGAAAAGAAATTTGTGACATGTGCTTGAATATGAGAGCCCAATTGGTATTGAGACACAACAGGAGCATGGTATTGCAGGTGATGCCTTACATGAGATAAGTGGTGTGCCCTAGTCCAAGTGTGTGTAGAGGTAGTGTGTGTGGAAGCATGTTGTCTCACTAGTCTTTCATTGATTGTCTGAAAATTTGTGGAATCTATTGAGAGCATCTAATGACTCCAATACCATTGAGAGGCTAAAAGAAAAAGCAATCAACTTGGTGGCCCTAGGGATCCCTTGTAAGGTCTTATGCTCAAAGATGGCAACCTCCCAATAAAGGACCAAGCACCGCTGATTTAGGTAGTCCTAAGGATGTCAAACTCTTTATATTGCTGCTCCTTTATGTTTTGTGACCTTCTTTTCTTGTGCTATGATTCATTGTTTGGCATTTAGTGGCACCCAATAAGAGTGCAGCTAGGATAAAATCAGCAATGCCCCTTATAATTTCCTTTGCCCATTGAAATTTGTGCAAACTTTATGAAATGAAGTGGCTGCCTAAACAAATTCCCAATTGATAATTTCAAATTTTTGAAGTAATTCACTTGCCACGTCACCCAACTCTACAACGATCTCCCTTTTTCTTATTTGAATCTTGCAACTACAAAAGGTGCGGTCAGTTTATCCCTGATAGGCGGTGGCTGGGATTGAAATAAATGGAATTATTTCCTTATAACTTCTCAACAAGGACTCAACAAATCCCACGCCTCTCCAAAGAGGTATGATGACATCATCAAGGGTAGAGTTAATGAATTTAATATCTTTTGAACTCTATGTGACCTTCAAAAATATGGAATTATTAAAGAGTGGTGGCCAAGCGCAACTGCAATTTCCTTTTTGAATTATGACTAACTCGGATTATTACTGTGGATAACCAATGAAATATTAATTCTGGATTTTCTGAATAAATAAACTTCAATAAATTTGATTCATGCAAAACTCTAGATTTTTTTTTTGTATTTTCTGATTTGCTAAATGTGCAATAACCTGTAATTACTAATTCCTTGTGAGCCCAAACTTGACCTCTGAATGAAGCCAACATTGGAAACAAGAAGGTTTTCCTCTTCCGATCCCTAGATAAATTGTGAGGGTTTTCGTCCTTAGGTGAAAGCTGAACCAAAGCTCTGCAACAGGGGTTTCTGCAAATTGACAATGATAAAATGGAATGTATTTTCCCAATAATGGTTTTTTTAATCCCTTTTCCGTCCAACCCTAAAAGTTAAACATTAATTTTTTATTTGAATATTCATCCCTTTTCCCTTTTATAAATATTAATTAATATTTCTTTTAATTGAATATTCACAATTTTCCACTTTATAATTTTAATTTGCTTTTTGGCTCCATTTAATAATAATAAATTAAGTGGCCTTTTTCCAAAGTTACAACTTAGGGTACCTTTTGGATGACTTAATAAGTTATTGTTATATTATTCACTTGTAAATTCCCCCTTCAGCCTAGGGGCAATAAAAATAGGCTTCGTGTCCTCCAATTTGATTTAGTTCAAAAAAGGGGATGGACGTTACATGAACATGCCAACTTTTCAGAAATCAGGGGTCCCTTGTGGAAAACACAATCCTTTTCTTGCTTCAGGATGAAGAAATAAATGATATATCTCTTGCTCATCATCATTATATGTATTGACCCAGAAGGTTTCCAGTTTTCATGTATCCAAACTTTGATGGTTTGTGGGCCAGTATATACAACTGAAAATCTGCAATTTAAATAATTCTTTTTGAGAAGCCCCAACCTCTGGCCCAATTTTCATTTATCCAAATTCTCAAAGTTTGTGGGCCAAGATATATACCTGGAAATCTTCTAATCAAGCACTCTCTTTAATAAGCCCCATTTTCTGGCCCATTTTAATGATAGAAAATTGGACCTTTGCAGGGTTCTACATGCTCATCTAGTAGCTATTGTCCTTTTTGGAGGGGAAAAAGGGCTTGCCAATCAATTTCTGGGAGTGCTACATAAAAAAGAGAAGACGTCCTGTAGAAATGGTAGGATTATATTTATTAATGGCAGATTTGAAAGTGGGAGAAGGCTTGGTTTTCCTCTCCTTGTGAGGGGCTTGGGCTGTTAGGTGTGGGAGTATTGGAGGGGGTAGTAGGTGGGTCATTCCAGTTCTTGAGTTTGTTGGCTTCATTCATCAGCTCTCCACATTCACCCTTAATTAACTGGCAGTTCACTGAGAGCCCAAAAAGAACATTACAGAAGAACTCTCTGTATATAACAGTTTTTGCTCTTAAGAAAAGTGAAATGTTTTATATTGATGGTAATTTAATTATTCATGGATTCCAAAAATGGTATTGCTACACTGTTAGCATATTGATTATATTGTTTAAATAAGTCTAACGTTCGCTAATAGGTGAACTTTGGCCATGAATACAGGTTTTGGTGAGGGATTTCAACTGTGCAGTTCAAAAAAATATACTTCTTCAGGTGCATTTGTTTTTTTTTTAAATTTATTTTGCCTCCATATGAAATCATAATATTTGATTTGGTTCAGAGATAGGTTTGGTCCCTCTATTCATATCTAAACTTTTTTCCATTGTCCAATCTTGGTTAGATCTTGTATTAATGTATTTTATTCCTGGAATATTTACTCTTTATTCGTATTTTTGCAGGGTCACATGTATTTATTTCTGCGATATGTTTGTTTCTATTCCAATATATTTGGATATGAGAAAAAGGTACACTTTAAAAATGTAGTGCTATATTTATCTTTTTTGGTAAGTGAATAAAGGCATTGCTTAAAGGGCTAAAGTGTAACAAGAACAGATCTAGTTCCTAGCAAAGCTTTGTAGTATTGAGTGGAGAGAGGTGAGCTGTAGCGAGCCACAGTTGCTCAATTTTGCTTTTGATGGTGGTCAGATGGTATAGTGTATAGAAAATATCCTATTAAAGGAAAGCTCTTTCAGAAAGAATTTATTCTATTCCATTCCCCTTATTGTTAATCAGTAGCCTTGTCAAATTGACAGATGGTATCTCCATCTCCTTCCCCACCAGCCATATATATATACATATTTTGAAACTCAAAACAAGGAAAGTTTGAAGAGGAAGAATTTGGAGAGAGTGTTGCTTTGAAGCCTGGCAAGGAAGAGAAGAGGTCATCCTTCGTTGTTGATTTCGGAGCTGCACTTTCTCTAGCAAGTCAACTCTGATTAGTACTCTTTGTCACCTTAGTTCCTAAATTTATGTCTACCCTCTTTTTGCCCCATTGGTGGAGATATATGGTTCTATGTTCAATAAGCTTTTGTTTTAAGTTTTTTTCTCTTTTTTAATATATTTCTTGCATAATTGTGATGCCAATTGCACTAGGGGGGTAAGTAAGTCTAACACATAGGTGTTTTGCCGTCAATGGGTGTGATTGATAATTGTTTGGGACTTGTGTTACATTGAGAATGTATTCCACATCCCTCCCAAGCGTGTAGTAGAAAATCTGATGTATTTCCTTCATGCATGTCATGATAAGGTCAAAGAGAATTTAATGGAGTGTGAAATCCCTATCAATTCAGAGTGCAAAGAAGTTAATAATAGGAATAATGTTGTAGGATAGGGTGTTGATATTGGGAACAAGGTTGGTAAGAAGTCATATAGAGTTGTGATTAAAGCCGATGAGCCAATGTCTATCCTTGAAAACATAGATTAAAAACTTTCCAAAACTTGCTTGACATGAGTCGTCATAAGATGTCACTCACCCAAAAACTCGGGGGCAATGTTTTGGAAAAATTGTTGAGTTAGTCACCAAAAACGTGGAAAAACTTGGTAAAAGCCTCGCTTGAGGCCTTGAAGCCAAGAGTACATTGCATAGCATTCTTGCATGCAGCATGTGAAGACATTGTATGAAGGATATGAAATGCAAGGATCGCAATGTGTGAAGACACACTCAACTGTGCACATGCTAAATGCTAGAAAAATGTGATATTGTGGGCACATTTTTAGTTCATAGCGTGTTGAGGGCACATCTTCTAGTCAAGAGAACATTTCCCAATCATAGCTTGTTGAGAGTGCATCTTCCAGTTGAGGGCATGTCATCTAATTGTGAGTGGGTGATTAAACATCTATTTATTTGTGCATAGGAGGGTCTCGGGCATTTCTAGTCATTGAATAGGGAGTTTACTGTCACTTTTTGAGTCAGTCTGAGTTATATTTGGGCCTATTGAGTTTATTAAAATAATTAATTATTGTTAATGCTCAATTCGTAGTCTTGGTAACGTCTTTGATTGACGACTCAGTCATTCATTTTTGTTTTCTTATTTTGTTTCTTGTAACGTCTTTGTAATGCCTCTGTCCTTGACATCTTTGATTGACGTTACTTCTTTCTCTATCTTCTATTTTTTCTCCTCGTTTTGTATTTTGTATGGCTTCAATAAAATCTTGTTTTGTTTTTAGCTCTGCAATCTTTAACATGGTATTAGAGCCAATCGATTAGGTGAATATTTCCGTGAGCGCTTGAACTTGATGCTAGTCGGGTCATGATGTGAGACATCTTTGTGGGTCGTGTCTCATCCTGTTTGCGTTTCATATCGCTTCATGCTTGTGCGTCTAGGGTGATCGAGATCTCTTCTTGTGTGAGCGCTTCTCGTAATCTGGTTATCGCGTCTAAGAGACGGATTTATTCTCCTTTGTTTCTGTGCGTCGAACTTTTGTGGAGACGTATTTGTGGCTCCATGCATTCCCGGGAGTCATCTCCAATTTGAGTGACAGCTTGTTCTCTGTGCGTGTTCGTGCAACTTCTCCTCATGAGTTGTGCTCGGCTCGTGCCTTCTCTTGTATGTGTCATTTTCTGCTTGTGTGAAGTGCTTCTTTGACACACAATCTCCCTCTGTGCGTGTCTTCTACGCATATAATTCTGGAGTGGACATATTTCCTGTTCGTGCGTCTTCATCGATGGTGAGTCTTTTCTACAGAAGTCGTCTCCTATGTTTCTGTCTGTGTGACGTATGAGACTTGCTGTGTTTGCTGGAAGCAATCTTCTTTGACTGTCTTTAATATTCCTTGGCAATTTGATGTGAATTTGCACTCAAGGAATATTATCAAACACTTCTAATGCAAGCTTAAGCTTGCTGGTCCGTGCTTTCAGTCTGATGATACTTGTTTGGAATGTGTTTTGAATACTGCAATTGATGTTTGAAATGCTTCTAAAGATGCAAGATTGATTTAACAATGCCATAGAAGTAATATGCTGACTATTCTTGACTTTTCTCATACATATACATGACTGAAATTAACAAGTACAGCTGGTGGACATAATGTCAAACACTTTGCATACAAGGGATATATGACTGATATAAATCTCAGTTTGCTTCAATAACTTATAACAGCACTTGTGATTGCAAGAATTGCTTGAAGTTCACTTCTAAATGATTCTATCAAACACCTAGGAAGCATATGCAAGTCTTTAATATTTTTTCTATGCATAAAAATGAATTCTAACATCAAACTAACCACCTACAGCCAAGTCACATTATGTCATACAATTGGTATGCAACCATCATGAATCAAGAAGACTATGAATAATGTTAACAATCTAAAACTAAACTCCAACACTTGTTTATAAACCAAAATGCAATGCATTGCCAAGACTCTTGGCAATTTACAACTTTTCTGAAGTTTGCTAATTTCTAAGTACAAAATCAGACTTCAAACATATACAAATATGACATGTAAATGAGCTCCAAACAATGCGAAGAAACCTGGAATGAAGTCGCCTTGGAGAGTCAATGAAGAAGCAAGCAATATTGATTCCAATAAAATCTCCAGTTTGCCAAATCGACCCCTTATACAAAATCGCCCCTGTTCTGGAGTATTTGCAGATAATAAATAAATGATACCTGTCCAAGCTCTTGTAAGCATGCAATTGAGAGTAGAGACACCAAGGATGGAGCGCCCAAGCTTATAGAGTGAAATCGCTGTGATATGTGGCCTCTAGGAATAAAATTGATGCCTCCTTCAATGGCTGTTCATGGCTGGGTATTCTAATCAGAGCTCTGCAACTTTGTAATCAGACCCTGAGCACAATGCAAAACTCCTCCAAACTCTTTACCAATGCAACTACTAACCCTACCAATGTCCTCAAAATGATATTCAATGATGTCTTCAGCGTTCTTGGCTCCAAGCCACCATGAAAGCACAAATAGAAAGGCTGAGATACCTTCCTCTAATATTGCAACCCTTCAAGAGATATTTCACTCCCTTAGTTATGCTATCAATAGGAAGTTTTCGTTTCCTATGATAAGAAGCAATCTGCAGAAACCCCTTGGCTCCACAAGATGAATTATCAAATATCAACTTCAAATCTGGATGTCTAGAAGCTTAGGCAACCTTTCTATTTATTCTTTTTCTCCAGCTCTTCAAGAAGCTTCTAGAATATTATTTTATTTTTTATTAAGTGATTTTATGATATAATTTTAATTCAAGTCACTTTATTAAATTAATTAAATATAAGGTCACCTTATAATATTGATTTATTTGATAACCTTATAAATAATCAACTTAATACCACTTTTTAATTTAATTAAAATAACTAATTAGTCATCCTCATAAAAAATCATTATTTTGGACAACTTAATTACTTAAATTAATTAAATCAAATTACCTCCAAAACGGGGACATTATAGTGTCTTCACTTTTGTCTCTTTCTATGAAGACATCTGCTTTGCATCTTTTGTTATCAGTGTTTGGAAGATGTCTGGCTGAGTAATACTGGTTCACTTTTGTCTCTTTTTGTGAAGACGTTTGCTTTGCATCTTTTGTTATCAGTGTTTGGAAGATGTCTGGCTGAGTAACACTGGTGGGCCCAATTCATTTTTTCTCTCCAGACCTCGGGATTCGTGCCTGGTGATTTTCTAATGGTAGTTTGAGGGTTATTGTTTTTGGAGCCAGTTTTGACAATTTTTTTTTGAAAAGTTTTAGAAATTTTTTCTTTAAAATTTACAAGAGTTTTGAGATTTTGGTGTCTTTTAGAAGTTTTTTGGAGGATTTTTTTTTTCTGAAAAAAATCTTACTTTCAAAGTTTTTGAGGATTTTTCTAAAAAATCTTATAGATTTTGAGCCTCTTTTTAAGACAAATTTTCAGGTGTTGTGCTAGTTGATTGTCTAGTGTTTTGCCAGCTGATCATAGAGCTACCTCATTTTTCGTGCTTTGGAAAACAAGAGGGATGACAACTTTGTCCAATGTTATGTTGGAAGGTTCGCAAAGATTCAATGGAAAGGATTACAACACGTAGAAGCAGAGGATGCTTACCATCTTTGAGTACCGGTGTCTGGATGCGCTTGTTCTAGGTACAAAAGTTTGTCCCACTACTGCTGGGAAGGATTGGGACAAGTATGATGGAGGTAATAGGGAGGTGGTTTGTAATGTCCCCTTCTCAAGCATGATGAATTGATATGTCTATACATTTACATATGTGTACACAGTGTATACATGTGTATACGTACCCATTCGACCTTTATCACATACCTTCTACTTCGTTCATTCACAGGGAGTCACAGTATAGTCAGATTGGCATTTAATCAATCACATGATATAAAGCATAAGGAAGTAAATCAAACTCCTAAGCCTATGGATGACTTTTCTAGACTAACTTATCTGACCTGTTTCCCTATGTACCATTCACAATGTGTGTGCATGCTCAATTGACTAACTTTACCGGTTAAACGATCAATACCCCTCTCCCAAGTGATATTTCCCCTCTGCATAGAGGACTGGTTCTCATTCCTGCATTCACAATTATAAACTCACGGCAGTCAATTGCTCACAAAATTAGCAATACTTATAAATTTCACAAGGTATAAAAACATCACATATAAATCTCATTATGCACGTTTTTCACCATGATTAATATCAAAAGAACAACATCAGAATGAAACGATCATTAATATATATAGAACTCATATATACAACAAAATGATTCACATCTTTTATTCATTCATAAAATTGTCTTTACAAACACATGCTCCTTATTCAACTCTAATAGCCTAATAGCTATACAATCGGGATGCAAAAAAATGGATGCTTGAATTTGAATTTCCAACTTCATTAGGCTATGTCTCCATGAATAAATTAGTTACTGAAGCTTCTTTAAGTGGAAATGATCTCATCACACAACAAACAATATTAACTGGAATTACTTATATTGTTGTGAGATCCTGGTCTTTTATAACATTCTATATTTAGTATAATCTGTAGGTGCATGCTATCTGTAAAATATGAGCTAAATATTGTATGGTTCTGAGATGGTATTGTGTTGCAGAAAATAATTCCACTTCGAGACATTACTTCTGTAGAGAAGGCAAGAACAGCAGGAATCTTTCCTAATGCCATAGAGATTGTAGCATGGGGGAAAAAGGTAAATCTTTATAGTGACTGCAGCAAATTCACGGTGATTTACTGATGTTTCTAATGATTCACTTTATTGTGTCCATTTTTTTCCTCTGTTTTGCAGCATTTTTTTGGCTCATTTTTATCTCGAGATGAAGCTTATCGACTAATTGTGGATGGCTGGATGCAACATAGTGAACATGCAAAGTCATTCTTGAACTCTCAGGTGTGTCATCATTTCCATTGAGCTAACATGTGACTTCGCTTTCCCATGGGTGACTTCTGAAGATGTGCTTTATTGTGTTACATTTGTGACATCTGTTGTTGGGAGGGTTAAAGACTGGATTAATAAATTATTGGTATTTAATATTGTTCCTTTTCTTTGCTGTCCAGGATATTCCTATAATATCTAATGATCCAGATGGGACATTGTGCGCTCAACTGGAGGAAAGTGAAACCCCACTTTTGATAACTTTCCCAGAAATGAATTTTGTGGGAAGGTAGAGATCAGTTTTGATTGAATTTTGTTACAACCAAGAGAACTATTTAGTTAGACTGAAGGTTTGTCTGCAGTTCGTCTGCTCCTCCCCTAGTTTTTTGTTATGCAAGTTTTAAGTTTCTTTGTGAATCTGATTTGCAGAGATCTTGATGAGACACCCCGTGAAATTGAGGAGTCCAGTAATGAAATTGTAGCTGAAGATGGATTCTGCAATTCAGTCAATGAACAGATTTCAGAAAATTTAGTAACAAATAAATTAGAAGATTCCACTGCTCAAAAAATATCCCTGGATGCGTGCACTTCTACATGGCCAGTAGAAGACATGGATGCTCCAAAAGGTCCGTTTGCTTTGCATTGTCTGAATTGAACATCTGTGAACACTTATAAACCTATTTATGTGTTATCTATGCTAGGACTTTAGGAAATCATACATGTTAAAGAATTTAATATTTTCAAATGTTACTGGATCAACTTTCTTTTCAAGGACATTCAGTCATCTTAATTAATCTGCTTAATCTCATTTTCAATATTGATGTGATACAGTACCTGAGCAATTCAAGATGGTCGGTGAATCCAAATTTCCGGTATTCTTTTCTGACTTGCATCTCTAAGTATTAAAATCTAATTTTAAGTGTCACATCAAGTTCACCTTGATAGCCATAAGAATCTGTTGGTAATTCACACTTTTCTGTAAATGCTGATGTCAGATTGATGTGAAGGAGTTTTTCCAGCTGTTCTTTTCAAATGATGCTACCAGTTTTGCTCAAAATTTTCATAGAAAGTGTGGAGATGAAGGTGAACAAATTTCCATTATTTCCTAAATATTTGGTGTTAGCAAGTATGGTGACATATAGGAGGTGAAGATAATTTGTTACTGATGGAGAAAGGCAATATATTCATATATGATTTGAAGTCATTATGCTAGCTGTGTTCTAAACCTCATAATATTTGGTGGTCCCAGATTTTCAATGTACTCCATGGAATGAGGACAGACATTTTGGACATGTTCGTGATGCCTCATTTCGACACCCTATTAAATTTTACTTTGGTAAGGACATATCAGCTAAGGTATAGTATTGTTTTTTGGCTTTTGGTGATCCTAATTTAGTTTCAATATTTCATTAATTTTAGTTTTTACTTTTTAAGGTTCAAGGTTCACACATTGTCAAGAAGTTCAACGGTTCCGGGTGTACAAAAACAGGTAACTAGGAGCACCTACTTATCAAACAAGTTGTAATCATTGTTTGAAATGTGTGAGTAATGATATGAAGTGGGCTGTTAAAAAAGTATTGTTAACTCTGTTGATATCTGAAGAGAGTGTGATGAATTTTTTCACGAATATTAGACTTTTCTTTCATGTTCTAAAATTATGATTTCCATAAATTGTTGTCTTTCAAATGAAAATTACATTCTAAGATTTTTATTGTGGTTCTAATGTGCAAGCCGTAATTCTTAAATGTAAACTTAATGTGAAATATTTCAATCATATCTTATGACTTTATATATTTCAAGTATTTGGATATTGGCTTGGTACTTTTCTGCTTAGAATGGCCTTCCACGTCGTATTTTGCACAACATACAGTATTACAATCCTTCATTTTCCCATTTTGAGCTCTTTGAAGATAAATTTTATGCCTTTTGTTGTGGCAAGTGGTGAACAATGTTAGCAGAATATTTTACTTTGTTGTCGGCCTTGGTCGTAGTCGGCCAATTTCTAATAAAACAATAGTTAGTGAGAATAATACGTGTCATGTACTTTCGGGTAATCAAGTCTCGATTAATGTTAATATTAATGTTATGAAACGTCGTGTCGGTTGGTTATCTAACCACCGCCGAGCGTTATATGTAGTCTGTTGGGAGTCGGGAGAGTGTGGTGTGCCGATGGTTATATTGATAAGCACTGTTGATACTCTGTGATTGTACATGATATTTCTGATAATGAATAAAGTTTATGGTGTTCAAACATGATATCTTTCTGGTTAGTGTTTTATTCTATGTTCTGCACATGACTAGTTTGCCAGTAGTACGTAAGATTTGGATTACATTTTGTAGGCAAACATTTGGCGCCGTTGCCTGAGCGGACTAGGGCATCACCTGCCATGGCAGCGTAATGGGTCAACCGGCGGAAGAACCTGTAAATGTTAATGAGGAATGGGAAGACTCCTTGACAGAAGATCTGGTAAATTTGTGGAAAATATCGTTACGTGACCACGTACGTAGGGAATCCCATATTCGGGAGATCCCTGAGGAAGTCATCTGGGATCGGTTGGAAGTAAACGACGAGGTGAATCACCTCTTGAATTGCATGCCCAGGTTACTGGCCTGCCATTTCATTATCCTGCAGGATTTGCGCGAAGAAGAGGATCGCGAGCGCCGAAGGCAGCAAATCGTACAACGTTGCGAAGACAGAACCAAACGTGAAGAGGAAGAACGTGATACTAGTTGGCGCCGTACTTCTGGAAACCAGCAATGATTGCTTGAACAACTAATAAATGCTCGTACGGCCGAACAAAGACAAGCATCGAGTACCTGACGGGCACGGGACTTCCTAAGAGCAAGTTCGGCGATCACTCAGGCTGCAAGAACAAGAAAACCAGCGAAGACGATTAAAGCAAGTCGGTAAGGAATTGGATGAGGACTTAATTGAAATAAATCAGAGCATAAAAAGAACATATGAAAATCTGACAAGAATAGACACATCCATTGAAAGAGCGCACCACAGTTTGATAGAAGGAAGGGACGAAGACCCCTTCAGCACTCCACACGTAAGAAGATAAAACCCCTATGAAAATGAAGATGATTTGAATAGAAGCATCAGACGATTTCGAGAGTTGTCCCTTTCGGACGACGACGAAGAGCTAAGGAGTGGAAGACCAGAGCTTAAGACCCCAAGGCAGAGAGAGCATCGGAGGGAACCCGAGGAGATCCACGGTGTTGAGGACGCTGACGGAGGACGTGGGAGTGACTCGTATGTGGCCAAGGGTGCAAGTGGCGCACAAGGACGTAGCGAGGAAACCACTAGTCTAATCGGGTCCAACACACAAGGAGGTCAACCGGGAAAGATGGCTCATCCAGAACGGAAAAAGTTGCCGAAATTCATGGGGAATGGCTCTGAGGATCCCGTACGGCATTGCAAGACATGTGAGACAATCTGGATAGCCAGCAGGCAGGATGATCCTGACCAGTGGCTGAAGGCATTTCCAGCGACACTCAGAGACAGTGCCATTGATTGGTACTCAAAATTGGACCAAGCACAGAGAGCTACATGGAGGGTATTAAAGCAAGCTTTCCAGGAAGAGTTCAAACTTCTATGGGACGATAGTGAGATTGTCACAGAAATATATCATACTAAACAAGGAAAGCACGAGAACGTGCAGACCTCCAACAGGAAGTTGAAAGACTTTAGGAAAGCTTGAGGTACAACCGGCAAATGGCTTAAAGAAAAGATGGTTCATTGAAGGATTGATTCCCTCACTCCGGCGAAAAATGAAAGTAGTACCACCATCCTCGTACACCGAAGCATACAATTGGGCGATGGACATTGAAAGTGAGAACAGGACATCCTCGAAGGGGAAGAAAAGGGATGACGAAGAGAGTGTAGAAGAAAGTGAAGATGAATCGGCAACTGTACAAGCTCTTCGGCGGGATATGATGCGGATGATGAAAGAACTGAAAGCCGATAGGGAAGGATCCAAAGAGGCAAATGAATTATGGTGTACCGACTGCAAGACGGAAGGCCATACAAAGGCGAATTGCCCGAAAAAAGTTATTCTGTGACATCTGCCAAGTTATGGGACACTCCGTCAAGGAGTGCCCATACAACTTAAAAACCAGAAGTGCGCAAGTATTCTTCACCCAAGGCGAACAGTCAACTCCTCTGACCACACCGCCAAAACCACAGAGCAACAATGCATCCCCTGGAGGCTATCGTAACAATCGGAGAAACATGCCCAAAAGCCAAATTCAGTACGATAGCAAAGGACGGCCCATGATCCAATGCCGAAACTGTAATGAATGGGGTCACTTCGTGAGGGATTGCCTGAGCGGCCAAGGCACCGGGGGAAAGCTATGCAAGTGGTGTGGACCGGGTGATCATGAAGACACCGACTGTCCGAAGCAGAAAGGTAGTATCAATATGCTGGAGGTAGCCGACGAAGAAGTCTTGGCAATTACAAGGGCGCAGTCAAAAAGGGCAAATTATCCAGACCCTCGTACGAAGAAAGAAAGATTTTGGGAGGCCAAGACAAAAGTAGAAGAGGCAATGGTGAAGGAATGCAGGAATCCTAAAGCTACCAGTATGTTGCTACAGTCGGAGTTAGAGAAGAATATCGTATGGCAGGTGCTTCACACAACCATACCCATTAAGGTAACTGATCTCTTGCAAACGATGCCTTATCTCAAAGTAGCGCTTACAAATGTTATTGAAGAAAATCTTCAGAAGGGTCCATCAGAACGAACGCCAGAACTGGTAGCTGAGACCACAGACCCAATGCTACTCGCAGTAAGCATCGGGAGGAAACCAACCGTCGTCGAGATGGAAATCTTGGGAATGAAATTATCTAACACTATCGTCGATGGAGGTTCAGGAGTAAACGTACTGCCAGAAGAGACCTGGAAGTGTCTGGGTAAGCCGACTCTTTGGCCCCCGACATTCCACCTCGTGGGAGTAGATCAACATGGCATCAGACCGCTGGGTACACTAATGGAGCAGAAGGTCTTGATTGGCACGCAGCTGTTTCTGCTAAATTTTGTAGTCATCCCACTAGAGAAAAAGGCGTACGATGCACTCTTGGGACGGGGATGGTTGATAGCTGCCAAGGCAACCCACAATTGGAGAGAAATACACTCTCCATAGAAAATCGGGGGAGGAAATACACCATTGATCTGAAGAACCAGGCCGTCAGTGAGGATCTAGCATCTTCCGCATCTGAATCTGGAGGAGAATCAGATGATGATGAGAAAAAGCTAATGGAACCAGATGAAGAAGGGGTACTGGAGATTGGGAGTTGCTCGGAGGACGAGACCAGTTCACTGAACGGACTATTTCACTGGCAGATGGAGGATTATGAAGTCTTCCACCCTGATTGCAACATGCTGCAAGTCAAGGAGGGGGAAGCAGAAGAAGACAAAGGCTCGACCAGTGAAACATTTCCTCCCGAGTACGGAGAATATAGAGAAGGTATGGCAGAATTGGATGTGACGCCAGCACATAATTTTGAACAGGACAAAATAATCAAGTACGAGGAGCCAACGATGAAGAAGGTAAACCTTGGGGAATCAGACAAACCTAAGGAGATTCTTGTGGGTGATGACTGGGACCCTGTACTGAAGGCAACAACATTCAGAATTTTCATGGACTATAGAGATGCTTTCGCGTGGACGTACAAAGATTTAAAAGGTGTACCACCGGAGTTATGCGTGCACAGGATCCCTCTCGTACCGGGAGCCCAGCCCGTACGAAAGCGACCGTATAGAATGAACAAAAACTATGCCGCTAAAGTACAGGAGGAGATTGAGAAGATGCTGGAAGCTGGCATCATTTTCAAAGAGGTCAGCGAGTGGGTATCACCGATCGTCATATCCTTGAAGAAAGAGCAGGAGCAAATTAGAATCTGTGTTGACTTTCGTAGTCTGAATGCAGTGACTATCAAGGATCCATTTCCTATTCCCTTCACCGACTCAATTCTGGAAGAAGTTGCCGGGCATGAAATGTACTCCTTTCTAGATGGCTTCTTGGGTTACAATCAAATCAGTATTGCGGAGGAAGACAAATTAAAGACTACGTTCGTGGTGGAAGATGGGGTGTACGCATACAACCGAATGCCATTTGGATTATGCAACGCACCAGCTACATTCCAGAGGATAATACTCCACATTTTTGATAAAATGTCGGTAGGTAATTTCAAAGCCTTCCTCGATGACTAGTCAATTTATAGTGATAAGGAAAAACATTTGAAAGCCTTAGGCGAGTGCATGGAATGGTGTAGAACAGCCCGCCTTGCCTTGAATCCGAAGAAATGTAGATTTATGGTGCCACAAGGGAAGCTGCTCGGACACATTGTGTGCAAAGCTGGGTTGAAAACTGATCCCGACAAGGTGTGAGTCATCGTACAGATGGAGGCTCCGGAGAACATCACTGGTGTGAAGTCCTTCCTCGGGCATGTGGGATACTATCAGAGATTTATTAAAAATTTTGCCCAAGTGTCGTACCCTCTCGACCTACTGACGAGGAAAGGCCAACCATTTATATGGGCTGAAGAACAGGAGAAGGCATTTCAGGAACTGAAGGATCGATTGATCAACTCACCCATATTGATGTACTCGGACTGGGATAAGGAGTTCCACGTACATGTAGACGCCTCTAATTTTACCATCGGAGCAACCCTAGCACAAGTGGGAGCACACGGGTTGGACCACCCGGTATTCTTTGCCAGTCGGCTACTTTCAAAAGCAGAAAGGAATTACAGTACGACCGAGCATGAGGCACTAGGAATGGTTTACTCTGTACAAAAGTTTAGGCACTACCTCCTAGCCACGCCGTTCACTTTCTATGTGGATCACCAAGCCTTGATGTACCTGGTGAACAAGCCGATTATCCAAGGACGGGTGAGTAGATGGTTACTTTTGTTGCAAGAATTTACGTTCACCATCATCGTACGACCGGGAAAGAGCCATGTTATTGCCGATCAATTATCCACAATCCGGTCAGGCGAACCTGCTGAGGGAGGGGTGAATGAAGACTCCCCGGATGCACACTTATTCCAGATTGCAATATTGCCCTCATGGTACGAGAAGATTGGAGAATATCTGTCCACATCCACGTTCCCGAAAGAAATGCCACCAGCCGAAAGAAGGAAGCTTGTCCTGAAAAGTAAGACATTCCAGTTGATCAATGGTTTACTCTACAAGATGGGACTTGACCAGATCCTCCGGAGATGTGTCATAGAGGAAGAGATACCTGGCGTACTAAAGGAGGCACATGAAGGACTGGCTGGCGGCCATATGGGACCAGATGCTACATCAAGGAAAATTCTCTTGGCAGGCCTATGGTGGCCGACGATGCACACTGACGCTAAGGAGTGGTTGTTAGGCTGTGACACTTGCCAGAGGGTCGGGAAACCATTGAAGCGGGACTTCATGCCACTGCATCCCTCACGGCCACAGGAATTGTTCGAACGATGGGGATTGGATTTCATAGGACCATTAAAGGTGAGTCACTTGCATCAATGCCGATATATTGTGGTCGCTACTGAATATTTGACGAAGTGGGCTGAAGCTCGAGCATTGCCAGACAATACAGCGCAGAGTACGACACGATTTATCTATGAACAAATAGTGACACGGTACGACATCCCCATTCGGATCACGAGTGATCGTGGAGGGCATTTCGTTAATCATGTCATCAGGTTGATGATGACGGAGTTCCGAATTTTTCACAACTTGTTGAGTCCGTACTACCCGCGAGCTAATGGCCAGGCGGAGTCTACAAATAAGGTGCTCGTATCAGTGATTCACAAATCATGTGGTGTGGAAGAAGCGGACTGGGAGGAAAGGTTACCAGTCGTCCTATGGGCATATCGTACAACGTACAATGTAACAACGGGCCACACGCCCTTCCAATTAATGTACGGTTAGGAGGCAGTGATGCCGATGGAGTACATGGTACCAAGCCTAAGGATAGCCGTGGAGAATCGGTTTGGTGATACTGAAAGTTTAAAAGAAAGACTATACCAACTGAATAAGCTGGACGAGCGAAGGGTGATGGCACAATGGGCAACGGAGAATATGCAGCGGCGAAGGAAGTATTGGAACGACAAGCACCTCCGGTGAATGAATTTCCGACTGGGACAATTAGTTCTGAAATATAACGGCCGTAACGAGATCAAGCCGGGGAAGTTTAAAGTTCGTTGGTTAGGACCGTTCCGAGTAGGGGAAGTAGGTGACAATGGTTCTATAAAGTTAGAAAATCTAGATGGGTCACTGATATTGGAGGCAATCAACGGATCAGAGTTAAAGCTATATTAGGAAAGAAAGGAGAAGAATACTATTTCCATCAACATGTTGGGCTATGCCACAAAGGAAGATTGGCCTGTGCAAAGTGAAGGCCCGAGAGAACAAGACTGGGGACTAGGAGGTCCCGGATATGTAGCAGACGATGTCTGGGCAGAATCAGGCCGAGATCAATTAATTGAAGAGAGGTTGGAAGAGAAGCGAGTGGAAGGGATTGCAGTACCACGGATACACAAGCACCTAACCAATGCAGTGTTCGGAACCCCTGCCCTATGGCGCCGAATGGGGGGACACTGGCACTATGTAGCCCCTTACGAAGGAGTAAAACAAGGATATGTAGCCAAGGAATTGGACATGGAAGCCCAAGCGGAAACAGAGAAACAGGAAGGCCATGAACAAAACGAGCACCAGAAGGATGACAAGGAGGTGGACTGGGACAATGAACAATGGGAGGCTTACTTCGAGAAAAAGACCCCTTGCTTAAAGACAGTGTTGAGGACAGAAGACACATTTGTGTCAACGGTAGACGGTTATATAGAAGACCTTCTGAAACAAATGCGTCGAGAACGAAGGAAAGTACCAAGGGTTAGGAAGATAGCAACTCAAGAAGGACTTTGGAAAATGATTCCTAACCTAGCGGGACCACCAACAGTACAAGGCGACGATGTTAAGTGGTATCAGCAGTATGGCGTAAGGTACATTGATGGAAGTTTTCGAGGTATTGGTCCTGCTCCTTTACTTGATAAATGGTTTGATATAGAGTATATAGGAACGTGCTGTGAAGAAGAATGTTATAAAAAGCCACCACACACATGTAAATGGTGCTACACTTCGGAATTAAAAGTTCGAGAATACAGTGAAACAAGAGGGATCAAAAGAAAAGAAGAGAGAAGGGAGGAGAGAGAAAATGAACAGAAGTTGAAAAAAATAAAAATAGAAAGGAAAAAAGCTATGAGACATCAGAAAATAAAGGAAAATAAAAGAGTAAATAAGGAAGAACAAGGCGAATGGAAAAAAAAGAAAAAAGAAGAAAAAAATAAAAGAAATATGAAGTCAGAAAAGAAAGTAAAAGAAAGGAGAAAAAATTAAATAATAAATTAAACGACTTGGACACCAAGAAAAGAAGTATTAAAATGCGAAAAATTAAAATCCAAGTAGTCAGGAGAAGAAGTGGGCGCCTAAGGGAGAAAGTGATCAAATTAAATAAAGTTGGAATTAAAATAAATATAGAAACCCCAGTCGTACGGCCATCAAAAGACGAGCTATCTGGGACAAAACGAAATCACAAAGGGAGAGAAGAGAACAAAAGTCCGTACGGATTTATCAATAGAAGTGGCATCGTACGACACCCTCATCAATTTCTAAGTCTTGAGGTTGTACGGCCTTCAAAGGATCTCCAAATCGTACGGCTGTCACAAGTCTTCACAGCGTACGGCGTTTTCATTATCTGCACAGCGTACGACATTAGCACATCAGGCGATTTCGGTGAAGTACCTCAAGGCGTACGACATTCACCAGTCTTTCAAGCCGTACATAATTCACACAGGTGCCAGGTCGTATGGAATTCACAGAAGCCCAAGGCCGTACGACATTTGCAAGATCTCCAGGTCGTACGAAATTCACAGTGTCCAAGTCGTAGGGAATTCACCAAGTCTTCAGGTCGTACGAATTCCACAGAAAAGCCAAGTCGTACGGATTTCCCAGAGTTGCCAGGCCGTAGGGAATTTACAACATTCGCCAAGTTCTCAAGTATGGATTTCTCAAAGTTGCCAGGCCGTACGGATTTTTCCAAGTTCTCAGGTCGTACGGATTTCACTCCTCTCTCACCTCGTACGGCCGCTTAGTCAAAGCGTACGACCCTTCAGTCAAAACATACGAAATTCCCAGAGTTGCAGAGTCGTACGGATTTCACAGATCTTTGAAGTCGTACGAATTTTTCAAGTGTTCCAGGTCGTACGGCCCTCTCAGGTTGTACAAGATTGCCAGAGTTGTCAGGTCGTACGGCCCTTTCAGCCACAGAATCTCCAGGCCGTACAAACTCAGTCTCTCTAGGGCGTATGACATTTCCAGCCTTTCTCAGGGTTTTGGCAGTTTCGGTTGGTACGACAAGAATTGGAGTTCGACAATTGTGATAGTTTTGGCAGTTTTGATAATCGTCTCGAAGGTTATAAAATCGGCTGGAATCGCCGAACTGATAGCAAAATGGACAAGGGAAAGAAGGTAATGTAGCACAGGCCGAAAGTAGCCTCGGCAGGGAAAAGGAAGAAGATGGATGCTGATAATGAGACGATGGCATGGGAGAATCTTACTGGCAACGAGTGCAAACAGTGGTGGCGAAGCACTCCCGATGACCACTCCTTGAAGGTTGCACTTCAGCACGCTCGGGTAGACAAAGCTGTGATAGTGCCTTTCTTTAATTCTCGGGAGTTTGAGCCTTGGCTGAAGGCGATGGTGGACAACTATTGCAGGCATACGCACAAATCGACAATTGATTACAGAGGTTGCTCAGTCACCATTTCATTTTGGCCACAAGACTTCGAGCGAGTGTTTGGCGTTCCAGCTGCCGGAATAGGGGTTAACAAACCCAAGAAAATGACACAGCACCACAAGGAGGTGTTAATCAAACAAGTGTGTCGCAGTGATCTGACAGCGGAGGAACAGGAGACCATATGGAACACAGGGAACAGGGGCCTCTGGAAACACCATCTGGCATTGGCCGAATGGAAATGCCTGATGGACTTAATCAAATGTCGACTCACAGGTGCCAGCCGAGCATTGGATATTGCTATCTGGATGGTGGACTACATGGTCGGACTCCGCGTCGGCCAAGTATACAACTGGGCGAGGCTACTTGCAGAGAGGATGAGGGATTTCTTATCGCAGAGGCATAAGGCTTTCTACATGACCTAGCATGCTATAGCCCTCTTTCTTGATGCCGTTCACACACAGGTGCCCGAAGGCAAATGGGGTCGATTGTAGCCACTCACTCACCTGGATCCTGGGTTGCCGACAGTATTTTATTGGTCTGAACTGGAAGCGAAGCAAGCTGGCGAGGGCACGGCTTTAGGAAAGAAGAGAAAATGGAAGGAGGCATCGGTGGAAGAGGAATCATCAGCAGAGGAGGCCTCTGAACAAAGTGATGCATTGGATAGGGACGAGCCCATTGATTTATCTTCCTCATCCTCAGAGTCTAGTCCACTGGCCGATGAGGAGGTGTTCGTCGCCATCAGTGGTCAGGAAGCAGGGGAGATCGGCATACCAGTGTTGCAGCCAGCAGGGTTTACTCTTCCCGCACCGCCAGCCAGGGAGAACACACACTCAGTGACATTCACTCTTCCTGTTTCCCCAGTTGGAGCCGGGTGAATGTTGAGGGTAGCTGCCTCATTACCTGGTGCATCGCCAGGGTGGGCACCACTTGCCACCACGACATCACAGGGGTCAACCACTGTATCGGCAAGTTCCACTGCCTCTGTCGAGATATTGCCAGCGGCTTGTTCCCTTACGCCACCGCTAGGATCGACAACGTCAGGAGTGGCAACTTCAGTAGCAGGAACTTGGGGAACGATTGCGGCCATTGAGGAGACTACCCCAGCTCCAGGAGCACCCGAGGTAGCCCAGATTGATAGCTGGTTGGGATTAGTAGGCCTCACCTTAGAAGTGGCCGAGCAGCCATAACAGCAGGAGAAGAGTCCCTCGGAGGGACTAGGGGGTGAGGAAGGGCCAGTTGTTCACACTCAGCAAAGTGAGACGGCCAGACTTGTCGAGGACGCACTTGCACACCTGGAGGCTAGAACAAAAGAGGAGCCAGGGACGACCATACATGAGCCTGAGCCTCAGCAGGTAGTCGGGGAACCACCCTAGGCGGAGGCAGAACCTTTTATAGCTCCCGGCGATGAGGAGAACGAGGAGGGTGACTCCACGGAGGGATTCGTTGTGGATATGTCACAACCAGACCCATCAGACCCACTAGGCACGGTGCAACGATATGTACAGGAGCTAGAGCATATGGGCAGGTTAATGATCCGAGTGGGACAGGTTTCCAGAGACCTCAGGATTGGCTGATCTCCTCTAGTGGGCCAGGAAGTTCAGCGCATCCGAGGATTCGTGCAGATGGGGTGTGAGGCTGAGTTCACACAGATATTCGGCGAGGAGTGGCCAGTAGGAGAGACTTTTGCAATGATGAGAGCTTGGCGGGGTCGATCACCGAGACTAGCAGGGAGAGATGCAGGGGTTCTGGAAAGCTTATATCACATAGAGCTTGCCTTTCGGAATGTCTTTCTCCTCATGAAACGCCAAGTATTTGCCACTGAGGTAGTGGTATCACGAAGAGTGGAAGCCTATAGACTCTTGCAGAGGATTAAGGAGGAGTCCACTGCTACCATAAGGAACATCCAGAATGACTTGGCCGAACAAACTCGGCTTGCCAGTGAGAGGGGTGCTCGATTGGAAGTCTTGGAGCCTTGGGTGGCCGCCTTGGAGGAGGAAGCCAAGCAGAAAGAGGAAGCATGGGAGCAGCGCGTAAAAGCATTAGAGGATTAGTTGGCTGCAAAAGATGTTGATTTGGCGGCCAAGAGTGCAGAGGCGGAGAAGGCAAAAAGCCAACTGATGGAGGCAGCCCGTATGGTAAAGGTTGCGAGGGAGAGGGAGATACTGGTCGATCGGCAGCTTCGCATGTGTACCGAGGAGGTGAGGCGGCTGTGAGCGGAGCATTCTTCTACTACTCCGACGTCATCTTTGCATCCAGGGACGCACTTACTTCCCCCTACTTCTCATTGAACTTGTCTTTCTATATGTATGTCGTCTGGAAGACGACTTCTTTTGTGGTGGGGATGATGTTAGCAGAATATTTTATTTTGTTGTCGGCTGTAGTCGGCCTTGGTCATAGTCGGCTAATTTCTAATAAAACAATAGTTAGTGAGAATAATACGTGCCATGTTCTTTCGGGTAATCAAGTCCCGATTAATGTTAATATTAATGTTGTTACGAAACGTCGTGTCGGTTGGTTATCTAACCACCGCCGAGCGTTATATGTAGTCTGTTGGGATAGTCGGGAGAGTGTGGTGTGCCGATGGTTATATTGATAAGCACTGTTGATACTCTGTGATTGTACATGATATTTCTGATAATGAATAAAGTTTCTGGTGTTCAAACATGATATCTTTCTGGTTAATGTTTTATTCTATGTTCTGCACATGACTAGTTTGCCAGTAGTACGTAAGATTTGGATTACATTCCATAGGCAAACAAACAAGAATCATCATCCTATTCATTAAGACCAGCTATCTAACTTTGGCTGACCTTCTATAGTTAGAAATTGTGATTAACATGGTCCCAATGAAATCATGGAAATCTCTATCTATTAAGATGATGCTTCCATAGGCCAAAGTTCTAACACCATATGTAAATTTAAAATTAGGGGTGGGAAGACCATTCTTCCGTGATATCATGAATTCATAAATAAACAAACATCAGATTGATCTTGATGGTTTGCAATGGGAAGATACACTCCTTATACAAAGAACAACCATGAAAAGATTGGCACGAGGTCAGGTGTCTGATTTATATGAAGTATAGCTCTTTGTTAGATATCATATATGTTTAGAGATTTGTTTGAACCTATATATTTGCAAAAGGTCTAGGCTAAGAGAGATCATTGCCTGATATGAAGGATCTGTAAGGTCTGTTGGAAGTTGAGAGAATCTGCTCGAGAAGAAGCTGGATTATTTCATGTCTTGTAGAGAAAAATGTAGTTGTGAATTCTTGGTAGCTATAAGACCACTCAAGAAACCTTTGTATGTGTATTGGCCTACTGAAGGGTGATTTGTAAATAGAAAGTGTAATGTCCCCTAGTCCTAAATTGCCCTAGAATTCACCTATAGATCACAAACGTCAACAAATTAGGGTTAGGGTTTCATTTTCATAAATAAATATTTCCTTTAACGATGTAATCTTGGATTGGGATCCTGCATTCACCACATGAACAATATTTCCACACATGCACATATCTGTTAACATTGGTATCATGGCATCACATTTATAGATTCATCACAAATGCAACTATTATGAACTATGAGGAGTAACATGGATGGATGCGCTTGAAGCCATTTGCCAAGCCTAAGAGGTTGTGTACCACAACTCTCCCTGCTGGCTACTTGTACCTGCTTTCTCCACCCATGTCACAACCTCATAAGACACTTCACCTATTGGAGGAAGCCAACAGAGCTTACGAGTGGTCTAGGCCTACCACCTCTTACCACCCTCCCCCCCTCCATGGCCCATCCCTTTCTTAAGTTGGGCGGACTTGAGTGGGACCTCTACCCCTCCATGGCCCATCCTAGCCTTTGGATTGAGCGGACTTGAGTGGGACCTATACTCCTTAGTGTTACCCGGGGATGCGTCCCCCGGTCTAAACCTCCCGGTCTAAACCTCCTCGTCCCCATCCCAGAAACGTCCCCGTCCGTAAGAGAACTAGTGTCTCTCAAACTGAATATCACACACTGCTGATGTAAATTTATGAACTTTTCCTCTTGCTGTTGTAAATTTCTGAGTTTGAATATAGGTTTGATATAATTTTCTGAACTCGTGTTTTCGCCTTGGTTTGGTTTTGAGTTTTTGCTTGTGTTTATGAATGAATTTGCATTGCAAGTTGCATAAACATTGATATATTTTTGACATTCAATCACTCTAATAAAGAGAACTCGGACATTAAATGACTATCTTTTCCAATCAGCATCATAAACCAAGAGGAATTTTAACAAACACTTTCCCAGCAAAGTTTCAAATTAAATTATTTCACAATCTGGGCTATTACAACAGCTGTTAACACATGGGCATTTTGAAAAACACTTGGCAAACAATGTATTTTCAGACTTAAAACTTTTGACAACAATGATAGGCTATATGCTTTGAGCTACAATTCACCCAGCACTTATAATGACTGATTTTTATTCGTTCTTAAGGCTACAGCAGTATGCAAGTATAGAGAAAATGCACATATTGAGAAGGAAATTGTTTGTTCACACCTTATTAGAGCAGCTGTAGGCTTTCACACAAATCTGGAACAAACCCTTGAAGAAAATCAGAAAATTCTTCAATAAAAACCCTTAATACTGTAGCATTACTGTAGCGCATACTGTAGCAGCCAACACCAATTTTGCTGTGCAAATGATTTACTCTTAAATTTCTGATCTGCAAATAGATAATCATGAAACCCTTGGAATGCTTGTATTTCTTCACCAATCTGCTCTATTTTGACTCCTGAATGAAGCCAAACCTCGTGCAATAATTCGGCTGATCTCACACAACCTCAAAATTGCAAAGGCATTGAAGAGTTTTTGTTCTCCAATGCTGTAGATGACTGAAACCCTTGTGTATTTCTACACACAGCTCTCATATCAAAAGCACAAGTCATAAAAATGTCTTCAAGAATGAATTCTAATTGCTTTTTGAGTCCTTTTATAACCTCAATCTCCTTAATAGCATTTAAATCCACTTTCAAATCCACTTTTAGGTTTTTAATAAAACTTTATAATAAGTCCTCAAACTTGGCTCTCATATTCATGAATAATAAATGCACTTTAATATCATTTAAAATAATATAATTTGTGTGCACATTAACTTTATGAAATACTTTAATATTTTGGCCTCCAAAATATAATCCATTAATTGCACTTTAAATGACTTAAAGTACCACTTTGGTTTGTGCGCCCAATGTAATAAATACTTTTTAAGTGGCAACTAATTGAAAGGTCATGGCCTCATGGCCCCACTTTTATAACTTAAAGTGCAATTATAACATAAGCTCCAAAAGATAATATTTAAATAATTGCTTTTCAATTAATGAATATCAAATCCACATAAGTTAACTTCAATAATGCTGAAGATATGCAAATATCTAGTCACCTGGTGCCCTGCTAAATATAGCAACTCCATGCTCTTGACTTACTATATATAGTAAGTCTCTCCAAATGTGCCAAGTAACAACTGTAGAGCTCAAACAAAGGTCGCCACTGCCTTTGATATAAATATAAACCCTGACTCTCTGAAATAGTAACTTACTATAAATAGTAAGTGTGTCAAATGGAGTCCAACAAAGGTCAATCCTGGTCTCCCACTGAATACTAGAGGCAAATCAACCTCAATCACTGCCAATGGTGACCTCCTAACCATCTGCTCTAGCCTACGAAGGTCAAGAATAGGCTAAGCAACCTGTCATCATATCTGAGCTAGAAAAGGGACATTACACTATCCCGAAAACGGTTAGGGGGACGGCGGTAGTGTACCATGTTCTTTTTATTTTGATTTTCATATCGTAATTGAAAAAAAAACTATATTGGCAATGAATTCTTAACAAAAATGTTATAAGCTAAGTTTCTATAATGTATATATGCATGTATTATCCTTGTTTTCATATGAATATTTAATGTTTCCCTATATATTTTAAATTTTTCTATATTTTATATAGCCGTCCCCTGCCGTCCCTAAAGTTGGCCTCAAAAATCGGAAATTTGGGGACTCGTCTCGCTGTCCCTTAACGTCCCCATCCCGGAAACTTGGGGTAACCCTGCTACTCCTCCATGGCCAAACCTTGCCTTTGAATTGGGTGGACTTGAGTGGGACCCCTACTCCTCCATGGCCCATCCTTGCATTTGGAGTGGGCGGACTTGAGTGAGATCTCTAGGCACGCACCACTTTCTTAGGCCCTTCCTCTTGAGCAGGTTTTCAAATAGATTCAAACACTCAGATTTATCTTTAGGAAGTAATGTGCAATATTGGTTATGGCTTCTCAAGACCACATCTAGATCCATGTCTAAGAGATGATAGATATTGATGCTTATATAATCCTATTGATTATTCCATAATAAATATATCAACTCATAATACAAACCAGATCTTTATTTCCCAGTTGGTCTCTTACTTTTATTCCCAATCGATCTGTTCTTCACACTTAGAAGATATCGTTAGTGTTGATGCAACAGATAAGAATCTATTATCCATACTTATTAAAATATCATAATTACTTATAAAGCTTAATAATTGCTGCAAGCATCATTATGGTATATTCACATGTAACTCACAGATCTACATACATACATACATACATGCATACATACATCCATACATACATGCATCCATGGATGCATGCATGCATGCATACATACATACATGCATGCATGCATGCATACATACATGCATACATACATACACACACACGTGTATATTTGATTTTTTGAATATTTTACTGACCTCAATATAAATAAGAATTACAGCACTTGGTTCTGCTTGTGTCCTCATTATTCAAAGTTTGGATTGCTGCATTTACATATTCTTCTTTTCATGTGAATAAGACAAGGTATTTCTCCTTTTCGAATAAGACAAATTTTGTCTTATTTTCCTTCTCTCTTTCCTTTCTTCCTATTTCCCATCGATGCTGATCTGTTTTAAATTACCTTCTTTTTATAGTTTGACCTGCCAATAGTTGTAATCGCTCGATGGTCATGGGACACGTTCCTTAGTGACTATTGCACCTTTAGAGGGAGGTATCCATTCTTAACATAGCTTTTTATTTATTCTAGTGATCGCTTGCCGAAGTATTTAGAGGTCATTATAATGCCAATGTCTTAGGAATCGATACAAATGCTGGTAATTATTATTTATTTATTTAGTTAAAACATAGTCATCTTCAGATTTAGTTTCATGTGAATATTTTATTATAATGTGTTTTAATTAACAATATCATTTGAATTCTTAGATAATAATAACTACTTTACAGGCAATGGAGAGTGGGAGCGACAGGAGCGGCGGGTTTTTGAATTCTGCTGAAACAAAGACAATAATAACTACTTTATAGGTGATGGAGAGTAGGAGCGACGGGAGCGGCGGGTTTTTGAATTCTGCTGAAGGTGGGGAGGAGGGAGAGTTTGACGCTGATGATGAAGATGAAGGAGAGGTGCTTAGATTTTCTTCTTGGCTTGGTGTCTTGGACTGGTTTGAGCTTTTTGTCCGTGGTGGTGGGGATTTCTAGCGGCCAGGAGATTCTTTGTTGCTGTGCTTGCTTGGACGGGCGGTTCGAGGGTCTGGAGAAGGCTTTGAAGTGTTGCTCGAGCTTTGTGGTTGGTTGCAAATCTTTGAGGCTGCTTTGTTAGGGGCTTCCTCTACTTTTGAGGGAGTGGTTTGCTCTTTTGGCCGCCTTGTGGGCTCTTTGTCTAACGACACTGGGGTATTTGGTGTTGGTTGCTTCTTGCCAGAGCCTTTGCTGCTTGGCTCGTGGTTTTCTTTTGTTTTGTCTAAGTTGGAAGGTGTTCCTTCAAACGGGTCTTTGGCCCTGCTTGGTGGATGGACATTTCCTCTTCAGATTTCCTGGTTCTTTGGTCTCCCTGCTTGCTTGTGGGTTGCTTCTCTCGCAACTTTGTTTCTAGGTGGCTTCTTGGTGGGCGGTGGCTGCTGTTCCCTTCCATTTTCCCTCCTCAATCTTCTGGGCTTCTTGTTTTTCTTTCATTGGCTCTTCCTCCTTGTGTTTGGAACAGGGGAGGTGGGCATTTCTGGTTTGTTGGAGGGGGTCCCTTGGTTGGGTCTTGGATGATGATTGGTTGCTGCTTTTTGATGTGACCTTTGTGTCTTGTTCCTCTACTTCCCTTCATGTATATTTTTACTTGTGATAGAGGTGTTTTGTCTAGCTCTTGTGGGTTTTTTTCTGGGTTTTCTGTTATGCTTGGATGGTGTTTCTTTGATCCCCAGGTGTTCCTTGAAGCTTTTTCTTTTTCTGGGGTTTTTGGTTGCCGGTGTGGAGATGTTGATGGATGCTCTGGTTTCTTTGGAGTCTCTCTTCTTGCTACAGGTAGGATGGTTTAAGCTTTTGGTTCATTGGTTTATTTTAGTGGCTTGCTGTTGGTGGGTGTTGGTTTCTTACTAGGTGTTGTCAAAGGGTGTTATGGTTGCTTGCTCAGTTACTGTGTTGGCCTTCTTCTCGGATCCTATGGAGGTGGATTCAGCTCCTATGGAGGTGGAGTTGGGAGGTGTTTGTCTCTTGCTCCCTTAGTTGCTGTTCCTGTTGAGATGGACGCTTCTCCAACGGAGGTGGAGGTTGAGGGTGCTGGAGTCTTCAGACGATAGTGGTCTTCTTGTTCTTGACACTCTCTCCAAAAGAGGGGAACTCCCTCCTTTAGAGGTGGATTTGGAGTTGGTCTCCTGGTTAGATCAATGGCTTTGTCTCGAGTGGTCCAATGTGCTCTCAAAGTCCCCTACTGAGGTGGAGTTTTTGGAGTTGGTGTTTTTGATCAAGGGGTTGATGGTGTCCTTCACCATTAAGTTGGTTATCTTTCTTGGCTCTCTGTTGTCTTCTATGAGTAGCTGGTTTGCTGATGCCTGGCAGATGTAGGTTGAATCTTGTGTACTTAATAGGGTTTTTGGTCCCAGATAAAACCAACTTCTAAAAGAGTTTCAAGCCCTTTCTTGTTTGTAAGTTGCAGCGTGTGTAGTCTTGTTAATCTTTTAGAGGATGTTGTGGGGATGCTGTTGGTTTATGAACTATTTTATTTGCAGCCTGCTTATTCTTGTACTAGGTTCCGGGATCCCAAAACCTGTTTTTTACCCCTAATCAAAAATAATATCATTTGATCTGTTTTGTATGTATAATAATTGTATTATACTTATAATATTATCTACAATAATTATAATTATAATAATATTTATATTTATATTTTTTGATATTTATTTTATTTAGTTATTTGTATTTCAATATTTCACACATAAAATATAATAACATTAAATCGCTAAATGTATTTTGTTATTATTATTTATTTGTATTTCAATATGTTACAATTTTGGGGACATGACAGAAAGGTCTTTTGAGATTGTAAGCAATGCTAGAGAGACATTGTGAATTGTGAAAATTGCAGAGCAGAATCATGGCACAAGATCACAAATAAAGAGCTCATTGGAGAAGGCCATAAAGGGTGTTAATGGATTGAAGAAGCCATAAAGAAAAAAATAAATATTGCTCATGGGAAGCATATGTTAATAAAATAAAACTATGTTTAAGTGGCAGAAATCAATTACTTGGATCAATTTTCATTTGGAAGTGGCAGAAGAGACACTAGGGTTCTCAGAAGTTGCCTGCTATATAGGAAACACCAGTTTGGTGGGTCTTAAAAAATAATTTTCACAATTGCCCCTTTGTAGTGCATACAGCTGTACGACTTCTTTATATACTTAGAAATAAAGAGGCAGTCACCATTTGTTTCGACAGTTTCTATATAATTTTTCTACATTTTATGTATAAATTATATGCACATTTAATATAAGATTAACAATTATATTCTAAAAGTGCAAGTTAAGGGAGATGAGGCATTCAAAACATTGCAAGTATTTTATGTTTAATAACCCAAAATCCCTGTAAACAGGCCTCAATTTTGAATCCTAATTGGTTCATACTGGTCACGTAAGTCCAATTAATCACTATCCTTGCTCATGATATGATATTGGTATGGACACTTTTTAATTGTATAGCTTGTGTTGCCAAGCATTTTTGGCAACTAAGCCTACTTAGTGGTTGTTCTTACACCTTGCTAGCATGTCTACCACAGTTCCTAAAAGATGGTTTCTGGGTGTGCATTTCTTTTATTGATTTCTTGTTCTTTGAAGTTCTTGTATTGAAGTATTATGGCATGAGGATTAGGAAGAACTTGGATAATAGGAAAATCCTATTTAGCAGAGGAGAGAGGAGCCTTACAGCTTTGAGCTATTAGTGTCATGGCGAAGTGCATGTAGTCATACAGTTATATGTATAGTATGAGGGTATTGATGATGATTGAAACAGATTCCTCAGCTGTCGATTTTTTTTGGTCATCATTACAAAACTTCAACCATTGCATAACTTATTACTCAAATGGGTTTATATCCATGCTCTCAAACTGATCTGTTAAGTATTGTATGTGCTTATTTCTTTGGATAAGAAGCCAGGAACAGTTACATTGAGGCATTTCAAGAATGGAGATATTATACCATTGCTTAAATATAGTTACAAGAGAAGAGTGAATTAATTATGATTTTAAATTAGTCAATAGTTATCAAGGAGAGTTCTCATGCATTGTGTACGTATATAGACATTATAATTTTCTGTCTAGTTTATTTTAGAATCATGTAAGCATAAATTTGCATTGCTGTTTCATATATGGTGATTTGACTACCTATTTAAGAGATTTTCCATCCCTAATTTTACTGATTTTGGTGAAAGATAATATATAATTAACGAATTTTTGAGGCAACAGTATCTGCAGTTATTTCAACTGCTTTTATTAGTTCCGAAAGAATTTGTAGGATTTCTAAGGTATTCCTTTTGGTCAGATCTATTTACTTTATATTAATTTTATCAACTGCTGTGCTCTTAATCATGTGTCAATGTGCATTAGATGGCCCATAATGGGGTCACTATTGCAGTTTTATACAGATTTGTATGGGTGTGTAGCTGCCATGATTTTAATTCTGGTAAATGCTTTGTGATTGCTTCTCTTTAGAGGTTAGTTTGGAAAACTAAATAAATAATCTATCAATGTCTAAATATATGACTACCATTTTTCTGTATTATTAATCTTAGGAAGATACTAACAATAGCTGTTTGAATCAGTCATTTGGTGATCGAAACATCACAGCAGATGAATGATATACCTTATGGAGATTATTTTCGTGTTGAGGTACGGAAAATAGACGTTGAAGCCATAATCTAAATTATGTTTACTCTCTACATTCTCAGAGCATATCCTTTTTATAATATCCAAAATAATGTAATTGTTTTACATTTCTTGTTGCCAATTTAGAAGCTAGCTATGGAATTTAATGTAGAATCCTACAGGTGATAACTTTGGAAAAGTATATGTACCATAAAATTTCCACTACAATAAAATGGAAAGGAATGGTGCTTTTGTTGGTTACTTGACATTTTTGTTGTGATTGGTTACTGTGCTTATAGTGGTTTTCGTAAATTGGACAGTATTTTGCTAAAAAAATTGTATTTGCCTTTCTTTAGGTAAATACTAAAACCTCTGTTTTATTTTTTATTTTTATGTCTAAAGCTATTTTCTTCCTCTGGGGGATGTTTTAAAGATACCCCGCTTTATGTAATTTCTTATACTGGTTGTCCTTTGCATTCCTATTAACACGACTTTTGTTATTTTTAGGCAATGGTATAAGTTCTCTATTTCTTTCATTCTTTTTGAGGAAAGTATTTTCATTGTCTAGGAATGCAGGATATGTCCTAGACCACTCAATTATCATATATTGTTTAAATATACAATGCCCTTTTGACTTTATCATTATGATACCTCAGCAATACAATCATGACATCAAAATTTCTTTATTTGTCTCTCTAGCTAGCAATATGAGTTAAATTTAAATGTATTATGCCTTTTTTCTTTGGTGTTTGACATTTAGCTACTTCAGTTCTATACAGAATTAAGTGAATGTTAAGGAGATGCCATATAATGAACTATGTTTATGTGCAAGAAGTTGATGATTTTAGTAATTAATTTTTAAATTATACAGCAAATGGCTCAGACATTGAGTTCTAGAGGAACAGATTTTTTCACTTGATAGTGCATGTATTCCAAGGTCTTAATGATGGCATATAATAAAGCTCCCAAGCACATTTGGTTCCAGATTTGACATGTCCATTCCATTTATTTGTTGCAGTAGTTTACTTCTCAAACTATCATTTTCAATTGTAGCAATTCATGCCCATGTGATTTATATTTAGAGACATTGCATAACTAGGAGATGCCAAACCTTGATATAAACAAGAAAAACCTTGACCTGAAGGATTTCAAGATTGAAAGATGATCAACTTATTGCTTAGATCAAAATTCCTTTCACCACATATGGGAGAAATTGTATCCAGTTGGTTCGATCAAATAACTTTCCCATTCTTAACGGGATTTCTAAATTCCCTAGCTTTGATGGGTACATCTTGTCGATGCGATTTTTGTGACCTCACCAATCAGCCGAAGAACAAAATAGTTTGGCGCTACTCCGTTCTCTCTTGATCAAAGTATTCCGTGCGCTAAGATTGCGAGAAAGTTTGCACGTTCAACTCCAAGGTTCCTTAAGTGCGAATAGACCCAGTTTGGTTGATGTGTATTGCTGTGTTCTTACGAGGGGACTTACGCAATTGTTCAAACTTCTTGCAGTTAGCAGCTGGTATGTGATTTGAAGGAGATTCTTGTGTGTATGATTTGGCAATGTAGTTCGTTTTCCTAAAACTAATCAGAAATATGCGGAAAGTAAAAAGTATAGGGCCTAAGAAACTTATGCTCTATCCTAAATGCAGGATATGTGGAACTCAGTTTTGGCAGACTTCAACCAAATTTCACCTAGCCTCACGTCGGACAGCTTCAGCGAAATCAGTGCAATCTTCAAAGGGATAGCAAAGGATGTTCAGATTATAACTTAGCATACATACACCATCAAAACGACGCATATAGGTATACAAATCGCAATCGAAGTTAGACTCAAGATAATTTCCAGTCGACCACACAAGGCGAACTTATCATCAACAAGCCGCTAGTGGTATGGAATGAAAGAAGCTACCTCAACGAAAATACCACACATCAAAGTAAACTACTTGCATGAAATTAAGCTACTTGGATTCAAAAGGAAGAAGAGACCTTGCTAGCTATTCATGACAAGACGAATTCCACCATCAATGAAAAGATCTATTATCATGAAAAGTATTACACAACAATCTCCTCAAAATTTTTCAAAGGGAAAACTTTCTCTCTTCTCCACACTATGCAAAATGTCTACAATGCTCTACTCTCTAGCCTCTAAGCTCTAACTCAATTCTGATTCTGATCTCTAATGTATTACAAATGAGGGGGATTCCCCCCTTTATATAGCTAGCCAAGTCCCAAAAGACGGCTAGGGTTACAATCAATAGAGTGGCCAGAATCGTGCCACCTCAGCCCTAACCCTAAAAAATGCCAGAATAGGGAGTGGTACATTAAATGAATCAAAGATTCCCACTCACTTCCAAAAATAGTAAAGGCAATAAATGCCCACAATCAGTCTTCTAGAAGATCCTCGTCCAGCAGTGCGTTTCCATTCGCCTTCTCTCTGACTGCAAACTCCACGAATCTGCGAAGTACAACGTCAACCTCCTGAACTGAAATAGGTGGAACACAATCTAGCTGAAACTCTAATACTGTGACTGAATGTTCATGCCTTGTACAAGATTTTCTCCAAGCAATCAAGGAGTCCTGTGTGTTCTGGATCAAGGTGGAGAAAGTAGAAGTATTCTCGAAATCATCTTGTACGAAGGTCTTAACATTTGAAAAGAAAGGCACCAGCCTACCCCTCAAATTATCAACATTCACCTCCTCTGGATTCAACCGGCTAGCAAATATGGCCTCAAAAGTGTTCTGAACCCCATCAATGATATTAGCCATAGCCTTATGTATCCTGGTTGAATTTGCCTGTGCCGCGTCGAAGAAACCACGCCCCGTGATTGCTGAAGAATACCATCTAGAGAAATCATATCTGTCATTCTCTTGAATGACACCTCCATCAATCAACAATCGCAATGGCACATGTCTCAATACCTCAAGACGCTGGATAACTTTTCTCTGATAGATAGAAGCATCGCCCCAAGCATGATCCACTGCATCCATCTGTGTCAAAATACTAGAGGCCTGCTGAAAAGCAGAAGCAAGGTCCTCCATAAACTTCTCTGTCTTAGCACGAACCCCTGTGACCCACTTATTTGCCTCCTGTGCCATCCTTCCCAACTCCATCAAGCCGCTGATCGACTCTTTAGGTATCTCCACTGGAGGCTCTATCGTTGGAACATCCTGCCTTCGAGAACGAGATAACTGCTGTACATATCCAATTAGAGCTTTGTGTTCTCTTTTCAACCTTTTGTATTTCCCTTCTTTCTTGAATAACCTATCTTTGAGGGCAAGGTAGGAGTTATCACACTCTACAATTTGCGCACCAGTGGGGCGTCCCAAGTCCAAAGTCGTGACCACATAATTCTCGGGTACTGCTTCATTTCGGTCACACTCAACTCGTGGCACAGCTACATGAAGGGTGCGAGAGCCATCCTCTTCAGTGGATATTTTCGAAAATTTTCTTGCTTTCTTCTTTTGTGGAGGTGCACTGATCCTATTCAAAAATTCTTCCATCTCAACTGCTGGATCAATCTCCTCACTGGGGCTTCTTCTCATTCTATCCTTAAGCCAATCAGGCACATCATACTGTATATCGAAGGGCTGCTGTTCCTGTGCCTCTACCTCTCTAACCTGCTCAACCTCTATATCATTCTGGCAAGGCTCATCGTCCTCAAGTGGCTGAGTGTCTCCTGAAACTATATCATCATCATCATTCATAGCCTCCTCTAAGTCCTGCTGAAACTGAGGGTCAGTAATAGTCCCCTCATCCTCCTGCTGATCAATCCTACCAGGTGCGTTGACGCTCTGGCCAACCGATTCTCTTCGTGGAGGCTAAATATTATCCTGTACTACTTGCACCTGATTCAATGCATTCCTCTGATCAGCAAACAAGGAAACCTCCTGTATACTTGGAGAACGTGTCTCCAATGGTGACGCAACTGTAACTCGTGGAGGCTCTGGCTGAGTAGGCTCCTGTCTAACTAGCTCTTTCCTTCTGGATTCCAGACCTCGTGTGATTTGCTTCTTTCTGCCAGTGGTGGGCGTCCTGTGATCTCCCATCAAGTTGTAAGTCAAGGTAATTGACCTACTCTTCAATCTGTTTACCCGTCTGTCAACCCATGCTCTAGTGAATGTCAGGACCGGGATAGAAAGAGTATCTAAATCTGCAACCTCAGGCTTTGACCAATCTAGAGGTGGAAGTGGGGTATCTCTAACTGCTGCATAGTCTGGATGAACAACATCCATATCCTCATTCACCTGGTCTAGAACTGGCACAACCTCACACTCCCTGATCAAAGTAATGGGCAACCGAGAAAACATCCTTTTCCTTACTTCAATCTCATCAACTGCATTAGCCCAATAATCCTCAATGGTGGCCTTATGTTTAAATTCCTCTGACAGTACCCATTTGATGTTATGATGTGGGTCGTAGTGCTGTCGGCTGGTGTGGTATGAGAAGTGATAAAATTGGAGTTCACTTTCAGCCTCTCTAGCTGCCTGTATTGAGGGACACACCTCATCTGAATTGCCCATTACAATTGGAAATTCTACCCCTCCCTTCTTCTTCTTTTGAATTTTATCAAAGGAAAGCAATTGCCTAGATATCTCTAACATTAAAATCTTATCGGTTGGGTACTTAGGCAGCCTATATGGGTACGATGAAAAACCTTGCAGCCTAATATAAGAAAATTTTGGAAACTGTATGAACCAACACCCATACCTTTCAATCAACTCTTGGGCTTCCCTCGAGATTCTGTGATGTAACCGCTCCTGAAGCAGCCTTGTGATATACATGGTGAAGGAATTGTTGACACGCTTGAAGTGAGTTGTGCTCGCCAAATGCAACTGCGGACAAGCCTCATGGATTTTGAATTGATGAGAGCCATAGCCGACAGGCTCCTTGTAAGATATCCCCCTGTACTTCGTCATCCGTGCCAACATATAGATAATATAAGAGCTCATGTAAAATGTCTTCGTTCTCCTCAAGCTCAGGAGCTGCTCATGCAAATTATCGCTGATCATCTCGGCCCAACTGACATAATCTTTCCCCTCTAGCACGAGGTTGATGTAGTAAAACATCCAAGGCTCGAAAATGAATGATTGTGGGCAACCTCCAACCCTGCTCAGCATCATGATGAGGTTACAATACTCGCTTCAAATCCTCCGCTATGATCTGCTTCGGCAACTTCGTACGAGAAAGTTTGGGAGTGCTCATCCAGTGAGTGTTTATTGTCTCCGTGCATCTCTCGAATGCAGAAGCGTACATCCGCTTAGCCCGCTCTCTGGATTCATAGACCATATTTCTGTGCACCGGGATCCCGAAAGCTTCACCAATGGCTGCCGGAGTAAGATTAGCAAGCACTTGTCCATCTGGTGACATGATTGACCGATGATCCTTCTCATAGTAATTGGCGCACTCCATCATCAGCTCCGAGCATTGAATGGCTGTTGGAAAACCAGCAGCTGCATATAACCCACTTTGAACAATATTGTGTGAAGTGGTTGAAGGCTGATGGCTTCCAATCCCTAACATCCTGTTCTTGAAGGTCTCCAGGTTGACGGAGCCCAGGTTGGTGTCTGTCAACTTGCCCAACTTTGAAATAAATTTTGATTCCGGCATGAATGTCTTGCTCAACTTTTTGATCACAGCTTGCTTGGACGCACCATTGTCCTTGCCAGTCGTCCTTGCCTCAGCCATCTGCAAACAGTAAACATTCATCAGCAATTTAGTTTATAAAAATAAGACATTGCGTATGGGCTGCAGTCGACTTCAAGAAGCTGCTATAACTTTCTTATTTGCAAACCTCAACTTCTTCTCTAATAGAATCGAACTTCAACACTTAGAAAAGATTTGTAAGTAGACTTCAGCCTTAGCAACTTCAATCGGCAACTTGAACTTCTATAAATTTATACTTTGCACTAGCAATCAACAATCTTCAAATTCGTACTTCTTTAAATCAGCAAGCTTGTAATTCACTAACTTTTTTCACTTCAAGGCGTCCTTACTGACACTGGCAACTTTAGACTTCAACAACGAATCAAGCTTCAGCCACACTCGTACCTTCTCTAACCAGCAAGTGCGCGCCCCTTAGACTCTTTGACTTCAGATTTTCAAGGCGTCCTCCTTCAACTGCAGATTTGAGTCTTTAGCAACTTGCAAGTTCGTACCTCTTGGCTCTGGCAACTTTAAATTTTAATCAGCAACAAATCCAATTCTAGCAATCAGCAAGTGCGCCCTTCTTTACTTTAGCAATATTTGAATTTTCAACACTTGCACAGGCAATTCAAGGCGTCCTTCTCCAGCAGTCTCAGCAACAAAAAAATTCGAACTCTTCAAGCTTCAGCAACACTCAGTCTTCAGCGACTCACTCAGGGCTAGTCGACTTCTCCAGCTGTGAGAAATAAGTGAGAAACTTCTTCATTTTATAGCTTAGAATCGAATTCTAGAAGGAGCCAATTTTAGCCAGTGCATTAAACTTCCACTACTCCACTTCAAGAATTCAAATTTTCCCTCTCTGGTATTTCTGACACTTGTCTCTCGACGTCAGGAATCTTGCTCTTCTAGAAACTTGACTTTGACTGGCATCTTTGAATTCATTTTCGAAAAATTTAATTTAAATCCATCTTTTTAATTCACCAGCCAGAGCTCTGTCATTTGAATTCGAATTTAACTTCTCCTTAGCTCTGGAAAATTCATCACTGAAGAATTCAATCAAAATTATTTAGGCAACTCATCTTGAATTCATCATTCGAGGAAATTCATTTTGAAAACACATTTTATTCATCTTGCCTTAGAATTTTTTTAAAAAATTTCCCTTAGAAAAAATTCACAATTTGAGCACTGATTAAATTCTTCACTGAAAAAGTGTCGGCGAAGTGTGGAAGACTTGGGAATCCATCCATCATCACAAATGTTCAGTACCCAGAAGAGAATTTTCTTCAGAACGCTTCAATTCCATGGGTACCCAACGAACGGGTTCATTTAATTTTTCAATTTTGAACCTTAGAAAAATATGATTTTATCAAATTTAAATCCATTCTTCGCCCGTGATCATCCTGTGTTTGCTTTAACCTGAGAAATTGAATTCATCCTGCATTATCATCCTTCTCTGACTTCATCCCCGAAAAATTTGCCGGTGCCTCACGAAAAATTTCACCACCTTGAGCTCTAGGCGTATTTTCTGAGAAGAAAATATTTTTCCTTAGAAAATATTTTAAATCATCTTGCGTTCTGAGAATTTGCCTTAGAAAATTTTATTTGTTCGCCAGTGGTGGAAACTTCATCAACTTCACTTAGAAAATTTTTATTCATGCCTAGCACACTTTTATTTCTCATTCACCATTTCACACTTGAAAAAAAATTTATTTGAAATCCCAACGCCTTGGCAATATTTTGTTTTTTATTTTATCATTCAAACTTTAGGCGCATATTGCATATGAAGGAGGACATTCATCCTTGCTTTTGAAAAATTTCATCACCTAGCAAGTTACTTCACCTCACATTTCACTTCAGACTCTAGGCGCATAACATACTTAGCATTTTATTTCCGCCACCTCACACATATCACTTCACCACGCCTAGCATTTTATTTTCACACTTCACATGCCTTAGGAAATTCTCCAATACCCACCACCTTGGGCGCATTTTGGACTTGAAGAGGAATAACGCCTAGCATTCATCCTTCCTTTTACCACGCCTTTGAGGAATTCACTCACCTTTCACCTCACTTACCAGCTTGCACTTACTTTTACCATCCTAACTTGGGCGCATTTCCACGTAGGTGAAGGATGACTCTTCAACTTCACTCTTTTGTCTTCACTTGAGCTTGTTTGGGCGCATTTAGGAGGGTGAGGAGGACGAACTTCCTTTGACCTTTTGACTCTCTTCTAACTTGAGCGCATTTTAGACTTGATGAAGGACGAAACTTGTTGACTTGTTGACTTTCATTCATCCTTGGGCGCATTTTAGCTAAGCTGGTGGATAAACTTTTCAAACGCCTTGGAGTGACCCTTCAACTTCCTTGCTTTCGTCTTGACATGCATGCTTTTGGGCACATTTTACTTATGGAAGAGGATGAAAATCGTTGACTTTGTTTTGACCCTCTTGCAACCTGGGCGCATTTTGACATGTCAACTGGATGAAATTCATTGACTTTTCTTTGACTTTTTGCACCTTGGGCGCATTTTGCCTCTGATGAAGGATGAACTTCAAACTTAGAATTTTTTATGCCTCCTCATCAACTAGGCGCATTTTGCCATGTCAACTAGATGAAGTTCTAGACTTAGAACTTTTCCTCGTTTTTCGCCAGTTTTTTATGCCCTGCTATTTATAGTAAGCCCTCTGATTTTGCATCTTCGAAGCTCTGAACGACTTGAAATTTTGAATGAGGCGCTCCTCACCACGTGACCTTACTGTTGCCACTGACGCATGCACTCAATTTACTATTTTTAGCTAGTTTCCAAAATGGCTTACTATAAATAGTAAGTGCTCCGTTTGACTCGAAATTTCACCAGTAGATAGCCTGAAGAACGCTGATCGCGGTGGTTTACACCGGTTTTCGAAAATTCTGACTTTTTACGCCTCTTTTTGGGTCCCGAAGCTGGAAACCCTAATTTGCTCTGCATGTGTATCAAATGATCTCTGTTTCTCTTCGTTTCTGTGGCATTGCGATCAGCTTGTGATTCTGAACTGTTGGGAAGCGGCTGCCGGGACACACCTGCTAAAAATAGCAAGTTCCTTACTGAATGAGTATCTCCATTTGCATGTCACACCATCGCGAAGCTCTCGAAAAACCCATCAGGAATCACCTGACATGCAAAAGAAACCCTGACATGCAAACCCTAAAAATAGCCTCGGAAGATTGAATTCTGAAAGTGGTCATCTCGTTTTGCATGTTATATCATCGCGAAGGTCTCGAAAAACCCAGAAGGAATATGCCAACATGCAAAGAAAAACTCTGCATCTGAGCCCTAAAATTTGTCCCGGAAGCTGGACTGCTAAAAATAGTAAGTTGTCCATTTTCGCTCAAATTTTGCATACGAGTAGCCTAATGTGCTCTGAATGCCACGTGTCTATCGGAATCTCAAAGATGCCGACGAACTCCCTGTAATTTCACACTTACTAAAAATAGTAAGTGCCTCAAAATCTGATGAAACTTTGCCGAAAGCCTGCTGGAAGCACACTGACAACAATGTTAAGCGTTATTTTCAATTTATTCACCCTATTCGACCTCAGACTGACTAGAAACGATGAAAACCCTAATTTTGAGACTTGGTCAGTTTCATGCTTAAACTCACTGACGGGCGCAACCCTTGAAAGGCGGACATCAAAGAGAGAGAGAGAGAGAGAGAGAGAGAGAGAGAGAGAGAGAGAAACCCAAGCCAAAAGACCGAAATGGAGCAAAAAAATAGTGGGTCCCCATTTTGAATGGGGTGATGTGTGAAAAGGTCACAACACATCTGTTTCCTTCAAATCATGTCTTTACAAACATGAACTTGATCCCTCAAAATCTGGATTTACACTTTACTGTCTGCTTCTGTAATGTCCCCTCTCTAGCCAGTGGTTTGGAGAGTTTGGGTTGGCCTATTTCTACGGTCCTTGTAGGCTAACGAGATGTTCTGGGGGACTCTTCGAAGGGAATTCAGGGTCTTCAACAGGCTTGTGTATTCGTCTCTGCATATTCAGTCCTATGTTCTGTTGGTTGGTTGGCCTTATGAGGCAGTTCAAGGCTTTTCATTGCTACTTGCTATTTATAGCCAGTACTACCAATTTAGTGGTTTAATGTCTACAATGGGAATTGTGCCGCAGGCACTCTCAAGAGTCTATTGCCTAGTTATTGATGAGAGTTGGCTTTTAATTAAGTTATTGAAGTCACAATACTTTACTAATATTATATTATTAAAGTGACTTTATAACTTAAATGTTATAAAGTAACTTTAATCAGTTACTTTATAATATGGCGTTATAAGGGGGTGATAAAGTAACTTTAAGTGAAATGTTATATTTATTAAGTTACTTTATTAAATACTTAAGTGAGGCACAAATTTCAAAGTGAAATTGAATTAATGAATTAAAACCCAAATGTGGCGTCCATCTTGAGGAGGGGATATTTTGATATTTCTTAAAAAAGTGCTTTCTTGGAGTTGGGCGTAGGGTTTGGAGGAGGTTAAAAGGGAAAATGAAGATTCATTTTCACTATCCAAGTTTATCAATGAAAAATAGAAAACTGAGCGCAGTGTTGCAGGTATGAAGTTTCAAGCTGATCTGAGGATGAAAACCCTCAATTAGGACATGATCTACAGGTGTGAGAGACCGTCTAAGGGTTCTATTATGGATGGATTCACACAGAGACCATCAATTTGAGCATTCACAGATTTACTTAGCATTTTTCTTTCAGCATTTACAGTTTACATCAGCAGATTTGAATAAGACAGAGAGCATTCAGCAGCTGCACGCCTCTACCTGGCAAGTGGGTGTTGGTTACCCAAATCAGGCCATACCAGTTCAAAATCCTTGCATAATTCAGGCCATACGGATCTGCTATAGAGAACAAGGTTTATTACAACAAAAAGAAGCATTAAAGGTGGCACGTGGGAGTCTTGAGGCTGTACAAGCCAAGAGAGGAAACATGTGGGCCTTTGGAAGCGAACCGATTTGGTTTATAGGCTTCAAATTCCTTGCTTGGGGATGTCCAACCACATTTGGCAAACCAATATCAAAACCACGATGAAAAAGGAGCAAATTGAAGCATGTCATCCTTGCAACTGATTGTCGTGATTGCCGTATAAAAACCCAGGTTCCAAACTATTGCATTTTGGCTTATGGGTATGTTCTTATTAGGTTTTGAATAAATAAAGATTACTGGGTTTTCAATTATTTACGCAATTTCCCTTCTATTATTGTTTTATGCAATTTCTTGAAATTTCTGGCATTGTTGCCGACACCAAAATAAAATAAAATCAGAATTTAACAAAAAACTCAAAAGTCAGCCTTGAAACCCTGAGGGGACATCATAGCTTCCTATTTCTAATTATACACACTAGGCATTGGTTCTTTTCCTGGATTTACACATCACTTTCTGCTTACTATTTCTAATTATACACACTAGGCATTGGTTCTTTTCCTGGATTTACACATCACTTTCTACTTCCTATTTCTAATTATACACACTAGGAATTGGATTGAATAGGAATAGGACATTCTAGATAGTCTAAGGCACTTTGTATTCAATCAAATGAAGAATCTTGCACATTGGAAAGCAACAATCATCATATTAGATGTAAAAGAAAGAAATGTAGAGATTATAGTAGGGAGATGAATTGTACCTCCTCTTGCTTGAAACTGAAGAATCCTCATGTATAAGGTTTACATGAGGTGTTGAAATAAAGTAGATCCTTCTAAGATTGCCTTTCTAGCATGTGATCGACCATCCTCAATCAACAATACTCTTTCATTCATTTTTGAAGTCATTGAAGTGTCTTTGGCATTGGATAAAGAACCACTTGATCATATAATAGGTGATCATGGCAACAACAATGAAATTCACCTCTTCCCCTGCCTTGGGGAAATAATATTGGTACCCTTGCATTTTAAGTTCGACATGATTTTTGAGATTTCCAAAGTTTTATTTTGTCATGTCCCTTTTTCAAAAGAAATATTTAAAGTAGAATAATTTAATAATAATATTTTAAGTTGGTTCAATAACCTTTACTTTGTAAGGACAAATTAAATATTATTATTTTAATAAAGTGACCATCTAAATGGAACATCATAAGGCCTCATATAATATTTAATTTAAAAAGTATTTTTAAACATTCTATGAGGGTAAAGGAAATTCAATGCCGAAAGTGGCGCCAACTACAAATTCAATATTTTGGGGCCCAAAGGGGATTTATAAAAGGAGGGTGAATGGATCAAATGGATTATCCATATTTTTTTAATCAAATCATTTTCTAAACATTTGTGTTCATGCAAGGATGAAAAACTTTGGTTTGTAGGAATTTGGAGGACAAAAACCCTCTTGGTTTCTATTTGGCATTGGAGGATGAAATCCCTGTTGTCCAAGTGAGGTGATTCCATCCAAGGATCGCATTAATGTTAAAAGTTCACAATTTATCTTTAGTTTCAGTTTGCTAGAGTGCTGTTAAAATGCTTGGTCATTGTTATAAGTATTAATTTTTTATTTATGATTTAGTTTAGATGGCTGAATAATATTCATAAGGGTTTGTTGTCATTGTCACAAGGCGTATTCACTGTTCACATCAGTATTTTTAAGTGTCAGATTGTTGTCATATCATTACAACATTTGGAAATATAAGGGTTTCATCATTTAGTGTTGTTACACAAGTTTAGTCACTGTTTACAACTGCTGTCATCATTATATCAGCCTTTATAGTCAGATATGTTGCAATATTCATGATAGTTTGATAAATGAGGATTTCTTAATCTCATTACTAATATTAATATTCCTAATCAACATTTAATTATTGGAGTTTGGCATCTACATTTTATATTCTATATTTATTTAATCTTTGTACAAATCAGGAAACTGCATATTTCCTAGGATTTCTGGTCAGGGACATTACAGTGGTATCAGAGCCTTGATCTTTCTAGCATATAGGGATAGATTTAACTTTTAATATAGCCTAGTGAAAGGGAAATCATATTTTATCAAAGGGAATGAAGAAAGTTATAGGATTTAGGTGAAGAAATAGAAGAAATTATGGGGGACATTGAAAGGAGAATGCGTAAAGATGAAATACTTTTTTCATATAAAGCCATCAGTCAAGGTTAGAAGAATTTGGAAAGGACAATACAAAGGTCCATGGTAGAGCTAGTGCAAGCCTTGTAGAATATTAATCAGAATAAAACAAATCAAGGAGAAGGAAGCTCTTCAGCTAATGACTGGACTTTGCTCAACCCTCCTTCCAGGACCTTTTGAGAAAAAAATTGTAAAGAGAAGAGGAACATGGAGAAGAAGAGCCTCATTCACATATAATATGATTTGAGACATTTCGTGACAAATACAATGATCTAAGATGGGCAGTACAGGATGGGTTGACTTTCTGAGAGTTTTGTGATCTAAGGATGGAGAATGGTTCAAGGAGAGGGAGAACTCAACAAAATCAGCCCTGCAAAGACATAAGAAAGTAGAGGAGGAAAAATAAAAAGGTAGAATTGGAAGAAATTTTATGCAATAGGAGCCAAAGAAAATGTTCTTGGAAAAAGAAGCGAGAATGGAAATAGAGCTCTAACAAACTATAAAGGAATCCACCGTGGAAGTTGAAGGTAAGGATCTTTTATAGAAGAAAAATATTCTATTGACTTCTAATAAGTTTTTATGCTAGCCAAATATTTATGTTAATGAAATTAAGGAGGAACATACAATACTCGTTGAATGCCAAGAGTCCATATGGAAAAAGATGTTCTTGTCCAAGAACTCCCTATTGTTACCCTATGTGATTGATTTTTAGAGTAACGATGTTGTGCATGCAATTGAGAAGAATGTTATGGTTGATTCTAATTTGAAATCTTTAGTCATAAGGATGGTTGTGTTGATGCAAATCTCTCAAAAAATTCTAAATCAACAAAAGAAGGTACACACTTTGATTACAGCCCAAGGTCTGAAAAATATAATAATAGCATAGATTTATTGCTCCATACTATGTTATTACAATATTTTTGTCATTGTGGAAAGCACTCTAAGAATGGTGAGACAATTGATGTTTGTGTGGACCATGAGGATTTCCTTAGTGAGAAGTATAAATATTTGCAACTTATGTTAGGGATTAATGTAAAATGATTGTGGCCTTAGTTCATAAAATACTAAAAGATTAGGTAGAAGTTGTTTTTTCTATTTCCCTTTATTCAATGTCAAGGCCACAACCTTCAGGTGAGATTGAACCAAATAAAAAGATGTTTGATAAACATTTTTGTAAAAGTGTCTTTTGGTGCAGATTTTTCAGCTACTAGTTGTATCAAAATAGTGTAGCAAGAGCATGGTAGTGAACTTATATTTCACATAAGGCAGCTATTGGGTAAGCTTGAATTTTAAGAACAAAACAAACAATCGAGTTAGAAAGATTTGGGCAGATGGACATCAAACTCCCAAGGATGATTTGGGATCTTGGACAAATAGAGATTATCATTTGAGAAGAGTCAAAGCTATTGGATTTGCATTGCGTAAGGACAAACAATTTTGGGAAAGGTATATTGTCATATCTCCTTTTCAAAATAATTTAAGGAAATAATTTAATAATAATATTTTAAGTTGGACTTAATAGATTTAATTTAAGGGAAACTTAAATAATTGTTTTTTTAAAAAGTGGCCGTTTAAATGGAACATCATTAGACCTTATGTAATATTTAATTTAAAAAATGTTTTTAAAAACTTTTGTAAAGAATTTAAGAGGGAAAAGGAAATTCGAATTTAAGGGAGCCCAAAGGGAATTTATAAGAGAAAGCCGAATGGATCAAAGAGATCATCCATGTTTTTGTAATCAATTTTTTTTTTGAACACTTGTGTTATCTTCTCATCCAAGGATGAAAAACCCTTGGTGTGCGGCAATTTGGAGGACAAATATTAGATGAAATAAATTGTATAGTATAAGTTATCATGGAAAGAATCATAAGAATGGAGAGAAGGTGAAGAACAACTTGTAGCAAAGGGCATATAGATCCTTTCTCTCAAGGTTGTCTACTCAAGAATATGGGATCTAGGTGATTGTTTGAGACACCTCATTTTAAAATTTGAAGTGGAGTAAGCAATGGGTTTTCATAAAAGGTAGCATTTTGTTAGTTCATTACCTATCCATGAAGCATTAAGTTAAGAGAAATCTATAGAATTAGAATTTCATCTGTTAGGACATGCAGATCACTCACACAAAGGAAAAGGTATCTTAGTAAATATTGAAGATCATGTTGCACTTATAAGAAGTTTTTTTCCTATCCATGGAGATACTTAAAAGACATTTTTATGCAGACATGTTGGAGTCCATAGCCAAGACCAAGCAAAGAGATGTCATTTTGCAAAAGTTGAGCAAAGGCTTGAAGAGTTGTCTGATTTGAAGAAACAACTACTTGTAACGAAAATGAAAGAGGTGCAAATCCTAATAAAGTTGGATAGCACGAAAAGGCTCATTGAAGAGCTAACTCTAAGTTTGAAGAGCGTTCAAATTGAGGAAAAAAAAAGACATAACAGTTGAAGCAGTTGTTGCCAAGATCGAGCGTAAAATTGGTCTTGCATATTTGCAAGTAGTTAAGAAGTCTTAGAAATAATGAAATCAAAGTATATGCATTTGATAAGAAACAGTGATATTGCCATCAATTTTGCAACAAAGACCTTAATCATATCTGAGGAAATGAGGGAAAATTTTGATGAACTCATTTTGGAGCTTAATTCAACCCATTTGTCACTTCACAAGGTAGAAGAACAAGAAGTTGCTATAGTAATTTTTAGGGAGCAAGAGGTTGAAGCAAGGGTTAAGGAAAGCAAACAAGCAACTGAAGAAATAGATAGTCTTAGAAAGGAGCTTGAATTAGCTCAATTAGGAAAAAGGCAAGCCAGGGAATCTATGAATTTTTTGTATGGTTCTACATTTAGCTATTTCTGGAGTGGACACAACCAAGGCTTTAGTGTTGACCCCTAAGGCATGTTGACATTAATGTCAAATGCTAAAGTACTCTTGCAGCTACAGGACTTCTTGGCATGATAGCGAAATATTTAGTTTGTCTATTTGTCATATTGGGATAATATGTTTTGGTGCATAAGGCTTGTGGTTTCTTGATTAAACTTTGGTGATACTTGGATATTGCTATTTATCCAAAGGCATAACATTACTTTACTGGTCTTGGATTAGAGATTGGCTCATATGTTTTTTCAAGGTAATGATAAAGTCTTTTTATGTACACCATTCTTATTACCTTCTAATGTAATATGTTTGCATTGACTACTATTGGCATATGAAATTGGGAAGGTATTTATACCATGTATTGTTTCACATGGTCGACATCTCTTGTATAAGGAATTTGTTGACTTTATACTCCTAATGAGTATCGGGCATACTAAATATGTGTTAAAGTTATCATAAGCCATCGGGTATACTAAAGATTTAAAAGCTTATTTTCAAAGCTTGGTAAAAGGCATTTGATATTTCATTATTTCAAAGCCCACATTAGGGCATGATAGGCAGAAAATCACGTGAAGAGTATGTTCAGGGTTTGCAATGATTAGGTGGAATGTTGTCAGCAGCTTGAAGTGACAAAGCTCGAATACACCGGGTAACAGTATTTTTCAATTTTTTTTTATTTGACAGTTATTTGTTGAAGGCTTAATCATGTAGTGGTAAATAGTTTTTTTGTTCTTTTGACTAAACTATTGATTCTTTAGTTGATATGTAAAAAGAAAAATGGACATGCAATTTAGATGGTTAATTTTGGTTACTATTTTCAAACCCCTATCTGGGTCTACAGGTGTTTAGATTTGTTTACTTCACAAAGCAGATTTATTTCGATTGTTGTTGGTAATCTTTGCAAAAGAAACAAATTTATTTGTTTCTTCTGTTATTGGTCGTTTTTTGTTCTCCTGTTGTGGGCAGTTTCTATAACTGGAAACTATTTTGATGCAGAGAAAAAGATGAATATAAAAAGTAGTGTTTTGACACTGTGAAAAGAGTTTTTTTTTTTTGAAAAGGAAATAAGGATCTATCAGTTGACACAGTATTTTGAAATTATAATGCAAAATAAGTTGTAAAATACATTTAATATTTTGAAGACTCCCATTATGAGTTTTCAGGATATTAATGTATTAGTCTTATGAAATTGATGGTTATACGGAGAAACAGAGTAACCCTCTGTATCTTACTTTCTCTATTGTTTGTAATTAAAATATACATGCCAGTGAGACACAAGTTATCATTGCTAGTGAGGCATTCTTGAAAAGCCAGTGAGGCATTTGAAATCTATCAGTGAGATAGTATTGCCAGTGAGGCATTTGAAATCTATTAGTGAGATAGTATTGCTAGTGAAGGATTGTAAACAAAAAGTTTTTCAGATTAAGCCAGTGAGGCATCATTTCTGGAGTGGTTTTTCTACCCCTAGAGGGTTTTCCACTTGTCAATTTTTTTGTCTTATGGTCTCATTGATTTGATGTGATAATGTTTCAAGACTGTGATGATCTTTGGTTTGCTTTAATATTTCTTATTTCAGTTCTTTAATGATTGCATTCAATTCATGAATGTATTTATCATTGAAATATTAAGAGCATAAATTATTCAATCCTTTTTCAAGGCAAAAGTTAAAACTTGTTTAAGACACCGATTCACACCCCCCTCTCAGTGTCTTCTTCACTCCAACATTTAGAAGCAATAATTCTTAAGGCAATCAAGGCTCAAAATAGAAATGATTTTGCAGGAGGATCTCCAAAGACAAATAACTTAGTAGGAGTGAATTTCTCATTAGAGGAGTCATATGCATTGATAAAAGGAGTATATGAAGCTAAGGACTTGTAGACAACCGAGTGGTAGTTGCTATGACCCGAATAAGTGCTGCTAGTAGTATTTAAGAAAAATATTATGACGCTTGTTTGAAGATTTTGGTCCATAATAAGACTAGAGTAGTGCAATGGATAACTTTAGAAGAAGTTAGAAGTTGCAACTACAAAGTGAGACATAATTGAGAAAGATTTGCAAGGAATTGTAGATCAACAAGAAAAACAACTTGAGGATGTCACAATTGGATGGGAATAAAAAATAATGGCTTTAAAGGAAAATTGTATAGAATTAGGCCAACATGAAGAATGGTCTAAATAGGGGACTAATTTCCAAGCTGAAGATTGTAATGGTTTTCAATATTTTTCTAGATCCTAGTTGGTTCATGATTCAATTATCGTGGGGGAAAACTTAGATGATTCACTCACTAAGATAGTTGAAGAAGCATTATCTGGTGCAAAGCTTCCAATTCCTAATTATATTAGAGAGGTGTAACAAAATTCAATTACATCACATGGAGGATTGAGGATCGAGAATTGCAAATTTCCAAGATTGGTTTGGGAACATTGTATTCACAATAAGGTATAGTCTGAAGGAGTTAAAAAGTTGATAGAAAATTGCTAGAGGACAAGCAATTTAGGAAAAGGGTGTATTGTTATGTCCCCTTTTTGAGCTAAGGAAATAATTTGACTTAAGTTGTCAGAAAAGTAACTTTAAGTTATATTCAAAAAGACAACTTATTTTTTATTATTAAAAAAAGGTTGTTTTAAAAGAGAGACCAAAAGTGATGCTAGGAACATTTGGGGTCCAAATTAAAAAAAATGTTTAGAGGGAAAAGGAAAATAAAAGAGAAAATAACATTGATTCATCGGAAATTTTGGGTACGGGGACTGGTACATTGTCTATGTTCCCAAAATGGAGTTTCCTTGGCAACTATAGAAAATAATAATTATTTTTCCTTGAAAAGCCTATATAATGAGTTGAGGAATGGAGAGGATTACCTATTGATATTATCAAATTCATTTCTCTTAAGATTGAACATTGTTCTTTTTTGCCCAAGGACAAAAACCTTCCTATTCATTTGAGTAATTTCATTAGAGATTACAATTGAACTGAGCAATTGCAGGTTTTCAATGTGTTTCAGTTGGTGCGAAGATTTTTCAGTTTTTTAGAATTTGTGTGTGTGGAGTTCTTCACATAAGGAAACCCTTGGCCTTGTAAGAGTTTGAGGGTATCCTCAAGCATTGACAAGAAGACATCATTTGTCATCAAATCAAAGAAGAGCATATTGCGGGTTGGTTTTATTCCTTGACTAATCCAAGTTAAAAGTGGAAGTCATAATCATAGATCTCATCATTAGACCTCCCCAAGGTACACAAAAATAATTGCATTCATGTTATTGTGGATAAACTAACTAAATATGCACGCTTATTTGTTATTTTTTGTCAAGTGGGAGAATTGTTTTTCAAAGAAATGATTAAGCTACATGGATTGCTTAAAAATGTTGTGGATGATGGTGATAATAGATGTTGTAGGACTTTTTTGCAGGATTTTTTTCACTTGACAAGCATAGGACTTAGATTCTATGGACATTACAAGATTTTGAAGGGAGATGGTGAAGTTACTTTCGAGTTAAATTTGCTAGGAAACAACATGATTCATAATGTTTGCACAAATATACTTGGGCATCCAAGTTTGCAATTGCTTGAGGGAAAACAATTCTGGGAAGGGCAGATTGTCATGTCCCATTTTTAGAACTAAAGATTTAATTGAGGACCCATAGCCTATTCTTTATTTCACATAGGCTAAGGGATAAAATAAGCAAAATAATTTAATAATAATATATTTAAGTCCTGTCCAATCACTTTGTTTTCAAAAAGAGCAACTTAACTATTATTATAGAGCCTATGTAATATTTTATTTTAAAAGTGTTTTTAAACACTTTATGTGATATTTTATTTAAAAAAGTATTTTTACTAGGAGGGAAAGGAAAATTCAATATGTAACTCAAATTTTTTTTTTAAACACTTGGAGGGAAAAGTAAATTCAAGTGGAGGGCCTAAAAAGGCAACTATAAACGAAAGTGATATGCTCAAAGCAAATCATCTATTTTTGTTATTTGGTTATTCCTTCCATTTTGGAGATTGAGCATTCAAAGACGAAAATCCTCTTGGTTTCTATGCTTGGATTTGAGGATGAAAACCCTGTTGTCCATGAGAGGTTATTCCATTCTGTTTGTGTTGGTTTGTTGAAGATTGATTAGGTTGATTGAGTATTTGCAAGCAAATCTAATCAAAATCATCATTTGTTTGTGAAAGGATTGCCAACACTTCAATTGTTGTGCATCTTTGTTGCTGTTGAACATCATTTTATGGATGTGCCTCACCTGGATCATTTAAATATAACATCTCCAGCCATTCCACTTCCCATTGCTGTTGTGCAGCCATAAGAGTGCTGGTTTTCAAGGTTTCAAGACATAGATTTGCTGCTTTCAGTCACATTGTTGTATGTAAGAGACCAGGTGTCTCTCAACCCAACTTTTGACGGTGAATGCAATATTTTGTTTGTGTTTGTCGTTTTTGTGATTTTTTGAGGGTTTTTGCAATATATTGAAAGAATGCGATTTTGAAAATAAATACAATAAAATTCATAAAAAATTCATTAATTATAAATGATGCGACAAATAGCTTCCCAAAGTATGGCAGATATTTTTATTGACTCTCTGGACACATACAATGAAGAAATACGAACATGCAATGAAAAAGGCAACACTTTTATTCAAGGATAACCTCGTTATTTGCAGCCGCCTAAAGGACAGAAGAAATGATTCGCCAAGCTCAAATATTAACTTCTCCCTCTGCTGAATGTGTGCAAAATGCTCTATAAGACAAGGCGTCCCAACTGGAGAAAGAAAATGTGGAAAAGGCAAAGCGATTTGCTCTTGGAGAAAGCTACGACCTTGCAGCTGTATAGTACGGCCTGGCAGCAGCAATGAGAATAGTATGGCTGAAAGAAATGGTTGCCAAATCAACTGGAAATTAACCTTAATCAATTCGCCCTTGATAACTGATGAAAACAATTCAAACTCATTCTGAATCTATCACAGTAAGCACAAATGCAACCTCTGAATGAAGTCACCATGTTGACAATCTTCAACTGGTATTGCACAGTCTCAGTATGCCTGATTCTGAAGAGGGAATGTTCTTCAAAACCCGATGATCTGCAGAAACCCTTGTTTCTCAAACCCCAATGCTCTCAGAGAGAAATAAAGACAAATTAGAATAATCAACATAATGAGTTCGATTTGCCTTGGAGAAATATATATCTTCTCTTCATTAAGTCGACCCCCTTCCAAAAAAGCAATTAAAATATCATTAAATCGCCCTTTAATGACTTAGGAATATTAATTAAATAATGGTGTTCCTTTTCTTAAATGAGTATTAAAATACTCATTTAATATTAATTTATCCCTTATTATAAAGTATTAATAATACTTTATAATTTGCCATTAAATAATTATATTTAATTATTTTCATTAAAGTGACTTATATTATAAAGTCAAATTAATAAACTTTTAATAATGATCAAATGCCTTAATATTTACTGTTTGCTCATTAGATCATCAAACCGGGTCGAAGCTGAGCTGACTAACTGAATCAGGTGCCCTGCCTGAAATAGCAACTCTTGCCTGCCTGACTTACTATAAATAGTAAGTATCTATAAATCACTCTGTAAGTGTCCGCAAAGGCCCAAACCTGAATCAACTGCTGGAGTGATGTTCCCAAATGCTGGATAACTGCCTCCAGTGATCCTCTAAACACATCTGCTAGCCTACGAGGATCTGAATGATGGGCTAACCTTTGAAATAACTGTAGTACCTAGGAAGGGGACATTACATTGTAGATTTTAAGATTGAACTATTGTTTTTGTTATATTGCTGCTGTCATCATCATTTGCAGTTGTACAAGTGGTACAAGTCAAAAAATTGTTGTTGATTAAGGGTTGTAAGGCATTCTAGTCACTTGCTTTCCAGAAGCCATCAATTGGGGCAATCGCTGTACCATTTTCTATTGATTTGGGACTACTAAAACTCCATTCCTAGGCCATGTTAGATCTGTACAATGGTACTTATCCATTGTTGGTAAGATCCATACTATTTGTTTTCCAGCAGCCATCACTTGGGTCAATCGCCGTACCATTTTCTATTAACTTGGGACTGCTAAAACTCCATTTGTAGCCCACGTTAGACCTGTACAATAGTACTTATCTATTGTTGGTATGATCCATGCTGTTGTGGGTGTGTTTGTTGAATATTACATGAAACAAATTGACCTTTTCGGTGCCCAAATTCAGATTTATTAATTGGTACAATAAATACTTGTTGATTATTTTATTGCTGTCATAAAAATTAGATCTGCCATCATAAATAATTTATGGTGCATGATGAGGTGTATATGATAGTTTTAAATTTATATCAACCATAAATAATTTAGATCTGCTATTACAATTGGTTAATTTGTCATTTGAGGGTTTCCAAAATTTGTATTAACATTGTTGGTTGTCGGATTTACACTTCATCATTGATAAGAGTTGCCTAAGTTTGTTGTTGCTAATTACATTGCTGATCAACATTTATTTAATGGGTTTGGCATCTAGTTTGATATTTTTCATTATTTCAGCTTGCACACTTTAGTAAGATTGCATATTTGCTAAGGTTGTACAATTGGGTATATTACAACATCAAACTATATCGTTGACTTGTGTTGCACATTGTTTGGATTTGATGTTAAAGGGCATTGGGAAGATTGGATGGATCAGTGGTTGAAGATGCTAAATAGGTTAATAAAATTATCGACAATCATACTTGGGTCCTTTCTTTAATGAGAAAACACAAAAAATGGCATGGAACTTGTGCAGTCGGGAGTGACACGATTTGCTAGCCACTTCTTGACTTTGCAAAAGATTATTGCCACAATTCCTTATCTTAAGCAAATGTTTGTGTCCAATGTCTGGATGGAGTCTCCATATTCTTATTTTTTTCTTTTTAAAACAAGAGTGGGGGTCTTGGGGCAATGCCACTAAGCCCAAAGTGATGCTTTTTGAGACCACACAGACCTTCATGGTGCAAGCCATTTTCCATTATTTATCACTTTAACCAATCTCCAAAAGTTTTCAAAAAGTACTTGATTTTCGTGCTTTTATGTTTTAGTGTTTTCAATCTTTATTCCTTTTTATTTTATTTTCATTTGACTTGGCTGGGTCTTGCTAGTAGGACTTGCTAGGTCTAGCAAGTCTAAGCAAACTCTTTGAGTACGTAGGTCATGTGTCCCTAGGCCTCGTTTCCACTTGCTCTCCTTGGGACTTGCTAAGTCTTTGAGTTTTGGCAAGTCTTGTATCAATGATAGCATCCCACTTAAAGGATGTTTACTATCCTAATGCTTCCCAATGTGAGCAAACAATAAATTCAGCCTTTCTAGATTCCGTTGATTGGCAAATAAGAAACAAAATCATCCATTTTTTGGTCTTCTGCCTTAAAATGGTTTTCAACAATAATAACTGCAAAAACTGATTTTAAATGAATGAAGATATGGATGCCTGGCACCACAAATATTCCAGCAATGTTTTGGATCATTGCCAAGGACTTGCAATGGCATTTCCTCGACTCATACACTAGCATCATTTCATTCTAGCATTATCCATATTGCTGAAAGCAATGGCAATCATCCTAGTAACAATCCCAACAAAAGAACAATTCTCATATAACTTGTGTGAGATTCAGAAACACTCCTTAATTGACCTCATGTCTTCTAGGACACAAGATATAGCACCTACAACAACCTATAATCACTAGTAGCATCTTGTGCGATGCCTATAGTGAAATGAGCCTGCTCAGGAAATGAAATAAAATGCCTCTCGAACAACACAATATATTCACCTAGAATTTGATTCAAAACACACTTTTCCCAAATATAGAAAGAAATAAATAACTAAACGCATGCACTCTATAATGAACAGAGACACGAAAGTTTCAATGCAATCAATGAGTCAATGCCTGTAAGAATGCACACCAAGATTTTGTTCCAAAGAAACAGCAAACAGCCAAAACACAATAATATTTGATATCGATTATGCAAGATCTCAAACAATTAATCTGAAATTTTGGAATACAAATTTGATTGATATAGAATAACTGGTATGAATCGCATTCACCAGTGGATGAGTTTGATACAGAATACCATTAGAAATATATCGGCAACATAGGAATTCGATTATTGGAAAATCTAACTAGGATCAATGATGGTCTTTAGATTAGTTCGACGGAAGCTCTCCTTAATACCCAGCTCGTTTCTTGAGACCGGCCCGAATGATTCCGGATAGCTCACTTAATATTGTGGCCAAGATGTGAACCGTGTTTACTTGTCATTGGTGCTTACGTGTTTCTTGTGTGGGAATTGAAACTTGGAAGATGTCACACCGTCCCTGCAAAGTGATTGAATGAGTAATGATGGCCAGAGCCGTGAGGCTCAGCCATAATGCCTTCTTGATCGCACCTTCTCTAGACGCAGGTACTTGGCGCCTTTGTTACTGTGATGAGTGCCTAAACGCCATTCTACGTAAACACATATAAGCTTGAATGAACGCCTGATGAGAAGATAAACAAGCAAAGTCTAAGAGGAATGTTAAACTCGAATTTTCTTAGGAGTGGAGCTACGCTCACCCTGAGTGCCAACACCAGTTGAACTACGTCCCCCTGCGATACTTGGCAGAACAATGCGTCCAAAATTCATGATGCCATCAAAAGAGAAACTATCAAATATAAATACTAATCTAGACGCCAACCAAAGAATGTTGGCCGGATAAAATGGAAATTCAAATTTCAAACCTTGGTGCCTCAAATGAGGTTGGCCCACACAAAAAACCAAATATTAATTATTTTTATTTATTAAATTATCAGTGTTTAAAAACACTGTTCATGAAGTCGGCCCAAATGATTATTTTTTATTTGGGACATTACATATAGGAGCCTGCTCAGTGCTTGTAGAAGCCTACATGATACCTATGATAGCTTGTATGATGTCATAGTAGTGTACAAGTAATTGATAAGTATTTAATTTTTATTATGTTCATTTATTTCTCCAAAAGGTGGGCATTGAGTTTTGGAGGCAAAATATTAAAAATTAAACGTGACTTTCATGGGAGAAAATAAAAGGGAATTTTTGAAGCTTATTTGGATATGCTTGGATTTTTTATATTGTTGGTATGCTGTGGGATTTTTATCTCCAAGAACTTCCTGAAGACGAAAACCTTCAAGAAGAATATCATCCACAATGGTGAAAGATCTTCCCTGGGTGATTGCCGATAGATTCATTTAGAGTCTATGCTTGTGCTTCAATGATTGAATTTCCACTTTGAAAACAAAAGGGTAAGATTATGGGAAATGACTTCTAATATTGTAAGGAGATTTTGAAAGGTTTTAATAGATTGATAATTATTCATGATTTTCATATTTCTTTGTGTTGGCTGAGCATCGGAGATCCTCTATGTTTGGGGCAATTGAATGGTGATTGCTGGTCACTAATCCTCACCTACAGGTCGCCATTACCAAATCAGGCTGGGTGAATATATATGGAAGTTTGAGGCACCATTGAAAGTCAATTTTCTGGGAAAATATATGTGGAAGATTGAAAACGTTTTGGAGAGCATTGCTATCACTGATTTTGGAGGAGATCGAGCTGCCAATTGTTTGTAATAATGCTGTTGTCAAAGGGCTGCAAACTATTTGTAATAATTCTTCTGTCAAAGGATGCCAACTATTTGCAATAATTTTGCTGTGAAAGGATGCAAACTGTTTGTAATATTGCTGCTGTCAATGGCTCATTCCACAACCATCAAATTGCTGTGTAGCAGACCTACATTGATGCTTCCTATCTTTATTCAGATGTGAATCTGAAAGAGGTCAAATTCATGTTGGAATTTTGTATTTGTATAAACTTTGCTACTGATGAAATTAACACAAAAAATCTGCATTACTATGTTCTACTTTAAAATGATAAGGAAGACAACCAATTGATTATTAAATTGTTTGTCCATTTTATGAATCTTTGGGCTTAAAAAATAAGTGTTTACCATCTAATCATGAAAACAAATCAGCTACATTCCAAAAATTCTAGAAACTATAACAGTAGTGTGAATGCCAAGTGTTTGTTGAAATGCCAACACCTTGAAATTAAAAAAAGAAAGAAAGAAGTGAAAATAGGGGAGGTTCTTACAATCAACATTGCCGCATTTGCAACAATGCTCATAGAAAAATAATTTATCACATCCAACATCCATCAATGTGAGAGGGCCTATTTGTGGTTAAAGATTATCCTTAGAAAAATATCCAATGCAAAGAGTTCCATAGTGGACAATCCTAGGAGGAAGCTAGGTACTTATTGTAGAACCTCTCGTACCACCCAAGATTGTCAAATGTTCAGAGGTAGAAAGAAAACTAGCAATTTGTGAATGTGAATGTAGCCCAAGTTGTAGGCAGAGAGAACAATATGGCCCTCAATAGAATCAAATTCACAATATTGGCACAAAGGACTAGGGTACCATGATAGTAGCACATATAAATGGGTGTTGCTTCATTGACTTGTCCTCACCAACGTGTGGATCAAAAACATCTGAAGAGTTGTCAATGCCCTCAATGTCTTGAATAGACTGTAAGAAGAAATCATATCGGTAACCCTAGGGTCCCTTGCAAAGCCCTATAAAAGTGACTACCTCCTAAAGAAAAGAATGGACAACTTTGATCAAAATAATGAAAGAAGGTGGATGGGGAACCTCTTGAATCTGTATACAAGCAATTTTAGCTTTGTAGGTTCTCATCATAAAAAGCATAAAAACAAATTTGTTCTCAAGAATAAATTAGTAAACCAAAAGATAAATATTTTTTTTAAAAATCAAAATTTAATTGGGAAAAATCAGGTTAGTATTGAGAGGTTTTTAGAATTATGAAAAATGATAGATGGCAAAACTTGAAAAACTAGGGTTAGGGTTATGGTTTACAATGACCTAAAAAAAGAGTTAGATTTGTGATTTGTTTGTTTTGGGTGAGTTTTTGGTGAATATTGTTACAAATTGTGAATTTTTTTTAGGTCATCTCAAGCTGAAACTCATGATTTATCATGATTGTTTCCCCATTTTACTTCTTTGCTAGATTGGACAACTAAATAAATTTCTCATTCTCCAATACTTGGAGAGAACAAAGCTAGGAAAGACTAAAACCTCAAGGAATATAGTTGGATAGTTTCAATGTGTTAATGTGAATTCTGGTGGAAACAAATGTTCACTTGGAAAAGGAGAATCTAGTGATGTTGAAATTGCCAAGGAAGATAATGTTTCCATCAACAACTTGTAAGAAATACTCGATGTTGATTTCCATCTTGAGGTTGAGGTTGGGGGAGAGGGAAGGGAAAAGGAGGTCCAAGTGGATTGAATGCACTATTGATGTATCTCTTCTCTAGGATCTTCTTCAATCACGTCCTTAAGGGGAAGAATGTGGGAGTGACATCCAAAGGAGTATGTAAATCATAGTAACGAGACTTGGACTCGACTCAGACTTGGCTAGGGTGACTCGACTCGGGATTCGGGACTCAATGATTCGGGACTCAATGTCGGGACTCGGCGTAGACTCGGCAAAATGAAAAAACCCTAGAAATTTAGAGATTTTTAAGGATTTAAAACTTGTTTCAAGCACCCTTTATTGAATAAACCTTAAAGACATAATAACATCATTAAATAGAAGCAAATTTGATCACATACACAAGTATACATCGATCACATAAGCATAAAGTACACAAATTGTAGCTGAGCTGCTGAAGGAAATAGCACACTTAGATATATAAATATAGTCAAATGTATAGAAAACTCATGGAATATGAAATCCATGACATCAAATGTTCCAAACAAATATGAAATATCAAAACAATAACTACAAGTCTATGGCTCAAAGGAGTTTGCATCCTTCCTACGAAGGCATCTAAGGTGGGTCCTAGATGATGTAGCAACTACAACCATAGTCTCTGCTTGTGACTCCATGCCAAGCTGACCAACAGTAGTTGTGGATGTGTTTGCTCGTGCTTTAACCTCCTCATCTACCATGGCTAGGCCTCAAATTCTCTTATTTGCCTGTCAACCTAATCATGGTCCTTGTTTACTAACACAAGTATACATCGATCATA
>VDFB02026320.1:75639757-75702928 GCA_007258455.2 Sequoia sempervirens
GCCTCCTAGCTTGGGCATTGCTTCTTGCTTGCGACACAGCAACTAGTGATGAGATAGCGTAAATTGTGAGTTTTGCATTGGGTTTTGAGCATTGTATTCAGCTTGTGCATTGTTAGATCAGTTTTGCATATTAGTGATTTTCCAGATATTGCATTGTTAGCTACAGCAGAATTGAGTTTTTATTCATAAGTCAAAAAACAACAAAAATATTGTTCTGGGTATTATCCCCTTCTCATTGTTAGGCCTAGGCGTCATCTTTCTCAAGTTTGCAGATTTTTTAATGAAGACAGTGATTTTTAAAAGCAGATCGCCCTTATCTTGAAAGCCGTACCATCTGCTGTGCATTGGGATCTGTGCAAAAATAAATGTGGGCATTTTAAGTTTGTTTCTTGTTTTCATCATAGGCGCCATCATACTAGTTGTGTTTTGCATTTGAGTTTAGGTCATTTGAGTAAGAAAGGAGTGAGTTATGAGCCATTCAATGAATTTCTATGTTGCTGGTTATATGATGAAAAGTGCAGATCTGTCATAACAGTCTTGAGAAATCTGCATCTTCCTTATTGGATTGGTGTTGAGATTTCCTTAAAGACTCTGCAGAAGATTTCTTGTTGAGTGCACCATTTTGAAAGAGCATCTAATATCTTGATACTGCAGGCAATGATATCTATTGTAAGCTGGCAGTAGTACTGACTAGTTGTTCTTTTATATTGCTCATCCTAGTTTGTAACGTTCAGCTTTTCGCTCAATATTAGCTGTTGTATTTAATTTACCTCCGCCCTATGGTAGCTACTTTCCCACTCCGCGTTAGAGGTGTGAGTACTTTCAGCATTTCAGTTCTTTCTTTTAAGCTTATTGTAATTTGTAATACTACGCCATATAGTGCATACTCAATTCCATGCACTGGATTGGGTACTTTATGCCAGTGTTGAGTTTCTTTAAATTTTCATGCTTATAGAGATCCTCGACCATATACCATCATGGCCGCCATTCTTGGTTAGAGTTCCTTCCAATGCTGTTCTGCATACGTTTTGGTTTGTTGCTAACCTTAGCGAGGTGCATTGGTTGTAAACTTATTGAAAAATGAAAAAATTGAAACAGGAATATTTCAGTGGCATCAGAGCCAAGATCTTGCCATCCTGTGAAAAATCTGTCTATGAGTGACAGAGAAAGGAGGTACATTGCAAGTGAAGACAAGAAGGTTGGAAAACAGTTCCAGCCTTATCAGGCTCTAGAAGGTCAGACAGCTTCAGAAGTCTTGATGGCTCATTGGGAGTCTTCTCAGGAAACAGACATGGCAGAAGGTGAGAGATCAGTTGGGGGTAACAAGAGGGTTACTAGCAACAGAGATGATAGTGGAAAGGGAAGAGAGAGATCCATCAGTCCGGGACAGAGATTTGAAAGGAAGATGGATGCTTTAATGGATATGGTATCGCTCATGATGGGGAAAGTGGGCCAGAACACCATTCCACAAAACAACTCAGGACATAGAGGAGAACACAGTGCCTCCAACCAGCATGATGGACATGCTGCTCAACATACTTCAAACAACACTTATGTCTCAGCCAGGCCATTCAAACCCACCTTCTTGGCACCTGTTAACACTCAGCCAGATTCTGAAGAGAATGCTTCATTCGTGGAGCAGCTGAGACTTGGCCGTGCAGAGTATGATTCTCTCCCTAACGACATCAAGATGGATATGTCCTATAATGATTTTATGGATCATAAAAGGAAAAATAAAGGACAAGGGAGACATTATGATCAAAGAAGAACATCAGTTCAAGGAGACTTGTATCAAGCTGTCAACAAGGTTACACTTCCACACTTTGACGGGAGTGATAACAGCTCAGCCCGAGCTTGGATACAGAAGCTGGATAACTATCTGGCTCTCAGACCCATGGCAGAAGAAGAGGCGATCAAGTTCGCTACGCTACACCTTGATGGGGTGGTGCACGAGTGGTGGTACCATGGCTTAGTTACTCTGGGTCATTGGTCTATCACAACGTATGATGAGTTCACCACTAGGCTCATCGAGAGATTTGAGAAAAAGGATCCTGAAATTCATTTCAGAGAATTGGCGCAGTTGAGGCAGTATGGCACAGTTGATGCCTACATAGCTGAGTTCCAGCGACTTTTAGTCATGGTCACTGGAATCACGGAGAGGCGGTTGGTGATCCTTTTCAGTGAAGGTTTGACAGAACCACTCAAGGGTTGGATTAAAGCCTTTGATCCACCAACCCTACAAGAGGCCATGAAGAAGGCAAGAAACATGGAGTGGGCTGCTCCTAAGGCAAAGTTTCAACCCAATCCATCTTTTCACAAAAGGGATAAAGGGAAAAGACTTCAACATAGACCTCCTTTGAGACCTCAGCATAAGGAGTTCAAACATCATAATCCTCATGTCACCAGATTGGATCCAGAGACCCTGAACAAACTCAGAAGAAAGGGGTTGTGTTTCCGGTGTAGGGAAAAATGGTCTCAAGATCATGTTTGCCCTAAGGGAGTTAAATTTAATTAGATTGAGTACTATTCTGCTGGTGAAAGTAGTTCTGATTTTTCCGACCAGCAATCTGATTTTGAAGAGAGTGAAGTAGAAAGAGCTCCAGAAGAGTCCGAAGATGAGAAGGAAAGTGGAGGAGTCTTGGCTCAACTTTTGAGCTTCCAAAGAAATGAATCCTTCAAGGTTCGAGGGATGATCAAAGGGCAGCGAATCGTTGCTTTGATTGACACTGGAGCAACACATAACTTCATTGATGAAGTTGTGGTGGCAAAGAAGGGGCTGCAAACAGAGGAGTTTGAAGGCTTCAAGGTCATGGTTGCCAATGGATTCCACATTTCATGCACCAAGAAAATCTCGAACATGACTATGCAATTGGGAAACTACGAAGTCAAGGATGACTTCTACGTAGTCCACATTGGAGATACTGATGCTGTTTTAGGCATTCAATGGCTGCGTTCACTTGGGGAGATCTCCTTGAATCTGCAAACTATGGAGCTCAAGTTTCAATCCGATGGGAAGAGGATAGTACTAAGAGGAATGTCCAATGGGGGCCCTCGGGTTGTGTCATTCAAAAGAATGGCGAGGCTGATCCGTCACGATCAAGCTGAGTGGGTTGCAAAATGCATGATCCTTCCTGCTAGTCCGGTTGAGACTAAAAGAGACTATCCTCCTGATGTTCAGTCTCTACTCACAAAGAAGAGCAAAGTCTTTGCTGATTTGCCCCCTGGACCACCACCTGAACGGGGTTCAGAACATATCATAGAGCTCAAGGAAGGAGCTAAACCGGTAATTACAACTCCATATCGGTACCCCAAGAGGCAAAAGGATGAGATTGAGAAGAACATTCAAGAACTCTTGGAGATGGGTTTCATTCGCCCAAGCAAGAGCCCCTTTGCTTCTGCAGTGGTTCTTGTGAAGAAGAAGGATGGTACCATGCGCATGTGTGTGGACTATCGTGCTTTGAATCAAAGCACCATCAAAAACCGATACCCCATTCCAAGGATAGATGAGCTCATTGACGAGCTACATGGGGCCAAGTTCTTCTCGAAGATCGATTTGAGATCGGGTTACCATCAGATTCGAATGAGAGGATCTGATGTTGAGAAGACAGCTTTCAGATGTCACTATGGCCATTTCGAGTTTCTAGTCATGCCATTTGGGTTGACTAACGCTCCTGCTACCTTCCAGTCTTGCATGAACAGAGTTTTTCAGAATCAGTTAAGGAGGTTTGTGTTGATATTTTTCGATGACATTTTGATTTACAGCAAGACTTGGGAAGATCATCTCAAGCACTTGGAGGAAGTGCTTAGCATCCTGGAATCTGAGAGCTTGTTCGCAAAAGCATCCAAATGTGAATTTGGAATGGAGGAGTTACTGTACCTTGGCCACATAATCAGTGCTGAGGGAGTGAAGGTGGATCCTGAAAAGATAAAGGCAGTAGTTGATTGGCCACCTCCCTGAGAACTTGACTCAGTTGAAAGGTTTTTTGGGTCTTTGTGGATTTTATCGGAGATTTGTAAAAGGCTACTCACAGAATGCTGCTCCTCTTACTGATCTCACCAAAAAGGGAGCCTTTTGTTGGTCAGAAAAGGCTCAAACTGTTTTTGACAAGTTTAAGAGGATCATGAGCTCTTGTCCGGTTCTGGCTATTTCGGATTTTTCCAAGCCTTTCGAGCTGCAATGTGATGCATCCGGTGAAGGAGTTGGGGCTGTCTTGATGCAAGACAAACATCCTATTGTGTTTGAGAGCAGAAAACTGAGGGGTGTTGAAAGAACATACTCTATCTATGACAAGGAAATGCTTGCCATTATGCATGCATTAGCCAAGTTCAGGCAGTACTTGGTGGGAAACAAGTTCGTGGTCAAGACTGATCACAATAGCCTCAAACACTTCATGCATCAGAAGGACCTGAACGAGAGGCAACAAAAGTGGGTGAGTAAGCTTCAAGCTTACGACTTTGACATTGAATATGTCAAAGGGAAAAATAATATTGTGGCTGATGCTCTGTCCAGGAGACCCCATCTTAGCTCATTGTGTGAGCTTACTGCAGATTGGAGGGACATGTTGCTTGCTGATTATGCCAAAAATCAGTTTGCAACCAGCATTATTGAGGGTACTTTTCAGGATGAAAGGTACAAGGTGATTGAGGGGTTGATACACTATAAGGGGAGAATCTTTCTGGTGGCTGATTCTAAGCTTAAGAAGAAGATTGTATTGACATTTCATGACATTCCACTTGCTAGTCACCAAGGATTCTTTAAGACATATAGGCAGATCCAAGAAAGATTTTCTTGGAAAGGATTGAAAGGAGAAGTACAACGCTACATTCAGGAGTGTCCTGTTTGTCAAATGAACAAGAATGAGCATACACTACCAGCTGGTTTGTTGCAACCACTCCCTATTCCCAACCAAAAATGGGAAAGCATCTCGATGGATTTCATCATAGGGTTGCCCAGAGCCCAAGGGAAGGATTGTATCTATGTAGTAGTGGATAGGCTAACTAAATTTGGTCACTTCTTCGCCATTACTAGCTCTTTTTCTGCAGCCCAAGTTGCAGATCTGTTTTTTCACAAGGTGTTTAGGCTGCATGGGTTGCCAAAAAACATTGTGAGTGATAGGGACAGCAAGTTCCTAAGCACTTTTTGGCAAGAGGTTTTCAGAATGAGTGGTACTGTGCTCACTCCAAGCACTAGTTATCACCTCCAAACAGATGGACAAACTGAAATAGTGAACAAGTGGTTGGAAGGCTACTTGAGAAACTATGTGTCGGAGCAGCAAAGAGCGTGGGTTAAGTGGCTTCACATAGGGGAGTACTGTTATAATTCTTCCTTTCATATGTCAATCAAGATGTCTCCTTTTTTGGCTCTCTATGGTTATGAAGCACCTAGCTTTGCTGATTTGGTGTTTGGCGATAGCAAAGCTCCTCAAGCCAAGGACTTATTGCAGCAGAGCCAAGACATCATGAAATCATTGAAGAACAATCTACAGATTGCACAGAATCAGCAGAAGTTGTATGCTGATTAGAGGCGTGTTGAGCGTTCTTTCGAGGTTGGGGATATGATTTATCTCTGATTACAGCCTTACAGACAGTCTGCTCTCAAGAAGAGTGGAGCTGAGAAGCTCAAACCTCGCTTCTATGGGCCATTCAGGGTCATCAGAAAAGTTGGGGCAATAGCTTATGAGTTGGAGCTACCTTCTGATAGCAGAGTACACAATGTCTTCCACGTGTCTCGCCTCAAGAAGGCACTTGGACATAATGTGGTTGCCATGTTTGGATGAAGAAGGACAGTTGGTTCTAATTCCGGAGGAGATATTGGATTTCAGAGAACGTTCTTTGAGGAAAAGAACAATCAGAGAATACTTGGTGAAGTGGAAGAACTTGCCTATGGAGGATGCGACTTGGGAAAATGATGAGATTCTGCAGCATCCTGGTTTGCAATTGCTTGAGGACAAGCAATCTTGGGGAGGGCGGACTGTAATGTCCCCTTCTCAAACCTGATCTTTCTAGTGACCGTTGGCCTTTTCCGGAGACCCGAAGGCTAGTCAGAAGGTAAAATTAGAGTTTCCTATTTTAAAGGATGTTTTGGCTCGGAGTTGATTGTTTCAATAGCGGATTCTTTCTGGGTTTTCAGAGAGCTTCACAATGGTATGTTCTTCTTGGCAATCTGAGCATCTTCAGGAATTTACTATTTTTAGTAAATTCTATTTCTGGCAGTTTTACAGTTGGTTTCGGCATGGTTGACTTCCTACTTTAGTTTGATCAGTTGGCTTGCTCATTTATGGCTTCGGGGCACAATTGGAGAGATAAGTTGAGCTATTTAATTAAAAGTCACGTTTTAATATTATATTTTAACGTTGACCCCCTTGGCCTAGTCTATTGACTTCACGTTGTTTTGAGAAGTGGTCTTTTGAGGGTGGCACTTTCATTAAAGATTATTTAATAATTTACCAAGGTCAAATCAAGCCTTAAAGTTTGGACGCATTTATTAAAGTGTTGAATTTATTTAAAAGGTCAAGATTGAGCTTTGAAGAAAGGGGCGCCATCTTTTGAAAGGATTAGGGTTTTGACTTTGAAGAGAAGTTTAGGGTTTCGAGAAGTCAACAGGAAATTATAAAAGGAAGACTTTGATCCTCAATTCAGTATCTTTTGTCTACAGTATTGTTATGCTGCCGGTTTGGCTCTAGAATTGCTTCGGGGAATGAAGGCCTCCTAGCTCGGGCATTGCTTCTTGCTTGCGACACAACTAGTGATGAGATAGCATAAATTGTGAGTTTTGCATTGGGTTTTGAGCATTGTATTCAGCTTGTGCATTGTTAGATCAGTTTTGCATGTTAGTGGTTTTCCAAATATTGCATTGTTAGCTACAGCAGAATTGAGTTTTTATTCATAAGTCAAAAAACAACAAAAATATTGTTCTGGGTATTACCCCATTCTCATTGTTAGGTCTAGGCGTCATCTTTCTCAAGTTTGCAGATTTTTTAATGAAGACAGTGATTTTAAAAAGTAGATCGCCCTCTTCTTGAAAGTCGTACCATCTGCTGTGCATTGGGATCTGTGCAAAAATAAATGTGGGCATTTTAAGTTTGTTTCTTGCTTTCAACATAGGCGCCATCATACTAGTTGTGTTTTGCATTTGAGTTTAGGTCATTTGAGTTAAAAAGGAGTGAATTACGAGCTATTCAATGAATTTCTATGTTTCTGGTTATATGATGAAAAGTGCAGATCTATCATAACAGTCTTGAGAAATCTGCATCTTCCTTATTGGATTGGTGTTGAGGTTTCCTTAAAGACTCAGCAGAAGATTTCTTGTTGAGTGAACCATTTTGAAAGAGCATTTAATATCTTGATACTGAAGGCAATAATATCTATTGTAAGCTGGCAGTAGTACTGACCAGTTGTTCTTTTCTATTGCTTATCATAGTTTGTAATGTTCAGCTTTCCGCTCAATATTAGCATTTGTATTTAATTTACCTCCGCCCTATGGTAGCTACTTTCCCACTCTGGGTGTTGAGTACTTTCAGCATTTCAGTTCTTTCTTTCAAGCATTGTAATTTGTAATACTCCGCCATATGGTCGCCTCAATTCCATGTTGGATTGGGTAGCACATACTTGGTGTTGAGTTTCTTTCAGTACTTGTAGCATAGAAGATCCTCTGACGATATGCTCGCCATCATCGGCGCCATTCTTGGTTAGAGTTCCTTCCAGTTCTGTTCCTGCATTGTTTTGGTTTAGCTGCTAACCTTAACGGGTGCATTGGTTGTAAACTATTATTGAAAAAAACGAAAAAAAAATTGGCTCGGAATATTTCATTACTGGAGTAACAGAAGTCTGAGAAACATGAAACAGTACGATGCAAAAGGAAGGCCCATGATCCAATGCAGGAAGTGCAATGAATGGGGCCACTTCGCCAGGGACTGCCAAAACAGTCAAGGTTCAGGAGGGAGATTGTGTAAGTGGTGTGGACCGGGTGATCATGAAGATAACGAATGCCCTAAGCAAAAGGGTATCCACATGCTGGAAGTAGAAGAACAAGAGGTACTGGCGATCACCAGAGCACAAGCAAAAAAGGCCACTTACCTAGATCCATGTACAGAGAAACAAAGGATGAAGGAAGCAAAAACCGAAGTGGAACTGGTGATGGCGAAGGAAAACAAGATACCTCTGGAGAAGCTAGGAACCTCTCGGCGGTCGGAGGCGGAAACCAACATCGTACGGTAGGTACTTTAGACCATTGTATAGATCAAAGTAGCTGACCTTCTCTAGACTATGCTGCAGTTGGGATTGGCGATCACAAACATCATCATGGATGGCAAGCAATCGCGATTGGAGGAACGAAGGCAAGAATTGGTACCAGAACTGCCATTGTATGGTGAACAAACAATCGACCCAGTATTGCTCACGGCGAACATTGGGAAGATGCTAGCGGTTGTGCATATGGAGATTAGAGGAAATATCTTGACAAATACTATCGTCAACGGAGGATTGGGAGTCAACGTACTATCCGAAGACACATGGAAGAGTCTTGGGAAGCCTACACTCTGGCCGCCAACATTCCAACTGGTTGGCACTGATCAACATGGTATCAAGCCATTGGGAACGCTAATGGCGCATAAGGTGATGATCGGGACACAACAGTTTTTGCTAAATGTTGTCGTCATCCCACTACAAAGGAAAGTGTACGATGCACTACTTGGGACAGGATGGTTGATAGCGGCGAAGGAAAACCATAATTGGAAGAGGAACACACTCTCGATTGAGAACAGGCGGAAGTATGTCATCGACTTGAAGAACTAGGCCGTGAGTGAAGAATTGGCTTCCTCCGGATCTGAATCGGATGGAGGTGAGCTGGATGTGGATGAAGGAAGGAAAGCTATGGAACCGAACACCGAAGGCGTACTTGAACTCGAGAATTGTTCGGAGGATGAGACAAGCTCGTTGAATGGCTTGTTTCATTAGTAGATGGAAGACTATGAAGTGTTCCACCAAGAGTGTAACATGCTACAAATTGGGGAAATCAAGGAAGAAGAGAAACAGGGAAGGCCCAGCCAAGCACTTCCAACAGAGTATGGAGAATAGAAAGAAAGAGTATTAAAACTAGACAATACGCTAGTCCACAAGTCCACGTAGGTATGAGATGAAATAATTTTGTTGGAGTTAAAAAATGAAAAGTATGAAAAAATTAAAAAATTAGAAAAAAAGAAAAGAGATGAAGAGAGAGAAGAAAGAAATAAAAAAATAAAGAAAAATGGAAGAGAAAATGAGAAAAAGCAAAACATGAAGAAAGAGGAGAGAGAAAGAGGGAGGAATAATAAAAGAGAAATAGAATTTAGGAAGAGAAAAATTGAAAAAAGGAAAAAAGAAAAATTATAAATTATAAAAGGAGTGAAATGGCAAAAAATAGAAAGAATTAAAAAATTGAAGAAGGGGAAAAATAAAATAAATTCGAAGGATGACAAGTTATATAAGAAATCAAAAGGCAATACTCTTATTCAGCATATAGTAAGTCGAACGGTCAGACTCGGGAAGTTTTTTCAGAAGCCAAGACAGTCACACGAAGAAAGGAAGGGCAAAGTAGGAAGAAGTTTGTGCGCCCTTAGTGCCTGAAGAGGTCCGTACGACTTTGTTGTCTGGAGAAGTCCGTACGATCTAACAAGGAGGCCGTACGCTGTAGCAAGGAAGTCGTACGTTGTAACAAGGAGGTCGTATGTTCTAACAAGGTGGCCATACGTTTGGAGAAGAGGGTCGTACGCTCTAAAAAGATGAAGTCCGTACGGTGTGGGGAGAAGTTCGTACGATGTGAGGTGAAGTCCGTCGTACGTTGGGCCAAGGAAGAGGCCATATGATCTGAGGAGGCCGTACAATGCGCTGAGAAGAAATTCGTACGATGTGTAAAGTAGGAGTCTGTACGCATAAAGAATAAGTTCGTACGCACTGAGCAAGGGAAGGCAGTACGGTGCAAAAAAGAAGTCGTACTCAGTGCCGACTTGAACAAGGGGAGACGTCAAAAGAGGGAGTCAAATGCTAACGTTGTACCAGTTGCCAGCAAGCATCACCAGTACGAAAATTGGAGTTCCATACCATCGATTGCCACACCAAGCAGTGACTTGGAGAAAGTAAAGTCTAAGAAAAACAATGCAAAATCTGTATTTTTCGGCATCGTCAGCACTATTCGAAACGTGTGGAAAAATCATGAAAATGAGGTGCGAGATGCAGTTTTGAGATGTTGCCCGTCGACCCCGCTGGGGGCGCTACCCCTTGACCCTGCTGGGGGCGTTGCCCCTAGACCCCCCATCAAATTTATTGGAATTGCCAATTTGCAGTGCGACCAGCCATCATAGTGCAGTCGTAGGAGCAGTTGGCTGCCGAGCAGACGAGAGTTGCAGCTCTCGAGGAGAAGTTGGTAGGGAGAGACGGAGTATGTAGAAACCCCTGTTCTAACTGATCTCTAAACTATCTGTGGTTTTGCTTGTTTTGATGTTTTTTTGGTTTTTTTTGAGTTTTTGTGCATAAATGGTAAAATGCGATTTTGAAAGAAAATTGATATAAAATCTCTAATAAATGCAATACGTCTAGATCTAACATTAAAGGACTTAGGAAACCACAGCTAATGATTGTATTATTTTTCCAAGGCTATTACAATGATAAATATCTGACATAGAGACAAGATAAGACAAAAATATTAGATTAAAACCTGATTTGCAGCCTCCTATGAAAAGCCATGAAATGGTACGGCCAACATAGAATCCTTCTTTTCCCTGCGCCAGATGATAGGAAATGATGCCAGATGCATAAGCACCCCCAGTTGTGAAGTCAGATTGTAAGAAGAGAAGGCGATTTGCTCAGACAAGAAAGTACGGCCCTTTTAATGAAGGTACGGCCTGCAGCAGAAAATGTACGGCTCTTGTACAGCAGCAAACAATTAGAAAGTACGACCCTTATTAATGTCTCCAGATCTCAGGAAGTTTGGCGCCTGTAAATAAGAATCCCTTCCGAAGGAATACACTGAAAACCCTGAATGATTAAACTCCGTGAATGTTCTGTGATAACTTCTGAATAAAGCTATCTCTCTGATTGGCAATAGATCAGCTGGTATTTCACAGCTTCTGAACTGCACACACTGAAGATTGCACGTTCTCCAATGCAAGTTGAAAACTGGAACCCTTGGCTCTGTTCTCAGAAGAAAGTCTTAGCAAAAATTCGATTTCAATCATAATGAGCTCAAATCCCAATGAAAACTCTTATATCTCCTCAAAAGTTTGACTTTTCTCAATTAGGTATCATTTAAATAAATTCGAACTTTTCTTTTTAATATTTCAATAGTTTCAATCTCATTTTTAATTATAAATTATAATTAAAAATGGCCCCTTCAATGATGGTCAACCCCTTGAGGCAAATCACTTAAGTTATAATATATTAAAATATTATAACTTTATAATATAAGTTCCGAATAATTAATATTTAATTAATCAATTAAAATATTAATATCTCCCTCAAAATATGTCCGATTCACGAACCGTCTGAAGCTAGCGAATAAGTGAGTGATTCTGCACATGACCAAACCATACTGCTAAAAATAGCAGGGGTGCCTCGCTGAGTGCCAAATATTGCTAAAAATAGCAATTCAGGCAAATGGTGTCCGAATGAGCCCGAACGAAAACCAACTGGTAAAACTCTGACAACCGAAGCCAAGCCAAGCTCCATCAAGACCCTCTATCCATCCTATCAGCCTACGAGGGTCGCATAATAGGCTAATCATAAGCTCTGAGAGATGTCAACTGGAAGGGGACATGACAAAGTATTGGGTGAGAGTGACAATCAGTTGGCAGAGGGGGATCAACTAGTGGTGGAAAAAGATACACAAGTGGTTGATGTGTGACGACTTTCAGCCGATAGGGAGAGTCAGCCACAGGGAAAATAAAAGGAATTGGCTAGTACCAAGCAAGAACTCGAGTTGGCATTTTTGGTTTTCAGCCGTCTGGAAGACGACTTCTTTTTAGGGGGGGATGATGTAAGTAGCATATCTTACTTTTGTTGTAGTCGGCTGTAGTCGGCCTTGGTCGTAGTCGGCCATTTGGTAATAAAACTATAGTTAGTGGGAATAATATATGTCATGTACTTTCGGGTAATCAAGTCTTGATTAGTGATAACTGTTATGAAACGTTGTGTCAATTGGTTACTTAACTACCACTGAACATTATATGTACTCAGGGAAGGTGATGATTGGTAATATTGTTGTACATGATATCACTGATAATGAATAAATCTTTTGATGTCCAAACATGATATATTTCTGTTCTATTATTCTGTCCCATGTTCTGCATATGATTTAGTTTGCTTAGTAGTACGTAGTACTTGAATTACATTCCGTAGGGAAAACACCTCATAAATCAATTTTCTGAGCTTGCATATACAATCATCTTTTTCGGAATGTTTCCAGCTTCAAATGGATTGAACATCCCAATCACAAGATTCGTTGGTCACTGGCAACTGCTGATTGAAGCACATAAGGTCAAATGGAGAAAATTGAAAAGCATTCGAGAAATTGGCTAACACTGGTAGAAAAAGCACCCTTCTAGGAAAAGGCACCCAAGGATTCAAGGCACTGGATTCAGTTTTCAAGGTCCACAACCCCCAGTAACATCTCTTTAGAGTTGATCTAACTTTGCAGTGAATTTGTTAGCAAGGCTTCGCAATCAATCAAGCGACCAAAATTCAAGACCAAACAGAGGCCGTTCATCAAGCAAAAGTTGAAAATCTTTTAACACTGGCAAGGTGGCATCCAAAGTCAACTCCGAGTTAGGATTTTTGAAGACTTGCTCAAGCCTAGGCATCCCAAATTGGGTGGAAACTCTTCCAGTTAACTCCCAATCATGTAAGTAGACTCTTCAAGCATGAATTTGGCACCCTAGCTGATGCTTGCAACCTAGATTGATATATATCAAAGCCTAGGCGTCCATCATTCATTATTTCTTGTAGGTTGAAGAGCTCAAACACAAATATTTTCTCTCCAACGCCATTTGAAGATCTAACGAAATCCATCTCAGTGTACTTCATTTTTCTAGTCTTAGGTTGCATAGAAGAACGCCTTTCACAAGATTTCATCACTAGGCATCATTTTCCAACACAACAGCTTATAATTTCTAGCTTCTCCCCACACATTTCTTATATTCTTGTCTTAGATCTTCTTGCATGTCCAAGTAAACAACAATTTTTCATAGATCTGGTCTTTTAGGTATGATCAACATGAAATTGGCCATAAAACCCAGGTACTAGAATTTTCCAGAGAAAGCTGCCCTGCTACCCCTTTTTTTTAGGGTTTCAAAAAGAGTCACCATTTCAAAAAACAAACAAATTGGGTTTGTCTAGCTCTGAAGCGCCTACAATACCCATGTGCCAGAATTTTCTGAGAAAATAAGCTTTTGTTGCCTCTGAAACTTTTGCCCTGAGAGGTTGTTGCATGTCTGATGAAAAATCACTTTTTCAAATTTTTGACGTTTTGGGTCCATTCAAGAAAATATTCCCAACAAAAACCACATCTCAGAAATTTTCATAAAAAATACCCCTTGGCAAAGCTTTTTTTAGTTGCTGCAGATAAAGTTGTCCAAATAGTATCGTGTGCCTAGTCAATCTTCAAGGTTTTTAGAATGCAATTCTCTCAGGTTGAATACAAGACCAAAACAGTCTTTACTTCATGACTTCTTGAAAACGGTTGGCACCGATTTGCATTAGGCACACCCAGAGGTCAATTTAGGAAAGTTGGAAGGCATAGGCGAAAGCATGCTTCAAAATATTGAGCAATTCGGATTGCTCGAGGCAACATCATTTCCCATCTCAACACAGAGCGTAGAGTTTGTAATCGCTTGTGTAAAGCATTACAACCCTATTACACGAGAGATTCGATCAGTAGATGGGTGAGTAATATGTAGCCTCAAGCCCAAGGATATTGAAAGGTGCTTCACCATTCCACCTTGTGTGAAAACCTTGGTTGTATCTATGGAGGAGTGCGGAAAGGCGTTCAATACATCAAAAGACAAATGTTAGAAGAGAATGGCAGAAAGATGTCTTAAAGAGAAAAGAACTTGCGAAAGAATGTAGGACGTGGAGAATTCAGAGATGAGTATGCAGTAATGATCACTCTACTCAACCGTGTTACTAGTCAAGAAGAGGCAAACAAATTCCAGCCATGGATGTATTACGTCATCGCTCAAATTGTGAGCAACAGAGAACACTATGACTGGCTTGCCTTAATTAGTAATACTCTCCACAACCAAATGACTAGTTTCTTTAAGGCTCAGGAATTCCACGTGTTCATACCTTTTATACTTGATAGCCTGCCAAGGCCAGTTTAGAGTGTTGAACATTGTAGAAACTTTGGGTGTGCAAAAGGTTCATGAACATTTCTCGTAGCTTGAGTTCACACAATTAGAAAGACACTTCAAGTGAGTGAATGATCAGTTCCTAATTCACACAGTGAGGGACCTTGATCATGAGTCACATGTATCTATCTCACCAACAACCAAGTTGGCAATGGCAGATTGGGCGGATTGGTTCATCCAGTTCCCTACTTTTACCTACATCCGTGTATATGGATACTCAGGTCATCCGGCCATGTTACCCCGTTATCCATCAGATAGGGTGGTCTTCATGGAATTCCTATTTTAGTTGCATGAGGTACATTCTCATCTGCATATCAAATGCAAATTATCTCGTTGAGAGACGCTCATACGATCCTTGGGGTCACTATTTAGCACGCCTTGGTCACCACTCTTCACATAAATCTTCCATGGAGGACTATTGGTTCAATTGTGAAGACGAGTTCAAAGTGCGAAGGCGCAACTACAGCAGGTTCATGCTTCCACAGATTGTTGGCTTCGTGTCAGAGGATGTGGAAGGGTTATCAGATGATGATGGGGAAGTCACACTTCCCACATGCTTCATAGATCAAGATGACTTGCAGCCACTTCGAGCTGTGGATTGGTACGCCAAGGAAAGTAAATTCGTTGAGGAAAGAACAAGTAGAGTTGTCAGGAACAACCAACTTTTCCTAGACAACAAGAGAACACGGAAGGTAGTCATTCCGAACACAGAGCCGCCATCGGTTACTACTATGCTACCTTCCATGTCAAGATCAAAACCCAGACAAAAGACATGGAGTAACCCTCTTAAAGGAAACAAAACATCAGGGGGTACAAAGGGAAAAATGTTGATTGCTGATATAAATCAATGAGAGCAACATGTGGAGACAACCGCAAACATAGCTGAAATAGTGTCGGGAATGGAAATAGTTATAGTTGAGACAGTGCCAGAGATGGAAGTAGAGCCCCCTTTTCAGTCGCTACCACAATAGTCTCCAATCCATATCGACTTGGAGCTAGACTCACCACCATGCAACATCGCAATACGATCTCATTCGTTAGGAGTTCGTGGGACTAGTGCCAATCCTTTCAGCGAGATTAGCCGAGATTCTTCTTGGCTTGAGAATTTCTTGGGTAGGAAGAGGAGGAAGTTGTCCTATAAATTGGACTTTGCAGAATTCAACCATGTCTACCAAGGCACGTCAGAGAAAAAGCTAAAAAAACAAGTTCATGTTGGAAAGAACACCGACAATGAGATTGTCATCGAGACCGCCGCCACACCTGAGGATAGAAATGCAGATGAACTAGAGGTTGACAATTTCACCTTGCTGAAAGTCAACCTTGGCAAGAGCACACGCCAGGTTGAAGTGGATCTCTTTGAGGTTGCATTAGTGAGCATAAAAGAAAGAGTGGTGAAGGGTGGTGAAGACAAAGCAGCCCTAAAGGCTGAAAACCAGCAGCTGTGATAGTATATCTCTAACTTGATGCATGGTACCTCAAACATCACCGCCTTGCTTCCGCAAATGCTGGAGCTACCCGTAGAACAAAATTAGCTAAGTCAACTGATTCTATATGGAAAGCACTTGAGAGCAAGTGGAAGAGTTCATCATTAGGGGCCAATTTATACTTACAAAGTTGTACCAATTGAGGTACAATGCCCACGACCTTCGCACGGACAGGAATCAAAACAAAGCATAGTAGATAGCAGACCTCGAGATGAGATCACCATGTCAAACTTGAAGACAGTGTACAATTCAGTCACAACAAAGGAGAACAAGCAAAAAATTTTCACTTGGAAAGAACAACTTGTTTTGCAAGGTGAAAGCTTATGATACAAACTCTTTAGAATTGATTGAGTATAGACAAATTGTGGCAAGTGCCATCAAGTTCGTAAGAACATTGATAACATCTATCCCTTGCCAATACTAGCATGAAGGTGGTGCGTACATCGAGCTCACTGAATTGCAAACACAGTTTCAAGACCTCATCCATAGTAGTTTTTGCGATGACCCTGTTGATTGTAGGTTAAGTCAGATTGCAGCCATGTCATCAAAGCTTGATGACACAACTGCGAAGAAGAGTGAATACCAGAATCAGATTGCAAGTGGCGAGGAGATGTTGTGAAGACGTATCATCTTAAGAAGTATCAGTTGTCCAGATGTAGAGACAGTTAACGACTGGTTAGAGGAGCTGATTACTCAAATTGATGAGGTGTAAACTGTTAGTTAGGACATCCTACTTCTCCAAAGATGATATTAGACACAACAGTTAACTTGATGCCTCTTTCCAAGTTAACTCGTTGTCCCACCAATTGTGCATGTCTATTTTTGGAGACACTTTTGTATATTGGAGTTCTCTTTTAGTTTAGAATCAGTTAACTGAAGTAGAGTTTCCAGTTAACTGTTAGGTTACCTACTGTTAGACATAAGAATAAATCTTGTTGATTGGCAAGAATTGAATGTTAACTCAAGGAGAATTTAGGGTTGCCTACTCCTTTGAGCATCTATAAATAAGAGCCTTTGCTCTTTAGTTTTTAACTTTACTTCATAGTAGGAAAATGTTGAGCTATTTGCTTGCAACTTTGTTCATTTAGTATATGTTCTTGAATCGTACTTGTTATAGCAAAATGTTGAGTTGTTTGCTTGCGTTCATGTTGTTCATGTAGGTGTGTTCAATATGTGTTAAGTGTATTTGGTTGATTGCATGTTGTATGATTGTTCTCTTTCATGCAATTTGTTGTCCCAAAGTGTAATCTTTGATTGAGGTTGAGATAATAAATCAGGAGAGCCACGTGCCTTTGATCCAAAATTCTCAAGATCTTTCATGTAGTTTGAATAATCTTTCTTTCAATCTACACCTTAGAAAGAGCACATCGCCTCCTTGGGAATTTAGAGATTAGGATTATCGTTATATGTTGTTTCTAGTAATCTATATTTTAGCCTACACCGCAGAAAGAGCACCTTGCCTCCTTGGGAATCCTGAGATTTAGCTTACCATTTGATGATTACTTGCATGAACTTTGTTTCAGCATAAATCTGAAAGTTCAAAGCCTTAGGATGCATTCTGAGAGAGAGTTTGTCTAAGTGATCAAACCATTCCCAATTGCTCCTAGATCCTCTTGCTCTGAAATTCTTGAGGACATAGGATAGTCATAGCTTTAGCCTAGTTGTAGTTAAGATCTACAGAAACTAGAGAAAACCTTAGCTGCAATGCATTGTGTTTTATAACCTTGTGCTCTGTCGTTGAGTAAAAAAGATAGGAATTTAGTTCACTTTACTTTTTATGCAACCATTAGCAAAAGAGGGAGCTTCCCTCCTAATTTAAAGAGTAGTTAATATTGTGCATAGTTATTCATTTCCAATAAGCACTCCAAAGGTGCTAATTGAAACGCCAACAAACTTCACATAGATCCCACCCAACTAGTTTTGGACCAAACTAGTGTGCAGATTGGTATGCCTGCTATGGCTTTTAAATGCTGAAATTTTTCCCTCAAGGGTGCAACTTGCATATAATGTTAATCTTCTCCAAAATATGAATAATAAACCAACAAGAAACAATAGAATGATCTCATGTGCTAGCCATAGGAATGAAATCATTCATTTGTATGGCTAGGTTTTGTAGCTCCAAGTGTTGTGCTAAGGCTTTCAAAGTGTTTGGCTTGGAAGAAGATAACTCTCTAAAAACAACACACTGATAATCATAAATATAATAATAATATTCTTATACCTCCATTAACCCAAAAAATAAAACAATTGCAACCCAAAAACTTCTCACCAGAATCTAGAAACCATCAAATTGAAAATAATAACTAGAACTAGAAACCTTTTCTCAATTGAAGCACAACTATGATTCCTGTGTGAAAATGGACTGAAAATTAGGAGAGTTTAAGTCCTCGAGAAGAGAAGAAGAGTGCATTCATTCTTGAAAAATATGATTGCTTCCAAAAGTATGTAGGGGCTTTTTGAAAAACAATCCTTTAATTTATCACTTTTCTTGAGGAAATAAAATAATATTTATTTCTTTTTGGATAAATATTCCTCAGAGCTATAAAAATATAATAAGTGCCCTTTTAATAACCTTTTTATAACATGAGTTTAGCAATACTTAAAATAATAACTTAAACAATTTTTTTAAACAATTAAATATAAGTTGTCTTTTAATTTTTAGTTTTTGACAAATTACATATTTAATTATTTAACTAATTTTCCCTCTTTGCCATCACATTAGCCTATGGGAAAAATACAAAAATTAGGCTAAAGTTCATCTATGAATTTACACTCGAGAAGGGGACATGACAATCCTCCCTCCCTAAAATTTCTTGTCCTCAAGCAATTGCAAATTAGGATGCTCTAGGATTTGCTCTCCTTCCCAAATGGGATCCTTAATTGGAAGATTTTTTCATTGTACCAAATATTTTTTATACTTATGTTCCTCAATTTGCTTTCCCTGAAATCAACAATCTCTTTAGTTACTAGAATCAACTTCCCTTTTTCATCGAAGGGAGATAGCTTAATTGATGAAATAACATGACGACCAAGAGCCTTCTTAAGGCAATAAACATAAAAACATTGAGTACCTTACTTTTCTCTGGTAGTTCCAACTCATAGGAAACGTCCCCAATACTCTATTTGATTTTGTATGGGCCATAAAACAAGGTTTAAGCTCCTCTGCTCCACTCCTATTAATAGATGACTGCTTGTATGGTTGTATCTCGAGTAGACGATACTGATCTGCATACAATTTTTGCTGATTTTGAGAATGCTAGAGGTTGTCCTTGAAATATTTTAGGATATCTTGACTTTGTTGAATCAAATCTTTAGCCCCTAGTATCTTGCTATTATAAATAACAAGGTCAATGAACGTTGGAGTCCTATAACCATACAAAGCTATAAATGGTGTCATTCTAATAGACATGTGATGAATAGTATTGTAACAATGTTGCCCCAAGTGGAGCTATCTAATTGATGTCTTTTGATGACCAAAAATATAGTATCATAAATATCCTTCCACCCATTTGTTGACAATTTCAATTTGTCCATCTATTTGGTGTTGGTAACTAATATACGAAGCGAGTTCAATTGTGTCAAATGAAATAATTCTTGCCAAAACAAACATAGGAGTCTGTTGTCACAATCACACAATATTCTTAGCCAACCTTTGAAGCCTAAACACTTCTTTGAAATATAAATGAACTTGTGGTGCCTTGTATTATGAAGATATTTCAAAGAAATGTGTGTTCTTTGTGAGTCCATTAGCAACAACATGAATCTAGTCCCTACCTTGAACATTTGGAAGTCTAGTGATAAAACCCATTGAAATACTTTTCCATTTTTGATTTGGAATGGGTAGGGCTGCAACAAACCAGCTGGAAATGAGTGCTCATTTTCATTTTTCTAGCAAATTGAACATTTTCTGATATGTTTAAATGCATCATCCTTAAGCCCTTTCCTTGTGAACCTCTCCCAAATCTTTTTGTAAGTTCTAAATATTTTTTGATGACCAGCCAAAAACAACCCTTAAATTTTTTTCTTTCATCTTAGATTCGGGTCTAGAGAGACTCTATCCTTGTAAAGGATGAGCTCATTAACCATTGCATACCTATCATCCTTCAATTTTCCCTCAAGTATGTTGGTCGCAAAGGTGTTTTTAGAATACTTTGTTAGAATTTGAACCTTCCAATCTGTTGCAATCTCCATCATAGAACATATAGTGGATTTTCTAGACAATGCATCAATCACTATGTTTTTTTTTCCTATAACATACTTAATATCAAAATTATAAACTGTGATGAACCACACTCTAGTGATCCACTCTGCTACCACTGTAGTGAAATGCTCTGATACCACTATGATGAACCACACTCCGGTGATCCGCTCTGCTACCACTGTAGTGATATGCTCTGATACCACTGTGATGAACCGACACTCTAGTGCAATGATTTTACAGTGCTTGTAGGTCTGATTTGTGGTTTTGTATTTTGCTTTTTCTTGTTTTTGTGTTTTGAGGTTTACTTGATAATGATGCGAAATAAGAGCTAAGAACGTGTACATGAAGTAAAGTCTTTGAATGAACTAATCTATCAAAACACATTTGATAAAATACTTGATATACGAAGCCAAATGCAAGTTCTTCATTACATAATAGATTGCATTAGAGATATAACTTACATCAGATTCAATAATACACATCAAATGTCATAGATTTTAACTTACAGCCAAAACAACACTGTGAATAGTGCTTTGCTACTGTACCCGCCTACAATAAATTGCTCATACAAACCAAAATACGAACTTCGCCCACCGCAATCCAGATGGAAAGTCTTCCTATGATAAGGGCGCCCCCTTTGGATGAGAAAGCAGCCACCAAGTAAAGGCGTTTTAATTCCTATGAGCTGATAAAACCCTCAAGAAAGTGCGGCTGGCTGTAGATGCAGAAATCAGCTCCAAAAATCTTCAAAAATGCAAGCAACGTCCTCTAGATGGCAAATGAAGACAATGGCAGCAAAAACCCTTTCAAAAGATGACTTCAATCACTTGCAAACAGCAAAATATGGCTCCAATGATGCATCCAAATTCTGATCAGCAACTTTAAGGTGGTCTTTCACACCATCAAGAAGCTTGAAAACAAAGAACAAAGCCCCACTAGGCTTACCCACTGCAAAAATTAGGAAACCCTAGTTTCCCTCTCTCCCATACTCCACATTTCCAAACTTCAATCAGCAAAACATATCCAAGCATGAATGGGTCGAACTTTCTCTTGCATTCTTATAATTTCTCATTGAAAACACGATTCATTAAAAAAAAACACTATTCACTTAAGTTATGTTCTTTTTTCACTTTAGTAATGAATAGTAACTGAAAAATATAAAGTGACCTTTTTAAACAATAGACACATGGTCTCTAAGCCATAGAAGGTAAAATAAAAGGTGGAGATCATAATTTTAAGCACAATTGTCACGCCAAAAGCACAAATTCACCCCGTCACCATACTCCAGATATCAATACTGCAAATTCACGACCAAGTGCCCGTTCAAGTGACCCTCTATCCAAAACCAGTAGCCTACGAGGATCGACATAATAGGCTAATCCACCAACTCTGATGCTTGCAAAAGAATGGGGACATTACATAAACTTGAAATTTACTAAACCATTTTTGTTCTCTCTCATTGAGATCCTATTGATTTAGGAAGTATTTCAAACTGTTATGATTAGTCTTAACCACAAAATTACCTCAAACAAGGTATTGCTTGAACTTGGCCAAAACATGCATGATGGCCAACATCTCCTTGTCATAAATTTAGAAACCTCTTTTAATTTCTCTAAGTTTGTGGCTCTCAAATGCAATAGGATGCTTATTTTGCATTAGAACAATCCCAATCCTTTCACTAGAAGTATCACATTCAAGAACAAAAGGAAGAGAGAAATCTAGAATGGCTAACATAGGACAAGAACTTGTCAACTACGTGAGTTTGTCCAAATTTTTTTGCACTAAAATTGATCATGCAAAAGCCTCCTTCAGCAAATTAGTCAAAGGAGATGGTAATTGAGAAAATAATTTAACAAATCTTTAATAATAATTGCAAAGACCGGATAATCCTCTCAATTGTGTCAATGTTTTTGGTGTAGGGCAATCCAAGATGGCTTGAATATTTTCTTATTCAACTTGCACACCATTACCACTGATAACATGCCTCAAATATAAAATCTCAGTCATACCAAATTCACATTTTGATTCCTTAGTAAAAAGAGATTGGGATTCTAGAATACCCAAAACTTCATCTAAATGCCTTGAGTGATCTTCTCATGGTTTGCTATATACAAGGATATCATCAAAGAAGACCAAAACAATTTTTTTTAACTACTTGTTGAACACTTGGTCCATACACAACTGAAATGTAGCTGGAGCATTAGTCAAACTGAATGACATGACTAAGAATTCATTATGTCCATAATGGCAGATAAAGGGTGTCTTATGAACATCTTCATGAACTTTGATTTGGTGGTATCTCAATCTAAGATCTATTTTAGAAAATAAATTGCACCATTTAATTCATCAACGAGCTCATTGATCCTTGGAATTGGATACCATTTTTTGGTAATTTTCTTATTTAGAACTTAGTAATCAATACACATTCACATAGTCCTATCATTCTTCTTGACCGAAACAATTAAATAAGAAAATAGACTAGAATTTGGCTTTATGTGACCCATATCAAGGAGCTCCTTAATAGTCTTTTCAATTTCTTCCTTATGCCTTCTAGGATGACAATGAGTAGTGATTACAAGTTTGGATCCTTGTTCCAATTCAATAAAAACTTCAAATCTCCTATCTAGTGGTCTCCGAGGAGGTATATGCTGAAAACCTTACTGTGCTTATCCATAAGAGACTAAACATCAACTTGGTATGGTTTCTTACCATCTAAAAAAATTGTAGGCAGAAGCTTGCATTGGGTTGCATGGATCTTGACTATGAAAAAAATCCTCTCTATGCATTCTGTTGAAACAATTTTAGGAGCACCATTGGACATTCCACGAAAAACCACTTTCTTACCCTAAGAATGGAACTTGAATTCCATAGTCTTGAAATTTCGAGAAATCTCACCCAAGGAGTATGTTGGTGCATGTTTTATCATCCACCAAACACACAAAATAAAATTTCCAAAGACACTCTATCCTCCCTTGAACAAAATCACTGCGTATGCTAAGATTGCGAGAAGATCATATGGTGAGTCCAAGGTTTCTTTTGTCAGGTCTTGACATGTGGATAAGCTCAATGGGCATTGTGATATGCTGGTAATACACAAAGGGACTTACGCTAAAAAATTTCTTCACAAGTTAGGACTTAGACGGATTTAACATTAAATGCTCCTTCTTTTTGGGATTTTCAGTTTGGGATTTCAAGAAAGAAAAGTGCAAAAAGGATAAGAATTTAGAAGTTCTAATCTATCCCCAAGAATTCAAGAGACGGTAAAGATTAGGTGAAACTGGTAACCACGCTTTGCTTCGCCTCCCTAGGACAACTACACAAAGTGGGTGCAATCTTCAAGGGGTGTGATTATAGTTTTCATGTCTTGAACAATACTTATCCAAACTGAAGTTAAGCATCCAAAATCATAAGCTCAGGCTAACTATATGCATTGAATAAAAATCATCCATTCAAAGAAAGTATGAGCTAAGTTTCACCAATCAATACTATCAGATTTTTCATCCATTTAACAAACATTCAAATCAAATTCTATCTTAATTCTAATCTAATGTTGAAGGAGATATGCAACCTTGCAAACCACTTGACAATAAAAGGGATTCAAAGCAAATCATGCATAAGAGCTTTTATTATCGGAAGTAGCTATACACAACAATCTCATACTACTCTCTTCACAAAATGAAAATGAGAGATCAAGAGTTTATATAGAGTGTCTGAGAATAAATGAAAGGCCAAGATTGAAACAAATCAACGGCCAAGATCAATACACATCAACCCTAATTAGGGTTTCCAAAAATATCATCATTAATTGCATGAAAGGCAAGTGGCGCCTGGAGCTATTTTCAAGGAAGTGCATCCCTATGCCCTTGAGCAGTAGTATGTTCGATGAATCTAGACACGATCAGGATGACCTCTTCCATCGTGACCTGTGGTAGCATGTTTATTCTGAATTATAGCCTGTCCAAGTCCTCAGCATATCTGACAAAGGCGCTCTCCCATTCCAATTCTTGTTTCATGAAGGCATCCTGGATGGATAAGAGGTTCGCCACTCTAGTGAAGTTTTGTCTTAGAATCGATCCTGTGATGGAGAAGAAGATTTCCTTAACTATGTGCCTTAGATTTTCTAGCTGCATGTCATTCTCTCAGACGATCTCTTTCTCAAACATATCCGTAGCTACAAGGAAAATCTTGTTCTGAATTTCTCTAATCTATTCCTCAACTCTGAGTCCATCGTCTTTTGCTCTTTCGAAGACCTCACTCTGTGCTGTCAATGCCCAATACCAAGTGTGGAAGTCATAGGTAGCGCCTGCTGCAATTATATTCCCATTGATCAACTCCTGTTTTGGAACTCCCTTCAGCACTTTTAGGCATGGAATTATCCTATCTTGAATGTCCAAGAGGTTGTCCCAAACTTCTATCATAACAGCAAGTTTGGAAAGCAACGAGGAAGTCTGTCCATAGGCTAGTGTCAATCTCTCCATAAATGCAGCCGCTTCTGTGCTTTTACTCGTCATCCATTCCTTAGCTTCCTTAGCCGTGACCGTATCTTCTTCAATGTCTTTGGCCATTTCTTGTGAGGAGTTTAGAAGAGGAGCTGCTGCATTACCCTGATTGAGCGGTTTGGTCAGGTGCTGAATGTACTCCTTCAAGCGCTCAACCTCTTTCTTATATTCCTTCTTCGCTACTTCTTTCTCCAGTCTTTCCTTGATAGTAGAGACTGAGTTATCCAACTCTTCAACCTCCTGGCCTTTTGTCGTTGGGCCCAAGTCAATAGTGGTAATGGCATACTCATGGGGAGCAATTTCATCCTATGTCTTATTAACTGTTGGCACGAAAATCTGTATAGAACGGCTGCTAGCTTCGTCCCTCTAGATCGTGGAGAATTTCGTGGCGGGCTTCTTTACAACAACTTGCTCTAACCTAGCCAAGAAGTCTGCAGTTTCATCTTCCTCTTGAGTCTCAACTAGCACCTGTATCTTCAATCTTTCCTTCAACCAGACAGGAATTGTGGGCTGTCCAATGCCGTCTTCTTCCTGAACATTTTCTCCACCTGGAATATCCAAAATTCCTTTAAGACGAAAATCATTCCCTCTTGAAATTCATCATTTTGGATATCCATTTCGTTCTCTGAATCAAGTATTTTTGTGCCTGTAGGAGATGGGGGCTCGTCATCATCTAGTTGGATTGGCTCAATATTACCCTCATGAATTGGAGAAGGAATTCTCATGTCGGCCAATGAATCATCCATAGTGGCCACTATCTCATCAATATTTCTGGATGCAGCAGAATGAGATGGCTCCACCCTTTGCTTCTTTTGAATAAGTTCTGCGTTTGTAGCTGCTTCTTTTCTCTTCTTGGAGTTGGTAATTTCAATTAACTTGGCACTGTGGGATGCTCCTGCATTCGAGGAGTATGATTCAACCTCACTCAGCAAGTCATAAGTGAGTGTCATTCTTTTCCGTCTTAACTCCTAGACCTACTGGTCAACCCACCATGGAGAATACTTGACCACCGGCCTCATTAATGTGGTTAAATCTGCAAGCTCAGGCTCTAACCACTTCACTGTAGGAAGAGGCCAGCTCTCATCAAAGCACAGTTGGACATACTCTCCATCATCTTCCAACTGATCAGGCACTCGACAAAGTTCGATTGCTCTGATCAAGTTCACCGGAAATCTAGACCATAATCTTTTCTTGATTTCATATTCGTTTGCAACATCTTCCCAGAAATCCTCTAGGTCTACCTTATGTTTATACCTTTTCCCATCCATGGTGCGAATGTGGTTATGAGGGTCAAAGTTGGCCTTGGACCGGTAAGTTGTGAACGGATACCATTGTATCTCCAACCTGGCACTTTTAGCTGCTTGTGCTGATGGACAAGACTCCAACATGTTTCCAATGAAGAATGGAAAGGTGACAGCTTCCTTTTGTTTTGTTCTCTAGAAGCCTTGGTATGTCTCCAACTGCCTAAGGACCTCCAGCAAGATCATCTTATTGGTAGGATAAATTGGAAGTTGGTAAGGATTTCCAGTGAATCCTTGAATCCTTATGTATGTGAATCTTGGAAACTGGATAAACTAGGATCCATATTTGCTGATCAAGCTTTTGACTTCATGAGTTAGCCTCTGGTGAGTTCCTCCTTGGAGTATTTTGGTGATGTACATGAGAAAAGCATCATTTGCCCGTCTGAAGTGAGATTTCTCACTAATGCTGCAACTGTGGGTAACAGTCATATGACTTAAATTCATTCTCACCATTGCCTACCACGCCTTTGCATATTAGTCCTAAATATTTTTGTAAGGTCTGGCCAACAGATAGATGATTTAGGAGCTCATGTGGAATGATTTTTTCCTTTCCAGATTAATTAGCTGCTCATGGAGATTATCACTAATCATCCATGACCAGTTGAACATCCTAATGCCTAAGGTGATTTCATCAATGAAATAGTACATCCACGCCTCAAATGGCGCGCCTAGAGGATTGCTGGCTATTCTGTTTAATAATAAAATAATGTCCCCATAGTCCTTGAAGTTTGTACAAAGTAGCTTCTTGGGCATTTTCTTGGCAGAGGTCCTCGGTTTTTCCAGCCACGACTTGTTAATGTTTGTGGCACAAAGTTCATACTGGTCTTCATATAACTTTCTGGTGTCCTCCTTAGTCTTGTACGAAGTCTAGTTGTACGTCAGGATGCCAAACGCTTCCTGGATTGCCAATTCTTCGAGATGAGCTAATATCCTCCCATTAGGTGCAATAATTTTCCTCCCCTGCGCATTGTAATGGATGGCGCACTCCACCATTAATTCAGCACATTCTACGGTTGGTGGAAATCCGGCTTCCTAGACAATGCCATTCCTCATCATCCGGCGAGCAATTGGTGTCGGCAGGAATCCATTGTATCCGTACATCCTCTTCTTGAATTCTGTGAAGTCTACATGCCTGAGATTGGTGTCTAATATTTTTTCACTTAGAATTAATTTTGGATTCTGGCTGCAATCCTTTGTTGGAAAACTTCATCTGCGCCTTTCTTGATGGTTCTCCCCGGGTGGTCATTAACCTACAATAAATTAAAAAAAATTAAAATTAGTGCGGAGACTTTTAAATCTGGTTTTTTTTCCAGGCCTTTATTCGAAAGTTTTACTTTCAACTTGTTAAAAAGATAATTTTTTGTGAAAAAGCAAGTTGAAAATGGGTGAACTTGGTTAAGTCTTGAAAAATCTTTGCTAGAGTGATCGAATAAGATGGAAGAAGAGTAAAAGAACTTAGCCAACCAAATTTTAAACCTTTGAAAGTATCCTTTGGCTGCAAATCAAATTCAACTTCTAAAAATTTACTCAAAAATCCAAGAAAAGAACACACCTTTTGCTGGAAAATACGCCCTTTAGCCAAGAATTCCAATTTATTTCTTCAAAAATGACATCCTCCAATTTGAGAATTTACTCCACCGAGGAAATCTACTTTTCCTTCACAAATTTATCTTTCGCAACTTCGAAAGAGCCAAGAGAAAACTTGTGGAAGAGTGATTTGAAAGAACAAGTCTAACTTGTTATAAAGCTGGAGAAGTTGATGGTTTTAGCAACTTCGTGTTTTCTTTCTAAGTTCGTCAAAATTAGACTTGTTTTATCTCTTCCAATACTGGAGATTTTGAAAGAAAGTTTCCATTTTTTTATCCTGGCGCCATCCTCAACCAGAATCCCGTAGATTTTCCTTCTTTCTTTGAGCTCAAAATTCGCCTAGTGTTGAATATTTATTTCAAACGTTGGAAAATATTAAATATTCAATGTACTGAATTCGATTTTCCAACCCTTTCGATCTTTTACTCATGGTGAAATTTGAATTTGTCTAAGGCAAATTTGATATTTCTCGTGTCATTTTCCATTTTCCTCTAGGCATTGAAAAATTTATTTAAAATGTTCAAAGTGTTGGAAATACATAATAAAATATCCAAAGTATTAAATTTTCAACCTCTTTTAATCTGTTCCAACCCATTTAACTTTGGCTATTTTAATTTACACATGGCTAAGTAATTATTTATTTATGTTGTTTTATTTCTCTCCTTTAGCCAGGGAAGACTTCTAGACTTCCTTGCCATTTTCCTCTTGGTGGGTGGACTTTACCAACACTTAGATTTTTCTCTTCTTAGCCTAGGGTGGACTTCACAGTGCCTCAGACAATTCTCATCATTCCAAGGGCGGACTTGGAGGCCTCTTTTCCATTCACGTTTTTCTTCATGCCTTAGAAACTTTTATCATGCTTGGGGGGCGGACTTTGAGTCTTTTATGCCAAGGGTGGACTTTACCTTAGGCAAGATATATTCTCTTCAAGGTGGGGTGGACTTCTTAAGATGTTTGACATTGTATTTCATTCCATACTTAGCCAATTTTTTAATTTTCTCTCCTCCTCTTGGCTGGGCAGACTTCTCTTCATGTTTGGACATGCTTCCTTTCCACTTCGGCGGACTTCACTTCATATTTTCCATTCCCTAGGGCGGACTTTGAAGTCTTTTTGCCAAGTGCATGGGTGGAATTCTTAACATCTTGGACAAGCTTCTCAAGGTGGGGTGAACTTTAGGATTTCCTTTCCATATTCCCTTTTGGCATGGCAGACTTCATCTCATGCTTGACATTTCTTCTTCCTAGCTAAGGGTGGACTTTGCTTGCCTTATGCCATCCTTTCTCAAGCTTGGGCGAACTTCATGATGTCCATGCCATGAATTTTATGCTAAATTTCTTGTCTTCTTTTGGAACAAAACCCTCACCATGTGATTTTTTCTTTTTTTCTTGCTTTTATGATTTTTCGTGCTTTTTACTCTCAAAGGTGCAAAATTCTGATTTTGAAGATGAAAAGTTGACACCATGACTTGCAAGACCCAAACTCTAGGCTGACTTTCTAAAAATAGAAAAAGCAAAAAGCAAAATTTCTAAAAATAGTAAGTCCCGGATTGGTCCAAAAATGCCAAAAATGAAAAAAACAAAAAGCAAAAAAGTAGAATCCCTAAAAAATAGTAAGTGTCAAAATTGACTCAAAGCACAGGCGATCCTCGTCTTCCAGACCTTCTGAGCACTTCCATGACGTCTAGGCACTATTTTGGGCATGAATTCTCCACTTGACTCAGATGAGTTTCAAAAACTCTACTCCAAACTCTCAAAGCAATGACTTCATGAAATTGTTACGCCAAGGAAAAACCCTAGAAAAGCAAACTACTGGGGGTCCCCATTTGCAATGGGGCGATGTGTGAACAGGTCACAACAGAGTGGAACCACTAAATTCCTAACACTATATTAATATCTCCTATGCTAACAACATAGAGTCATCTTTCACCTCATAGTTTATTAACATGAGACTCATTTTGGGAATCTTTCTTGTTCATTGCATAGAAAAACCATATGCAACCATTACATTGAAGCCTTCAAAGTCATTAGTTTTTAGGCCTCTTTTTACAACAATTCCCTCATCAATAAAATTATGAATTGCTCCAAAATCAATGAGCACTATAATCCATTGCCCGCATAGAAATCCATGGACTATGAAAGGATTATACTTTAAAGTACTAGAAAGATTGGCAAAATTACCTTCTGAAGTATCTATTTCAACTTGTTCAGTTTTCTGAAGTTCTTTTTCTGCACTTTCTTGTTCTAACTCTTCAACTCCTAATTCTTCTTCATCTGAAACTACCTCAATGTAGTGGACTTGTCCCTTTCGAAGTCATCCAATGCTTGGTGCTCATGGCTCTTTGCATGAGAAACAAAGATTCTTCCTCCTTAGTTCATTTTTTGTCTCATCTTCTTTCTTGGATGCAAAATTCTTACTTCGATTGAAATTCTTTCGGAAAGGTGTTGATGTGTGTTTTGTGACCTACACCAGATAGCAAAATAAAGTATCCAACAACTACCCTATTCTCTCTTGATCAAAGTATTCCACATGCTAAGATTGTGAGAGAGATCATGTGTTCAACTCCAAGGTTCCTTCTATGCAATGGATAGTCTCAGTTGGTTCGTTGTGATTTGCTGGTATCACGAGGGGACTTACGCAATTGTTCAGCAGTGGACAACAGACATCAGATTGAAGGGGGTTTCACGTGGTTCGAAAGATTTGTCAGGTAAGTGCAAGTTTCCTAATACTAACCAGAAATGTACTGAATTTAAATGGGTGCAGGGTTAAGAAATGCTATGGACTAATCTAAGGTGCGGGATGTGGCGATCAACTTTCATAGACTTCAACTGAGTTTTGCTTTGCCTCGCTTCGGACAGCTTCCACAGGATTGGTGCAATCTTCAAGGAGTAGTCAAATTTTTTGAAATCACAACATAAAGACACCATCATGACGATGCATGCCACCATGTGAATCATAATCGAAGTAAAGTTCACAAATTTCCAGTTGACCACGCAAGGCAAACTTACCATCAGTAAGCTTGCTAGTGGTATGGATTAAACAAAGCTTGTTCAAACTGAAAACCACATTCTACGATTACTAGCAACTTGCATGAAATAAAATTTATTCTACTCTAAGATCCTACTTGAATCAGAAGGACGAAGAAACCTTGCTAGCTACTCACAACAAAAGATGAGATCATCATCAATGAAAACTCTTTTTATTATGAGAGTGTTCACAACAATTTCTTACAAAGCTTTCTAAGGAAAAACTTTCCTTCTTCTCCAAACTATGCTATCAATCTATGCTAAGCTATCTCTCTATCTTATACTCCTAGCTCTTTGATCTAATCCTCTAATCTAATTAGATTCAAATGAGGGGGGGGTGCCCCTTTTATAGCTGGCCAAGTCCAATGGACGGCTCAAATTACAATCAGATGGATAGCCTAGATCGTGCCACCTCAACCCTAAACAAGATCCACCCTAAAAACTACCACAGAGAGGAGTGGGGCAATAAATGAGCCAAAATATTCCCACTCACACCTGAAGCATCATGGGAAATCAATGCCCACCATCATCTTCCAGAAGATCATCATCGAGAAGGGCGTTTCCATTCTCTTTCTCCTTGGCTACAAAGTCAATGAACCTGGTCAACACAGCTTCAATTTCCTAGACTGAAATAGGCGGGATGTGATCAAGCTAAAACTCAAGTACTATCACCATCTACCCATGCCGAGTGCAAGACGTCCTCCAAGTGGTCAAAGCATCCTGAGTATTCTGAATAAGGCTGGAGAAGGTTGAGGTGTTTTCAAAATCATCTTGCACAAAAGTCTTCACCTTCGAAGAGAAAGGCGCAAGTCTACTCTTCAAACCATCTGCAGTCACCTCCTCAGAAGTCAGCCTCCTAGCAAAGATAGCCTCCAGTGTGTGTAGGACTCCGTCAAGAATGATCACCATGGCCTTTCTGATTCTAGCCGAATCTGCCTGTGCTGCATCAAAGAATCCCTGGCCTATGACCACTGAAGAATACCAGTTGGTGAAGTCATATCTATCACCCTCCTAAATCACACCTCCCTCAACCAAAGTCTGCAAGGGTTATGCATCAAAGCCTCTAGACGAAGGACAATCTTGGTCTGATAGATACAAGCATTGCCCCAAGCCTGATCAATTGCATCCATTCGCACCATAATGCCAGAGGCCTGCTGATAGGAATGAGCAAGATCCTCCATAAATTTCCCTGTCTCAGCGCGAATATTAGCAACCCATTTATCCGCCTCTTGTGCCATCCTCCTCAAATCCTCCAAGCCGGTGACTGACTCTCTAGGGAACTCGATTGGGAGCTCAATTGCTGGATTCTCCTGCCCACAAGGACGAGACAAGTTTTGTATGTAACCAATCAATATTTTGTGCTCTTTCTTCAATCTTTTATACTTGCCTTCAGTTCGGAGCAGCTTGTCCTTGAGTGCTTGATAGGAGTTGTCGCACTCTTCAATTATCTGTGCTCCAGTACGGCGACCCAACTCCACGATGGTGATCACATAATTCTCCGAAATAGCCTCATCTCGATCGCACTCAACCCTTGGTACAACCACGTGAAGGGTGCGAGAGCCATCTTCATCTGTTGAAATCTTTGAGAACTTCCTAGCCTTTTTCTTTGTGGGAGGTGCACTGATCCTACTCAGAAATTCTTCCATCTCAACTGCTGGATCAGTCTCTTCAATAGGGTCTCTTCTCATCCTGTCCCTGAGCCAATCTGGCACCACCTGTTGCAAGTCAGAAATAATGAACGGCTGCTCATCCCTTGCCTCCTCTTCATGTACTTCTCTATTTTCATTCTAATGAGGCTCATCAACCTCTATAGGCTAAGTATCTCCCGAACCTTGGGCCTCCTGCCCTGTAGTAATGTCATCTTCTAGAGCTGCCTCAATCTCACGCTGGAAGCGAGTATCCATGGTTGTTTCTTCTTCTATCCCTTGCTGGTTTTCTCTTCTAGGTACATTGACGCTCTGGCCAACTGACTCCCTACGAGGTGGCTGATTTGTCTCTTGTAATTCCCGTTCTTCATTCAACCTCGCTCGCTGATCCGCAAATAGTGAGACTTCCTGTATACTTGGAGAATGAGTCCTCAATGGTGTATGTGATGCCTCTTCAATTCTTTGAGGCTCTGGCTAGACTGGTTCTTTTCTTCGTAGCTCCGCAGCTCGAGCAACTTGCTTTTTCTATTTAACAGGGGGCATCCTATGATCTCCCATTAAATTATACGTAGGAGGAATTGATCTGCTCTTAAGCCTATTCACGTGCCTCTCTACCCATCCTCTTGTGAATGTCAGGACCGGTATGCAAAGCGTATCCAAATCCGTAATCTCTGGCCCCGACCAATCCAAAAGTGGGAGTGGTGAATTCCTCATTGTCTCATAATCAAGGTGGATAATGTTGATATCCTCATCAACCTGGTCTGGCACAGGAACAATCTCACATTCTCTAATCATGTTCAATGGTATCCTTGAAAACATCCTTCTCACTTCAACTTCATTTGATGCATTTGCCCAGAAGTCCTCAATGTGTGCCTTATGTCTGAATTCCTTTGATAGTATCCATCCGATATTCTTGTGAGGATCATAATGTTGTCTGCTGGTATGATAAGAGAGGTGGAAAAGTTAAAGCTCATTTTCCGCTTCCTTGACTGCCTGCAGTGTTGGACAAATTTCATCTTAATTTCCCATGATGATAGGGAAGTCAAGTCCTCCTTTCTTCTTCTTCTTCTGAATCTTATTGTAGGCAATGAGTTGCTTAGATATTTCCAGCATCAGAATTCTGTTCGTACGATATCTAGGCAATCTATAAGGATATGAAGAGAACCCTTGCAACCTGATGTAAGTGAATTTCGGAAATTGGATAAATCGACATTTGTACCTCTCAATCAACTCCTGAGCTTCCTTTGATATTCTGTGATGCGTTCTCTTCTGAAGCGACCTCGTTATGTGCATCATGAAGGCATCATTGACTCTTTTGTAGTGAGAAGTGCTCGTCAGGTGCAATTGCGAACAAGCCTCATAAATTTTGAACTGCTGAGAGCCACACCCAATAGGCTCCTTGTACGATATCCCTCTGTATATTGTCATCCGGGCGAGCATGTAAATGATATATGAGCTCATATAAAATGTTTACGTTCTCTTCAAACTCTTGTGTTGTTCATGTAAATTGTCGCTAATCATCACTACCCAGTCAATGTGCTCCTTGCCTTCCAGCACAAGGTTGATGTAGTAAAACATCCAAGGTTCAAAGATGAACGCTTGGGGGCATCCTCCAACTTTGATGTAATGTCCCCTTCCTAGGCAGTACAGTTGATTTAGGGGTTAGCCTATTACTCAGACCTTCGTAGGCTGACAGATGTGATTAGAAGGTCACTTGAGGCAGTTATCTAGCGTTTGGGAACATCACTCCAGGAGTTGATTCAGGTTTGGGCCTTTGCAGACACTTACAGAGTGATTTATAGATACTTACTATTTATAGTAAGTCAGGCAGGCAGGAGTTGCTATTTTTGGCAGGGCACCTGATTCAGTTGGTCAGCTCAGTTTCAACTCGGTTTGATGATTTGATGAGCAAATAGTAAATATTGAGGCATTTGATAATTATTAAAAGTTTATTAATTTGACTTTATAATATAAAGTCACTTTAATGAAATAATTAAATGTAATTATTTAATGGAAAATTATAAAGTATTATTAATACTTTATAATAAGGAGATAAATTAATATTAAATGAGTATTATTAAGACAATAGCTAGGGGTATGAATTGAAAGGGCTGTTGGCCTCTCCGGGGTGGGGGGGAATAAAATACGGGGGAGGGGGCGCCTAGCATAAATGCTCAGTCTCATGGTGCCAACTATCTATATACAGATATAGGCACCTGCCCAGATCTATACATAGTAGGGGCTAGGATGATACGACTGATGACTGATATCACGTACACAATATAATAGATGGATGATGGATGATGGATGGCCCTATCCATATATGGGGCTCGACCATCGGGAGAGTCAGAGTAGGCCGTCAGTTCTTCTCGATCTAGTAGGCCGTCGGGAGAGAGATGCCCTCATATATGCTAATCTATAGAGTATGGTATGGTATGGTCGATGTATAGAGTCTGGATACGAACGGCCCAACTACTATTTTGGAATTGGGCGAAGCAATCAATAGTTCCCAGCTATATCTATATATAGTAGAGTAGTCCGGCTCATATGAAGTGAACCAGGGAGTGGGCGCTCTCGCTCTACTCTCCCCTACACCGCAAACTAATCTATCGGGGGGCCCTTACCTGAACTATCGTTCAGGAGAGGGCTATTCCTATCTCCTCCCACCCAAGGCCTGCCTTCGGCACCAACCATATTGGTCTCACCCCACCGGTTAATTAATGCCTTGGGTGGGTGGCAACCCCTTTTGTCCCCCCACCCGCCCCTTGGCCTCGCACCCCCCATCCCCCAGCCCCCCCCTTGGGGTTTGTGGGTGGGAAACTATAGTTCCGGGTTGGGTGGGAATAGAAGGTGCCCAGTTGTCCCCAATTGCACAACATGAAAGCCATTGCGTGTACGTACAATGAAGTGTAAGGTTGCGGTTCATTGGTTAGTTTACTTCGTTGACTGAGGATTGAAATCCCACTAGTTTCTCCACCACCTACACCCACCCACACGTAGAAGCACCTATAGTTTCTTATGGTCTTTGACGAGAAAAGAGTAATAAAAAGGTAGGGCAAATAACTAACTAACTAACTTTATCGCGTTGGCTATGAGATGAGATGAAGCCATGGAAGGAAGGGGCAGATCCAATCCTACCACCCACTTGGCTTGCTCTTCACAGTGACCCGAGATCATAATACATACATAGAGACAAATCTCTATTCTGCTACTGAGATTCTTCCCACCATCAACTAAAAAATAGAGGGCATTCACTCGATCCGCCCTATATATCTATGGGGGGCATCGATAAGAGGAGCAGGATCGGGTGGTTCAACCATTGATTCAATTCCCGGTTCAACCAATTAAAGAAAACACCAAGAGCCCTATCTTCCTTAGGCAAGCACCAAAGCAAGGACCTGAGTTACTGCGGCTATTATATAAAGCATACCATTCCAAGCCTATCCTCTCCGCCCCGACTTTGTGAGCTAAAAACCATTCGCCCTTATTGGGAAACAAAGAACGATATATATGTGGGTCGAGGGCGGACTATAGAGAGTTGACCCGTTGGCCTATTCTATATAGTATATAGGGGGCGGACTAGACTATGGAGAGTTGACCTGTTGGTCGAGGGCAGACTAGACTCTAGAGAGTTGACCCGTTGGTCTCTCCTCTCCTCTCCCGTTGCCATATAGATATATGGAGCCGACTAGTTAGAGTCGCCCTTGCCATAGCCATAGTTATATAGTGGGTGATAATTGCAACTATCGAGTGTTGACTGGAGGGCTAGCAACTAGAATTGCTATATGTAACATGCCAGCCTATAAAATGGTAGGAGGGGGTGAGTGGGAACTATAGGGATAGACTAGATTCTCTATTCTCTAGGTTGGAAAGACCACTAGCTCTGATACCACTATATAACTCTTGCAGAGTGTTAACTCAATTCCACATAAAAAAATTGTAATCTTTCAAATTCTAACTCTTTTTGATCACCAAGTTCACAAGTTGGGCAAGGTGAGAGCATACAAAGATTATAATGAGAATGAGGAATTAAATGAAAGATATTGGTGACTATCCATCCAATTTACGATTAAAACAAAGCATTGAATTGATCAAGCTGAACTGGTTGATAGTGAATGCCAATTTTGATCAAGCCAAACTGATTGACTGCAAGTGGAATTGTGTCAATGCTAAAATGGCAGATTAATTCACTTGATTTTGGTACACATTGTGCAAGGAAGAAAATGTACTAAAAGTGAAAGAAGGATCCAATGGATAAATCGACCATGATCTTATACAATAAAGAGCAGGGATTTGGCAGTGAACCTTCCAGGATATTCGAAAATTCAAATGCTAGTGGTAAACCATCCGATTTACTAGAAGGATTGTACAATAAACCCAAGAACATTCAACAACAATAGAGTGAAATTGTTTAACCCTTTTAATCAACACTGCATAAGAATAAGGTGTCCTCTAACTGAAATATAAAGTAATAGCATACCATGGAAGGTTGGACATAGTCTAAAGCTGATTATAAATTGAAACTGTTGGAATAAAAGGGAAGTATTGTAGCTGCTGTTTTGCACCCTCCAAAATGAAACTGTATAACTCAGATTAATTGAAGGAGCCACATAAACCTTATAAATTAATGCTGTTCTAGAACCAGCATGAAAAATGAATGTTGTAAAGGACTGTATGGAATAGTAAGGGGTTGTGATCAGGTCTAACTGGTTCAGCAATGACTCACTAGAACAAAAAACCCTCTTGTTTGAAAGGCACTATTAATAGAAACAACCAAGCTTCGTGTTGTATTGTTTGTTACAGTCACAACAAGAACATAAATCAATATTAAACTCTAATGATGGCTGAAAAACCTAGTGCATAGCCAAAGAAAAATCGTGTGCAACACTGGTTGAATGGCTAGGGAAAAGGAAATAGTACAATCTAGACAAGGGAATAATCTACAAAGAAATCTGCACTGAAATTAATTAATACCATTACATGAATATAAAAGTTGACATCACAAAGATTCCACCTAGCTAGTAATTTTATGGCCAGACTAGTGTGCAGACTGGTACAACCTATTATGGCATTTAAACACTGCACTTTTTCCCTCAAGGGCACAACCTGCACATAATGTTAATCTTCTCCAAAATATGAATAATATACCAAAAACAGGCAATAGCAAGATCTCATGTGCCAACCATAGGAATGAAATCATGGATTTGTGCGACCAAGCTTTGTAGCTCCAAATTGCTGCACTTAGGCTTTCAAAGTGTACGTTCTAGAAGAAGATAACTCTCCAAAAACAAGAAACCAATAATCATTAATCTTTAATAAATTAATAATCCTATACCTCCATTAACCAAAAAACTTAAACAATTGCAACATTGAAACTTCTCACCAAAATTTGGAAACTGTCAAATTGAAAAAATAACTAGAAATTGGAAACCTTTCTTGATTGAAGCACAATTGCAATCTCTATAGGAAACACCCTGAAAACTAGGAGGGTTTTCATCTTCAAAGCTTTATAATTCTAGAGGGTTTAGCGACACTTAAAATAATAACTTAAACACATTTTTAAAATAATTAAATGTAAATTGTCTTTTAATTTTTACTTTTCAACAACTTAAATATTTAATCATTTAATTAATCATCCCTTTTTACCATCCTATTAGCCTATACTTTAAATACATAAATTAGGCTAAGGGTCATTTGTGAAGTTATTCTTCAGAAGGGGACATGATAGATGCACATAACACGACTCCAACGATAAAATTGCTAAGTTGTATACAAAGATGCAACCTCGATAGATAAATAATATCGATACAAAGCTTGACATTAATTGCCTGCTATCAATCTAAACCTTGAAATATAAGATGGAATTATTACAAACACAAACATAAAAGATATTCACTTGAACAATTATCTCAACAGCATAAGCATAGCGTCAATTATCATAAAAAATAGTTTGCTCCAAGCACTTATTTATAAGGTTACAACACCTAATATTTGAGATTCAGGATAATATTTAGTCTTTTCAAAAAAATTGTCATTAAAGCAAAATGCCTAATGCTACAGAAAAAATTGGAAATAAAGAACTTTAAGGCTGAAAACTATTCTAAACAAGGATTAAATAGAAGGTAACTAAATCAACCTAAAAATAGGTTCTTAACATCATATTCGAAAATAGAACCCATCTAGATATAGATTAAGCTAAAAATGGCTAATTTGAAAATTCTAATTTGGAGTATTGTCCTTCTCTAGTGCCAACTGAACTTTTTCTATTAATTCCTTTGATGAAACACGCACACTTATACTGAGAAGGGGGAGAGTTGGGGGAGGAGGGGGGAGAGGGGGTGAATTAGTATAAGCCTATCTTTTACCAATTTGAACTTTAATAATCACAATGAAGCAATCACAAAAATCCACACATAAGAGACACAGGATTTTATGTGGAAACCCTTATGGGAGAAAACCACGACAAAATATTGCTTGTATAAAACTTTCTACAAATTTTATAGGCACCAACCCATTGGAGACACCAATTCCTTGTTGCACAGGTAGTTGTCGTTGCACCAAAAGATTGACCTTTTAATGCCTAATACAACCGCCAAAGTTAATGAATCCACAAGAGGCAGTTAATCCATGTCACGAACCCAAGCACTACGTTGCACAACGCAAGGAGACCAAGGGCGCATACCTTGCAACATCCCCACCACTAAGCACCAACCTAGCAAGAGACACCGATCTCCTCTAATGAGAGGCTCCAACCTCCCAATCTCCTCAATTAGGAGGCATCAACCTCCAAAGAAATAATATGATGATTATATGAAACTTCTTGGATGTACTCTAATTCTCTTTTACAAATCTGCTCTTGACTTCATCAAAAAAATGCCTTAATATTTGCCCACAAATCTGCAATCTATCTACTCATAAATCTGCAATATAGTCTTCAATATTTCTGCTCATAGAACTACCATGATCTTGCTTTTAGATCTGCTATATCTTTATATAAATCTGCTTCATATATTGAATGATATTCAATAATGGCTTGCCTTCAAATGAACTCCAATATCTCCTTAAATATTTTCTCCAAGAGGGGCGACTTTATGAAGCAACACACACATTTCAAATGGATGCACCTCTTCTTTTTAAATACACCCTTTCATCTTTTCCTTGGGCACCTCAATAGGGGTCAGCCCCTATTTTAATTATATTTATTTTTTATTTTAAAAAATAATTCCCCAAAATGGGGTGCACAACTTGAGAGGGTCAGCCCTCTTCAAAAAAATAATTTACAATTTTTGTTTGTTTCTTTTATATCCCCAAGAGGGGCTGCCAACCAAGGGGGGGTCACAAATATTTATTTTATTTTAAATTCACTTCAAATTTTACTCCAAAGTATGGCCACCAATTTTCAACCACGAACTCCTTCCTCGACCTTCGACATCAATGACAACAATTTTCCAACAATCTCCCCTTTGTCATTGATGGCAACCTTGCAAAGAAATAATCTTGGAATGCAACAGGACCCTACATCTCCCCCTAACTAAAATGCTCCCCCTTACTCTACTTCTCCCCCTTTGACATCAATGGAAAAGTCTCCCTGAGGCTGAAAGATAAGTCAATGAATAGCTCCCCCTGAACACATGCTTCTTTTGAAGAACTTAGTGATTGGATGAGAGTGATATCACTCCCAATTTCTCGCTCAAGTACTCAAAAGTCTCTTTTGGAAGTGGCTTTGTGAAGTGTTCGCAATCTATTCTTTTGTAGCAACATACTCCAACTTCACCTAATGATCAACCACCTGCTCTCTTAAGAAATGATATTTGATCAGAATATGCTTTGTCCCGGAGTGCATAACCGGATTCTTTGAGATTTTAATTGCACTTGTATATCACAAAAAATGGAAATTGAAGCATGTTTCTTACTTAACCATGATACAAGAGTGTTGCCAAGAAAAAATGCACCTCCACTTGTGATTATTTTGTCATCAACACTGCCAGCCGAATCTGCATTCATGTATGTTGAGAGAGTAAAATTATTCACCTCTTGAATACCACAACTCAAAATCCATAGTGCCTTTTAGATATTTGAATATTCTCTTGACTGCTTGCACCTGGGTTTCCTTTGGTGTTGCCTGAAACTATGTGACTAAACCAACTGCTTGCATACTATCAGGTCTTGTAGCTGTCACATATAATAAACTACCAATAATGGGCCTGTATAGAGTTTAATTAACCTCAAGAGGTTTGCCATCTTTACTCAATTTGCATCCTATAACCATGGGAGTGCTCACTAGATTGCAATCCTCCATCCTAAATTTCTTCAACACCTCCTTACTATACTTGGTTTGTGAAATAAATATCCCCTTATTTAATTGGAAAATTTGCAACCCAAAGAAGAAACACAACTCACCAAGCATTGACATTTTGAACTCCTTCTACATCTTAATGGCAAACTCTTGACACATTTTGTCACTGCTACCTCCAAAAATGATATCATCCACATAGACCACAACAATCAATAGGTCATTTCCTTCTTTGTTGATATACAAATTGCTATCCACAAAACCTCTTCTGAAACGTTGTTGCTGTAGAGACTTGTCTAGTCTCAAGTACCAAGCCTTAAGGGCTTTGTTCAACCCATAAAGCACCTTCTTTAGCTTACAAACATAATCTTGATTTTTTGATAGAATGAACCCATCAGGATGTTCAATATACACTTCTTCCTCCCAAGTTTCCATTTAGGAAAGCTAGCTTCACATGCATCTGGTAGAATCTGAAATTCTTGAAACTAGCAAGGGCTAAAAACATCCTTATAGCCTCAAGACGGGCAATAGGGGAAAATGTCTCTTCAAAATCAATCCCCTCAACTTGAGCATATCCCTTGCATACAAGCCTTGCTTTGTTCTTGACAACTTGGCCATCCTCATTCGACTTGTTCTTGAAAACCCATTTAGTACCGATGGCATTCTTGTCCTTAGGTCTTGGGACAAGTACCCAAGTTTCATTTTTCTCTATTTGATCCAACTCTTCTTACATGGCTTTCACCCTGTACTTGTCTTCTCGAGCTTGTTCAAAACTCCTAGGTTCCACTTTGGAGAGCAATGACAAGTTCACATGTTCAGATGTGTTGGCTACTATCCTCCTTGTTTGAATTTTTGTATCTTTATCACCAATGATTAGATTTTTTGGATGATTCTTTTGAACAAATCTAGATGATGTCTTGGGTGATGCCCTTGATGGTGTCTTTGGGTTTCTTTGTTCAACTTCTCCATTTTCAACTTCTTCCTCTGTTTTTTCTTTGACACTTTCTTCATTTTGGCTATCAACATCTTGTGCTATTTCCTTTTGATGCCTTTCTTCATCAACTCTCATATTTGCACTTTCAACAATTTTGTGCAATCTTTTGTTATAGCATCTATAGGCCTTGCGTCTCGAAGAGTATCCAAGGAAGATACCCTCATCACACCTAGACTCAAACTTTCCCAAGTCTTCATCTCGCCTAATATAACATTTGCTTCCAAACACTTTAATACTTCACTAATGTAGGCCTTCCCTTCCAAAGTTCATATGGTGTTTTGCTATTGTTCACCCTAGTTTCTGCTTGGTTTAGAACATAGACTGTGGTATGCTCTTCTTCTCTCTAGAAGGTGTTAGAAAGTTTAGACTCATATAACATGGCTCTTACCATTCCTTGAATTGTTCTATTTTTCCTCTCAACAACTCCTTTTTGTTGTGGAATTCTTGTAGTTGAATATTGTCTTATTGCATGTTGTTCACAAAAAATTTCAAATTCATTTGAGGTGAACTCTCCTCCTTTATCAAATCTTAGGTATTTGATTCTTAACCCAGTTTCATTCTCTACCAAAGCTTTAAATTTCGTAAATCTCTCAAAAGCTTCAGATTTTTCTTTTAGAAATGTAACCCAAGTCATCCTGGAATAATCATCAATTAATAGTATGAAATAGCTCTCACCTTTCAAGCTCGTTGTCCTTGTTGGCCCAGATAAATGAGTATGTATTAGTTCCAAAGGCTTTGATGTAGAGTACTCCTTTGAATTGAAACTCATCCTTGTTTGTAGATAGCATTAGAGGCTTTGTTATCTCCGGCATGTCCCTTATGGCTTGCTTATTGTTGATCTTCACAATGTTGTTAAAATTCAAATGTCCCATCCTTTCATGCCACAACCAACTCTCATCTTCTTGTGCCATGTAGCACTTTTTTCCTTTGACTTCATTAATTATAGAGATTGTTTGCGTTCTACTAGCATCTGCAACAAGTTTCCATGTTCTTGTCTTTCTGATTTCACAACCACTAGGATGAAATGTGAGAGTGTGCCCTTGATCACATAATTGACTCACACGAAGATTATGCTTCAACCCTTCCACATATAATACATTTTCAATTTTTGTCTTTCCATTGTCAAAACTAAGAGTGCCTTTTCCCATTATCCTTGCCATAGTATTATCTCCAAACTCAGAGTACCTCCATTTATTTCCTTTAAAGTGAGGAACTTGCTTTTATCCCCTGTCATGTGGCTTGAGCAACCATTGTCAATGTACCACTAATTTCGTGCTTTGCACATGGAGAGCTGCTTGCACTAGCATGGATTTCTCCTTCATTTCATGCTCTTGCTTCTTCCAAAATTTTGTAGATTCCTCCTTTAGCATGTCATGAACATCCTCGTTTTGTTTTGGAGGTTATGCAGAATTACTTATACAAGAACGCGTTGTATGACCAAAGTTATTGCACTTGGAGCACATAATGTTGTAGTCCATTAGAGGAGCAAATGGATTATAGTTCCTCTTTAAGAAACCAAAATCCTTCCTCGCACTAACTATACAATGAACAATCCACCGCCTTATGACTAAACTTATTGCAAAAGAAATAGTAACCATAAAAGGAATGCCAAAACCTGCTCATTTGCACTTGCCTTTGAGGAAACTATCTTCTAAAATTGTCATAGTTGCATTTGTGAGGAATACTGATTTTCTGAGTAAGATCATGTAATGCCCCCATATTAGGGTTCTCCTGCTCTGCAGTCGAAGATGTATTTTTGGGTTTGTGTCTACATGGTTAGAGGGGTGATTTGAGGTTACCAATGAGCTCAAATGGTGTAGAGGAGTTCTATGATGCTTTTGAATGTTATTTCTGGCTTTTGGTTTGGGCTCCAAGGTTCTTGGAGGGACTTTCTATTTATAGTAAGTCACTCGGTCAGCTTCATTTGTCATTATTCTTCATTGGGATCACTCTAGTGCAGTTAGTTTTCGATTCCAATTCATTCCGACAGTTTTCACAAAATGAGTATAATAATGGCTTTATTTTAATTAAATTACTAAGGTTGCCAAATATTTAAAAAAGCCCTTAGTGTTATAGCTCGTCGAAATCAAGATGAAGCTTTTTAATTCATGGATGCATTAAACAAGGAACTCGCGTATCAAAGTATCATTATTTTAATTAAAAGGTTATTCTCGGAGTTAAAAGGGAGTTTAAATTAAAAAGTGAATTTTTAAAATAGAAGCTTTTGGAGAGTTTGGCGGGAAAAGTATAAAAGGAGGTTATGAGAGCCCATTTGGGTATGTGGAGTTTATTTTATTTCTCTAATTGAAACACTTGTGGTTCTGGAGATTGAACCTGGTTCATCTCAAACTTCTAGAGGACGAAACCCCTCATGAAGAATATCATCCAAGGTGGTGAAAGATCCTCTCTGGGTGATAGTTGATAGATTCATTCAGAGTCTATGCTTGTGCTTCATTTGCATAATTTGAAGCTAATTGATTAACATTCTAGACAAGATTGAAGGTTGGGTTTATTATTCAATTCCAGATATTAGAACATGTGTTAAAGTTATATTGAAATTACTTATTGTAGTTGTACTCTAGACTGGTTCGTACAAGCTTGAACCATGCTTCTTGTTTGAATTTATTTCAATAGTTTGGGTAAGTTGATGGCTGTGATAGTGAATGAAGTTCATATAATCCCCAATAACATTATTGTGCATTAAAGTGGCTGCTAAAGAACATTAGAAATTTGGAAGAAGTCTTACCATAACAAGGTCATACGGTTGTACCCCTTGTCTAGTTTGATGGTGGCAAATGGAACAGTTTTGACTTATGGGTATTGTTGAGTCCTTATTGTTGATGTGTTTTTCATGAACGCACCAACACAGAATAAAGTTGCCAATAGCTACCCTATTCTCTCTTGATCAAAGTATCCAGCACGCTAAGATTGCGCCACAGGATCCTCATGGCCTAATTGACCTGTTCATACTGCCACCTTGTGTCGACTTGCTATTTATAGCCTGTTTCTGGAGGTGATTTACTATTTATAGTAACTTCTTGGTTTCAAGACTTCTGCAACTCCGTTTAACTTGAAATCTGACTGACGTGAATCTGACTGACGTGGTCCTCATGGGTTGACTGGTCTGTTCATATTGCCATCTTGTGTCGACCTGCTATTTATAGCCTGTTTCAAAAGTGACTTACTATAAATAGTAAGTGCTCGGATTGCCTTCAAATTTTACCAGTGGATTCTTTGAAAGATACTGATCATAGTGGGATACACCGATTTTCAGAAATTCTGGTGTTTTACCCCTCATTTTGAGTCCCGAAGCTGGAAACCCTAATCTGACTTGCATGTTGCTCAAATGATCTCCGTTTGACCCCGTTTATATTGCACTTTGCTCTATTTGTGATGCTGAAGTGTTGGGTAGCTGTCGGAGTGATCCTACTAAAAATATTAAGTGTCTGAAAAAGTGACCAATCAGCTGTCAGATGTGTTTGCATGTCACGCAGCCCGAGAGATCTCATAAAACCCAGAAAAACCCAACAAACTAGACTGCATGCAGCCACTGGCTAAAAATAGTAAGTTCCTGAAAAGTGATCAATTCTGCTTGCATGTTACCTTGCTACGTAGCTCTTGAAAAACCCATGATGAATATGCTGACATGCACTGAAAAGTCCTGCATGCAAACCCTAAAAATAGCCTCCGAAGACAACTCTTGAAAAAGGTCCTGATCTTGGTTTGCATGTTACAACACTGCGAAGCTTTCAAAAAACCCACAAAGAATATCCAGACATGTGTTGAAGACTCCAACATGCAAACCCTAAAGATAGCCTCCAAAGTGAAGACTGCTGAAAGTTATCATCTCGTCTTGCATGTTATACCATTGCGTAGGTCTCAGAAAACCCAAAAATATTCTCTAGACATGCACTGAAAAACATTGCATGCAAACCCTAAAATCTGCTTCTGAAGGTGATACTTGCTCAAAATAGAAAGTTGTCAGATTTAGCTCAAATTTTGCAGAAAAAGTATCTTGGATACAGTGTGACGGTTAGAATTTCAAAAGTGCTGAGAAAATGTCCCAAATTGAACACTTACTAAAAATAGTAAGTTGTCAGAATTCAGTGAAATTTTGTTGGGAATCTGCTGGAAGCTGACTGAATGTAGTGCCAAGCTCAGATTTCAATTTGCTTACTCGAATCAACCTCAAACTGGCATGAAGAGCGCAAACCCTAATTCTCAGACTTACCCAAAATTTCAATTTAGACGGGCACATCCCCGGAAAGACAGATGGAGCAAAGAAAGAGATAGCAGGAAAACCAAAGCCAAAAGACCAGAACGGAGCAAAAAATTAGGGGTCCCCATTCTGAATGGGGTGATGTGTGAAAAGGTCAGAATACTTATTTTCTTAGTTGAAGGATGGGTTTTGAACCATTAACTTGAGTGAGAGACTTATTTAATTTCCAGATGGTGTTGTACATATGTAGTGCCATAGTTGAATGTCGTACCTCATGTTTTGACTTGCAAAGGAGAAAAAGAGCATGGAAACCATATTTGGAAAACTCGGCAAGCCCTGAAAACTCGACTCAGCAAAAACTCGGCGAAAATTCGGCAAAAAGCTTAGCAACTTAAAAAATTGTGTAAACTTCATTAAAAATGCATTTTTTTTGCAAAATTCAATGATAAGATGCATCCAATGTGTCAATAAATGAGTACATAGAAGAAACAAGCTGAGTCTAGTTGTATTTGATTGATTTGAAAGAAAATTAGATACAAAATGGCATCCTCATGTGAAATGCTCAATGCGCTGATATTGATAGTTTGAAACAAAATGAAAATAGCAAATTGTTTTTGTAAAACTGAAAGTAAATAGTGGAGAGTACTATGATGAACCACACTCCGGTGATCCACTCTGCTACCACTGTAGTGATATGCTCTGATACCACTGTGATGAGCCAAACTGGACTTGACTCAAACCCCCAATTTAATTCTGGAATTTCTCTTCTTTGTAGGTCTGATTTGTGTTTTGTGTGTTTGATTCTTAATGTCTTTTCGTGTTTTGATGTTTGATGCCAATGATACTCATGAATGTAACAAGCATATACATGCAATATGAACTCACAAATAAACTAAACTTCAATTGATAACACAAGAAGTCCCAAATTCATAATTAATAGACTTTCTTCATTACAAGAGAGAGTACATAATGGGACGGCTTGCATACATTCAAAGAGATACTCATGCAAGATTCAAAATGATCTTTAAGATGCATTCTACATGATATAAGAGGTTACATGGCATAGACAACTAGCATCAAATTCAAGACACAATACATCTTATGTCTTAATTCTACTTACAGCCAAACTTCACTGTGAATAGTGACTGCTACAGTACCCGCGCCCATTAAAATGCTCATACAAAATTACATACACGTTTCTCTTTCCGAAATCTTGTTGAAAAAGCTTCTAATGATGAGGGCGCCCACTTTAGAAGAGAAAGCAGCTGCAAATTGGAGGCGTTTTATTTGCTTTGGCTGTCACAAACCCTCATGTAATGGCGGCTGGCTGTAGGTGAAGAAATCAGCTTCCAAAAACTTCGTAAAATGCAAACCACGTCTTCTAAATGGCGAAAGGCAACTCTAGCAGCAAATACCCTTCCAGAAGATGACTTCAAACCCTTGAAAACAGCAACTTCTAGCTCCCAATGCAACAAACAGAAAATAACCAGCACTTTAGGGTGGTCTTTCACACCTTCAAGATGCCAAATCCTAACTACAAGCCTCAAACTAGGCTTACCCACTGTTGAAATTGAGAAACCCTAGTTTCTCTCTTCTACAAACTCCACACTTCAAACTTCAATCAGCAAACATATCCAAGCCTGAAGAGGTCGAACTTCTCAAGCTCCTTTTATAATTTTAATTTGAAAAACACTATTTATTAAAAAGTTACTATTCACTTAAGTTGTTACTTTTTCCACTTTAGTGATGAATAGTAACAGCAAAATATAAAGTGACCCCTTTAACAAATAGACACATGGTCCCCAAGCCTAAGTAAGTGAAATAAATGGTGATGATCAATATCTTAAGCTCCAATTACGCACCAAACGCGCAAAATCACCACGACACCACACTCCGAATACCAATACTGCCTTTAACCGACCAAGTGCCCGTTCAAGTGACCCTCTATCCAGAACCACTAGCCTACGGGGATCGACATAATAGGCCAATCCAATGACTCTGATGCTCGCGAAATAATGGGGACATTACAAGTACCTAGAAAATCAAATGAATTCAATGGGAGTTTGAGGGAAATGCTCCCAATGGGGTCAAGGGGCAGCACCCCTAGCGGGGATTTGGGAAATTTACTTGAGGAAGTCGTGCCTCTCCAGTACCGTACGAAAGACTTCCTATTGCAAGTGCAATTTCTAATGTGGACTTGCATTTAACAGATCTGAAGTTGAATTTATTACATATTGTAATCTCCACACAATTCTGGAAATGAAGGTTTATGGAAGAAACAATGTCTGAATAATGAGAATGTTATGCTGGGATGGTATGTGCTTGTTTGGGACAGTCAGGTGAGTTCTTGAAGTTTATTGTTGGTGTGTGAAATCACTGTAGACAAAACTTTTCAGTCCTTTAGCTATCCATATTAGCTCCAAGAATATCAGTTCTGGGCAAGCATTGTGTTTGGGGGTCAAGTTGTAATAGTTTTCTGAGTAGGCTTTATTAGTGTTGCTGCTGCCAGATGTGAAAAATTGCTCATCCTCAAGTCTGAAATCTGCAAATTGTAACTGAAGATTAAAGAGACAACTGAGGATATTGGGAAATCTTATTCACTTCCAACTTGCTGTTAATCTGTCCTACTGCAGCAGTGAGTTACCTGCTGTTAGATGACTCTGTGCCAATTACCTACATTGTTCAGAATTTCAAGTCTCAACTATAATTGTTAAAAAGATCAGCCTATGAAATCTCTGTTTTCTAACTGAGTTGTGTTCAGTTAATAACAATTTGGATGTTATTTGATATCTTAAAACTCAGTTATTGAATGTACCATTTTGTCATTTGCAAATACTATCTGTTATGAGCATTCATCGGCAATTGTTCAAACCAATTCCTTAAACATTCAAACAAACTGAATCTCAAACTCAGAGGGAAAAAAGGGAAATTTTTTTGGGGTAGATTATTACATATCACTTTCTCTCTTCTTGGAAGTATCACCATTTGTTGAAAAGATTAAATTTCTTTCAGATTATAATCAGAATATTGAACTTGATAAATATGAAGTTGATGCCAAATCAATATTGAAAAATACTGATCATGAATTCACAAGTCTGAATTTTTCTTTAATGGTATTTGATCTACAAGAGCAGAACATTTATTGATTTCGATGTCTTCAAATGTGGATTGGATCTGCATTAAATATCAAATGGGAGACACGTCCCATGAGATCATGCCTTTTCGACTAACTAAACACCCGATCACCAATTCAGAGTTAGTTACTTAATAAACATAAATGCTTACTAAGTTCGATCTGATTTTATCTTGCACAAATAAATAATATCCAATCTAGAAATGATCACCGATAATGATGCTCGATCGGGATCCTATATGAAACATGAAATGCTAATAATCTGCAATTAATAACCTCTAAATGCAGATTGATAATATACTTGGAATGTAGTAGATTTCGATATAAATGATGATGTATACAATTAATATATATATGTGTGTATACATATGTCAGTACATACTGACATATATACACACACACATATGATCATCATTTCTATATCTGACCGAAGCTACCATATTTCAACACCATTGATGGAGCTTTTGAGCACATTTGCATATCCTATGATGTCCTATTTTCACCATGCCCCAACAACGCTCAAATCTTATTTTCCTTGCAAAGCCGACCCACCTATTGCTATTGCCACTTTAAGAGAGTTAAAATAAACAAATTTTAACAAGCTGTATATGGCCGACCCACTTTAGAATTGCCTGCTTTTGCTCAAGGCTAATGTGGAGTAGTTGCTTATGGGAGGAGTAAAATTAAGCAAATATAAATAATTGCCTTATCAGGCCAACCACCCTTTGGTGCCGAAGATTAATTGAAAACACACATAATTTGAAGGGAGCTGTGGTTATTAATAAGGGAACATCAATGATGTTATAAAGGGCAGCAAAAGAATTTTAGAAGGTAGCGATTCAATATTAAACCAATAGTTATATTAAAAAGACAAATGATTAACAATCATCAAGGATAGATGATTATGTAATTTCAAATAGCAATGGTTATTGGAAGAAAATAATATTCCAAAGGCAGTGATTAAGCATAGTGGAATATATTAATAAAGAGACATGCCTATTCATCTTGCTATTTGAAGAGATATGTCTTTCATTAAGGTAGAAGGATATAAATAGTAATTGTATTTTGAGATATGAAGGGGAGGGCTGCATCCTATAGCAGCAGCTGTTGATATAATCAGCAGAATTAGTCAGGAAAGGGAATGAAATATAAAAGGAGAATGAATATGAAATAGAATGAAATCAATTAAAAGCTGATAAGGAGCAATCAGAAATAAATAATAATATGTACTCAGAAATGCAGCAGCCATTAAATATAATAAGGGAAGTAAGTTTAGTAGGGTTATATATTTATATATATAATATATACGATTATGCAATAATGATGCTTGCAACAATTATTAATCCTTAGTAGTCATTATCCAATTGAAACTGATCTGTTTGTTTCTCTTTAAGCAATATCTTCTGAATATCGAGAACAGATCGATTGGAGAAAAGATTGACTCAATCTGGAGATAAATATCTACTGAACATTAGATCAGCAATCATCTGCAAAAATAGATCGAATAAAGGAAATAGTGACTTGCACCCTCTAAATCAAAAATAACTAATTAACTAGCTCATGTGCAGCAGTCTGGTCTCTTGAATTGGTGGTATGAAATCTGCTTTACAATAATGCAGTTGCAATATAATTTAATGTAAATAGATATTCGAGGTACTAATGATATATTGCTGTTATGACTGCTTTCTTGTATTAGTAAATATTGGATTAATATTTGTGTCATATGTCTTGAATGTTTAAGCCATGATAGAGGGGGTTGAGATTACAAGAGGGGTATAGTGATGGGGCACTCTCCTAGGTAGGCTGCCTCGAGATGGGGGACCAAGTAGTCTCAAGTTCGGGGACCATGTAGTCCCAAGGAAGCCAAAGGGGTACCAAGGGTATTGTGCTTTGGGCTTAGGAGAGATGTGCTTCCGAGGCACCCTTTGTAATCTCACCCCTCCATCATGATGAATCAGCACAAGAGGTCAAATCATAGAGAGGGGGAAATGGTCGGCAAGATGAGGGGATAACAAAAAGGGGACACCTCACTAATTTGACCACCTCATATGGATGGCATGGCCTACATGAGGCCAAGAGGGATGGTATATCCGCTCTTGGGCCTAGGGTAGAGGATTTGAGGCACCCCATCAAGTCATGTTCTCCCATGCTCTCCTATGGTTGAGCCCTCCAAAGATATTAAAATGCTTCGTGATTGAATTAATATCAGCCATGAATTTACTAATACTTAATTATGATAATCTGCTAATTAGGATTATTGTGGTAAATGGTTATAATCTGCTAATCATTGTGATTGTGGTAAATGGTTTCTAATCTATGTGCAGGGCTTCAATCAGGTGAAAGGTATTATCTAACCCATTTGTTTATTTAAATTAAGGAATTAGGGAAAATTTAGGGCATTCCCAATTAGGGGACATTACATATCCTTTGAACTTTGCCTCATTTGTTTTCTTTGGTAACTCTGTAGCCTTAGAACTTGAGCCTTCTTTGGTGGTTTTCTGATTTTCTTCAAAGCCAAGATCAATCTTGATGAAAGGTGATCTTTGAGAATTGATAATGTCCTCCAAAATTCTAGTGCTCTTTTCAAACTTCATGGTTCGATTTAATTGATCTTTCGACTTCTCCAACTCCTTCCTCAAGGAAACAATTTCAAGGTCCAATTTCTCACACTCCAATTCCTTTTCCTTTAGCTGATCTCTTACAACTTCTTCAATTCGTTTTGCTTCCTCAATTTGAATCTTCAGATCTACGTTCATCTTTTCTGATTCTTCGAGATTTTGAGATGATTTCACTTTAGTTTTTCTATCCTCTTGAAGTTGTGACTTTAGTCTTGAATTCCTTTTCTTGAGCTTCTTGATCTTATGATAGGCAAAATGGAGTTCCTTCTCAAGATCCACTTCTTCATCATCTTCAATATGTTCTTTTAAATATCTTATTTCTTTACTTTTGTCTTCATTACTTTTTGCTTCTATTTCCATGGAGAGTATTTCTTCTCTATCGCTATCGAAGAAGCTCCACTGCTTTCTTTGGATGAGCTACTTTCTTCTTGGATGTAGAGATTCTTTTTATGCTTTCGGAAGTTCTTTTTTTCACGCTTGCCTCTTGTGCTCTTTTTCTTGTTATGGTGATATTTCCTTTTTCGTTGTTGTACACTTATTCCTCTTCACTACTTTTACTCTCGGCCTATGTACTCTTTTAAGTAAAATGACCTATATTACTACAATTGAAACATTTAAGAGTATACTTACCTTTGTGTTTACTGGATCCTTTCTTGAGCTTCCTCACAAAGTGAGCTTCTTCTACATCACTTGAACTTTCACTTGATTTATATCCTGTGTTCTTCATCTTCTTGGATGCTTTGAAAGCAGCTTCTTGTTTCGATGGCTTATCTTTCTCTGCCCTCATTTTGTATGTTGTGAGAATCCCATGCAACTTGTCCATCTTCAAGGTGTCTAGATCTTTCATTTCCTCGATGGCGGAAATTTTTGCATCAAATCTCATGGGGAGAGATCTTAAAACCTTTTGCACAATTATGGATTCTTCCATCTTTTCCCCAAGTCCTTTAATGATATTTACAATCTCATCCACACAGAGGAGATAAGCTTCAATGTCTTCTTCATCGTTCATTTTCAAGCTTTCAAATTGTCTCCTATGTGTTTGAAGCATGGATTTCTTAACTTTGTCATCTCCTTCATAGATATTGTCCAACTTATCCCACATGTCCTTTGTCGATTTGCAGTGCATAACTTTCACAAACGCCAATTCGGATAATCTATGCAAAATCGCATTTTTGGCTTTGGCATTGTTTTTACTTTCCCTCTTTTCAGCTTGTTCCATTATTGGGGTTGTAAGTATAACCAGGTTTGACGGATTGCCAAATATCATACCCTAGAGCATTCAAATAAGTTTCCATCTTTATGCTTCAAATGGCATAATTCATTCCATCAAACAATTGTGCCTTGTTTGAGGAAAACCCATAGCCTTCAGCCATGTGTGCTTCCAAGATATACCTTCAAGCGGTTCAGCTATCTCTGAAGGACCCCGCTTTGATACCAATTGATGAAACACACACTTATACTAAGAGGGGGGTATGAATCAGTACAAGCTTATATTTTACCAATTTAAACTTTAATAATCACAATGAAGCAATCACAAAAATCCACACATAAGAACCACGAAAAAATATTGCTTGTATAAATTTTGTAGGCATGAAGCATACACATGAATACACGTAATACATGACGTATACACATAAATACATGTAATTCGCAAGGTTTACACATAGTCACATGAATACATGCAGGTCACGAAGTATACACATGAAGTCACAAGGTATACATGTGAATACACGAAGTCACAAAGTATACACATGAAATGCACACGCATATATAAATGCATTATTGGCCTACTTAAGAAGAAGGTTGAATAGTTACTTCTAATTGAATGGTGGTTAAGGTAGATATGTCCCGCAGGCTGGCAGGAACATGCTCTAATACCACTTGTAATGTCCCCTTTTGGGATTACCTTATACTTTGCCTTGAAATCACAATTCCAAATGAAAACAATAGTAGATTATAGTTAAAGATATAATTCCCTACTCAAAATTGAGATGATGTAAATCTGGTTATGGAAACTTGCAACCATGTTAGGGAAACATGATAGGCAATATCCATGAAATACATTTAATTCTAGGTCTAAAAGAGATTATATATATCAATATAATGAGTCCCAAGGACTATGTGGGCTCAACCATAATGCGGAGGACATGATGAGGTACCCCAAGTATCCTCTTCCCTAGGCCCAATAGCAGGACCTTATTCTTTGTGGTCTCATGTGGTTCTTAACTGATGGTCCTTAACCATCATCATGAGGTGTACCTAGTGAGGGCTTTACACTGTTCTCCATCATGCCAAACCCTCCTCTTATGATTGAAGACCCTTCTTTATTTACTTAAACAATTGATTCAAGTGGGAATAGTAGGTGTTGCAATAGGGTGTCGATCCTCCACCCTAGCCTCATGTGGTCCTTAACCGATGGTCCTAAACCATCATCATGAGGTGCCATACCTAGTGAGGAATTATTCATAGTTCTCCCTCTTTGCATAATAGGGTATCCTCGATCCTCAACCCTAGGCCCAAGGATAGGACCTTATCCTCCTTGGCCTTGTGTGGTCCTTGTAGATGGCCATGTTAATAAATAATTATATTGTAATCGACCGTACTAATTAAATAAATGTTGTAGTCGGTCGTACTGGGAATAGATAATAATGGAATAAATAAATAATGTTTTGTCTGGGATTTAGTCCTCGGGACTAGTTAGCACTCAGGATTAGTTGGTACTTGTCAGTTGCCGACAATTGGTGCTCTCAACTGAAATATGCTAACCAATTTTTTCGATGAATTAACACACATAACCAACACTTAATCAACTCGGTTAGCGTTAGCTCCAAATAGAAAACTGAACTTGAAATGAACTCACACCAAGAATGCACACACAATCCCAATGAGGAACAAGTGTTGTCATATGGCGGAGGAGCTAAATGAAAATACTTGAAAGAAAACTACTCGACGTTAAGAATGTGCACTCAAGATCCCACTGAGGGCGAGGTGCTAACATATGACGGAGTGTTGAATTGAAAACTAGAAACTGATAGGCGGATAACCAGCCATGAAAAGCATTTCCACACTACCACCAAACAGTGGGGGGAAAAGATTACAATAAAAACAATTCGTCCGCTACAGCGGGCATCCACAGAGTTGTGGGGATTCACCACTATGAGTGGGTACAAAGGTGTTACAATCAATTTATCCACACTGGCGGTAAACCATCCAGGGGAACTTATGTGAGAAGATAAAGAAAGAATTGCAGCATTTAAAACTGGAACAGTACTACTGTTTACAGTTTGTACAAATGAGAAATAAGCTGCAAATTACATAGGAATTACAATAATCTTCAAACACATGAATATTAGATGCTTTTCGAATGATTATTTATCTCTCTAACAGCTGATAATGAATCAGAAATTAGAACTTCTAAAATTTGATACAAAAACTGTAAACTGGAAATATCAATCTGCAACTATGAGAATCAAAGAAATGTTCATAACTCACTTAATTCACCTCCGAATTGAATGCCGTCTTTTGCTGTCTTCCTAGAAGGTAGGCGAACATTTTCTGATCATCAAATAGCCACCAAACAGCAGCTTTATTTCTGGCACAAATCCCAATGCTTCCTTGAATGGTACGGCCCTCTTCAAGATTGATTTTGGCATAAAAAATCAGAATCTTCAAATTTAAATCTCAAACTTTGCAAGAGGGGGTACCTTGGCATAACAATCACTCAGCAAAAATACCCATAATCAAATTAATTTTATTCCAAGAGCTGCTAACAGAATTCACCTTCAGCTGTAGAAACATCAGCAACTTCAAAATTTGGAAAATTCATCAAAACTTCAACTATAAGCACAAATCTGCTAGTCTGGATGAGAAGCAGCAAAAACCAACTAGGTGTTGTATTTCAAACACGAAATTGAATAGTGGCTAGGAGGTAGCATCCTCAAAGCATGAGTTCAAATGTCATTCCGACAGCATAACAGTATGATAACATGAATGGATGAAAAGCTGGAGCAAAAACCTTCATTAAATAAGAGCTCATAACTCTCCAAATTCCTGAGAAGCAAATCAAAGGACACAGGAGACCCTTCAAATTCCCAAAATCATTCAACTTCTCAAGATGACGTCCAAAATGCCTAATAAGAATTTCACTTTATTTAAAAATTCTCTTTTATTAAAGTGGCGTCCACTTTTTCCAAGGCATAATGTTCTTGACAAAAATTATTAAAACTCCTTATGAAGGCGTCACCCTTCAAAATCCCCTTTTTAAACACAACTTAATGTTGTTCAACTAGGCCAAGGGGGTCAACTACATAATATAACTTTGATGCCTTTATTCATCATAAAAATGCCTTAAGAGGATAAACATGAACTGCAAATAAAAGCTCCAATTGGAAATAAAGTACTGAAAGTTGACAAACTCCATACTGCTTAAAATAGAATTTACTATAAATAGTAAACTCTCAGAAAATGCCGAGGAACCTTAGAACTGGAAACCCTAATTTTACCTCATACATGCCTACAGGCTTCCGAAATAGGCGGATGAGTGTCAGAACAGTTTACTAATGAGAAGGGGACATTACATCAACCGACGCCGGTTAACTATTTATGTTGCTGTATGGTTCGTAGTCGGGGGGCGTGTGTTGATATGATAATGTAATACTGCAATGCTTCATATACATTTGTTCTGTTCTGTGAATGCTTTTACATACTCAATGACATAGTGTTTCTAGTTTACTTCTATAGTGTATTGAATTACCATTACTGGAGTAAACATTTGGCGCCGTTGCCTGAGCGAACTAGGGCATCACTTGTCATGGCAGCGTAATGGGTATCTCGACAAATGAACCTATGAATAGCAATGAGGAAAGGGAAGACCTATTGACTGAAGATTTTATCAACCTGTGGAAGATATCTTTACGAGATCACGTACGTAGGGAATCCCACAAATGGGAGATCCCTGAGGAAGTTATCTGGGATAGGTTGGAAGTGAATGACGAGGTGAAGCGCCTCCTGAATCATATGCCCAAATTGCTGGCCCGTCATTTCATTATTCTGCAAGACCTCCGAGAAGAAGAGGATCGGGAACGCCGAAGGCAGCAAATACTGCAGCGCTACGAAGAGCGAACTAAACGAGAAGAAGAAGAACGAGAACGAGCCGGAGACGTACATCCTGTAGTCAGAACATATTTTAAATGCCGTACGGCCGAACAAAGACAAGAATCGAGTACCTGACGGGCACGAGACTCAGAAGAAAAGGTTCGGCGATCACTCAGACTGCAAGAACAGGAAAATCGGCGAAGAAGACTGAAGCAAGCCGGTAACGAATTGGATGAGGATTTAATTGAAATAAATCAGAGCATTAAAAGAACATATGAAAATCTGACAAGAATAGACACATCCATTGGATGAGTGCACCAAAGTTTGACAGAAGGAAGGGACGGAGAACCCTTCGGCACCTCGTATGTAGGAAGGTATGATCCTTATGAGAACGAAGATGAATTAAGTAGTAGCATTAGACGTTTTCAAGAGTTGTCCTTATCGAACGATGACGAACGGCTGACGAGTGGAAGATCTAAGCCCAGTACCCCAAGGCGGAGAGAGTACCGAAGGGAACCCTAGGAGACTCAAGGTGTCGAGGACGCCGAAGGAAGACGTGGGAGTGACTTGTACGTGGCCGAAGTGCAAGTGACGCACCGAAACGTAGCGGGGAAACCAGGGTCCAACACACAAGGAGGACATCGGGGAAAGATGGCCCATCCATACCGGAAAAAGCTGCTGAAGTTCATGGGGAATGGGTCAGAAGATCCAGTACGGCATTGCAAGACATGTGAAACTATGGATAGCCAGCGGACAGGATGATCCGGACCAGTGGCTGAAAGCATTTCTAGCGACACTCAGAGATAGTGCCATTGATTGGTACTCTGAATTAGATCAAGCATACAAAGCTACATGGAGATTATTGAAGAAAGCATTTCAAGAGGAGTTCAAACTCTTACGAGATGATAGTGAGATTATCACAGAGATATACAATACTAAGCAGGGAAAGCACGAGAGTGTGCGGACCTACAACCGAAGACTCAAAGATTTGCTAGGGAAATTGGAGGCACAATCGGCCGATGGGTTGAAGAAAAGATGGTTCATCGAGGGCTTGCTCATTAGTAAGAAAGAAAATGAAAGTCGTACCTCCTTCGTTCATATGCCGAAGCATACAATCGGCCGATGGATATATAGAAAGTGAAAACAAAACATCCTCCCGAGGGAAAAAGAAGACAGATGAGGAGAGTATAGACGACAGCGACAGAATCCAAGACTGTATAAGCACTCGTGAAAGATATGATGCGAATGATGAAAGAATTGAAGGCCACAAAGAGAGTACGAGAGAAGCCAGAGAACTGTGGTACGGACTGCAATGGGGAAGGTCACATAAAAGCGAACTGTCTCAAGAACTTATTTTGCGATATCTGCCAAGTGATGGGACATTCCATCAAGGAATGTGTTACGAAAATCTAACACCTCGAGTGCAGTTTGTAATGGACAACTATGTACACTACGTAATGAGTGCTCTTCAAATTAGGAGGAAGCTCCTCGCTGGAATGCATGAAAAGAGAAGTAATCTAAGTCCTATCTTTTTGTTCTCACTGGAAGAGGCACAAGGTTAAGAAAACCAAGAACGCTTGTAGCTAAGGATTTTCTGGTTTCGAGATCATAACTACAACTAAGCTAACTACTTTAAATCTATCCAGTTTCCTCAAGAAACAGATGAGGAAATGGAGTAGGGATTGACTATCGGACGATAAGCAGTTTAGACTCTCTACTTGAAGGCAAGGTGGCACAACTATCATCTCAATCTAAACAAGCTTATTGGGCACAACAGATTTAAGAATTCACTAAGACGATCTTATGGAACCCTGTGTGGCATAACACTCGATCGAAATAGCAAAGCCTTCACAAAACAGCCTTTATCTTTATAATCTCACGAAACCCTATGTGGCATAACCTTCGATTATATTGATAAAGATTCACAAAACAGATTTATCGCTGCAACTTCTCGAAACCCTATGTGGCATAACGATCGATCACAATGGTAAATTAACACAAAACAACCTTATCACCTCAATCTCTTGGAACCCTATGTGGCATAACAATTGATTTCAATGATAAAGATGTTCAAACAGATCTAACTATGGGAGGAATTTACCACGCCAATCTTATGGAACCCTATGTGGCATAACACTTGATTGAAAGTAGTAAAGACTTCACAAAACGATTTTATCATCACAATCTCACGAAACCCTATGTGGCATAACACTTGATTGAAATGATAAAAGATTCACAAGACATAAAGAATCCACCATTACAATTGCATGAAACCCTATGTGGCATAACACTTAATCATAATAGCGAAGACACATGAACAAATACCAAAAGAGCAATATTGAGGGCAAGGTATGGAATATTCCTAGCCAATTTTTTTCGTTTTTCACAAATTTCAAATTACAACATTACAATCAAAGTACCCGTTAAGGTTAGAAGATAAACCCAAACGTACTGAAGCAACTCTACCCAGTATGGCGCCGATGATGGCGAGCATTGGTCAGAGGATCTAAATTCAAACTGCTTATGCTGAAAGCAACTCTAACCAAGAATGGCGCCGATGATGGCGATCATATGGTCAGAGGGTCTTCTACTCTAAATGCTGAAAGGGAACTCAACGTCAAGTATGTGCTACCCAATCCAATGCGGAGTGAGGGGCGACCATATGACGGAGTGATTACAAAAACAATGCTTGAATGAAACTAAACAATGATGCTGTAAATACTCGACGTCAAGAATGTGCTTTCCAGACCGAGACGGAATGGGAGCTACCATATGACGGAGATGCTAGATATTACAAAAACAACTTCCGAATATCAGATAAGCAATTACAAATCAGAATTGAGCAAGATTAAAGAACCGCTGCCAGTACTACTGTCAGCTTACAAAATGATGTTCATTCGCCTGCTGGTAGCATAGGAATTTGAGAGCTTAACATTACATCAAAAGATCTCTTCTTAGAATGATTAGAAGAGCCAAAACAATAAACCTTCCAATGTTCAAAATACAAATTCTGTTTTTCCACAAATCTGCACTTTTAAATTAAAAACCAGCAACCTAGGAATTCACTCATATGCTCATATCTCTCTCATTTCTCACCCAAATGATCTCAAATCTGATGCAATAGACCCTAAAAATGATGGCACCTAACTTAGTAATAAGAAATGGCATCTAAAAATGGCTATTAATTACTGACACGAATCCCAATGCACTCTAGAAAGTTCGGCCTTCAAGGAATGACGGATTTGCATTATAAAATCATAAGCTTCGTACTAAAATCTGCAAATATTCATGAAGGGTCTCTTCCAACAGAGAAAACCAATGAAACAATACCCAGAACAAGATTTTTGATATTTTTTGATTTATGAATAAAAACATGAATCTGCTGTAACAAATAATGCAAAATGCTGAAAACCACTAATATGCAAATCAGATCTAACCATGCGATAAGCTGATTACAATGCATAAACTAAATGTAACTCACAAACTAGACTAAATCACCACTAGTCGCTGTCTTTCAAGCGAGAAGCAATGCCCAAGCTAGGAGGCCTTCATTCCTCGAAGCAATCCCAAAGCCAATCCGGCAGCATAACATTCCTGTAGATAAAAGATGCCCAAATGATGATCCAAGTCTTCCTTTTATAATTTCAAGTTGACTTCTCGAAACCCTAAACTCCTCTCAAAGTCAAAAACCCTAATCTCCTCAAAGATGGCGTCCTTTTCCTTCAAGTTGAATATTCACTTTTAAAATAAATTCAATACTTTAATAAATGCGCCTACCTTATATCTTGATTTGACTTTGGATAAAATATAAAATAATCCTTAATGAGGCGCCACCCTCAAAAAGACCACTTTTCAAAACAACATAAAGTCAATAGACTAGGCCAAGGGGTCAACGTTCGAATAAAATATTAAAACGTGACTTTTAATTAAATATATCAACTTATCTCTCCAATTGTGCCCTGAAGCCAAAAAATGACCAAGTCAACTGACCAAACTGAAGTAGGAAGTCAACCAAGCCGAACCCAACTGAAAAACTGCCAAAAATAGAATTTACTAAAAATAGTAAATTCTTGAAGATGCTCAGAAAGCCGAGATGAACATACCACTGCGAAGCTCTCTGAAAACCCAGAAAGAATCTGCCATTGAATCCACTAACTCTGAGCAAGGACATCCTTAAAAATAGGAAACCCTAATTTTACCTTCCGACTAGCCTTCGGGTTTCCAGAAAAAGGCCAATGGTCACTGGAAAGGTCAGGTTCGAGAAGGGGACATTACAATCCGCCCTTCCCAAAATTGCTTGTCCTCAAGCAATACCACCACAACTCCAGAAATTTTAAAACTAAACCATACGCAACAAGTATGATCCCTGGTTCCCACACCCATCGCAGGAAGGACCCACCATGCCGATGCTGCTCCACTCTGATCACATCCGTGAAATCATCATGCCTATGTTGCACTAACCTTCCTTGTAACCCCAAAGTGTTACTGTCCATGATACTCATACTGAAAATTTTAAAAGGACTGAGACCAGCTTCATGCAACGTCTCATGTCCAAGAGGCCCAAAGTCAACAGTATCAACTATACCACTGTCAACCACAATGGATAGGCTGCTCAACTCAAAATCAAACTCCTCAACATACCTCCATATTGCAACAAACGAAGCCCTGATGGAAAAAATGATATCTTCAAATCTTCTTGCAAAGAGGAAAGCAATCTTTGGCAAGAGCTCAACAAATTCAGCCTCATGGCTTCTTCTGGAGCTACTATGCATCAACTGAATTATATCGACACCACCATGAAGACTTCTAATCACTCTTACTATTCCAACTCCAAGAGTCTAAGAAGGGAAAGCCAAAGCATGTGGAAGTTCGTTGTCCAAAACCAATATAGTAAAGAAACTATCAAAATTTGCTTCACAACCCTCCATAGGATGCACTCCAAAAGTAGAATAGGTGCGAAGGAACAAATAATCTCTGCTGTTCAAGGCCGAAGTCAGCGAAGTGCAATCTGATTTTAGTACCTCACACAAGAAAAAACAACAGCACCAAAGAAATTCCCAAGTGTGAGTGTATGATATGAGCATAGAGGTGCAAGGTAACAACTCAACAATGGCCGAAAAACATACTAGAGCAATCTCCATCTGAAAACTACCACCTCGTTGGCAAGTGGTGATGAAAAAACTCTCCCAAACGAGAGTAACTCCACAAGTAACAGGGCTGGTCTGCCTCCAACCAGCAAGCACGAGTCTCAAAATCTGCTCTTGTCTTAGCCAAGGATCAACGCCAAGAGCAACCAATTGTTCCTCTTTCCAATCCATACTCAAAATTTCTCTCCAATCCATTTGTCGATGAACAAATGGAACCATCATGGGGCTGGAAAAGAAAGTCACAACATCATTAATACTGAAATTTTGATCCTTATCCTTCAAAAAGTCCTTCTTTCCACAAGTGATAAGCTCTATCAACCCATATTGAGAATCCCAAGCATGGATACCCGACTGAAAGTGATCTCCAACATACTGAAAAGAAAACTCAACACATTCCCAAATGTTAGTAAGGATCAAGTGCATACTGAAGAGATTGATGCCTCCGCCAATGAACCTTTGAAGCCTATCTATGAAAGCTTCAACAACATGGGAGCATGAACTATTAAATGACTTCAAATCCAAATCCAAAAATAGACCAATATGTGCCAAAGTATTGTTCAACCAAAGGAATGGATTGACAAACATGCAAACACCCAGTTCTGGTCCATCTTCATTCCCTTCTTCATGAGTAACAAGACTTAAATCTTTGCTCCTTGTTGCTGTAATGAAGTTACCAGCAACTACCAAGTCTTGCTTTGTTAACCCCTTGGTGTTGGGGATGTTGAAATCTCCACGAATCAACACTTCCCATGTAGAGACTCCATCCTCAAACCCACTTATGCATTCATTACTACTCAACATACGTGGCACATCTTCATGGAGTGATATCAAGGCATCCTTAGATTGGAGTTCACGCTTGACCTCATGCTTGGTCACTTCACTACTTGACTCATTTTTCAAAACAAAGAGAGGATTGTCATAAGTTGCTTCAGCACCCACTTCAAAGAAGGGATTGTCGAAGACTTGGAAGCCATTCCTTTTGTCTCGCTGCCCCAAATCTGCACATGCAACTTTTGACTTTCTTGAAATGCTTTCAAGATCAAACTCCTCTTGAAGACAGTCAAAATCTCCAATCACTTTATTGTTTTCTCCAGCTCTTCGTGCATCCTCTTGCTCCTTGAAAAGTTTGAAATCTGCAAACTGATCTTCAACCTTTCTTAGAGCCAACTGAGTTTCTTTCAACTTGTCCTTTGTTGATTTAAGCTCCAAAGTGAGCTCATCAACCATACTCTCCCTTTCTTCGAAAACAATGAAGGCCTTCTTTGCAGATTCGACGACATGATCTCTAACTTCAATCAAGCCTATGTACTCGGATTTCATGGTCTCCAAGGAATCTTTGATTAGTTGCAATTTAGGAAGAGCAACTTCATCCTTAACTCCACTTTGTCTCTCTTCAAACTGAGCCTTCCAATAGAAATCATCAACCAAATTGTGTGTGCGATCAAATAGGGATAGCGCTTGCACTTCTTTTTCAAAAGATACCTTGCATTGATCTTTCCACTCATGCACATGCAAAGATGGTGAACTGCTGATAGGCTGCAACTGAAAATCAGAAC
>VDFB02026320.1:75703028-75716888 GCA_007258455.2 Sequoia sempervirens
GATCACCAGAGCACAAGCAAAAAAGGCCACTTACCCAGATCCATGTACGGAGAAACAAAGGATGAAGGAAGCAAAAACCGAAGTGGAACTGGCAATGGCGAAGGAAAACAAAGTACCTTTGGAGAAGCCAGGAACCTCTCGGCGGTTGGAGGCGGAAACCAACATTGTACGGCAGGTACTGCAGACCACCATATCGATCAAAGTAACTGACCTTCTCCAGACTATGCCACAGTTGGGACTGGCGATCACAAATGTCATCGGGGATGGCAAGCAATTGCGATTGGAGGAACAAAGGCAAGAATTGATACCAGAATTGCCATCGTATGGTGAACAAACAATCGACCCAGTATTGCTCACAACGAACATAGGGAAGGTGCCAGCGGTTGTGCATATGGAAATCAGAGGGAATATCTTGACAAATACTATCATCGATGGAGGATCAGGAGTCAATGTACTACCCGAAGACACATGGAAAAGTCTTGGGAAGCCTACACTCTGGCCGCCAACATTCCAACTAGTTGGCGCTGATCAACATGGTATCAAGCCATTGGGAACGTTGATGGCACAGAAGGTGACGATCGTGACACAACAATTTTTGCTAAATTTTGTCGTCATCCCATTACAAAGGAAAGCGTACAATGCACTACTTCGGAGAGGATGGCTGATAGCGGCGAAGGAAAATCATAATTGGAAGAGGAACACACTTTCGATCAAGAACAACGGGGGGAAGTATGTCATTGACTTGAAGAACCAGGTCGTGAGCGAAGAATTGGCTTCCTCCGGATTTGAATCGGATGGAGGTGACTCGGATGTGGACGAAGGAAGGAAAGCTATGGAACTGAACAGTGAAGGCATACTTGAACTCGAGAGTTGTTCGGAGGACGAAACAAGCTCGTTGAATGGCTTATTTCATTGGCAGATGGAAGAGTATGAAGTGTTCCATCGAGTGTAACATGCTACAAATCGGAGAAATCAAGGAAGAAGAGAAACAGGGAAGGCCCAGCCAAACACTTCCGGCCAAGTATGGAAAGTACAAAGAGTCTCAAAACTGGACGATACGCCAGTTCACAAGTTTGAACAGGTACGAGATGAAAAAATTGTGTTGGGAATTAAAAAATGAAAAGTATGAAAAAATTAAAAAGTTAGAAAAAAAGAAAAGAGATGAGAGAGAGAAAAAAGAGATGAAGAAAGGAAAAATGGAAAAGAAGAGAGAGGGGATGAGAGAGAAAATGAATGACATAAGGAAAAATTAAAAATTATCAAAGGAGTGAAATGGGGAAAAATAGAGAGAATTAAAAAATTGAAGGGGACAAATAAAATAAATTTGAAGGGAGACAAAGGTGAGTTATATAAAAAAGTACGAAGCAATATTCTCATCAAGCATATAGTACGCCGTATGGTCAAGCTCAGGAAGGCAAAGGCAAAAGGAGAGAGATTCGACAAGACTTCACCGGCCAAATTAGTCGCACGAAGGAAGGAGGGACGAAGCAAAGGGAAGAAGCCCGTACGCCCATCACAGGAGGCACCTTCGTACGATGTACGGACAAGGAAGAACTAAGAAGGAAATCACGTACAACACACCAATCAAAGCCACGTACGGATCGCTGGAGGAGAAGAGGTCATATGATGGCCAAAAGAAAATAGTGTAAGGAGCTTGGAAGGGAACCTCGTATGGGCCAGAAGAAATCCGTACACTGGGAGACAAGCCATACGAGTGCCAAAGGAGGATGTCGTATGGTATCAACAAAAACACACAGTACGTTGTCACGTGAAAAGAAAATTAAGATTGCAAGTGCCAAGTCGACAAGGAAGGGCCACGCCAGCAATCAAACCCCTCATTGACAAGGCCGCAGGACAGTAATAAAGTAAAACCGGTGACGCCAGAAGTGAGGTCAGACGCAGGAAGAAGAAAATCCGTGACATTGGAAGAGAAGACGATTGCGGGGAGATGAGAAACTTACCGCTAAAAGGTCATGGGTAGATAGATAAAGAAGAGGGTCGTGACGGCAAGTGGGCAACTAGAAGAATTCCCAGCAATGCATCTACGTGGTAATCCCGAAGAGTGTCAGACGCAGTGCTATTTGGGGCCGTAGGATCGAAAGTAAAAGCAGCAAAACCTGTATACCCAAATCGTGGAAGGAGACCAGACAGCAGTAACAAGAAGCACCGTAATTCAAGCCAAAAAGAACGTGTACAAGGAGGTTGTACTGCATCAAGGAGAGTCGTGACGCACGCCAAACAAAGAAAGACCGTAATTGCATCGTAAGTTTGCGCCGTACTCAAGCATCACCCGGAGAGAAAGTAAAGTCTAAGAAAAACAATGCCAAATCTGTATTTTTCGACTTCGTCAGCACTATTTGGAACCTCTAGAAAAATCATGAAAATAAGGCGCTGCCCCTCGACCCCGCTAGGGGTGCTGCTCCCAGACCCCCGCAAGGGGCACTGCCCCCAAACCCCCACGAGGGGCACTGCCCCTCGACCCCGCTGGGGGCGTTGCCCCCAGACCCCCATTAGATTTATTGGAATTGCCAATTTGCAGTGCAACTAGCCATCATAGTACAGTTACAAGAGCAGTTGGCAGCCGAGCAAACAAGAGTGGCAGCTCTTGAGGAGAAATTGATAGAGAAGGATACCTAGGTGGCCGATGCACGACGACTTCAGCATAGAGGGAGAATCAATTACAGGAAAACTACGAGGAGTTGGCACTTTTTGTTTTCAGTCGTCTAGAAGACGACTGCTTTGTAGGGGGAGATGATGTAGATGGCCATGTTAATAAATTATTATATTGTAATGGACCGTACTAATTAAATAAATGTTGTAGTCGGTCGTACTAGGAATAGATAATAATGGAATAAATAATAATGTTTTGTCTGGGATTTAGTCCTCGGGACTATTTAGCACTCGGGATTAGTTAGCACTCGAAACTAGTTAGCACTCGGGATTAGTTGGTACTTGTCAGTTGCCGACGGTTGGTGCTCTCAACCGACGCCAGTTAACTATTTATGTTGCTGTATGGTTCGTAGTCGGGGGGCGTGTGTTGATATGATAATGTAATATTGCAAGTACATGAATAAAGACTGCAATGCTTCATATACATTTGTTCTGTTCTGTGAATGCTTTTACATACTCAATGACATAGTGTTTCTAGTTTACTTCTATAGTGTATTGAATTACCATTACTGGAGTAAACAGTCCTTAACCATCATCATGAGGTGGCATTCCTAGTGAGGAATGATGAATCATTCACAGTTCCTTGTCTTTGCAGTCCTACCTCATCCCTTTGTGATCAATTGTTACCAAACCAGAATAATATCACTATTAATAATATCAGTAAATACATGCTACATGATATGCTATTATATCAGTGTTTAATATCTATATTTATCTGATTAAATAAGCATCATACCACAAGATTTGATTATGTTGTTACTTTGATTGAATCTGTTGCATATTCATATTAAAGAAACATAAGGCTCAATAATTGCTGCAAGCATCATTATTACATAATCCTCTATATATATATATATATATATAATTATTTCTAATTCATATATATATATATATAATGACTTTCCATCTTCTAATTATATCAACTAATATACTTAGAAATCTACTTTGGATTTTGATATATTTTGTTCATTAATGACTCCCGATTCTTTCATTTCCTTGTAAAGATCATTTCCTTCACGGGTATGTTCTCCTACTTTGCCAAATACAGAAACACCTCCACGAGCCTTGGCAATGTTGTTGATTAATTATGTAATTAACATTGTTTTACCCACTCCAGCTTCCTCAAATAATCTAATTTTTCCCCCACGGCGATAAGGAGCTAAAAGATCCTCTACTTTAATGCCTGTCATAGTCTCTCACATTTGAAGGGTAACAACATTTCACCTTTGAAGAGTCGCAACCTTTCATTTGAAGAGACACTCTTTCATATTAGGAGTCACAACCTTTCTCACATCATTACTATTTGTAATGACCCAAGGTCCGGATCACTCAATTTTTCAATTATTCTTTATTGGATTGAAAAATGTTGTCATCCAATGTGATTAAACTTAACCAAATTTCTGAAGTATAAAGAAATGACTTGAATAATAAAATCTGATTTAAATATTAATTTGATAATGAACATTTGAATATAGCAGTTCTTTTTGAATTATACTTCAAAGTCATGCTTTTTATATATAAGAGGTTATACCTCTTTAGATTTAGATGGTTGTTTCTAACTAAAACTTTATATCCATGCAACTGTAAATGGGTGTTGTTTCTAGTATTTTCCAATTATTCATGCATCTTTATTATTGTATCTTAGGCTATGTTGAGCTCTTCGATCTGTTGAGATAAAATATTTATCTTTTTCTAAAAGTATTATATTCCATAATCCGATATTTCTCCTCCTCACTTTTGGTTATCTTATTTATATCTTATGTCTTTAAGAGAGACATCTCTTCATAATAGAGGGACACATCCTTTGGTTACCACTATTCTAAACACAACATAAACCATTCTCTAATCAGATCGCTAAATCCCTAATATTAGTGATGTCTCCAACTGATGTTGCCACAGTCTCTAGATACTCACATCCTTCGTCTTCCTTTGATATCACATTGCCAGGCATTTATCCAATCACTGAATGGTGATCGGCTTCTAGCGATTTCTTTAATGTTAATTGATTTCCTTCTGAAGACATTAACTGAATCACGTAATGCCCGATCTTCACACTATGGTATAGCTTATGCAATCCAAGTAGGATATCCTAGATACACATGGTCTCCATGTCCATAATCCAACAAAGATAATTCTGCCATAGTGATTTAGCTCGATACATCTGATAGTAGTTATCGATATCTCCATGGCAGCATATATTGTGTCCTCGATAGTCAGGGAATCATACAATAAAATGTAGAAGATAATGTCCTTGCTTCGCTAACCTTCCAAACAAATGCTACCTACTATGTTCGTTCCTTTAGCCTTTAATTAATATCGATTTCTTAAATATTAATTCCTTTGACTGATTGAATACTTATTTCTTGAGTAGCAATATTCTTATTGAGAATCCTCACGTAATCTGGGTTTGTAATAATGACTCTTTTAATCTTTGTCTTTTCCACATACAAAACATTCAATAACCTTTGATAGAACTTGGATTGATCAGCAATCGCACATACGAATATCTGTTGCAAGCTTCTTCATATTATATTTGCTATCGTTGTATTTTATTATTTGTCTTTATTCAAATGAAATCCCGCTAATCTTCACAATTGATTAATAGATATGTAGCGGCTATTCCTTCAATGCCAACATGCGACTTCTGCTACCTATATTCCGATAATAATCATTTGTGCAAACCATTGAAAGTCGAAATAGTAACTTTGAACTTGTCGCCCCTAAATACATAATCAATGCCTTTGATAGCAATATCAATTAATATGAAGAATCTTAAAATTATTTATTATTGATCAATAATATAGTTGAACCAAAATTTGGGACATTACAAGTCCTCCTGCCCAAAAATTGCTTGTCATCAAGCAATACAGTTCTAAGTTTCTAAGCCAACTTTGGAAGTGAACATCACACTGCTATTACGCCACTCTGATTTAATAATCTACTTCTCATACTTCAATTGTCTCTATCTCTTCATTCTTGAGTTTCTTTGAAGATTCCTTTCATAATTCTTCCTCTTGACATCAATTACATCATTCTTCCTAGTCCTATAACTCTCCCTTGTATTCATGCTTCACCTCAAATTTGTGTATGAAGTGTATTTTGCACACTCATAAATTCTCATCATTTTCCTCATGTTTCTTTCTCCATACTTTTGTAGACTTTCTCTCTTTTTGTTTATCCATGGTGTTATTCATGCCTTGTCTAGGTGGTTTCACCAAACCACATCTACAAAATCGTGCTATATGTCCATAGTTATTGCACTTGTAGCATACGACACTATAATCCACTAAAGGAACAAAGGAGTTATAGTTCCTTCTTGAGAATTCATAAGATCTTCTAGTTTTGTTCCAGCTATCATTGTATCTCATTTGTGTTTTGCACTCTCTTGCCTTATATCCATAATGATTGTGTGAATAGCAATAGCCATTAAAGGTACTCTTGAACCTATATGTATGTGCTTGCCTCAAAGGGAAAGACTTCTTGAAATTGTCATTGTCAACTTTAGGAGAAGTCTTTGTCAGATTGTTACCTTTATTTCTAATGGGGCTTTTGAAAGTTTCTTCAAGGCTTTTAGACTTCTTAGGAGTCTCTTTGGAATCTTTGAATATTTGATTTTTTGTATAACTGAGTCTTGTTTTATTTGATGATGACCTTTGCCCCTTAATGATGTCATCTAGGATTTTGGTGCTCTTCTCAAACTTGAGATTTGTGTTTAACTTGATGGTCGTCTTCTCCAATTCTTCCCTCACCGAAATAATTTCACGCTCTAGCTTTTCAAAATTTTCTTCCTTTACTTTCAATTGGATTTTTACCTCCTCTTGAATTCTTTTCTCCTCTTTAATTTGAATTTTCAAATTAAGGATTGTTATCTCCGCTTCCTTTGTTTGATCCTTCAAATCATTGATCACCTTTTCAGATTTTTCTTGTAATTTGGCCTTCGATCTACACTCTTGAAATTTGATGTTTAGATCAACATTTATCTTCTCAAATTCTCCAAGGCTTTGTATTAGCTCCTTATTAAATTCATTGGTATCTTGAAGTTGTAGCTCAAGTTTTTGGTTCTTTTTTCTAAGTTTTTCAATCTCATCTATAGCGTGATAGAGTTTTTCTTCAAAACATTTATCACCATCTTCATTCACTAGATGGTTTTCTCTTTCAAATAATTCATCTTTTTTTTCCCCATGTATTGACTCCTTATTAGTGGTTGCCTCATGGCCCTCATGAAACCAAGTACTTATTTCATTTGTGATAGAAGAAATGCATGAAGATTTATCTTCCTCTTCATGAACAATTTCCACATCTTGTAGTTTCTTGCCTTCATCTTTTGTATGTATGACTAAAGGAACTTCCTCCGATTCATCTTCTGAATTGATCTCTTGCTCTTCTTTTTCCAAGTGAGGTTTTAATTTTTCCTCACATTGTGTGAACACATCAAGGAACAATGTATATGCAATTGAAGAGGGAACCCATTCTTGTTTCCAAACATTCCATACTATAGATATGGTGGGCCGGGAGAACACATCACTCTCCTAGATGGTTAGAATCATAATATCTTTCATGGCTGCAAACACACCTTTATCATGTACATTCTTAATGGTGACGAGGAAATGATGGAACATGTTGTGGATCAGATCTTGGAACCCTAAGTCCACAAGAAGGATACTTGTCCTGATTTTCGCAAATGTCTTCAATATGGTCACCTTTCTTAAGTAGTGCTCATCATTGGTGTCATCTAGATCTTCGAAGCTATCTACAATCAGGTGTCCTACTTCTTTCATTATGTCGTCATCATAGGGCACTAGAGGTACCAAGATTCGCATAATCTCAATTAGACAAGAAGTCACTAACAACTTGATCTCATCCTGATGCCTCAACCATTTGTGTTCTTTTAAGGTGGTTACTGTAAGCGTTAGAGCTAGATCTAATACTTCGGATGACTACTGTTGTACCCAAAACCAAAATTTTTGCTTCATCAAGGCATTTTGTTTAAATAGTCTAAATCTTGCTAAAATGATGTCAAGTACAGTTTTTGGGCAATATCAAGCATGGAGTTTTATCAGTATTTTGTCAATCAAAGGCAGTTCTATTGATCAGAACCTACATCGGAGGCTCAGAATGGAACATTTCACGATGAAGAAGCATTTCACGACAACAACTATGCTTTCGCATGATCATTTCAGTGGTCAAGACGGAGTTTTTAGTGATTAAATTATGAAGATTTCTCAGAGAAAAGCAAGAAAGCGCAACTGTAGCCCAGGGGCGCCCTTCTTTTTGAAGGTCAAGATCTTGTTGAAAATACTCATAAATACAATCAAACTCTTCAAAATTGGTCTGGCTATCCAATGAGCTATACAGTGAAGCTTTCCGAGACCCGTAACTCCGGCAACTGGCGACAGAAGTTGAAATTTCCAAAGTTTCACATTGTAGAAACTTGTCCTTTTTCAGCAAAAGCGCGCCTGTAGCTTGAGGGCGCCCTTCTTAAAGGGGGGGTGGATCTTGGTACTTCTGGTGGCTGATGCAGTCAATCTCTTCATGACTAGTCTGCTTATCCGACGATCTATCAAACGCAGTCATCTGAGTTCCAGAGCTTCGGCAACCGACGTCTGAGGATGAGCTTATAATAGAGATTTCACATCTTTGAACTTCTTCGTTGTGTTTCCAGTGCAACTATAGCTCAAGGGCGCCTTTCAAAATGACCCTTAAGATGGTCCAGTTTGCTGACGAGGTCTTCCTAACATTAGTACTACTCTAGTCCAGCTTCACGTTGCGCCAAGTTGCCTGTTAATTCGACGTTCTAGGTGATCGTGGCAGAGGTTCTACCAAGCACATAATTTCACGAGCGGACTGGCATAAAATTTTCATTGTATTTCTGTAGGCCAGAGGTGCCTAGCCTTTAGGCCCGTCAGATGAAGTTGTTCGCTTTCGAAGTCTTCACGAGACTTGAGCTGCATCATTTATCTATTCAACAAGCTCGGCCATCACCGGAGTGACGCTCATACGCAGGTCTTTGACTCTATGTTTTTCGAAAGTGAAAGACATCCTAGTATAAGTATGTGGAGTGTGTATATTCGTAAATAAAAATACAATTTGCATTTTGAGGTCTTAGAAGCAGTTTTCTTGCTTCGTCACCTCTAGAGATGTCTCTTGTAAGTCCTTCTGGCTGTCCGTTAAAACAAACGTGGCTCGAATCGGGTCATCCCAACTTCAGATATCGGAGGACAAAGTAGGGCATCTGGTTGAGAGTTATACTTTTGTCAAAATGGTGTCAATGCAACTGTGGCTCAAGCGCGCTTTTACTTTTCAGGCCCTTAATGCACTTCTTCGCATGCCGTATATATCCGGATGTAATGCTTCTATCACGCAGTTGAACTTGGTTTCCGCCGCCAGGTTTCGTTCGTTACCGGGCCGCTGTACTGCTTGAAGTATCGGGGATGGCATTTTAGGGAAAATGGTTAAGTCTGGCACCTGTAAATGAATTTAATCAAGGGCGCCTAATTTTTTGAGGTGTTAAATGATGGATTTTGCAGTGATGACTCCCAGCAGACATTTCTTCTTTGCTCAGTAGGCTTCTCATTCAATTCATCAGCTCGGTCTCAGCATCATCCGGTCACTCGGAAATCAATGTCGAAGATGGCCAGTCATAACTTTGTCGTCAGCTATAAAATAGGAAGTTAATAAAAAGTGCAATATCTTGAGCAAATGGACGCCTATGAGCTCAGATGATGACTTTTTGGAATCAGTGAAGTCTAACGGTGAATCCTAAAGCTTCGTTTGAATTGTCAATTGAAGTTAGATAATTTTTAATATTTATTTTGCATTAAATGGCGAATTTCTATAATTGGCGCCTTTGCAAATTGCATAATGAATATTTTATTATTCAAACTTCGAGTCAGTGGCAGTGAAACTGAAAGGGGTCCAATTAGAAGGCGTCTATTTCAGTTAGGGTTTTTGATCTTGCAGTTCATAAGATGGTGCGAATTTTCTTTATTTAAGTAAATTTTCCATCTTCATTTATTATTCACCAAGCTTCAAGAGAAATTCGTATTTTTAAAGAGAAATCCATATTTTCAAACAAAATTCGTCTTTTCTCAAGGCAAAGGCGTGTTTTTCAAGAAAAATTCATATTTCTTCAAAGCAAAGACGTATCTTCAAGGCAAATTCGTAATTCTCAAGTAAAGGCGAATTTTAGCAAGCAAAGGCAAATTCTTTATCTATCTGTAAAGGCGATTTCTCCAATCACATTCTTTTGCAGGTTAAAAGTTCACTTTTTCAGCAATTTGAAGAATTCAAGGGCGATTTTCATTGAAGAAGAGCATACAAAAAACGTCTTTTTCCTCCTTGATTCTCAAATTTCTCTCAGATTTCAATTCGCAAGTTCCTAAAATTGGCAAAATTCGACAAGTCTTAGCATCTGGATCATTTCTATATAGCTTCCTCGAATTAAAATCGTGCGTTTGATTTTTCAAGAATTTTTAACTCCAGAGCATTCGTTCTCGAGTTTCTAATTTTCTCAACTGAAAACTCTTTGCATGGTCGAGTAGAAGTTAGATTTTAGCATTTTTGTTTTGGGTTGTCTTAGAATCTTTTACGGACAAAACCCATATCCGATTTTCACCAAAATATGCTCCTCAAAGAAATGTTTTTTGGCCTCGGCCAGTATTTTTAGCTTTCAATCTTGTCAAAATCTGAGGCATGTTCCGTTAACGAGGCAGAGTTTTTAGTGCAGTTCACGTGGTGAATTTAAAGGATGAAATCGGTCCAATTCCACGATTTCATCGAGAAAAGTTGAGACCGATTTGTATCAAGTGCTTTCAGAGGGTTGATACCGTTGGAATTTTGCGTGTGCAGCAAGTTCATTTGCATTTCTCACAAACAGAGTGTGCGCAATCAAATCTCGTAGTTTCGTCATGCAAAAGTGTCAGAAGCATCAAAGCATAGAGGAGATAATTAAGCCACTTAACCTTACGATTCCTGGGCCCATAGAGATTATGAGTGATTGAAATACTGGACAGTGTGCAAAGATTGCTCAAGTTCTTTGACATTGAATCGCGTGCAATTAAACATCTTCGTTGAGGGATTGGTTGCTCGAGATCATGGACAGTAGACTTCAGTTCCCACCTCTCGGAATAGACATCTTACACAGGAGTTAAACTTGGCGTTACTTTCTCAAGTTAACTCGCTGTCTTATCTCATGCATATCTATTCTGAGATTAGCTTTATTTACTTGGAGTTTCATTTAGGGTTTTCCGTTAACTAATGGTAGTGTATTTCCGGTTTGTTAATGAAGTATACTTAACCGGTAGCTCCTTCCAGCTCAACTCCTTCGTGGAAACTTAAATTGAATGATAGCCATTGGCTATTCAATTTATATTTATTGTTTATCTTCTCATAGCATGGCCGACTTGAGAAGATGCGAAGACAATTAATATTTGTTTATTAATTAGAGCCGACTTCATTCTACTTGGGATTCAATCTTTAAGGTGACCGACCTCTTGTGAAGAGCGGAGAATATTCATTCAGGCCAATACATGTTCAAAGAGCCTCAAACAAATAAAGTCATACAGGTTATTTCGATTGAGGCCGACATTGATTAAAGAAGAGTTGAGGGCTGACATCCTTATCTGGAGTCATGATTTTCTTAAGAGGCCGACACTTGGAAGGTTTATCATATATATATACCGCGGTTGTTTGTCCATGTATTTGAAGATCAATCCAGTTAGGTCCATTTTAAACAGAGTCTTGAATATACTATTTGGAGGAGTTAGATCATTTCATATCGTGCATTATCAAGTCTTGAACTGATTATCATGTGTGAATAAAGAGGCGCAAATAGTTCACGAGGAACTACGCCATATGGGATGCAATGTTAGATGCAAACTCTGCCATATTGGATCTGTATTAAGTGTGAACTATGTCAAGTACTCAAGGGTGAAGATCAGCGCGAAGCATTATGATAATGCGGATTCATATCTAACAGGTTGAGAACCATTAGTGTTTGTGAATACTGTCAAATGCTATTTCTGTAGACAGTCAATTCATATATAACAGGTACGAATTGGCAAACTGTTATATGTTTCTCATCTTGCCAGTGCTAAATATCGGTCTTGTGTTAGACCTCATTGTAATATGTAAAGTTGCCCTTGTTACATCAAATATAAGAGAGATCTGTGTTGTTGGGTTTTTCTCCCTCAAGAGGAGGGTTTTCCCAGGGTATATGCTGTGTTATTTTGTCTGATTTCGAATTATTTTTTGTGCATCTAATCTGTTCACATAAAATTAACATGGTATCAGAGCGGGTTTGAGGATCGTGACAAGATTATTGCCAATCAGCATACTTTCTGTTGCTCACTCATCTCACTCTGCCAAGATGGTGAATGGTTTGAAGGTTGAAGATAGACTCAAAGGTGCATCCAACTTCACTTCATGGAGATTTCAGATCATGCTCACCTTGCGTGAAAATGATTTGGGTGACTTCGTGGAGCCTAGCATTTTTGAACCTGAGGAGGCAGAAGAAAAGGAGTGGCTGAAGAAAGACATCAAAGCAATGAAGATTCTGGTTGACTCTGTCAAGGATCATATTGTTCCTATCATCTCTAAGTTGAAGACAGCGAGAGATATGCTCAAGACCTTGGAAGAGATGTACGAAGTCAACAATACCAGCCGAGCCCTTGCACTAAAGCATCAATTGCATCATGTGAAGATGTCAAAGGGAGAGTCTGTTACTGCATACTTCATGAGGATTTCAAATTTGAGAGACCAGCTCTCTACAATTGGGAATATAGTTGATGATAAGGATTTAACCATACTCGCCCTCAATGGGCTGCCTTTGTCTTGGGAATCCTTCATTCAAGGAATCAGTGCAAGATCGAAACTGCCTAAGTTTGATCGCCTAAGATCTGATTGCATTCAAGAAGAATCAAGATTGGTGGCAAGAGGCGTTGGTCAAAGTTCAAAGAATGAAGACATTCATGTTCTCGCCTCCCATGTCTCAAAGAAGAAAGGAAAAGATGGAAAGAAAGGATTCTTCAAGAGGAATCGGGACAAGGGAAATGATAATGCACCTCCATCCAAGAAGAAGAGGGATATGTCCAAGATTCAATGTTTTAGGTGTGATGAGTTTGGGCACTTCGCCAAGGATTGCCCAACTAGACCTAATTAGCATGCTTCATTTGCGGATATGAATAAGTCCTCTCCTCAGAAGGACTCTAGAGAATTTCTATTTTGAATCATGGGCCTGTGTTCAAGCCGTAAAAGTTGTGTGTTGATCTGTGCTTAAAATCAGCGTACCTTGCAAAATAGATAAGTATTCTTTGTTTGTTAAGTTATATCTTTTATTTTTTGATCTTGTGTGATTAGTATAAAGAGATTGTTATTTCTCTTGAATTGTGATCTCTAGAATAAAGATCCTTTGAAGATTTCAATTTATCTATTGTGAAGTTGATTCATACTAATCATGTAGAAGTATGACTTTGAGATAAAATAAAGAAAAGAGAAGAGATTTGCATTTTCATTGTGATAGGTTGATCACATCAATATCCTTCTCCTATGCATGCTTTGTGATAGAACCTTGAACTCTTGAAGAGAATTGGTTCTACTAGCTAACCGCTTAATGCATTCAAGAAATTTGTAGTTGTGCAGATTATTCTTTTGTTGTGTTGAGTTTGGCACTCTCGAGAGGAGTAAAAGATGAACGAAAGAGTTATATCAAAACTATATAAAGATAAGTCCTTTATCCCTTTAGGTTGATATTTTGATATATTTCTCTTTCAGAATGATTTAATTATTGATGTTCTAACATTATGCATAAATTCTTATGTGTTCATGGTATAACCTGATATAGTAAAACTTGTATGATATTTCTTTGAATAGTCATAAACTGTTAGTAATCTCTCCCTAAATGTTTTGTGAACAGCTAGAAGCTAGAAAGTGATGAGAGATAGCTTAAGCGATGAAAAGATTGAGATATCTTACGAAGAAGTCATGCCAACCAAAAGAATGATCAAGCATGAAGTCACAATTTGCAGCCAAGAGACTGAGTTGGTGGCTAGAGGGAGTTCACTTCCAGAAGACTTCTTTGTGAGTTCTAAAGCAGGGATCAAGAGGGAGTCCTGTAACTTACAGAGAAGAAGTGAAGGTTGCAGCATTGCAAGGCCAAGTATTTATAGATTCAAAGGGAGCCTACTAAACCTA
>VDFB02026320.1:75716988-75778813 GCA_007258455.2 Sequoia sempervirens
TCAGAAAATCTCAGTCATGCTTGTGTTTAAAACTCTGTGCTCTAAGCTATCCTAAAGATAGGCAACTTAGTTTTAGTTTACTTTCTTTCAAACACCATCAGCAAGAGGGAGCTTCCCCTCCTAATTTGAAGAGCAGTTTATCTGTGCATAGCTGTCCGTTTTCAAATCCGCATTCCAGAGGTGTGAATTTAAACGCCAACATATATATATATAATGACTTTCCATCTTCTAATTATATCAACTAATATACTTAGAAATCTACTTTGGATTTTGATATATTTTGTTCATTAATGACTCCCGATTCTTTCATTTCCTTGTAAAGATCATTTCCTTCACGGGTATGTTCTCCTACTTTGCCAAATACAGAAACACCTCCACGAGCCTTGGCAATGTTGTTGATTAATTATGTAATTAACATTGTTTTACCCACTCCAGCTTCCTCAAATAATCTAATTTTTCCCCCACGGCGATAAGGAGCTAAAAGATCCTCTACTTTAATGCCTGTCATAGTCTCTCACATTTGAAGGGTAACAACATTTCACCTTTGAAGAGTCGCAACCTTTCATTTGAAGAGACACTCTTTCATATTAGGAGTCACAACCTTTCTCACATCATTACTATTTGTAATGACCCAAGGTCCGGATCACTCAATTTTTCAATTATTCTTTATTGGATTGAAAAATGTTGTCATCCAATGTGATTAAACTTAACCAAATTTCTGAAGTATAAAGAAATGACTTGAATAATAAAATCTGATTTAAATATTAATTTGATAATGAACATTTGAATATAGCAGTTCTTTTTGAATTATACTTCAAAGTCATGCTTTTTATATATAAGAGGTTATACCTCTTTAGATTTAGATGGTTGTTTCTAACTAAAACTTTATATCCATGCAACTGTAAATGGGTGTTGTTTCTAGTATTTTCCAATTATTCATGCATCTTTATTATTGTATCTTAGGCTATGTTGAGCTCTTCGATCTGTTGAGATAAAATATTTATCTTTTTCTAAAAGTATTATATTCCATAATCCGATATTTCTCCTCCTCACTTTTGGTTATCTTATTTATATCTTATGTCTTTAAGAGAGACATCTCTTCATAATAGAGGGACACATCCTTTGGTTACCACTATTCTAAACACAACATAAACCATTCTCTAATCAGATCGCTAAATCCCTAATATTAGTGATGTCTCCAACTGATGTTGCCACAGTCTCTAGATACTCACATCCTTCGTCTTCCTTTGATATCACATTGCCAGGCATTTATCCAATCACTGAATGGTGATCGGCTTCTAGCGATTTCTTTAATGTTAATTGATTTCCTTCTGAAGACATTAACTGAATCACGTAATGCCCGATCTTCACACTATGGTATAGCTTATGCAATCCAAGTAGGATATCCTAGATACACATGGTCTCCATGTCCATAATCCAACAAAGATAATTCTGCCATAGTGATTTAGCTCGATACATCTGATAGTAGTTATCGATATCTCCATGGCAGCATATATTGTGTCCTCGATAGTCAGGGAATCATACAATAAAATGTAGAAGATAATGTCCTTGCTTCGCTAACCTTCCAAACAAATGCTACCTACTATGTTCGTTCCTTTAGCCTTTAATTAATATCGATTTCTTAAATATTAATTCCTTTGACTGATTGAATACTTATTTCTTGAGTAGCAATATTCTTATTGAGAATCCTCACGTAATCTGGGTTTGTAATAATGACTCTTTTAATCTTTGTCTTTTCCACATACAAAACATTCAATAACCTTTGATAGAACTTGGATTGATCAGCAATCGCACATACGAATATCTGTTGCAAGCTTCTTCATATTATATTTGCTATCGTTGTATTTTATTATTTGTCTTTATTCAAATGAAATCCCGCTAATCTTCACAATTGATTAATAGATATGTAGCGGCTATTCCTTCAATGCCAACATGCGACTTCTGCTACCTATATTCCGATAATAATCATTTGTGCAAACCATTGAAAGTCGAAATAGTAACTTTGAACTTGTCGCCCCTAAATACATAATCAATGCCTTTGATAGCAATATCAATTAATATGAAGAATCTTAAAATTATTTATTATTGATCAATAATATAGTTGAACCAAAATTTGGGACATTACAAGTCCTCCTGCCCAAAAATTGCTTGTCATCAAGCAATACAGTTCTAAGTTTCTAAGCCAACTTTGGAAGTGAACATCACACTGCTATTACGCCACTCTGATTTAATAATCTACTTCTCATACTTCAATTGTCTCTATCTCTTCATTCTTGAGTTTCTTTGAAGATTCCTTTCATAATTCTTCCTCTTGACATCAATTACATCATTCTTCCTAGTCCTATAACTCTCCCTTGTATTCATGCTTCACCTCAAATTTGTGTATGAAGTGTATTTTGCACACTCATAAATTCTCATCATTTTCCTCATGTTTCTTTCTCCATACTTTTGTAGACTTTCTCTCTTTTTGTTTATCCATGGTGTTATTCATGCCTTGTCTAGGTGGTTTCACCAAACCACATCTACAAAATCGTGCTATATGTCCATAGTTATTGCACTTGTAGCATACGACACTATAATCCACTAAAGGAACAAAGGAGTTATAGTTCCTTCTTGAGAATTCATAAGATCTTCTAGTTTTGTTCCAGCTATCATTGTATCTCATTTGTGTTTTGCACTCTCTTGCCTTATATCCATAATGATTGTGTGAATAGCAATAGCCATTAAAGGTACTCTTGAACCTATATGTATGTGCTTGCCTCAAAGGGAAAGACTTCTTGAAATTGTCATTGTCAACTTTAGGAGAAGTCTTTGTCAGATTGTTACCTTTATTTCTAATGGGGCTTTTGAAAGTTTCTTCAAGGCTTTTAGACTTCTTAGGAGTCTCTTTGGAATCTTTGAATATTTGATTTTTTGTATAACTGAGTCTTGTTTTATTTGATGATGACCTTTGCCCCTTAATGATGTCATCTAGGATTTTGGTGCTCTTCTCAAACTTGAGATTTGTGTTTAACTTGATGGTCGTCTTCTCCAATTCTTCCCTCACCGAAATAATTTCACGCTCTAGCTTTTCAAAATTTTCTTCCTTTACTTTCAATTGGATTTTTACCTCCTCTTGAATTCTTTTCTCCTCTTTAATTTGAATTTTCAAATTAAGGATTGTTATCTCCGCTTCCTTTGTTTGATCCTTCAAATCATTGATCACCTTTTCAGATTTTTCTTGTAATTTGGCCTTCGATCTACACTCTTGAAATTTGATGTTTAGATCAACATTTATCTTCTCAAATTCTCCAAGGCTTTGTATTAGCTCCTTATTAAATTCATTGGTATCTTGAAGTTGTAGCTCAAGTTTTTGGTTCTTTTTTCTAAGTTTTTCAATCTCATCTATAGCGTGATAGAGTTTTTCTTCAAAACATTTATCACCATCTTCATTCACTAGATGGTTTTCTCTTTCAAATAATTCATCTTTTTTTTCCCCATGTATTGACTCCTTATTAGTGGTTGCCTCATGGCCCTCATGAAACCAAGTACTTATTTCATTTGTGATAGAAGAAATGCATGAAGATTTATCTTCCTCTTCATGAACAATTTCCACATCTTGTAGTTTCTTGCCTTCATCTTTTGTATGTATGACTAAAGGAACTTCCTCCGATTCATCTTCTGAATTGATCTCTTGCTCTTCTTTTTCCAAGTGAGGTTTTAATTTTTCCTCACATTGTGTGAACACATCAAGGAACAATGTATATGCAATTGAAGAGGGAACCCATTCTTGTTTCCAAACATTCCATACTATAGATATGGTGGGCCGGGAGAACACATCACTCTCCTAGATGGTTAGAATCATAATATCTTTCATGGCTGCAAACACACCTTTATCATGTACATTCTTAATGGTGACGAGGAAATGATGGAACATGTTGTGGATCAGATCTTGGAACCCTAAGTCCACAAGAAGGATACTTGTCCTGATTTTCGCAAATGTCTTCAATATGGTCACCTTTCTTAAGTAGTGCTCATCATTGGTGTCATCTAGATCTTCGAAGCTATCTACAATCAGGTGTCCTACTTCTTTCATTATGTCGTCATCATAGGGCACTAGAGGTACCAAGATTCGCATAATCTCAATTAGACAAGAAGTCACTAACAACTTGATCTCATCCTGATGCCTCAACCATTTGTGTTCTTTTAAGGTGGTTACTGTAAGCGTTAGAGCTAGATCTAATACTTCGGATGACTACTGTTGTACCCAAAACCAAAATTTTTGCTTCATCAAGGCATTTTGTTTAAATAGTCTAAATCTTGCTAAAATGATGTCAAGTACAGTTTTTGGGCAATATCAAGCATGGAGTTTTATCAGTATTTTGTCAATCAAAGGCAGTTCTATTGATCAGAACCTACATCGGAGGCTCAGAATGGAACATTTCACGATGAAGAAGCATTTCACGACAACAACTATGCTTTCGCATGATCATTTCAGTGGTCAAGACGGAGTTTTTAGTGATTAAATTATGAAGATTTCTCAGAGAAAAGCAAGAAAGCGCAACTGTAGCCCAGGGGCGCCCTTCTTTTTGAAGGTCAAGATCTTGTTGAAAATACTCATAAATACAATCAAACTCTTCAAAATTGGTCTGGCTATCCAATGAGCTATACAGTGAAGCTTTCCGAGACCCGTAACTCCGGCAACTGGCGACAGAAGTTGAAATTTCCAAAGTTTCACATTGTAGAAACTTGTCCTTTTTCAGCAAAAGCGCGCCTGTAGCTTGAGGGCGCCCTTCTTAAAGGGGGGGTGGATCTTGGTACTTCTGGTGGCTGATGCAGTCAATCTCTTCATGACTAGTCTGCTTATCCGACGATCTATCAAACGCAGTCATCTGAGTTCCAGAGCTTCGGCAACCGACGTCTGAGGATGAGCTTATAATAGAGATTTCACATCTTTGAACTTCTTCGTTGTGTTTCCAGTGCAACTATAGCTCAAGGGCGCCTTTCAAAATGACCCTTAAGATGGTCCAGTTTGCTGACGAGGTCTTCCTAACATTAGTACTACTCTAGTCCAGCTTCACGTTGCGCCAAGTTGCCTGTTAATTCGACGTTCTAGGTGATCGTGGCAGAGGTTCTACCAAGCACATAATTTCACGAGCGGACTGGCATAAAATTTTCATTGTATTTCTATAGGCCAGAGGTTCCTAGCCTTTAGGCCTGTCAGATGAAGTTGTTCGCTTTCGAAGTCTTCACGAGACTTGAGCGTAATTACTTTATCTATTCAACAAGCTTGGCCATCAGCTTTCGGGATTTGGCAGACATTCATACGTGCAAGGTCTTTGACGAAGTGTTGAAAAGTGAAAGACATCCGGAAAATGGCCAAGTATGGAGTGTATATTTTAAATAAAATACACACTTGCATTTTTGAGGTCTTAGAAGCAGTTTTCTTGCTTCGTCACCTCTAGAGATGTCTCTTGTAAGTCCTTTTGGCTGTCCGTTAAAACAGACGTGGCTCGAATCGGGTCATCCCAGCTTTAGATATCAGAGGACAAAGTAGGGCATCTGGTTGAGAGTTACACTTTGGTCAAAATGGTGTCAGTGCAACTGTAGCTCAGGGGCGCTTTTACTTTTCATGCCCTTAATGCACTTTTCAGATGCTGTGCATATATCCGTTGGATGCAGAATGCTTCTAGTCACGCAGTGAACTTGGTTTCCTGTCAGCAGGTTTCACCGTTCGCCGTCAACAGCTGTTTGAAGTATCAGATGGCATTTTAGGAAAATGGTTTTAAGTCTGGCACCTGTAAATGAATTTAATCAAGGGCGCCTATTTTTTTGAGGTGTTAAATGATCGATTTTGCAGTGATGACTCCCAGCAGACATTTCTTCTTTGCTCAACAGGCTTCACATTCAATTCATCAGCTCGGTCTCAGCATCATCCGGTCACCTGGAAATCAGTGTCGAAGATGGCCAGTCGTAACTTTGTCGTCAGCTATAAAATAGGAAGTTAATAAAAAGTGCAATATCTTGAGCAAATGGATGCCTATGAGCTCAGATGATGACTTTTTGGAATTACTGAAGTCTAACGGTGAATCCTAAAGCTTCGTTTGAATTGTCAATTGAAGTTAGATAATTTTTAATATTTATTTTGCATTAAATGGCGAATTTCTATAATTGGCGCCTTTGCAAATTGCATAATGAATATTTTATTATTCAAACTTCGAGTCAGTGGCAGTGAAACTGAAAGGGGTCCAATTAGAAGGCGTCTATTTCAGTCAGGGTTTTTGATCTTGCAGTTCATAAGATGGTGCGAATTTTCTTTATTTAAGTAAATTCGCCATCTTCATTTATTATTCACCAAGCTTCAAGAGAAATTCGTATTTTTAAAGAGAAATCCATATTTTCAAACAAAATTCGTTTTTCTTCAAGGCAAAGGCGTGTTTTTCAAGAAAAATTCATATTTCTTCAAAGCAAAGACGTATCTTCAAGGCAAATTCGTAATTCTCAAGTAAAGGCGAATTTTAGCAAGCAAAGGCGAATTCTTTATCTATTTGCAAAGGCGATTTCTCCAATCACATTCTTTTGCAGGTTAAAAGTTCACTTTTTCAGCAATTTGAAGAATTCAAGGGCGATTTTCATTGAAGAAGAGCATACAAAAAACGTCTTTTTCCTCCTTGGTTCTCAAATTTCTCTCAGATTTCAATTCGCATGTTCCTGAAATTGGCAAAATTCGACAAGTCTCAGCATTTGGATCATTTCTATATAGCTTCCTCGAATTAAAATCGTGCGTTTGATTTTTCAGGAATTTTTTAACTCCAAAGCATTCGTTCTCAAGTTTCTAATTTTCTCAACTAAAAACTCTTTGCATGGTCGAGTAGAAGTTAGATTTTCGCATTTTTGACGTTCTGGGTTGTCTTAGAATCTTTTTCTGGACAAAACCCATATCTCAGATTTTTCGCTGAAAATAACTCTTCAAAAGGCTATTTTTAGCTTTCCATAAATCTTGTCAAAATACAGCCGTGTTCACAGTCAACAGGCGAGTTTTTCAGAGTGCAGTTCACGTAGACTGAATTTAAGACCAAATCGGTCTTAATTCGTGATTTCATCAGAAAAGTTGAGACCGATTTGTATCAAGTGCTTTCAGAGGGTTGATACCGTTGGAATTTTGCATGTGCAGCAAGTTCATTTGCATTTCTCACAAACAGAGTGTGCGCAGTCAAATCTCGCAGTTTCGTCATGCAAAAGTGTCAGAAGCATCAAGTTGCAGAGGAGATAGTCGCCATCACTTCAGTTACGGAGCTGCCAAAGTTATGAGTCAGTGAAATGCTAGTTTGAGTGTGCAAAGATTGCTCAAGTTGTTGACATTCAGATGCTGATGCAGTTAACAATCTCGTTGAGGGATTGCTTGCTCGAGATCATGATCAGTAGACTTCATTTCCTACCTCTCAGAATAGACTTTATACACAGGAGTTAACTTGGCGTTACCCTTTCAAGTTAACTCATTGTTTCATCACATGCATATCTATTCTGAGATCAGTTTTATTTACTTGGAGTTTCATTTAGGGTTTTCGTTAACTGATGATAGTCTTCCAGTTAACTCGCTTTCAATAAGGACGTGCATGCTTGCACAATTGTCCATTTTTAGATTAGATATTTCGGTTAACTGATGGTAGTTTTCAGTTAACTGTATAGTTTACTTTATTAGGGCTTAGCAATAAATCTTGCATGCATTGCAAGATCAGAGTTGACTCAAGGTGATTTTAGGGTTCCCTACACCTTTGATGTCTATAAATAAGAGCTTTTGCTCATTTGTACATAACTTTGCACGAGAGAGAAATATATGTTGTGCCACCTTGCCTCAATATTGCTCATTCAGTATCTGTTCATGCGCTTTTACTATTATGATGAATTGTTATGCCACATAGGGTTTCATGCAATTATAATGGTGAATTCTTTCTTGTTTTGTGTTCAATAAACTTGTCCAGATTGAGATGATAGTTGTGCCACCTTGCCTTCAAGTAGAGAATCTGTATTGGGTTATCGTGTGATGTGTGTGAACAATAAACTTATTTGGATTGAGCTGATAGTTGTGCCACCTTGCCTTCAAGTTGAGAATCCGTACTTAGTTTATCGTATATTGTTGTTTCCAATAAACTTGTTTAGATTGAGCTGATAGATGTGCCACCTTGCCTTCAAGTTGAGAATCTATACTTGTTTATCGTCAGATAGTCAACCTTGCTCCATTTCTTCATGCTCTGTTTTCTTGAGGAAACTGGATAGATTTAAAGTAGTTAGCTTAGTTGTAGTTAATGATCTGTGAAACCAGAAAATCCTTAGCTGCAACGTTCTTGGTTTTCTTAGCCTTGTGCCTCTTCCAGCTGAAAACAAAAAGATAGGACTTAGATTACTTTTCTTTTCCACGCATTCTAGCACTACGAGGGAGCTTCCCCTCCTAATTTGAAGAGCACTCATTACGCAGTGTGCATAGCTGTCCGTACAAACCTGCACTCCAGAGGTGTTAGTTTTTACGCCAACAACTGCTCAATATGAATTAAACATTCTTCCACCAATATAAGCCTGTCCAAAACATCATCTCATGATTGAAGTTCCATAGTAAGTTTGTTTCTTGCTTCATAGAGTGTTCTTGCCAATTGTTTGATATCTTATGTTGCCATGATTAATCAAGTTTTTCAACATTTATCCCAAAAGCTAGCAAGTTCGCTAGCTCTGATACCACTGTAATGATCCAAGATACGAATCACTCAATTTTTCAATTATTCTTTATTGGATTGACAAATGTTGTCATCCAATGTGATTAATCTTAACCAAATTTCGAAGTCTAAAGAAATGACTTGAATATTAAAATCTGATTTAAATATTAATTTGATAATGAACATTTGAATATAGCAGTTGTTTCTGAATTATACTTTAAAGTCATGCTTTTTTATATATAAGAGCTTATACCTCTTTAGATTTAGATTGTTGTTTCTAACTAAAACTATATATCCATGCAACTATAAATGGGTGATGTTTCTGGTATTTGCCAATTATTCATGCATCCTTACTATAGGATCTTAGGCTCTGGTGAGCTCTTCGATTTGTTGAGATAAAATATATATCTATGTCTGAAAAGTATTCTATTCCATAATCCGATATTTCTCCTCCTCACTTCTGGTTATCTTATTTATATCTTATGTCTTTAAGAGAGACATCTCTTCGTAATAGAGGGACGTGTCCTTTGGTTACCACTATTCTAAACACAACATAAACCATTCTCTAATCAGATCGCTAAATCCCTAATATTAGCGACGTCTCCAACATGATGTTGCCACAATCTCTAGATACTCACATCATTCGTCTTCCTTTGATATCACATTGCTAGGCATTTATCCAACTGCTCATTGGTGATTGGCTTCTAGCAATTTCTTTAATGTTAATTTATTTCCTTTTAAAGACATTAACTGAATCACGTAATGCCCGATCTTCACACTATGGTATAGCTTATGCAATCCAAGTAAGATATCCTAGATATGCATGGTCTCCATGTCCATAATCCAACAAAGGTAATTCCGTAGTAGTGATTGAGCTTGATAAATCTGATAGTAGTTATCGATATATCCATGGCAGCATATATCGTGCCCTCGATAGTCAGGGAATCATGCAATAAAATGTAGAAGATAATGTCCTTGCTCCGCTAACCTTCTAGACAAACGCTACTTACTGTGTTCATTCCTTTAGCCTTTAATTAATATTGATTTCTTAAATATTAATTCCTTTGACTGATCGAATACTTATTTCTTGAGTAGCGATATTCTTACTGAAGACTCCTCACGTAATCTGGGTTTGTAATAATGACTCTTTTGATCTTTTTCTTTTCCACATACGGAGCTGTCAATAACCTTCGATAGAACTTGGATTGATCAGAAATCGCACATATGAATATCCATTTCTCTTCATATTATATTCGCTATCACTGTATTTTATTATTTTTCCTTATTCAAATGAAATCCCACTAATCTTCACAATCAATTACCAGATACATAGCGACTATTCCTTCAATGCCAGCATGCGACTCCTGCTACCTATATTCTGATAATAATCATTTGTGCAAACCATTGAAAGTCAAAATAGTGACTCTGAATTTATTGCCCCTAAATACATAATTAATGCCTTAGATAGTAATATTGGTTAATATGAAGACCCTTAAAATTATTTATTATTGATCAAAGGCAATCGATCAATAATATAGTCAAACCAAAATTCAAGACATTACACTATTCGTGAGAATCTAAATTAATTCATATGCAAAATCACAAAAGGTTCTATTCTCAATTGAATTCTTCAATGATGTTATGGATATCTTTCTCAAATGACATGCTCTCCCTTTTATATCACCAATTTGAGGGAGTCACACCCTTTTCATTTCAATAGTTACAACCCTTCATTATTGCATTTGGACACTAATAGTAATTCAATTTTAGATAAGTTAATCTATTAGTGCTTCTCAACCCAAGGAGCATTTTGACAGTTAATGTTTTCAACATTTTCATAATTTTTAAGCATAAAGTAATCATAAACATGCATGCAGTAATCTTGTTGAAGACACGTCCAACATGAAGCAAACACATAGATATGCGCAATACAAAGAGTATAAGTACACGTAAGACACAAAGCATGAGCATACACATAAATACATGTAATATACAAAGTCATAAATACACGTGAGTCACAAAGTATTCACATGAGTACACGTAAGTCACAAAGCATACATATGAATACACGTAGTCACAAAGTATACGCATGAGTACACATAAGTCAAAGTGTACACATGAATACATGTAAGTCACAAAGTATACAAATACACGTAAGTCACAAGGTATACAAATACATGTAAGTCCCAAAGTCTATGTAAATCTCAAAGTATACATATGAGTACACATAAGTCACAAAATATGCATATGAATACAAGTCACAAAGTATACATACATGAATACATGTAAGTCACAAAGTGTACACATGAATACACGTAAGTGAAAAAGTATACAAATACACGTAAGTCACAAAGTGCACACATGAAAGGCACGTGCATATAGAAATGCATTATTGGCCCACGTAAGAAGAATTCTAATTGAATGGCGGTGAAAGCCGGTTAGTCTGTAGGATGGAAGGATTAAGGCTCTGATACCGATTGCAATGCCCCTTCTTAGATAACCCTAAATCTTGCCCTAGAATCACAAGTATAATGTAGTTAGGGTTATATCTTACCAATTAAATGCCTTAAGCAAGATAAATCTTGGTTTAGGTCCTGCAATCATGTTAGATAATATTCATATGATCAAACATTTATAATAAACATCTTATCTATTTAAACCATGTAAATACATAACTATTTCAAATAATATAAATCACACAATGTCCATAATGCGCATTGGAAGTTGGGTCATACTAGGACTTGGATGAGGAGCATGATAAGTCTGCCCGAAGCTATCCATACCAAGCCCAAGAGCAGATATACCATCCCTCTTGGTCCTCAAGTGGCAGACACTTCAGTCATCTAACATGGGGTGGTGTACCTAGCGGACAACTTGTATCTGCATGTACCCTACCCTTGCAACCTTATCCATCCCTCTTATGTTCAACACGATTTTAAGGTTATTATCCATTCTAATAATCAACCATTGGGAAGATCAGAGAGGAAGCTGCAATAGGATGTGCGATGCATTTCTTTCTAAGCCCGAGGGCCGATAGGTAACCTCCTGGGCCCACTAATGGCAGACACTTTAGTCATCCATTATGGGTGGTCTACTTAGCATGAAATCTCATAACTGCTATCCCCCTTATACTTTCGTCTCTTCTTCCCATGACCTATTATAGAGGCATGAATAACTTATGGTTGGACTAATAACTTAATTTGAATTGCAGTTCTTATTAGGCTCTACATGAAATGCATAGAATTAACGTATGTAAACATAAACATCAAATAGCATACCAAAATATCTATGAATTTATGTTACTGCTATAATCTCAGTATGCAGATGTAATAACTATAAATGCAGATGACTTATTCTGGTCGGTCTGCTGTTGTTTGTTGATATTAGTCTGTATATATATAGATTGGTTTGATCCATTTTTAATATTCAGAAGATATTGCTTAAAGAGAAACAAATAGATTAGATCAAACAAATAATTAGTAATAAGGATTAATTATTGCTGTAAGCATCATTATTGCCTCATCGTATATAATATATATTTCTAATTGATATGAATTTATATATGTATATGTAATTATATTAAACTTACTTCCCTTATTATTGATTTATCATTTGTCTTCATATATATCTCATTGAACTATAATGATGGTGATGGATGGTGTTCATAATGCATCACTCTTTGCCAGCTACTGATTAACAAATGTATAATGCTGAAGAACAAAATATTTATTCAGCTGGAGGTGTTCTTAGTTATAAAAACCATGCAATGCAAGATTCTATTACAAGCGATCACAAATATGTTGTAAATTGGTTTGATATAGGCTTTACATTCTCAAATAAATACAACTGTCTTATCCAGCTAATATACGATGCTAACTACAAACTGTAAAAATCAGAGGTTGCATGGTGCAAGTTCAATCCTTGTTAGCCATAAAACTTGTTGGACACTCTTAAGTTAAAGACCGTTAGCCAACTGCTGTCCTAATCTCCTCTATCTGAACAGAACATAATTCTTGTTTATATTTGTCATTTTAAGAATTCTTGTCAAGATTTTGGAGCTGACTATCTTACCCAGTGTTCCTTATAAAATGTGTTTTTTAAATCTGATAATGGCTGTTTTTGTATTAATTCATTAAATAATGTGGAAAATGCCTTCAATTTTTGGAAATTCTTTTGTTTGAAACTATGTTTTTGTTTCACTCTATGATATCTTGAAAACTATCGTTTGGTTTGCCTCTCTGCTAAAATACATATTTGTTTTGAAGTTTTTATGCAGTACTGTTTAGTTTCAGAAATTTTAAGCTTGTCAAGTATTTATGTGCCACTGGAAATTGAGTTTTAGATAGTTTTGCGGATATTAAATGGAGGTTTAAAGAGGTTTAAAGAGCAATAGTCTATGCAACGTAGCAAATTTTTTGATAAATTAGGAGGGTCGTCTCTTTTTTTTCCGTCCACCGCTCACTAATTTGACCTTTTTTTTTTATGGAAAACAGATTGCAATTATAATAATGTTGGCTAGATATCCAACTGCTCAATATGTTTCTTCAATTAGCCAAAAACCTCCTGAATACACAGGGCAAAGTCTGCAAAAGTCTAATAGTGTGGAAGTGGCAGCTTGGTTAGAACGACGTGTTTACTATCTAGAGGAAGAAGTGTCAATGATGGAAGCTCGTTTCGAAAGCATCCACCACGAGTTGGCATTGTTGAAGAGACATCTGCAGATAGTGAACCGTTTTAATTCAAAAGCTCAGCCAGATTAAAACAGGCTCTGCATATCAGAATATTCTTTTAAGATGGAAATGTTTGTTTGTTTTAAATGCTAAAAAGTAGCATCCATATTCAGGCAGTTATCTGGCAATTGGAAGGTCGTTTCAGACCTATGTTTCCTTTCTACAGTAACTTCTCAAGAGTAATGTGCAGAATGAGAGGCCTCTTATCTTCGGAGCTAACTATTGTTTCATCATAATTTAAGTTGGACAAGAAGAAAGAGGCAGTGATTCCCCAAAAGTTAAGTGTTTTTTTAATTTCACTTGTGATCCCTTAATAGTTGTCCTGCATTTATCCAATTTATTCATTTGATATGTTAGCTATGGTTTTTAGCTAGTGCAAAAATTGGGGATTCAAACCTGTTAAAAATACTTAATAGGTTATGAGTGGTTATCATTTGTACAACATTTTAAAATGAATCAAAGTCATGAAAGGCATACTTATTTGGCTTTTCTAAATGTATTTGAATGTAATTTTGTTTTTGTTAGAAATCAGTTGAAATATTGTTTTTGGGTCGAGTAGAAATTAAAGAACTATTAAAGTCTCATAAGATGCCCCGCTTTTGGAGCCATAATTTATTTTGGTAGCATAAATATTTATAAGCTAACATGACAGCTTTATAGGCTTAAAAATCAATTATCTTAACAAATTCTTGTTCTTCAATCAAGGCCTAAAATTGATGGTTGTATGGCAATATTTAAGCATTTTTTCGTAAAATGCAACTAAAATATTAGGAAGACTGTATTGCATAAAATGGGAGATTTTGGGTAAAATATCAAAATTTGTATAGAATAAGATGTCAGGTTCTTCAAGACCCAAGCCCGCGCCCACTTCAGAACACTCCGAGAGTGAGAGTGGCGACGAGAATGTCGCAAGAGCACCCCGAACACCCTAGGTGCTCCCAAGTGCTCCTACAGGCACCAACATATTGCTAATTTTTTACAAATATTCTACTCATATGAGCATCAACATGAGACCAATACAAGCACTTGCAAGCACAACCATGAGACTAATTTAGTGACTATTCAATGCCCATAATTAATATTTTCTCCATTCATCAATTGCAATATTTCCATGGTACGGTTGCCTAAAATGTATGGACAACAACAAATTCTTTCACAACAACTAACTTATATTTATATGCACAAGAACGATTGTCTAGTATAAATATGAAGTTAAAATCAATACCCATAGTCTTAATTAGACCCAAACTTCATAAACCAAATAAAATGTGAGTGTACAACTCTAGAGCAATGTACGGCCCATTCAAAGTATGACTTTAGAAGAAAATTTCACACATGCATAAAACTCTTGTTGAAGCATCCCAGTAAGGTCCATAACTTCAATCCATGTACCTAACATGATCATGGACAACTAGAAGAAATATTTGTTCAACCCAAAACCATACTCCTCAATAGACCTCCTCCAAGTGTTATGCCGAGTCATAACTACATATGTGAATTCCTCTAATCTTCTTGCAAAAAGGAAAGAAATCCTTTGTAAGAGTTAAACAAAATCATCAACATTACACCATATGAATCTAACAAGTCTCCTTTGTGCTAATCTAATATAATCATAAAGAGTAGCAAAGAAACATATTGTTCCAACTCCAAAGGTCACTAAATGATGAACCAAAACATGCAGAAGTTCATTGTCTTGAACCAACACCGAGAGTAATATATCAAAGTTTACTTCACGAACCTTCATAAAATCAACTCCTTGAGTTAGGAAGGTCTAAAGTAAACAATAATGTCTATTGTTCAAAAATGAAACTAGTGTAGTACAATTTGATTTTAGTGCCCTACATAAAGGACCACAGTAGCACCAATGAATTTCCCAAGTATAAGCATGCGTGAAAATCATTGTGTTGCACCAGAATAACTCAAAAGTGGCTAGGAAACACCTCCAAGCAATCTCCAACTTAAATCTAATACTTCCTCAACAAAGAAGAAAGTGCCAACTCCCTTCAATGAGAGCAAACAAAAAAGTGAAGTGAATGACTTGCAACCCAAAAACAAGCTCAACATTGAAATTTTGATCCATATTTTGCCAAGTAACACTCCCCAAAGTAACCATTCATTCATTACTCCAATCCTTACTTAAAATCTCTCTCCAGTCCATTTGTAGATAAGCAAATGGAATCACCAAATGGTTGGTAAAGAAATGAATAACATTGTTAATTCTGAAATTTTTCATCCTTATGCCTCCAAAGGTCCTCCCTTCCATCCCCAATTAACTTCATCAATCCTTGTTGAGGATCCCAAGCATGGGTACCCAACTGAGAATGATCTCCAACACACCTACAAAGGTGCACAACATAACTCCAAGTGTCATCCAAATCAACATGCACATCATGGAAATTTGTGACTTATATAGTAATCCCTTGTAGCCCATCCATGAAGGCACCAACAACTAAAATGCGAGAAGCAATTTTTGTCATCAAAACCATCCCCAAAGAAAGATTAATATAATATATAACATCACTCAATCCAAAGGATGGATTGTCAAACATGTAGATGCCATGTTTATATTCTTCTTTCTCCAAAGCTACATAAGTAAAAAGATTTAAACCACTTTCATTTCTTCTTGTTTTGAAATTTCCAACAAGCTCTAGAACATTGTTTGGAAACTTTGCAAAATCTGAAATGTTAAAGTCTCCATAAATCAATACATCCCATGAAGATATTGCAATTACTAGTGTCATAACACTCCCTATGCAACCTTCATTCGTCTCCCCCCTTGCACATTTTATATCCGGTGGTCTCCTAGGAGGGTGAACAATCACCTCATAACGTGAACCTAAATAAAAACCAAGCTGAAAACCACACTCCAACTCAAGTTATGAGTCTATTCCCCTTAATTGCTTAGTCATAGACAAGGTCTCATCTGTAAGCTTGGTGGCACATCTCTATCATGCATCGTGTGTAAGAAAATTGATTTTATTCTCTCCACGATGCTTTTATCATGTGCAAATTAGCAGGGGAAACATTTTGTTCATATTGGTCACTTGGTGTCATAAAGATAAACACAGCTTCTATTGTCATTGAATCTAGTTAAAGTGTGCACTTCATTTTCCATAGACACCAAAAACTGATTTTCCCAATCTTGTTTAGGCAAAGGTAGTGAACTGTTGTTATGATGCATATAAAAACCAGAATTCCCTTCATACTTTTCGGTTGCAACACCATGGTTGTCCCAAGTCTTATGTGTCTCTCATTTACCATTTCCAATAGTAAGCTGAGGATCTAAATTAACAAAGTCATTAGTCCTTTGCTCAAAAACACCATGCAATACTCATTTAGATTTGTTTTCAAGGTTAAGCCCCTCAAAATCAACTTCCTCTTTGCCATCCTCCATGCATAACTCTTGAGATGAAGTTAGAACAACATCAAAAAGAAATTTATCCAACACCAATTCTTCATCATGATTAGGTGCTAACACACCCGGATCCCAAGGTCTTATGGGATGGTTGCTTTGTTCAAATAAAATATGTTCATTTTTCCCTTCATGAGTGATTGCCTCTCTGATTAAATTACTCTAGAAATCACCATTATTAAAGTCATCATTAGCATTCCTCTCCATAGGTATGTTTTGGAAAACAAACCCAAACTTACCTGAGTAATCTTCACTAGAGTGAGAGTGTGTTATGAGATTGTTACTATAATCCTATTTGGAAGCTTCGATGTCTGCCCTTTCAACATGCTCTACATCTAAAAATGCATTAGTAAGCTCAACAATATCATCACTGACATTTACTCCACTAGAATCATCAAGAATCTCAATAGTCTCAAAAACATCACATAACAAATTGAAACTTGAAATCAAAGCAGTTGTTTTGTATTGCTTCTCATCCACAACTGTAGCTACATGCATGTCTAAGAGATCATCTCGATGCTCTGTCACATATTTCTCATAAATAGTGGCATTATCTTCTTCATGGGAAGGCCCAATAGAAGTAACTACTCCATGATTGTCATCCTGATTATGAAGTCTACCACCTCAGTGTGGCCTATACTTCATCCTAAGATCCCTATAGTCATGGAAAGATATTTCACTCTAAAAATCAACACCTAAATCTCTCCAATATTGTAAAATTTGATCCTCAAATTCTTGTTGATCAAGTTCATTATCAATTTGAAGGTTATTCCTTGGAGGAAAATCAATTGCTGGAGGTTTAGATTTGGCTACCACAGTCCTAGCACTCTGATTTGTAATCCTGTTGTTAACGAAATCATCCCCATTTCCATAATTTCCTCCTTGTCCATTATTCCCACCAAAACATTGGGTCAATAAGGCATATAATTGAGCTATATACTCTGTTGCAACTAACATTGTCCTATAGCAAAATCATTTAAGATGTTTCTTGTGTTTGGTTTCTTGTGGCCTATATGTTTTCTATCACCCATATTAGTTCAACCCTTGAATACTTGTAAACTGATCATTCACAGATAACCCTTTAGGATGATAGTGTACACTGCTATGATACCACTAAAATGAGCTACCCTAATTTGAAATGTTTCACTCCATTTTTTTAAAGGTTTGAAGCAATGCATTACCCCCCTTGATAAATTCTAACCATTTGATGAGTTTATGCACAAACTTCAATATTGAACTTGTAATAACTTTCAATTTGAATGACCATTTGAAAATTCACAATGTTTGAGTAATACAACTGAATTAAAACTTTATAGTTTCCTGATTTTACAAAACATAATTCAATTCATAATAATAAATCTACTAAAGGGGTTGACTTAGAATATGCATCTACATTCAGACATTCTTTATAGACTGTTGATGTGGTTTCAGTTATCATAGGCAGTACTTCATGCACAGGAACTCCACAAATGCTTCCAAATTAAGTGCAGTTTGCTACAAGTTTAATGTTTTTCACCACTACTCCCAAGACTCTTGAGTAATGTTAATTATCTATTTCACCTATATTAATTGGCATCAACTTGAAAACTTCAATCTCAAGAATACAAGCCCTTCAAACATAATACGTCACCCTTTAGGAGACTCTTATTCATTGTGAATGGACAACCAACTAGATTAAATTTTCTCTTTCAGTTTTAACTTTATACTCCCAGTTTTGAATACTCAACAACATATCACCCAATTGTTGAATCAAACCCCGTTAACATATTCAATGTAATGTTCATTAAAAAATTATTCTAAGCTTGATTGAGCATTATGACTTTCTGCTACAATATGACATAACTTTTTAAATTCTTTTTACCAAATCTCAAGGATTTTAAGTTACAATCTTGATTGAAGGGCATATTAAGTGAGTATAAACTAGTACCTACAACCACAATCATCTCCCATCTACAATTATCAGCAATGCATGGTGTATGACCAATTTCTTCAGTACAGATATCTAGGAAGTATGGATGCATTCAGAAAATTATTACTCACTGCAAACTTGGTTTTTAATGTTCGTTTGTATTTACCAAGTCAAGTGAAATCATTGTGCAAACGCCCAAAATCAACTCACCTTCCATATAACAAATTCAAACCAGACAAGTAGTATGGGACAGACACATGTACAACATAGATATAGATATGGTCAACTTCAGAATTTTATTTTTTTTTTATTAAAAAGGTGCAATGCACCCATAATATTAGGGGTAAACGCTTTTTTTTGACCGGAGCTATGAACCGGATACAACAAACCACAAGAAACAACCAAACCCGCGAGCACAAAGGCCCAGCGAAGGCACAATGCCTGCGAGCACTTTGACCCAGCGAAGGTTTGAACCCTGGTGGCCGTCACTACAACCAAGCGACTTGACCACCGAACCACGCCCTTATCGGCGGTCAACTTCAGAAATTAGTAATGCAAGAACCATTGTTTTAAATTCCTAAAATTCAACATCCAACCCAGAGTTTAGTGACTATTCAATGCCCTTAATTAATATTTGCTCCATTCATCAGTTGTGGTATTTCGATGTTACGGCTCCCTAAAATGTACGGACAGCTCCAACAAATTCCTTGACAACAACTAACTTATATTTCTATGCACAAGAATGATTGTCTAGTATAAATATGAAGTTAAAATCAATACCCATAACCTTAATCTAACCCAAACTTCAAAAATCAAATAAAATGTGAGTGTACGGCTCCAAAGCAATGTACAACCCAGTCAAAGCATGGCCTTGGAAGAAAATTTCAAACATGCTTAAAACTCCTGCTTTTTTATTGGGAAACCATTTCCCAGCTAAATAGAATTTAATGAAATGATACCCAAAATAAAATTTGACATATATTTTCATAAAAAAAATTGAACTATGGAATTCCTAGCTTCACCTGAGCATGTATGGACATGCCTGGAAAGTATAAATCTTCATAAAATTATCAAATCAGCACTCAGGAAACATCTTCCAGCCTCGAAGGTGTTATTCTTAATGGAGGTTTTTGTCCCAATAAGTTTTGAAAATAAATTACGAAAACTCCCTCTCAGAAAAAACTCTAGCATGAGCAAAAAGAAAACCCAACTTTGATTTTGCCTTCTTTCTAGACATAAACGCCCACCACCTTCCTTGAATTCCTCCAATTCTTTTAAAGAGTTAATCTTTATTTCACCCAAAAGTAACTTAATAATTTAATTAACTTTTTTTTATAACTGAAGTCACTTTTTAAACTAATTAATTGTAGTTGTCTTTTAATTTAATCTTTTTGGACAACTTAAAATTAATTATTTAATTAATAAGCATTTTTTTGCACATCCAACTAAAAATATGGAAAATACAAAACTCAATCGAAGTGGTGTCAAAAGGTGTTAGAATACATAGGTTCATTGGAAATGTCAAACAGCCCCTCTAGCGATCACCACGAATCCCAAAGGTAATGATGATGCTAACGTAATAAAAAATAGGGACTTTGCAACAAGTTGTATTAACAACTAATTTCTTAATATTTGAAGGGAATGCACATGATTTCATCTTCTATTAAGTGTTGTGGTTATCATATTGATATTTAAGCCATTTTAGATAAGCATTAATTGTTGTTTGGTGATATTCCTCTAGGTTTGCCACTAGATAGAGGATTCCAACACATCATAGAGTTGGAACCAAGTTCTAATCTTGTTATTCTCATCCATTACCACCACCCATGGATACAAAATAAATAAATAAAGAAGGCCATAAAAGAACTAATGGAGATGGGAAACATCAAACCAATTCTAGTCCATTTACATCTGGTTCTTGTGAAGATGAATGGCACAATTAACTGTGCATTGAATACAAAGAATTAAAATTACAAGTCTATAAAAAATAGGTATCATATTCCTAGGATTGATTAGCTCATTGATGAGTTGCGTGGAGTAGTCTACTTCTCAAAGATTGACCTAAGATTACCTATACCATCATATCAATGTGTGTGATGAGGATGTGCACAAGATATATCTCAGATGTCATTTTGGACACTTTGAATTCCCAATCATGTCATTTGGTTTGACATATGCCCTAACCACTTAATTGTCTACCATGAATTAGGTATTGAATGGTCAATTAAGAATTTTTGTTTTAGCATTTTTTGATGATATGTTGACATACAATAAACCCTGAGATCACTTGAGCATAGATATTTTTAGTGGAAAATCTTTGTCAATTGGCAAATAGTTCATATTAGCCAATTTGAAATTGGTGAATACATTGCAACCAATGGTGTGGCCAAATCACCCAAATTTCATGAATTATCAGTCCATTGCATTTCAATTCACCATTAATTTATTTTATGAGGTTAATAATTTTTTTATAACAAGTTATGTGTTTCCAATGGCCTAAATAATATTTTCATCTGAAATTTTGGATGCATGTATTAATTCACCCACATATTCACCAATATTATTTAAAGTTTATTTTTATGAGGACCCATTTTGCCAATAAAATTAAAATTTTGTTGCATGTGAGAACCAATTTTACCAATAACATTAAAAATTAATTGTGTATGAGGACCCATTTCGTTAATACTATTATAACTCCATACTAATCCTAGGTCCATAATCACCTTGAAAATTACAATGTGTTTTGTTGAGATTTGATTCACCCAACTTTCACATGTATCATTTTATAATCATATGGGATTTTCCAAATTATTACTATACCATTTAAAAATTCCACGAAATTCCCCAAATATGGATTGATAAATACAATTGAAATCATTATTTTTACATATTTTTTATTTTGAGCTCTTAATTCAAATAATAGGTAAGTTATAACTATAGACATTGTTGCATTAGTAAGGCAGTGAAAACCTAAAGGAAAGTGAACATTTATTTACAGTGTTATAATATTATCTATCTCTTTGTCATTATTATTCCATTCTTATAGATGATATTGAGTAGGGAGACATCTACAGCCCAAGGATCTTTATTTTATGATTCCTTCTTAAACAAAAAGACATTTTTTTGTAGCTTTTATTTTATGAGAGATGTCGGGCAATAACAAAAATAAGGCTCCTAAAATTGGTGAAGGGAGGTCATCAAAACACATAACCATAATGTTATACTTTTACAATGTATGTGGTTTGTTAGATCATGGTGGAGCTACAACATCATTGCTTGCACTAAATATTAATGAAAAGGCAATACCTCATAGGAAGATCAAAATGAGTTAATTGACTCCAATGACAATGTCGTAGAAGATGTTCCAAGGGATATCCAAGGTAGTTAGAATGAGTTAATTAACTAGATTAACATATTGTACATGAAGTTGATACACATAAGGGGAAAAGAAAAGCCAAATAAAAAATAGGGCATGAGTGGGATATGACAAGGAATTTTTAGATTGATTGGGTCTCAAAGTACTCATTCATTCAACTAGTGGAGAATGCAAACAATCCAACAAAATGCAAGTGTAAGATTTGTAGTTGAAAATATAAAAGGGACAAGAAGTTGTAACTAAAACTTGACTCTATAGAAAAACAAATCAGTAAAGTTTAGGAAAAAACAAATCATAGATGGAAATGAAAAATCAGTGATAAGATGGAAAACAAAATAATAATGTCTTCATGTTAAGTATGCCCTTGAATATGATGCACATATGCAAAGAAAGGTGAATCTTGTTGAATATAGAGGTTCAATTCAAGCTCAATTTGGTAAGATAATGGAAGGAGCACAAATGGGAAAAAAATGTTCAATTGAATGTTGTTTTTCATATTTTGACCAAAGGACATCCTATGATAGACTACCCAAAATATAATAAGTTATTATCTTTTTTAGGTGTTCCTAACTTTACTAACACACATTGGTCAATAAACAATGAAAGGGAATGGGAAAGTTGTCTTATTGAGGTGGAAAAACAAGATTTATAGGAAAAATTAAAAGAGCCAACCTTTATTAATTTATGTTTGTATGAAGTTACAGTGGTAAATAATACTTCTTGGGTATTTATGCATGTGTATACTATACACAAAGATGCCCATCAACCTCATCTACTTTGTGTTTATAAAATGAAAGAGAATTTGGCATCACAAAATCTATTTTTACTACTTAAGAAATCTTTGAATGAAATTGGAGGTATGGATGATTTCATAATTGCCAAAACGTTGGTTTGTGGAGTTGATGGAGCTTCAATAACGCAAGATCATAATAATAGTTTTTTGTGTAAAGCTACAATCTACTTCACTATACATGATTGCAATTCACTACATGACCCACAAAATAAATTTTTAAAATAGTGAGCAAATTTCCTTTAGTATCAAAAGTTAAAAATCTAGTATACAAGCTCTACTCATATTCTTGTCAAAGTCCCAAATGGTTTGTAGAATTTCATAAATTTGTTGAGAAAATAATTGTAGGAAAAAAGCTTCTTAAAGATATTGATACCATATGGATCTCCTTGCATGTACTAGCACAATGAGTTTTTTAAAAATATCAATCATTAATTAGAGTAATACACAAACATCAATACACTATAGGTAAATCCCCTAACCTCTTACATAGGTCAAGTGATATAGAGACACTCTTAATTTTATCCAGTCTTCTCCCCATGCTAGAGGAAATGAACAATCTTGTGAAAAAACCACCAAAAAAGAACTATGTATATTTTAGAATATAGTAAACTACGTAGAATGACATGCCTCACCCTCAATAATCTATATCTATTAGATTCCTCATTTATAAGTCTAAAGTTTAGTAGTTGGTAGTTAATGGTAGATTTGAACACTTCTGCTAATTTTTTATAGCTCAATGTAAGTGGGGAGTTATGTGTCTTTGTACATGGATTTGAGATCCTAGTTTAAATAAATAAAAAAGGTAGGTATGTGTTGAGGTAAGGTGTGTGATATGTGGAATGATATAAAGGTTTAAACACACTTACACTTTCCCTAATTTCATTAGAAAAAAAAGATCTCCCAAGGATAGGATTGACTTTCAACCTTGAGGTGAGTCAACCCTTTTAGGAAGGTTTGTTGTTTTCTCATGACAAAAATGATTGATTGACACTTTTGGAAATTAATTTTAGATGCATTAACTAACTAAATTGCATGACCTAACACTTGAAATGCATAATATTATGATAATAGAAACGAAAACAAGTTACAAGAAAATCTAAGAAGGGCAGAATGGTGTGCACCTAGCCTAAAAAGTAGGCTCTAAGCTTTATAGCAAGATTAGCTTTCCCTAGGGTGAATGGGTCCTAGTGCAAGGGTCCAAAACCTAATTTTGCAGTCCTCATATCTCATATCTAAGCTTTTGATTTCTCCAGGTGTGACTGTCGGAAAGATAGAAATAAAATCTATAGGTGAGTTTTCGTAGCTTGACAACAATGATGACAACTTTGCAAAATTTCTCTTTTGATCAATCTTTAGTCCTTCACCTATAAATTTGCACATGCAAAGAGAGAAGAATTTTTTTTGTTTTGGGTGAATGGGGTTTTTCCTTAGTTAAAACCCATGTTGGTGTAATGGATCGAATTTGCACCCCTAAGAAAATTCCCCATTTACATCACCCATACCTTCGAAAACAAAAATCCAATTCAATGCAAATCCACATCTGCCACCTTTTTCCATCCACTTGGCAACTCGCTTCCACATCAGTGGAGGAATCTCTATTGAGGACGTGGATGTGTCGCGTGGACATCTACATTGTCATCCTGATAGGATTCCTACCTTTGGAATCCGTGGAGGCATTACATTTCTCCATTGACGATGAACTATAATGTCTTTGCCTCCCTTGACTGCCAAGAAATGGGTCTTTTGCATCCTTTTTTCCATTCAAATCATCCTATCTCATTCCTTCATTCTTTCTTGCTTCTCAATTGAATTCTTCATGGTATCTTGATCAACTATCACACTTCAAGCTTCACCATCACTCCATTGTAGCTGCAAGTTACTTCTTTCTTGGCTCCTCCACTTCATTTGTTGCGACAACATTGTTGTTGAACTTCCAAGCCTATTCCTTCCTCTACTTGTCTTGAGAGCATGTAGTTGTGAAGGTGATACCTTTCATTGTCACTTGCTTTTGCATCATTGTATTTATGTAGTAGCATATCATTTTTTGTGTTCTTGCTTGGCACTTCTATTTCCATACATCTATTTATCATTTTCTATATTTGTTGCTATCTGGCTGTATGTGGAGGTGGAAACACGAAAGCGAGACTGACTAAGGTAGTCCTCTAAAAATAGCCCCAACATTTTCCTTAATCTTGTTTGTGAAGGTGTTCTCGTGTGGAGCTCTCCTACTTGATCTGACTCTCAGGTAGAAAGGTCTGCTTTTCTTTCCTTCTCTTTGTCTATTTTAGCTTAGCTTAAACATGGTATTCTTCTTTTTATACTTCAATTTTGTACTTTTCAAACATTCTGTCGTACTATAAAATCTTAGCAGCTAGGTAGTTAGTTGATTTTTTGGTGCTTTAATCTGTTCCTAAGACCCTCTATTCGTATGAATGCCAACACCCATCTGAGACTCCAGCATGTAGCGTTGGAGTCCATAGTCCGCATTGTCTTCCTTAGACAATGAGTTGTCTAGGCAACATATTGAACCCTCAAAATCAACTCTCCTAACCTCGTTAAAAATTTGACTTAGTAGAAGGATAGTAGTGTCTCAATCGCTCTTCATTTTCAGCCTTATCACTTCAAAATTTTCAATTCACTTAGCAAAGCTTGAGATAGTTTAGGGCAGCTTGTTGTTTAGGACTCTCCCGTGACTTGGAGTCCTAAACCAGTCGGTCCCCCTTCTCTACATTTTGGTGAACCTGAAATGAACTATTCTAATTATGTCCCTTGGTATCAAAGGACCTTCTCTCATTTCCTAGGCATGTTATAGGTTTGTGCATTGCATGGTATGTAGCCTTGCAACCTGATCTACGATCCCTAGTTGCACAATTAGGACCCATAAGTATTTAGGAACATGATTTAGATAGGTCACTATTGTATGCATGTACCTTTGGAGTCTACTAGTTTTTTTCCATCAAAATACATAAATATGGTTTCATTTACACGCATTCCTCCTGCTCATCTTGAGAATGGATCACCAGACATATCTTCTTATGAACAAAGATCCTTGCCCTTTGTACATTCCCACTCACATCAATGGGAACATCATAACTGGTGTCCTGGTTGACCATACAAGTCATGTGAATGTTATAACAGAGGAGACTTTGCTAATAAACTTTCTTCATAGGGAGGAATATCATAAGTTGAAGACCAATGTACGTATGCATGATGGACTCTCGGTACCTACCTTTGATTTTATCACCCTCTCAATCTTGGTAGGGCTTAGGGTCGTAGATACCCTTTTTGATGTCATTCCAAAGTTGGATTTGTTTAGGGTGAAACAAGGCATTCCATGGATAGTTTCTATGAATGGAATCACTTCAGTCATTCATAAGTGACCTAAATTTTATCATGAGGGCTTTGTGCAAATTGTGCATGATATTGGATACAAACCTCTGGTGTCACATGGGGGCTACTTGTTAGATCACTTTTGTCCTGCCTCAGTTGGTTTGCTTCCTTTGAGGATGGACTTGAAGTATCATGCCTATGTCAAGTATAATATTGGGAGCACAACACTAAAAGTGACCTACCATTCTTCTCCCTATGCCATATCTATCAAAGGTTGCATGATTGTGCAGCAACAAGCTACCTCCTCCTCTCAACAAAAGGGGAAGGGGAAGCTTGCTCATGCCCAAGATCCTTCCTCTTCTTCTGCTACTCCATCCACTTCTGCTTCTCGCCCTAATGCCACACCTTCATCTCTTACTCCCATTCCTTGCATGGGGAGCCCAATAGTGCCCACTTGGAGAAAGGCCAAGGGTCAATTGTTTGACCTTCCCGTCTTGCCCACGATGCCTAGGCCCATTGTCTATGGTAAGGGGAAGGACCCTCATGGATTTTCCCCTATTTCTCGACCTCTGTAGCCTCCTACCACTACTACCCCTCAAGCAGTGAATGGGAAGAGGCCTGATGTTGAGGTGTTTGTGTCTACTTCTCCACCTACTATCATTTTTTCCCCTGCACTTCCTTCTCTTGCTCCTTTCCAAGAGGCTTCCCTTCCACCAGCGATGATTGTGGAGAAATCACCTATGGTAGAACAAAAGCCTCTTGTTCCTTCTCGAGCAAGGACTTCTAGTTCCCAAAGCTAATGAAACCAACTTGCATGCGAGCATAAGCGTCAGAGAAAGGCTCTAGCTGCTAAACAAGCTGCCTTGCATAAGGAAAAAGGGGAACTAGCAACTCCTATTTTGACATCTCCTACTGTACCTCCCTCTTCTTCTCCTTATGCTTCAACTCCACTTACCTTGGTTTTTCTTTTTGCTCTCCCAATGAATGTTGATGACCCTCACCCCAAAAGGGTGTAGGTGTTCATCATCCCCTCAATGTAGCCCCTTCTTCTAATGTCCCTTTTGGACATCCCTTCATTTTCTCAGCCCTGGACATGCCAAACACCACGGTAGTGTCTGTTGTGGCTATGTCCTCTTCCTCCTTTCCTTCTACTTCTTCTATAGGGATTTCACATCCTTCGTTGAAGTGTAAGTTGGAGGATGACCTCACTTCCAGTGGAGGTCAGAAGAAAGGATCACCTTCTTCAGAAGGGGGTTCTGTTTTGGCTTGTGTTGTCCTTGTGGTAGAGGCAGCCTTGTTGTCTCCTGAGTTTGTCAGCATCCCTCTTGATGAGGTTGATGGTGGATCTTAAGATCCTCCTTCCTCTCTCACCTCATTAACACATGGCACACCTGTTAAGTGCATGTTTAACTCAGTGGATGATGTCTCATCTCTATCAACGATCTTTACGAAGGTCGACGACTTTCACCTCACAAGAGCTCAGGAAAGAAGACCATGATAGGCCTTCTTCCCTAGCCCTCGTCATAGGAGAGTCAGAGGGTGATACCCTCGCTATCTCGCCCTTGTAGGCTTGTCTACCCTCCCCATTTAATGATTTCAATTGGGAGAACAACAACCTCCTAGTTGATGAGGACTAGGAGAGAACATCTTATTTATTTATAGATTAAATTTGTGTGTGTGTTGTGTTTCCCCTATGCTTGTTTTTATGTGTTCCTAGAGGACCCTTGCTACCCTTGTAGGTGCTTGGATACAAGAGCGAAATTTTGTCGTAAACTTCCTCTATATGTTTCATCATTCTTCTATATGCTATATCTTGATTTTCGACAATTGGGAATGATGCAAAGTGTTGGGGGCATTTAGGCCTTCCTTCCATGTTGACCCAATTTTTTATTTTTATTTTTTCTTCATGTCCTCTTCCTCAGATCTAGGAACTTTGTGGACCAATTATCTTTTTTCCATACATATATCATGGGTTACCTATAAGAATTGATCTAACCCCAAACTCCCAGATCCCCTTGTCTCTTGATTTCTTTGTCTCTGCTTATCTCTTGTTTCCTTTGTTTTTTCTTGCCTCTCTTCCTACTTGTTTTGTGATGTTGTGGTGCTTATGTGTTTTTCCTTGCATGTGTGACAACATCTCCACGTTGACATCTCGCTATGTCTCATGGGCCACAACATCACTATATTTTCTTTCTTTCCTTAGGATGCCACATGCTCCTTTGACTTGCACGCACCATCCTAAGGGGGTATACTTCTTTGATTTTCAATAAGGTGAATTTGGTGGCCAACGAATCCCTTACTAAATATTTTGCATTTTTTCAAAAATCGCATCCTTCAACAAGGATCCCTTAGTGAAATTTATCTTTTGAAAATGAGTTTGTAACAAAAAGAATCTTTCCTTCGAGAAGGACATTCTTTTTATCAGATTCCTTAACGAAAGAAATATTTCAAAAGGATTCCTTGATGATAGAATCATTTGTGAAAAATGTCATGCTTTTCAATCAGAGTGTCCCTTTCTGTGGACCCCTTTCTATCTTGAAGGGTTCTCGAGGGATCCCTTTGAAAACTCTTCCTTCAATTGCTTGTTCTGAAATATATGTGCTTGTGTATGTGAATTTTTCTATCTAACATGTTTTGCCTACAACTTAACATGTTGCTTTGCAAGACCAAGCACCTGTGAAGCCACTTTTACAATCAAGCTTGGAGGACCAAGCACCTCGTCAAGATTTCCTTGTAGGACCAAGCACTTGTAAGGACCTTTGCATCAAAATCTTTAGGAACAAGCACCTAGGAGTCCTTTCACACTAGGCTCCGTAGGACCGAGTACCTGTGGTGCCCCCTTTGAAGGAACCTGTAAAGCGCTTCCTCTCTATAGGACTAAGCACATATAGAGCCTTTTTTCATCTTTTGTGAGACCGAGCATTCATGGAGATAATTTTGTAGGACCAAACACCTGCAGAGTCTTTGTTCTATTAGAAACCAAGATCAGATTTGCAAACCAGAATAATCCTTCCACAGAAGAGAAAAACAAAAAAGCAAGAGATTTGCAAGAAGATGTGCAAATATTATTATTTGAGAATTCAATAATTACAAGATAATGATTTGCTTTATAAAAGCAAAGATGCAAACCTAATCTTATCTTGAGCAACAAGATAGCTCAAAAGATAAACATAAGAACCTAAAACTTAGGAATTAAATATGCCTAAGTAAACTTATGCAAATGTGTAATTAAATATTAATTACACCAACACCCCCCCATAAGTGCAACTTAGGGAGAAGCAAATAAAGCATGCACCTAAAACTAAGATGAATGCAAGAAAGCATGAATGGGTCCCGACAACAAGGCCTGATTAGGTACCCAAGTACAAATGCAATAATGAAGTAGAGAAGGAAAACCTAGTGGGACAAAACCCCCTACAATGAGATGACTGCTGCAAAGAAGCACTGGAAGAACACTGTGGAGTAACACTGGAACCGCAATCTGATAAGCAAGGAAAGATACTTTTGTCTACAACTGAAACCAAAACTGGAATCATGATTATGTGACAGCAGACTCGATGCCACGGAACACTGGAAAACTCGCAAACTAGAACAACCCTGGAATCTGTGAAGCAATAGTAGATGAGATGATGACATAATCTGGAAACCGTGTAACTCGATGCCGATGCCAAACTAAGACTAAAAATCTTCCATGGGAAGGAGTACCATAAAGACTCTAGAACATTAACCATAAAAACATGGCCTTCAAACTGAGATGGATCCAATGCGGGTCATTAACCATAGGCTCTCAATCTAAAGTGTGAATCGATGTGAATCAACAATGTGTCTAGCTAAGCAAAGATATGGCCAAAAGAAACTAAGAGACTAGAAAAACTCATGTGATTTTCCATCAAAACAAGATGGAGATAGAGATCAAAGTGAAAACAACACTCTAATCAGATTTATTATGCAAGAAACCCCCCTGAATGGAACTTTATCGTAGTTGATTTATTACAATAACCCGATGATTGTAAAAGGAGAGAATACAAACATGCATAAATAAAAAAATAAAAAAGACCTTAGATCTTTGTAGAGGACTGAATCAGTTTTCCAACGTCGCAAGAATGACGAAAAAAGGAGCACCAAGTCAAAAGATATGCCCTCCAGAGTGAAAACAGCAACATCTAAGTTCAAAGGCCTGCAAAATAAATCTGGAGCAAGATCAGGTAAAAACACCTACACCACTGGATCGGCATCAGAATCAGCTTTCCAACGGTATCTCGTTTGCAAAAAATAGGCATCGTACGCAAAAAATACACCTGATTTCGTGAAAACAACTCCAGAAAGGCCAATAAGGCCTGCAGGCAGCCCAGGTGGCTAAAAAAAATTAGCCCCTGGTCCCATGCAGGACCAGGGGGCCGGTGGTTGTGGGTTGGGGCGGAGCCCCTAGTTGCCCATATGACCACCAGAGTGCTTGAGGGGGAGCCTGGGGGCTAGCGCGGGCCCTTGGTCTCCAATAAGACTGCGGCCCTGTGTTGCTGGGCTGTGGGGGCTGAGCACTGACCTCCAGCGGTGGAGGAGGTGGCACCGCCCGATGGCCGCTGGGTGGCGCGACGGTGGCGCGTTCCTTCTATGCGGGCAGTGCACGAAAATCTAAAAAAAAACAAATTTTTTTTTGAATTTTTTTTAAAGAAATGTGCCTCGAACTGCGTTCTAGGGAGGCCGTACGGCCCCCCAGACAATTTTTTTTTGCCTTCTAGACCAACTGCTTAGAAATTGATGAAATGACAGGCGTTCTTAAGGTTTTTAACCATTGTGAACACGATGGTGACCTCCGTTTGTGCCCAAACTGCTCCAAAAATTCGGCTACCCCCAAATCTTGCAAAAAATCTCCAAGCTTGAAACCCTCACAAATCTGGCAAACAATGACCAAAATCTGCAAAATAAAAGCCAATCCTAACTTTTTCCAACACTCTGAATCTAATGGTGAAGCCCGATCTGATCCAAAATGTTGCATAGATGAAATCAAGGCATGATACCCTTGAAGAATCCCAAACGAACCCTGCAATGATTTTCTCAAAAAAATGAGAAGGGGTTGCAAATCAAGGTTCTGATACCATGTTAGAAACCAAGATCAGATTTGCAAACCAAAATAATCCTTCCACAGAAGAGAAAAACAAAAAAGCAAGAGATTTGCAAGAAGATGTGCAAATATTATTATTCGAGAATTCAATAATTACAAGATAATGATTTGCTTTATAAAAGAAAAGATGCAAACCTAATATTATCTTGAGCAACAAGATAGCTCAAAAGATAAAGATAAGAACCTAAAACTTAGGAATTAAATATGCCTAAGTAAACTTATGCAAATGTGTAATTAAATATTAATCACACCAACATGTTCACCTTCCACTAGACTAAGTGCCAATGGAACCACCTCTCTCTCTCTTTCGCATCAATGTTGCCTTGTAGGACTGAGCACCTATAGATCCACCTCCTACATGTCTGAGTGTGTTAGATTGAAGATCTGCTTCCTCAATAATTTAGGTATATTCTCTTCAACTTCTTTCTACTTTACCTCACATTCGCTAACGCGTATGCTTGCTAAACTAGAGGAAAAATGTAATGGAGTGAATTTGCACCCCTAGGAAAATTCCCCATTTACATCACCCCTACCTTACAAAAAAAAAAATTGATGATTCAAATCCACATCCGCCACCTTTTTCCATCCACTTGGCAGTCTACTTCTATTTCGGTGGAGGAATCTCTATTGAGGATGTGCATGCACCGCCTGAACATTTGTGCACCACGTTTCCGTCCTAACAAGATTCATGCCTTTGGAATCTACAAAGGTGTTACATTTCTCCATTAGCGATGAACTGTAACATCTCTGCCTTCCTTGATCGCCAAGAAATAGGTCTTTTGCATCCTTTTGCCATTCAAATCATCCTATCTCTCATTCCTTCATTCCTTCTTGCTTCTCAATTGAATTCTTCATGCTCTCTTGATCAACTCTCATACTTCAAACTTCAACATCACTCCATTGTAGTTGCAAGCTACTACTTTCTTAGCTCCTCAACTCCATTTGTTGTGACAACATTTTTTTTGGAGAACTTGCAAGCTCATTCCTTCCTCTACTTTCCTTGAGAGCTAGTTGTGAAGGTGATATCTTTCATTGTCACTTTTTTTGCATCATTGTATTTACGTAGTAGCAAATCATTGTTTGTGTTCTTGCTTGGAACTTATATTTCCATACATCTCTTTATCATTTTTAATACTCATTTTTATTTGGTTGTCTGTGGAGGTGGAAACACCGAAGCGGGGGACTGACTAAGACAGTCCTCTAAAAATAGCCCCAACATTTTCCTTAGTCTTGTGTGTGCAGGTGTTCTTCGAAGATCCAACTCTCAAGTAGAAAGTTCCACTCTTCTTTCCTTATCTTTGTCTATTTTAGCTTAGCTTAAACATGGTATTCTTCTTGTCATACTTCAATTTTGTACTTTTCAAACATTATGTTGTAGTATAAAACCTTAGTAGTTAGGTAGTTAGTTGATTTTTTGGTGTTTTAATATGTTCCTAAGACTCTTTATTTGTATGGATGTCAGCGCCCATCTAAGACACTAGTCTACATTGTCATCCTCAGACAATGAGTTGTCTAGGCAATGGATTGAACCCTCAAAATTAGCTCTCCTGGCCCTGTGAAACATTCAGCTTAAAGAAGGATAGTAGTGTCTCAATCGCTCTTTTCAGTCGTAGCACTTCAACCTTTTCAATTTACTTCGTAAAGCTTGAGGTAGTTTAGGGCAACCTGTTGTTTAAGACTCTCCCATGACTTGGAGTCCCGAAGCAGCTAGTCCCCCTTCTTTGTAGTTGATAATTAAATGTTGATGATGAAATGATGATAAATAGAAGGAATTGATGAATGAACAAAGTTATGTCACAACTCACCAAACCCTTAATGGCTTCCCTTAGAGGACTAAATTCTAACACATTTTTCTAAGGCTTGGATCTTGCATGAATTCGCTTGATTGATTGGTTGATTTGATGCTTGAATTCTTGAAACCTTCATCACAATGTTAACTCCAAAACACACATGAACTTTGACATGATGATATGATCTTAATTGTTGATGTAGATGACTGATAAATCTGCTCTTCAATGCTCCTGACAATAATATTTACCCTTGTGAAAGTTTCCTTAATGTTATATAATGTTGCTTCTTAATTGTTAAATTTGAATTGATAAAATAACGATGTATTTATAGGTGTTTATTTAATTTCCCAAAAATTCAATTCTAAAAGCCAACATTTGAAACTTGAATTTGAATCATTAAAATGCTGCCAAAATCATATTAAAAATTGGGTCCTAGGACCTAAATCTAGGACACAATTTCCAAGGTGTTTAATTTAATGTTATAAATTGTTTAATATAGGTTTCCCTTTCAGAAAACAAGAATAATAAGGATTTAGAATGCATAATTTAGGTCAATCAAAAGTGTAATTAAGTCCAATTAATTAAGGAGATGCAAACATAGTGTGAAATTATAAAAGGTGTACAATTTTCTACACTATATTTAGCCCCCACTTTAGTGAGAGTATGAGCCCACACTTAAACTCACACTAAAGTAGACAAATAAGTCAAGAGAGGTCTAATTGTACAATTGTTAGAAAGATAAGATAACAAGGATCAAGGAGGATGATCAAGCCCCTAGGATCAAAGATCCTACAGAAAACTAACAAAGGCATAAAGAGACACATGCATGCAACAACACAAGATACACAATCATACAATGTCAAAATCAATGCAAAGATGAAGAAGGGGTGGATCAAGCTTCTATTGTTTGTCCAAAAGGTATGGATCAAACCTAAGCTATTTATCCAAAAATACACTCACAAGGGCTAGTGGAGTCCAATATACACTAGGTGAGCCCCAAGGCAATAGGGTGAGAAGCACACACTAGGTCTACAAGGTGTGAACTCACATAAAGGTGGAAAATAGGCAAGTCATGCCAGGTCTACAAGCTCCCATACATCATCCATACCAAAGTTATACTCCTTGATAACTTTGATAAGGTGCCACATTGAATGGTCATAGGTTTCATAAGGCACCATTAGCAAGCAAGTTGTATTATGCTTGGTGGCCAAGATTTAGTTTTAGGATAGTCAAAGGGGATTTTCTTAGTTCATGAAAGGTCTCGTCTTAGAGAACATCATACTTCATATCACCACCAAGAGAGGACTAGTCAAGGGATAAAAAATTCGCACCTTAGGGCATGCAAATCTGTTGGGTGAAAATTATGTAATCAGCTTTTTGATAGATTACACAACTTGGACTTCAGCCACAGCTATGTGAGATGTAAATCTCTCCTCTCAGAAAGGGGAGGCACCCTTATTACTGCTAACAAAAGTGATAGTAAAACAAACAAGTAATTACACAATGTACACGAAACTTACGGAGTGGGGGGGGTGTGTTACATTCATCCTTCTCTCTTTTTTCAGAGAAGATGTTTACAATGCTTCACCGTTGGGAGTTTACAATTCTTGATAACCTTAAACTAACAACTAGCAGTAATACCAATACCTCTATCTCGTCAAAGTGAAGCGTAGAGATACCATAAGTGATTAATAAAAAAAAAATAAAGTAAAAAGGGAAAGCTCACGAAGGCACAAAGTCATTCCATAGCTTTTTCAATGTTGGATCTCTGTAGATGTATCGTTTGTTATGTTAGAAGCACAAAGTCTTCTTAGATGCAACAATTCCTCGAACAACATGAACGATTACAAGCACAAAGTCTTGTAGATCATCCAACAAAAGTATCAAAGAGCACGAACGATTACAAGCACAAAGTCTTGTAGATCCTTTGACAAAAGTATCCAAGAGTATGAATAATTACAAGCACAAAGTCTTGTAGATCACTCAAACAGAACATGCAAGAGCATGAATGATAACAAGCACAAATTCTTGTAGATCATTCAACCGAATGATAAACAGAAATACAAATGCAATCTAAATAATAAATGTAACACAAAGTTTACATAAACTACTTAGAGTCCTTCAGATTCTTCAAGCTAATCACTACCAAATAAGATCAACTCATGTAATGCCCCGCATAAACCAAATGAAAGTGGAAAGAGGGTCAGTAATTAGCATCTCAGGCGCCTATTCTCATGAAATCACATCAACTAGATTCACACACCCAACAAGTTATCTCATGCCTTGTGCCATTCCCACGACCTTAGACAGTAACCATAGCTCAAGGAAATAGCATCATGCCACCACACTTCTGAAGACAAACTAGGCAGAAAAATATAACGACATCGAGAAGAATGGATAAGATTTCCCGAAAGTAATACCAAACGACATGATAAGGATTAGGAGCGGAGAATTCTCCCCCGCACCAAAAAAAAGCCCTACCCATTCTGTTATATCCGACATGCAAGGAGAGAATAACTGTATTACAACAAGTTGAGCCCCCCTAAAAACGTGCTCCCACACCAAGATAAACTATCACATTTCCCTTATGCGCATTCACATTCAACAAGAATGATTGGTAACCAATTAAAGCCATTTCTTAACTCCTGTATGCAACTAGTTATAATCGGTATAAAATTAAATTATTTTCCCCCATGCAAGGCAACTGCTCATTAAGGATTTTCCTAAAATACTATTTGTAACCGCCTCCACACCATCAAGACTTTAATGAATATTCCATACAAGGAAATCCATTACAAACTAGAACACTCAAGAGAATAATTATATTTCATTTTAATAACTTAAAACAATTATTTTGTTTATCCTTTAGTTTAATAAATCTTTTATCTTCGATAATCAAGGCCTGTAACTTTTCCATTAAAGAAATGACTAAACTCAACACCAGCTGCAAGCATGACTCAAAAGAACAATTCATGATAACAAGGTTAGGACAAGGTATGAAGGGGCGTTACATCCTCCCCCCCAAGGATTCGACTTACTCCTAGAAGTCGCATTGTTAAATGAAGCATTCACAATTATAAAAGTCATCAAAATTCAAGTAACTGAATATGAAAACGACCAATGACATTTCATCACAAGTTAAAAATTATAATCACAATATCAACACGACAACACAATTCAAAAAGCGAAAGAACAACCAAGACAATTGACAAAACATAAAAACCATACCGACTGGGTTACACAGAGAGGAAACATATTCTCGTCGAGGATGATGGAAAAGTTGGGAAACCTTCTTGTCAACTCTATTTTTCCACATTATTCCCATTGGGTTTCATGAGGCTCGCCCAACCCTGCCAGAGCAGGTGGAATCGAGGCTTACTACCTGCAATCCTGCATAAAAGTAAATGTTGTGTACAACATACATATATCAAATCAACCTATTGTAGAGGGAATTATCATGTCGTATGCCTCTCATGAATGAGTGATACGACATTGTCCTTCTAACACTCTACAATTAGTGATACATCATAAACAATCATCAATAACATTTACTAATCAAATACAACCATAGTATTAAATCCATATGTTAAACATAACCAATTAATTACCTTCATCATCAAGATTCGAAGCCGACTACCTGAAAATCATAAACTAAGATGGAAACATAACACATTAGGACCAGTTATTCATGCTAATTCATTGCCAATATACACATTTAGGATATAAGCTGTAATTCTAAGGTCGTGATTTGTATGTTGATGGACAGGAGCTCATAAACATAACAAACTTAGTGTTTCATTTAATTTGTGAATACCAGAAACCACTGCAGCTATAATGGCCGTTCCAAATCTATGAGGATTGAAGTCCTTACAAAATAAATGGAAGAATGGATACATGGAGGAGTCTTGACGCCAATGAGGTTTAGATAAAAAAAATAATGAGATAAAGAAATAATTCTTCTTTATCATCGATATTGAAACTATATAAATATATAAACCTCTTATTCTTAAGAAGAAATATTGAATGATCTTCTGATGTTTAACTTTGGATCTAAATATAATGATAGATAATATATATATATCTCAATGTTTTATCCAAAAAGAGCAAATTCAAGAGATAGCACCTGATAATGTCTCGATCTTGCAGGCCTTCATTTGCAGAAAAGATCAAATGTCTGTAGCTATCTCCGCAATCCCACCAGCTCAAGATCAAATGGTTTCCTTCCCTCGCTCTCCACTCTCATCATATGGTTCTCCTCCTTTTTCTTAAATTATATTGCGCCCCAATTCACATCCTCCCATTCATTCTTAGCTCTACCGTAATTATCTCCACTTCCACCCATAGATTTGGCAGTAGCATAAGCCTCGTTCTCTTCTCTGAATGAAGCTAAGTGAAAATATATAGTTGTAACTCTGTGGAGACAAAATTATAGGTTCGGTCGCCCATCCACGCCCAGCATGAACCAAACGACAGTGGAAAGAGGGTCAGTAATTAGCATCTCAGGCGCTTATTCTCATGAAATCGCATCAGCTAGATTCACACACCCAACAAGTTATCTCATGCCTTGTGCCATTCCCACGACCTCAGACAGTAACCATAGCTCAAGGAAATAGCATCATGCCACCACACTTCTGAAGACAAACCAGGCAGAAAAATATAACGACACCGAGAAGAATGGATAAGATTTCCCGAAAGTAATACCAAACGACATGACAAGGATTAGGAGCGGAGAATTCTCCCCCGCACCAAAAAAAAGCCCTACCCATTCTATTATATCCGACATGCAAGGAGAGAATAACTGTATTACAACAAGTTGAGCCCCCCTAAAAACGTGCTCCCACGCCAAGATAAACTATCACATTTCCCTTATGCACATTCACATTCAACAAGAATGATTGGTAACCAATTAAAGCCATTTCTTAACTCCTGTATGCAACTAGTTATAATTGGTATAAAATTAAATTATTTTCCCCCATGCAAGGCAACTGCTCATTAAGGATTTTCCTAAAATACTATTTGTAACCGCCTCCACACCATCAAGACTTTAATGAATATTCCATACAAGGAAATCCATTGCAAACTAGAACACTCAAGAGAATAATTATATTTCATTTTAATAACTTAAAACAATTATTTTGTTTATCCTTTAGTTTAATAAATCTTTTATCTTCGATAATCAAGGCCTGTAACTTTGCCATTAAAGAAATGACTGAACTCAACACCAGCTGCAAGCATGACTCAAAAGAACAACTCATGATAACAAGGTTAGGACAAGGTACGGAGGGGCGTTACAACTCACAAAAGTATCGAATCCAACGCAAAGTTTGGTTTGCAATCCTTTTCTTTATTAATCAAATCTCATTCACAAAGCATGAATGCAAAGTTTCACAAATTTGCTTCAAAAAGGGCAGCACTTTGTTGCAAAACACTAAAGGCTCCTTTACAATGAAAATCCCTCACATTATATAGAAAGAGGGATGAGCAAAATTAGGAAAGAGATTGAGAAAATCAGGGAAAGTTAGGTGAGCGATTTTAGGAGATCTCACCTAACTTTGACCAAAGTCAAAGTGTAATTTATTTTCAAAATATTACATCTTTGGACTTGGTGTAATTACAATTTACAAAAGGACATTCGAAAATGTCGAGAAATATTTACAAGATGCATAATGGGATGCACCGAAAATGTCTAACACTGGAGAATAGGGGGCTGCTTCACATTTCTTTGCATTGGGCGTGGAAGTCTTCAAATTTCCTCCTAGTCTCCTGCACGAACTTCTCATCTGGACCAACGGTGTAATCCATAATGGTGTGAATTCTCGTGATCGATCTCATGGCAGATGAGTGAACCTTCTTGCACCTGTCAAGATGCGTCTTCAGGTTGTCCAATGTGAGCCTTGTATCACAAATGATGTTCATCGAAGCTTTTGAGAAGTCTGAACTGTCAATCAAATTCATGATGGCTTCCTTGAAGATCTGGGATATTTCTGTGGCCGGCAAGAAGATACGATTTTCCTCAAGAAGTTGACCAGGCAACTCTTTGATACCTTTTTCAAGAATGGTGCGATGCCCGTCGACATCTTCCTGTACTTGGTGAAGATCTTCTGTGAGAGATTGAACCACTTGAATTCTGTGTTTCAGTGATTCTCTTACCTCAACGAACTTTTCTTTGTCAGGAATTACCCCAACCTCCACCAATTTGCTGAGCTTTACCTATTTCATTTTCGACCATGACAATAGGCATTTTTCCATGTCTCTGCACTCCTGGGAAAGTACACTCTTTTCTTTATCAAGCTCTATGAGCTTGGCCAACAAGGTATTTTTCTCATCTGCAACCAATATAATCTGAGATCCGTGTTTGATGATCTTCTCAACAAAATCATATAACACCCTGCCTTTGGAGGCGAATTTCTCAGCTTTCTTGATAGCTGGGTCTTCAATATTTATGACTGTCAGCGGTTGTGCATTACTTGGAGAACCGGAAAGTCTCTTTACAACAGTGGCATAATGCTCTGCCCTCTGTTTGTACATGTTACGAGCTTGCTCTACTTTATCCAGCCTTCCTGCCAAGATATCCAAAGTGACTTGCGCATTGGCTTTTGCACTTTCATTGGTAACCTTGCCAAGCTGGACCTTTGTTACTATGTAGTCCTCCATATTGAAATCACCTTCTTCATTAAGTGGTATGCCAATTTCAGCATACTTGTGGCCAGACTTATCAACGTTCAGCCTTGAGTATACCTTTGCCTTTTTCTTCCCTTTTGCTTTTGGAAGAACTATCTCTTCGAGGTCGAGCTCCTCTGGAGAAATCATTTTCTTTTTACGCTTTGACACTTGAGATATTAGCCAAGGAGGAAGAAAGGAAGTGTGAACTTTTGGATTTACTGTCAATTCGGTCGCCATTGCTACTTTTGAAGTTATTGTCACATTTGAACTCACCATAGGTATCGTGACAATTGGAGAAGTGTTTGTCATCATTGCTCCTGTAGTTGACACATTGAGCTGATCACGCATTGACTCATTCATGAAATGATTGAATTCATTTTTAGAAGTGATGTCATACGTTGGCGAAGACAAGCTAGGAATGGACGATGGAGGGCTTGACAGTATATCAACTATATGGATGCTTGTCACTGAAGGAGTATCAAGCTGGGTTGATGCTGCAGGGATAGGGGATATCTCGACTGCAGGAATGCATGTGGTAGGAATAGGTGACGAGGGAACAGGAGGTGGAGGAGTTCTTGAATCTGGAGGGGTATGAGGAGCATTTGAAGTCACAGGCGATGATGTTCTGGGAATTTCCTCAATTACATTCTCAGGAGGAGAAGTAGTTATTTCTTGATCATGCCCGGGTTCCTGTTGATCACCCTCTTATCTCTCCAATTCTGGTTCACCTTCAAAATCACCTTCAGATCCTTCTTCAGAATCTTTATTAGACTCTTGCCCACTTTCAGAAACCTCTTCGGCATTGGAGTATGCTTCTGCTGAATCTTCATCTTCAGCAGATTGGTTGCTTGAAGTTTCTTCTTCATCAGAATCTATCTCTTCTAGAATAGGCTTTTTACCCTTAGAGCGAGATGGATTAGATTCTGTGATTTTTGTCTCTGGGATAGCCTAGGTATCTTTCTTACCAACAATGAACTTGATCCTAGGACCTCTCCGTGAAGAAGTGGGGACGGCTGCTGATTTGTTTTTGTCACAGAGTTCTTGCTGTTGGCGTGCTTCTGCTTCAGATTCCTCACCTTCTGAGTCTGTTCTGAAACTTTTCATTGCATAACCATGTTTATGTAACCATTCTTCTGTGTTGGCTAGGATTGGCCTCAGCGTTTCTCTCATGCTGGTAACTTCTTTCCTAGACCATTGTATTGCAGGAAACGACCTTTTAGCAATGCCTTGCTCATAATAGACAACATTCATGATATCACCTGGATCTTCAAAATCCTCTGGTAGGTCAGCAATACCAAGATCTCTGATTTTTTGAACAGTCAACTTGCAATAGTCCATTTTACGAATGGCTTCTTTGTCTCTGCAATCTGCCCAGATGTCTTCAAAACGGTACCTGTGTTGGTGAACCTTTTGCAACTTTTTCCTGACATCTCAGTAGTCAAAATCAAACCTATACCTGTAGGTTTTGATGGTCATGATCTGCATTTCAGCATAGACAGACTTAGTTTTTTGTGCAGTTTGGATAGTATATCGGCTGATGGTTAGTGGGAACTTGAACCCACACTTGTGGTTGCTTCTTCATTCTTTTTGCATTGACATCAACTGTCTGCATGTTTCCATGAGAATCCACTTATCCGAAGGATAACGTGGTAGCATGTAGGGACAACCAGTGTAGCAGCCTACTCTCAAGTAAGTAAACAGTGGGAATTGGAGAAAAATGCATCCAACTTTACTTACCACCTTATAAGCCTCATCAAATATTCTTCTTCTTTCCAAAGCTGGATCAAAATTGAAGAGTAAAGGTGCAAAGAAAGCATCAGTGACTCGTCTGAAATGATGAAAGCTCTCCTTTAGCTCCAATTGATAGAAATATCTGTACACAGGCACCATCATTCGATTCCCTTTTGTAGATAGACCCGGGAATTGTCTCATCACAGTTGCTGCATACACCAGGTAAGAAGTCATGTAGAACTTCAATGTAGAAGGAGCATTGATCAATTGCTCGTGTATCTCATCACTGATTTGTTTGCCCCAGTCAATATGCGCCTTCTACCTTCTTATGATCCTAATGTATTCATACATCCAATCGTGAAAAGTGGAAAATTCTGGCAAGCCTTTCACCCTGCTTAGAAACGTGATCATATCCTTGACGTCATCTTTGAAGTCACTTCTCAAGAGTCCTTTCAGCCATCTGGAAACAAATGATCTAGGCTTCTTGAGCCATTGAGTGTTTATCAACTGTTTAGCTTTATTGGGATCAGCATCAAAGATCTCCTGAGCTTTTGATATAGAGATGTCAATGTATTTCTCCATATGAGGGACCTTGAAGACAATGTCAAAGAAATCAGGGTCGAGTCTCAGAATCTCGTGCCTGGAAGAATCAATCACACTCTGACTTTCTCTGATGTAATGAGACGCAACTTGAAGAACAAACTTGGTATTGTGCGCAGCTGTAGGGAACATCGCCACCAAATGGAGGTTGTTGTGTATGAACGCTCTCATTGAATCAGGAAGAGGCTTCATCTTGGTTAGCTTTGCGAAGTCAACCAAGTCCTGATGACCAACCTCTGTATCTTTTATCTCTTCAACTTTGGAAAGCACCATAGTCGGTGGATAGACACCTTGATATTTGTACTTCATCTTTCCTTTTGCTTTTGAAGAAGAAGGAGGCTTGGTAGCAGTCATCAAAAAGAACTAGAACTTTGATCAATCTTGACTTGATGATCTTTGAAAATAGGCTGCAATCCGTTTAGCTAGAACAAACATCAATTGTTAGGAAACATGAGAAAGCGCAAAATGAGCATGAGGATGGGAAAGCATGAAGCGGATGACAAGGCACGCAAAACGATGCACAAAGGTAGAAAAATAAGGCTCAGGAGTGTACTGGTAAAAAATGAAGCTTATCTGGGAAGGATTGGAGAAAGCTTGGAAAAAGTGTAAGGGCACTAAAATTCAGCGCCCTTACATCTCTGAAAAATCACTTTTGATGCAAGGGCGCTAAATTTTAGCGCCCTTACATCTTTCAGTGTTAGGAATATTTTTACCTTTTCAAAATGTCATAGTGCTAAAATTCAGCACTTCTGCATTTTTTGACAATTTTGAAATGCAGATGTAGGAATGAATGGCGAGGGCGCTCATGCTTGGCAAATGTAATTTGTTTGAATCATGAAAGCTTTTGAAGACAATTTGGTTTGTCTTTGGATGAAAATCATTATCATTATCAACGCATTTAATTGCTAAAGAAACTATCAAATAGAAACCCTCTTTGGAATCTCAAAGTTCGCATCAAAACGAATGGAGAGAGTGACATGAATAACGTGATGAGAATAACAAAAACGTTAGAAAGAAAGGCACGGCGAAGAATGGAAATAAAACGTGGAGGAAGAGTTAAGGAGAGAATGCATAGGGTTCCATTGCGTCTGGAAACAAAAGTCGCCATTCATTACACGTTGAAAACAAATAATGAATAGAAAACGTGAAGGTAAAACGCAAAATGGAGAGAAGGAATACGCAGGAGAAGCAAACAAAAGACAAAAACGTGTATAAAGAAAAACGCGAATGGAGAAGAACAAAATGCGTAGGGTAAAATAAAAACAAAGCTAAAAATGCGTATAAAGAACATTAGATCATATACAAAATGAAAGAAGAAGACAAAGTAAATGACTTACCCGAACCAAAACGCGAAGAGTGCTGAAGGAGAATGCAAAACCTCAAAAACGTGACTTACAATTGAGAAGCAAACTCGCACAGCAAGAGGAAAGAAAAGAACATGAAATGTAAACAATGAAAATGGCGAATCATACTTTTAAGTGAAAAGGAAAATTAAAAACCTAACTCAAGTCGAGCAATAAATCTAGGCACGAAAAGTGGCACGATTGAGGAAAAATGCGAAAACATGAAGAAACGTGCCAAAGACATGAAAAAGAGTTAAGTGGCAAAGAAAAGTGTAATGGTGCTAAAATTTAGCGCTATTGCACTTTTTGGAAATTTCATTGCATGCAGGGGCGCTAAATTTTAGCGCCCTTTCATTTTCCAGACTTAGCCAATTTTGGCTTCAGGGCAGGAGCGCACTTTTTCAGTGCCACTGCATTTTTCGTAATTCGCTAAGTACGAACAGTGAAACCTCGCGAAAGATCTCGTTTCGAAGGTCTTCGCGAGGCGAACATGAGGGAATGCTTGAATTAACTATTCGAGACTTAGGAACACATTTTGAGGTGGATTGAAAATCACTTCGTTATGCGTGCTTAAACTTCACAAATCCTAGGAAACAGACAAGTTTCGTAGGGGGGTTATCCGTGGAACGAGCGCTGCTAGATTCTGTGATAACAAAATCATAGCATTACCACTAAGAGGAATTTCATATGCCAAGAAAGGTCACACGCTTGAAGGAAATCAAACTCAATGTCACCATCAAGAAGACACATCACATGAATTGAGAAGAACACACTTTGAATAAAGTCATGTCATTATGCATGAGGCATAATGCCCCCCACTTTAAAGAAATTGTTAAACACCATGTTGTGAGCAATTAGTTTAAAGTAGGAGATGATACATGCCCATACATGAGAGCTTATTTGGAAATCCCTATGCCAAACATATGTTTCCAAATAAGGGTTACTGTAGGATCATGGGGTTCCAAACTAGGCCCCTAAGTAGCAATGAAAATTTAGAAAACAGAGTTAGGAAACTTGACATAAAATTTTGAATAGGTTATTAACATAATTTAAAAAATATGTAAGAACAAAATTTGTAAAAAATTGAATTTAGTTTCTAGTCTAATAGTTCTTTTTTGGAAAAAAGTAAATCTATTTTGCAAAAAAAATGAAATTTCAATGCAGTAGTACTAAATTTTTCAGGAAAAAGATAAGAAGTAGGTTTATGTCTGACCACCCTAAGTACAAGAAAAAACAAATATATTTTTTTGAAACTTTCAATATATGTAGACAACACATGCCCGACTGTTGCACTTTTTTTTTGTATTTTTTTTGCATGTAAATAGCTAGTTATGATTTTTTTACTAGAACATTTCAAAATTATTAAAATGTGTTTGTCTAGCTACCATAACTTGGTCAAAAAATTAAGAAATTCTTTTTTTTTCATCCTATAGTATGCAAAGTATAGAATGTGACACATCTTTTAGATTCGAAAAATGTGAAATAGTTTGAAAATTATACAAGTTTTTCAAACAGTCTATCAATCAGGACTTTAGTCATAATGTATGTAAAAAATCAATAATAAATATCTATTAAATTCAAAATAAGGCATATCTTATATTGGCAGAAAGCTGGCATTTTTTTTCAACAAACCCTTTTTGTTTCATCAAATTCAGATAAAAAGAGTCATCATCCACAAGGGCGAACTTCACAAAACTAAGGAAATTTTATAAACACATTTTTTCTATTGATTTTCCAAGTTTGAAAATCCCAAACCAAATCTCGAGTCAAATCCCGAGCCTACTGATTTTGTTAGAAAAAAGTGGATATTCATTACCTCTATTATTTATAATACATAACATTTAATATATTAATATATACTAATATCCTAATATACTAATATATTATATATTATATATTATTATATTACATTATATATTATGTTATTATATAATATATAATATATTTAATATATTATATACTAAATTATAATATATATATATATATATATATGTAGTGAGATAGAGAGAGGGGGTGTGAGAGATAGAGGAAGGAAGAGAGCTGGGTGAGAGAGAGAGAGAGAGATCTGAGAGGGAGGGAGGGAAGGAGGGAGAGGGAGAGAGAGACCTATGAGAGAGGGAGAGAGGGATTGAGAGAGAGTTTTCTAGGTAGGGTGGGAGGGAAAGAGAAGAGAGAGAGAGAGAGAGAGAGAGAGAGAGAAGGTGGGAGGGATAAAGGGAGTGAGAGAGGGAGAGATAAAGACTTGAGAGGGAGAGAGAAATAGAGGGAGAGAGAGAGAGAGAGATGGGAGGGAGATGGAGAGTGACAAACCTAAGAGAAAGAGATAGGGAGTGGGAGAGACTTGAGAGAGAGAGGGGGAGTGGGAGATACCTAGGAGAGGGAGAGAGGGGGATTTATCTAGTTAGGGTGGGAGGTAGAGACTTGAGAGAGAGAGAGAGAGGAGTGGGAGAGACCTAAGAGAGAGAGGAGTGGAAGGCACTTGATAGAGAGAGATAAATACTTGAGAGGGAGAGAGTGAGATAGAGAGTGAGAGAGACCTAAGAGAAAGAGAGAGGGAGTGGGTGAAACTTGAGAGAGAGGGAAAGGGAGTGGGAGAGACCTGAGAGAGAGAGAGGGAGGGAGGGAGATAGATAAAGAGAGGGGGGAGAGAGAGAGTTATCTAGTTAGGGTGGGAGGGAGAGACCTGAGAGAGAGAGGGAGGGGGGAGTGGGAGCGACCTGAGAGAGAGAGGGAGTGGGAGAGACCTGACACAAAGAGAGAGGGAGTGGGAGACACCTGACACAAAGAGAGAGGGATTGGGAGATACCTGACTCAAGAGAGAGAGTGGGATATACCTAAGAGAGAGAGGCCTAAGAGGGAGATGAAGAGTGAGAGAGACCTAAGAGAGAGAGTGGGATATACCTAAGAGAGAGAGGCCTAAGAGGGAGATGAAGAGTGAGAGAGACCTGAGAGAGAGATACCTAAGAGGGAGAGATAGAGACTTGAGAGAGAGAGGGAGGGAGTGGTCCAGAGACCTGAGAGAGAGAGAGGGAGAGGGACAAAGAGTTATTTGCACCTTAAGAGATCTCATCCATGTTGCTCATGAAAATGAACATTTTTGTAAAATACCTTGAGTGTGAGGTGAAGAATGTGGTTATTATTGTTCTTTCTTATTTTAAGGATGCACAGAAGAGGGCCACAAAGGATGTTGGTAAGATTGTAGGCCTCAATGTCATGTGAACAATTATCAAGCCAATGGTTGCAACTATAATTTATGGCTTGCATGATGTATCCATTGGAGAAAGAAGCGTTCTTATCTAAAATTTGGGTGGATGTAATGCCCCACCACACAAACCCCAAAGGAGAACTACAACTAACAAATTACCGCACAATTATTTTAAAAAAAGTGAAACATAATGGATACATACATTACAGGAAAAGTAATTATGCATTTACAGAATCATATACGTCCTCTAGGGTACACGAGATGACATTAAAAAACCTAAAATCTTACCAAGACGATAGTGAAAGAATTCCAATATTACATAAAGATAACATACAACCATCCATAATCAATAGAGATGCAAAGGATCTACATACATTGTTTTATTACATTTCAATTCATAGTTCAATATTACAATTGTGGAACATATTTCCATAGATACAACACATGATGGATAGAGTAACACATTACATAATATTTCCCTTATATCAATAGGAAGAGTACATCAAGTACAAGAATAATACATCAATAAAGAATAAGGTAATAAGTGTGGAACAATCTTCAACCAAGTGAAGCTCTGGAAACTCTGCATCCGCTTCCGCATCACGAACACAACCTGGGAACCCAATGGGGTGCATAGCACGTTCCACCCGACCACATGGACCCGAAGGTCCACCCCCTATTCTAGGAGATGACAAGAAAGGACCCACATCCAAAAAAAGGTCAAGCAGAAGAGGCTAACACAAAACAAACATAAAACAACATCAAACAAATACAAACACTCCCAAAGGAAACCAAACAAGGGAAAATAAATGAGTACTTTCGGAGAGTGTCATCGCATGGCCTTACATGGATTATCCAGACAACCTATTAGTGTCGCCTCCATCTATGGTTCTCCTGATTTCCTATCTCAAGGCGTCGCTCCATTGGGTGACTCATGCAAAACCGCTTACCTTTCATGAGGACAAGGTAGTGATCTTACCAACCAGGTCTTCTCATCCCATCCTTAGCTTGTGAAAGCACTAATGGTATGGGTGAGGCGCATAATTGACTAGTTCATTAATTAAATTATCACTTGTTAAGGAAACTCGTCCATGGGTTACCCTGACAGCCCCTTTGTGCGTCGGCCCCCATGAAGAGCCACTCTCCCTATGGGTACCCAAACCAAAAACATGCAAGGGGTGTACCTCATCTCACATAAAAATCAAGGTGAACATAGCACACAACATGCGAGGCAAGAACCACCTCGTAAACCCATTTTATATCACTGAAACAAGAACAAAGCAGGTACCACCCACCGTATGAACTACTTAAATCAACTAATTCACTAAAACAATAGAATATCCAAACGAAAAAATTTTCCCCTAGCCTTTAGAAGTTACTAAACTTCATCTACCCATAAACCCCTAGCTCAGGGTGTCTCAAAACATGTTGGGTTCCAACAAAACACCAACACAAACTTGACACATAAAATCCCTTCAATTTAAAACTATTTCAAGAGAAAGATAAAACCTGATGGAACCAATGAGAATCAATCCTCAAGATCAAAGTCTCCTCAATCTACTCATTCCACACCTCAAACTTAGACGAGCAACAAATAAACATTTCAATCATATATTCAACTTCAACAACAACACCCACTTTCTAGCAATTATCAAAATTCTCCCCAATTTCCAATAAACGACATGGAATTCAATTCAAGCAATCATTACATCACAACCAGGAATACTCCAAGGATAAAACATTACTTCCATTTGAACAATAACCAATCACTTTAACCACTTACTTAGATTAAAAGACTATAATAGCAATTAATGATAACTAAAGATAAACCTTAGCAACAATCTACCTTTAAACACACAAATACATTCAATGAATAAACCCTAAAGAATAATGAACAATCAAATATATTTTATCTATTCGTTCACTAAGAAGTAATTTAAAATAACTAAGGAAGTAATCTGAGCACATTTTCTCGATAACTCACTTAAACATTTTCAAACATTTAAATCATCTTTTAAGTTTTACTAAGGATCAAGAGGAATAAGTTTCAAAGAATATTTGAATCCTCATTACATTTCTCTAAAGATAAACTATTAGGAAATATTATAATAATCAAATACATTCTATTCATTTACCCAAAAAAAAATGATCATTTTATTGAAAAGACTCTAAAGCTATCAAGATGTGTATTTACACACAACAATTCATTCTTTAATTACACATTCAAATATCTATTTCTAGGTACTTTCAAAACAATCAGTTTAAATTTTATTTATACACTCATTAGGAAATTATATAAAATATTAAATAAATAAAACATATTCTAACGAATCCATCTACATTATATTTTACATCATTATAAAATCATTTAAAATGATTAAGAATCTATATAAACTTATTTTGAAAATAACTAAATATTCCCTTTTACACCAACAAGCTTCTTTTAATTATACTTCTAGATATACACCTACACGAAAAACATATATATATATATATATATGTGTGTGTGTGTGTGTGTGTGTGTGTGTGTGTGTGTGTGTGTGTGTGTGTGTGTGTGTGTGTGTGTAATCATAGATTTCAATCTAATTATATGAGTATATTTATTTATTTATTAACATGTCTTATTCTTTTCTTTATAATAGAATTTTTTCCATGATTTGGATATAAAATAACTCTATTTTATTTTGAATCTAAGCAAGTCTCAATTTCTTATAATGAAATCAACTAAAGATATGCTAATACACTTATTTAACAAATCCTTCGATAATAAATTTTAAGTATATAAACAATAGTATTATAATCCTTCATTCTCTTCTCCAAGATGGTTTGATTAAAATAATTAACCAGAACTATTTGTTTCATGACTCTAAATGAAAACATCTAGACCCATCTTCAATAGAACACAAACTTTACAAATGATAGAGATTCTGAATTCAATAATGGAAAACAAATAAATTAGTTTCAAAATTTACATATTTACTCAAGTAAGTCTCATGATCCATTCATATAGTTAGTTTAATTATTTCTCTTAATAAAGGACAACCCCATCCCTTATTTATTTCTTTACACAACCAAATAATCATATCACTTATATTATTATTTTATTCTATTACCAACACCATTTAAGTACACATATAAGTAAGCATATTACAACTTAAAATATTAAGATATGATCAATATATTACAACTTTAAATGTGTTAAATACTTGTTTCCTTAAATAAATATATATCTATTTACATTTACACATATCTAAATATATAAATATATTATAATCAAACTTTTGTCCACACAATATAAAAAATTATTTTATAATACCTACCCTCAACATAGACTTCAAATAAACTGAATTCTAACATATAGGTGAAACAGTTCTCCAAGGACTTTTATCAGGATGTTCTCTATCCTATCAAAGGATCAAATAAAACCAAACATACCACCCATAACCAGTCGCCATAAACCATATCATTCAAATGAAAACCCTTTTTGCCCGGTTTCAATGAACAATAAAGAAATGGTAGATTGTCTCCTTAACAAGAAAGAAAGATATCAAACCACCCACAAAGATATAAGGCAGCAAACAAAGCTCAATCAGCAGACAAGAATGGAAGCTAGTAGCATTGAGTTTAGGAAAGTCAAGCTCCAGAGGAAAACATCAAATGTTATGATAGCAGAAGATGTATGAATGGATTATGCAAGGAAGCTCACAAAAATCATAGATTTAAAGAAGTTCTCAAGAATACATCCAACATTGTGAGCACACTTCACACATCTGAAATCCCTTATTGCACAAAGAAATAGATAACATATTTATCTTTCACACTATATATTCTTACTTATCATTTATTTAATTGATTACTAAGTAAATAAATAAATAATAACATATTTATCTTTTATTTACCTTTTATTCACTTCTAAGAAATAGATTTATGTAGGGAATTATAAGAATTAAATATATACTATATAATTTTACATTTGTAAATTTATTTTAAAACTTAATCATATGTATATATACTTCAATTTTTCTAAAGGACCCTTATAAACTTTTGATATATTGTATATACACGAGTTTCTCAAATTTAAAAAGAAACCCTTTATAATTATTTTCTATTAAAATAGTGTCAAGCTTGCAGAATAACCCTAGGAATATCCATTTGATATTTTATTCAATACTTCTTTATCCAAAATATTTTAAATTTATATATAAACTTCATTAATAAGTGGATTATCAATCCATATTAAATTTAAAATACTCATTATTTATAATTGCAATTTATGTTTTATTTACATTTTTGTCTTTAATAAAGAAATAATATAACCTATTAAATCATTATCCCCTTCAAATTAATTTAATAATTAATTAATAAAATTCTCTTAATAATTTAATAATTTAATTAACGACATTCAATCAATAATCTAACTACTTTAGTAATAAAACATTTACTCTTGACATAGCAATTTAATTTAATTAGCTAATTGAACAAGGCCACTTAAAGTGTTAAGTTTACCAAATAATCCAATGGCACAATTATCAAGGAAATCACAAATAACACTTACAAAAAAAATCTAGAAAGACCAATTCAGAGGGGCATTACAGTGGAGGTACGTTTGATGTGTCGATTCTTTCTATTCAAAAGGGTAATATTGTCGTCAAGGATTTTAGAGGGGATATGCATTTGGGAAGTTAGGATTTTGATAACAAAATGCTTAATTACTATGTTCATAAGTTCAATACAAAATACAAGTTGGATATCAGTAGTAGTGCCAAAACTAAAGAGGGAGAGTATATAAGATATATAATATATTATTTATATACTATAGTATAAAATATATATATTATATTATTTAATATACAGTATATATATTAAATATACTATATATAACATATTATATAATATATATCATAATATATAATATCAAATGTATTATGATATATTAATATATATACTATATTTATTATATATTAATAATAACTAATATTGGTTTTATGTATTATTTGGTTTATAAAAATCAAAAGTAAATGGATATTTGTTATGAATGTATACCCGTTATTTGTTGTATAAGATTTGAAGCTTCCCTATGCATACATATTAATATATAATCTAATTCATGTACTATGTAATACATATAATATATGCAATATATAGCATAATATATAATATATAAATTAATATATAATACATTTATTATATATTAAGAATACATAATAATGGTTTTATGTATTATTCAGTTTATAAAAATCTAAAGGAAACATATATCTATCTATAACTATTAGTTTATATAAGAGATATCCATTATTTATTGTATAAGATTTGAAGCTTCTTCTATGCATACACATTAATATATAATATAATTTATATATTATATAATATATATAATATATACCTTAATAATAGTAATATTAATATATAATATATATAATGGCTTGAGCAACTCATCGTCGAAAAATTCAACACTAACAATTCACCATAGGAAAATTAACCGCCATGACAAATTCACCTCAAGGAAAATTCGCCACTAGCGATTCAACGCTATGAAAAATTAATCGCATCAACATTTTTTAATATATATTTCCAAAATTTTGAATTTAAAAGGATAATTTGATTTATGATAATAAAAAAATTTGCAAAAAAAAATCAAAGTTTTGGAAATATATATTAAAAAGTGTTAATATTATTAATTTTCCTTCTGTGGCAGTGAATTGTTGGTGGTGAATTTTCCTTGAGGTGAATTTTTCATGGCGGTGAATTTTCATGTGGTAAATTGTTGGCGGTGAATTTTCCAGCAATGAATTTGCTTGATGCCATATATAATATATTAATGTATAAGCATAAAATTACACCCCGCGCAATTTCGCATACATTCTTGCACCCGTTTTAGTGTCCACTCCCTTAGCATCTTGAGTAGGCTCATTTTAGCTCTTGCATCAACCTTTTTCCCTCTCAAGATGCTCTAGCACCCCTTTTCAGTAGCCACCCTTACGTGTTAACTTTTCGTTGAACTTTGTGCTTTTCCTATTCATTTTTTTTGTAGCATGACATGTTCGGACACTAGCACACTGCGCAAACATTTGTGCACCACGCTAGCATCTTGCAATGTGTCAATGCTCAAACAACCATTTCCAAGTTTGTCGGTGGAAATAGCTCAAGATTCCCTATAACCACCCGAGAAGCTTCCTTTTGCTTCTTTTCTCTCTTTAAAAGAGGTCCTTTCACTTCATTTGCAACTCTTCCTCCATTCCTAGCTTCATTCCAATCTCTAGAATTTTGTACAGCTTGTTGTAGCAGCTTCAAGCTCTCTCAAGTTCCCCTTGTAACACCCTTTGCAACTTCGTCTCCCATATTTCATGATTGTGAGCATATTGGGATCCCATATCCCCTACTATTCACATACTTACTTGGTGATACGGGTTCTCCTCCTCGACTGGGGTTTGCTTTTATCACCTCTTTTGTGATACGAGTTCTCCTCCTCGAGCGAGGTTTGCTTTTATCACATGCTTATTTAGTGGTGTGGGTTCTACTCCTGAGCGGGTTTTGCTTTCACCACACGCTTTGTTCATCACACTCTTTCTCTCTATCTTCTTGGTTGTCTGTGGAGGTGGGAACACCAAAACAGGGATTTGACTGAGGCAAACCCCTATACAACCCCAACATTCTCTCCAAATATCACGTGTGCAATTTTTGAAGACATTCACGTGCTAGAGGCTTCATCACTCATGTGGTTGTAAGTATTTATTTCCTTTCTTCTTCTTATCTTAACTAGGTTTACTTCACTCTATCTCAATTCTGTCACTTTCCTGCATTTTAAGATTTCTTAGCAATTCAGGTAGAAGTAGTCACTTTAGCCATTTTCTGTGATAAACTTGTTCTCTGGTTAATACAAGATTCCAACGCGCTACATTGTCATTCATATTTTGCACTAATGTCCTTTGGCCGAGAGCTTGTCAGTTTGTCTAGAAAATCTCTGACCTACTCTTTCTAATTCTAAAACTTCTGCATTGTTCCATTGAGGTAGTTTAGGGAAGTTCGCCCTATGAGGCTCTCTGAATGAAGAGAACTCATGAGTAGTGAATCCCCCTATTCTAAATTTTGGTGAACTTGACGTGAAGAGAAAATCTTTTGAAAAACTAGGAATTTATTTAGGTACCCTACTTGGCGGGGTCATAACTTTTGACTCGATGCTCAGAATTCAGAACTGTTTGCACTATTGGAAAGGTCTCCTAGAGAACTTGTTTAGTCCCTAAAATACTAGTTCCTTATTAGTCAAATTTTAGGGACCAACGCAAGTTTCGACCCCAAATTATGCTCCGAAGACCTCTGAAAATACAAATTACTAGAACATAAAAAATACCAAAAAAAAATTAATGGATTTAATATCTTCTTTTATTAGTTTTGTATCTAATTTTGTTCAAAATGTTAATGATGTTCCATTTCATGCATGTGATGGTGACTTGGCTTTGCCCATGTCACTCGGTGTCTTTGATCCTTCTCATGAAAGTCCTCTTACTTCAAAGGATATTTTATTGCAAGAAGATGAAATCATTGATACCTTTCTTAATGTTACTCTACCTACTCTTCATTCCAATCCACTCTCTTCTAGAGATGATGCATTTTTGAATGATTAACCTTCTCTTCATTCTGATGCACTCTCTTCTAGAGATGATGCATTTGTGAATGATGAACCTCCTTCCACATATGATTCTCCTTGGATCGATGTTGAGAATGTTTCTTCAAATAATTATTCCACATTTGATCATGTTTGTATTGATGTTGAGAATATGTATTTGAATAATTACTCTACTAGTTGTGATGATTCTATAAATTTAATCTATGTCTTTGTTGCCCCTCAAAGGCCTAAGAGACCGATCATTTATGCGACTCCAACTAGTTCCTCTTCTAAAAGGATTTGTTCTATTGATGGTGGTTCTCTTGATATTTATAAGGGTCCCTCTTATAAAGCGGTAGCCCATACTTATGAGAATAGTATGAATAAACAACCAAGCCTTCCTCAATCTCCTAAACCTATGATTAAAGAACCCAGTGATTATGATCTTGTCGAGCAACCTCAGGTTACTCCAGATAAGATCTCACTATGGGACCTGCTTCAGTCTACTTCAATTTATCAAGGTATGCTTCAGGAAGCCTTGCAAAAGATCATCTTGCCTTCTTCCGCTAGGCTGATGGATGCTAATGAGTTGATGGCATATATTCGTGCAGATTCACCAAATATTATGTTTTATCCACAAGAACTCTCGCCTCTGAAAGTACATAAGCAAGTGGATCCTCTAATGATTATAGTTAACATTAACAAGATTGGCATTAGATGTACTCTCATTGGTGTTGGTTCGACACTCAATGTATGTAGCATTGGTCTATTGCCTAAGATTAATATTGATCAATTTTCTCTTAATGCTTCTTTTATTGTTATTTGTGGGTTTGATAATGTTGGTTGACAAGCTCTAGGTACAATAGTATTACCTTTGCAACTTGGACCCGTTACTGTACCCACCCTTATATATGTTATGTCAAAAAAGTTACCATATAACTTTCTTCTTGGTAGACCATGGATTCATGTTATGGGTGCAATCCCATCTACCTTGCATAAATCTCTTAAGTTCATTTGTAATAATAAAGTAGTCATAGTCAAGGTTGACTCTGAAGTTATGCACTTATGTGAGATGGCAGTTGTTGGTCAAGTTTTGATTGTGCCTACTCCTATTCCTTTAGTGTCTTCCAGTGTGTCGATGTTTACTCCAGCAATACCTACTACAAAGGATACTCTTGAGATAAATGTCCCTAAGGAAGATCCTTCAAAAGTAAGAAATCTTAAGTCTACTCCTATCTCTTCTCGAAGGAATGCATGTCTTGGTGATGATTGGGGTTCCTTAGACTTTATGAATTCCTTCATTCAGGAATATAAAGTCAAGTTGATCCGCTTAGACTTTCTGGTAACATCATTCACACCCGCTATCGAAGATGGTTACTCTTTTGTGCCGCGGGGTAAGGTGAATGCAAATTGTAATGTTCCTGGTGTTGATCCTCCTTCTAAGGAAGACGATCACACTTATGTTAAGGGGGTTAGTGTTGGTAGTCCTGTCAAGAAGGTTGATGGTGATCCCATAGAGGAGTGTGATCTCTCTTGCTGGAATAATGCTCTCTATGGAGATCCTCCTCCTTTTTCTTCTATCTTTGTGCCTTCTTCTTCTTCTTGTGAGAAGTCAAACCTTTCTCCATAAAAGAAAGACTTGCTTCCTGCTCCTCATCCTTTATCTAAGCAAGAGCATATCTTGTGGAGGCTCCTAAAAGCCTGCTTGATTACTCTTTCTTCTCCTACACGTAATAAACTTCATAAACATGATAAAGGAAAACATTCTTTCTGTCCATACCATTGATTGCTTGGGCATTCCACTAGCAAATGTAAGACCTTGAAAGACAAAATAAAACAACTTTGTAATTTAGGTGTCGTCAAACTCCCATTTGATTGACGCACTTGCCTTGGCTTCGGATGACAAGAGATATTGAGGTCTACCTCTATCCTGCATGTTCTAAGAATGTTGCATGGTTCTCCTCCCCTATATGTTGTGGGCAGTGATAACTTATTCCAGAGATGTGTGTCCTCCTTAAGGACCCCTCTCTTCACTATGTCTTTCAACCAAAGCATCCCTTGAGTGGACCCATCTTCTTTTGAAGAGTTCTCGAGGGACCCCTTTGAAATTTTTCCAAATTATCAATGGAATGCATGATTGTACACTTACTCACCTACACGACTACTTTTTGACATGTTTTATCTATGGGTAGACGTGTTGCCACTTTTCGACTCTGCGGAGTTTGTTTCCTTTGGTTTCCTCCATGTGAGAGATCTTAGGGGATACCTCCCTGCAGGTTTGAGAGCCTCTAGGGTGCTTCCTTTGAGCTTCCTCCATGCGGGAGATCTTGGGGGTGGCTCCCCTGTAGGTCTGCAGGTCTATAGGGTGCTTTCTTGGGGTTTCCTTCATGTGAGAGTTCTTGAAGGATACCTTCCTTGCAAGTCTGCGGGTCTATAAGGCGCTTTCTTGGCTTCTTCCACGTGAGATATCTTGGGGGATGTCTCCTTGCGATTCTATGATCATATGAGGCGCTTACATATTTACTTTGTGATAGGGGTTCTCCTCAAGAGGGGATTGCTTTTATCACTTTTACATTGTGATACGGGTTTTCCTCCTTGAGCAGGGATTGCTTTTATCACTTTTATTTTGTGATACCAGTTTTCCTCCTCAAGTGGGGATTGCTTTTATCACTCTTACTTTGTGGTGAGGGTTCTACTCCTGAGCGGGTTTTTATTTCATCACACGCTTCATCCATTCCAATTACTCTATCTCTCTCTTCTCCTTTGTATATACTGGATCGAAGATTTGCATCTTGTTCATCCTATGTATATACCCTTCCTCTCTTCATTCTAGAATTCTTCCATATGCTATTGTTTTAAATTTGGGGATGATGCATAGTATTGAGACAACCTTCTACATCGAGGTCTCTTTACTTTGCTGACTCGAATCCTTTAGCTTTTTATGTTCTAACATTGCTATCTGGTGCAAGTTTTTGAATTGGTTTTGTAGATCTTTAGACTAGGGGCATACTTCTATGGTTTGAAGATTTATCTGCTTCCTCTACAGTAACCTTTTGGCATATGATGTTATTTATGTTTAGTAGATTTCCTTTAGCGTGCATATTAATGTATATTCATATGCCCGCTAAAGTGGGGGAAAAATGTATAAGCGTAAAATCACACCCCACACAATTTCGCATTAGGGAAAACTTTAGTGGAAAATCTTTGCCAATTGCCGAATTCTAGGAATTGGCCAAGTCAAAATTGGTGAATTTCTCGCACCCAACAGGGTGTCCAAATCGCCCAAATTTTACGAACTATAGGTCCAATGCATGTCCATTCGCCTATGAGTTTTTTTATGAGGCATATTTAAGCAATAAATTTGCCATTGTCAAACTACACGTTTCAATTGGACTGACTAATATTTTTTCCTGGAATCCCAAAAGCATTTAATAAAACACCTACATATTCGCCAATACTATTAAAACAACATTGTATCCAGACCCATTTCGCCCATTATAATTTACAAATAGTTGCTTGTCAAGACCCATTTCGCCAATTAAAATTTATAAATAGTTGCTCATGAGGACCTATTTCACCAATACATTTGAGGACACATTTTGCCTTGAAAATTACAATGGCCAATTAAAATTTACAAATAGTTGCTTGTCAAGACCCATTTTGCCAATTAAAATTTATAAATAGTTGCTCATGAGGACCTATTTTTCCAATAACATTAAAAAATAATTACATTTGAGGACACATTTCACCTTGAAAATTACAATGTATCATTGTATAAGCATGCGGGATTCGCCAAATTTTTAATATACCATTTAAAAATTCCACAAAATTCACCAAATATGGAATCATGGATTGATATAGTTCTGTTCACACGTCCACAATGTCCTCCATCCATTCTAAAGGTAGTGATCATTTCTTAATAGTGTTATTAGTTATAATAATAAGTTTTCTTTATCTCTTTTACATTCTTGCTTCAACAAAATGAACCTTAGAAGTTAGAACCAAACTCTAAAGTTTCAAAGTTTTTGAAATCTCTGACCCACCAAGTAGAAAAGGTGAGTGATCATTTCTTCATAGTGTTATTAGTTATAATAATAAGTTTTCTTTGTCTCTTTTCCATTCTTGCTTCAACAAAGTGAACCTTAGAACCAAACTCTAAATTTTTGAAACCTCCGACCCACCGAGTAGAAAGATGACCAGGAAAACTTGCAACTCAACAAAGTGAACCATCAAAAAAGTCAGAGAATCGGTAAGTTATGAAAATTTAGAACTCCGCAACAAGGTTATAAAACTCTGAGGACTAGCGACTAAGGTTAGGATTCAAAAAAGCCAAAAATTTTATATTGTATTCCATGGTATTGAATTTGATATGTGAATTTGCATCATTTTTAAAGAACAACACTTATCACACTAGTTATAAATTCCTATTGCATTGCCATTCACATAATCTTTGATAAATAACTAAAAGGAATATTATTAATCCATTCCTTGAATAGAAGCTAACAGTTCAACATCCATAACTTATAAGTTATAAGCTAACAGAAGCTAGCAGTTCAACATAAATAACTTATAAAGGCATCTAGTGTCCACCCAACTTAAACTACCAAATCACCTAAATTATACTGAGAAATCCTTACACATCCATCACCATAAAATTTGTATTCATAGATAAACATTCCACAGCAATGAAACTATCCAAAAATCTATCATTCCAATAATAGACAATCCACTAGCAAACATAGAGTTTCTTTTGTCTTCATAACGGTTTATTGAAGACAACCGTTTTAGAAATTAAAATAAAAAGTTTTTGAAATTTCACTTTGGCTCCAATCAACCCTAGGGTGGGATTTATCAGGAAAAAATTTCATATGTGATCTACATTTTGTTGAATCCTTAGCTACATTTTTAGGAATGTGAAATGACAAACCAAAAGCCTGTAATTTTTTTTAGCGTTAGCCTCATATAATCTCTTCTCAAAACTTCCTTCTCATCGACACAATCTTCCCAGAAATCTTTGATAGATGGTTGATGCCGATATGAGCTCCCTCCATAGAGATTATGCTTCACAAAACCCTTACTGTCAAAATTAGCTCTCATAGACAGATTCTGGAGGTTATATTCCTTGAGAATTCCTTCAACTCCCCTGGCCATCTGGTTTTTTTTGCACACAAAAGAAGGGGTATCCAATGGGAGGACATACCCTAAGAGTTTTATATCTATTGGTTAACATATTTATCACCTGACTCTATATTCATATGCCCATAAAAGGTGATAAATGTAACCACAGTTGAATCAGTAACATTAAAACATTACAAACTTCAAAACTAATTCTCTGCTTATTTTTAAAGGTGGCAGCTACCTTTATCTAATGTTCAATGAATCATTTTTTAAACTAATGATGCTTTTAACCAGAAAGAAAATAAAGGATGGGTATTTTAACCAGAAAGCTTCAAATGTATCTATCAATCTCATGTAAATAGAAATAGAACTTTTGAAAGAAAGATAACAACTAAACCAATATCACTGCAGAAATTTAATTCATAGATAATAACACCATAGCGATATAGCAAAATTATATCATCTATCATCCCAATAATAGATATCACACTGGCAAACATTTAGTATAAATATATATATATACACCATAACTCAAAGATTATGTATCAACAAACTCCACCAATGTCTTCTATATCAAAATAACAAATAATAGCCAAAATAACAAAGTTTTCCCTAATGAGTAAATCAAAGTTTTCCAACTTTAAAGAAAGTATATGAAAATGCTAAAAAAGAAGTCATTAACTTAAAAGTGCCAACTTTAAAGAAAGTATATGAAAATTCTAACAATAAACTATGCATCATTCCCAACTGATTCAACTTCATCAGCTTCCGGCTCCTCGTTCTCTCCTTGTTGCAACAAATTCTCCTGCATTGTCATTCTAGATTTATATTCCCTATACCTGGTAATGATTGCAAAAATCTCCCTGCTGCCTGGTGTCAATGTGATCTGAAGCCTAGTTCTCCATTTTTTGAGAGCAACTTCAAACTCGTTCAATGTGTCAGACCTCCTTTCTACATCAGCTTTAAAAGTTTTGAGATAAAGCTCCAGCCTCCCAAGCTTTGAGAAAGATTCTTTAGTCATCCTAGCAGGATTTGCTACTTCTCTGTTGAAGACTTATCTAAAATTTGAGCAAATTTCTTTTGTGTCCAGAATTTTCTCATCAAAATCATTCGTTATCTTCACCTGCAGATCATGAAAGTTCCCTTTGATTTCTCCTAACATATCCAAATACTTCTCCAACACTTCTGTGATTTCCTTTACCAAGTCATTATATATGTTTAGTTTCCATTTAAGTGAATCAAGCCATGAAGGATCTAAATCCTTTGGATCACTAACAATCTGTTCATTTACCAACTTCAATCGATCCATGGAAACTAACTCTTTCATTTCTTCTAAAAGTACATACAAACTAGTTTGATCCTTTCTAACCTATTGTAGTTCTACTATTAATCCTTTTCTTTTATCAACAATGTGAGTCTAGGAAATCACATATTTACTAATAGAAAATATAGCTTCCTGAGACAATTCTTCAATCCACTCACTAGCAGCCTTGGAATAATTTAGATTTTTCTTAATCAACTACATCGCAAAATCATCAATAACTCTTTCTTGGGAACTAGAAGCCTCAATAGACAAAAAGGGAGAAACAATGGAAGAGATAAAGTTTTTGAAATCCAAAATTTGAGATTGAAATTTTACCCTTTCTTTCCTTTCTTTCCTTTCTTCTTTTGTCCGCTTGGCTAAAGCATTGACTGAGTAACTAGCATGATATACATCACCTTCAAGTGTCTGGGGACCCATGTCAACATGTATGATTTTATAATCATTCACAGTTATCTTATCATCATCTACACTTTTAAAGGTTCTGCAATTTCTAACACCTGATTACCAGAGACAACATCATTCAAAATTCTTGACATTCTTTGGGCTTTCTTGAGCCTTGAGGAAGATTGGAGTAATTTTTTCACTACATCTACTCTAGTGGATGTCATAGGAGTGTATTTCTTCTTCTTTTCTACCGCTTTCCTCAACCATATTGGAGAGTTTTCTATTAGACTGGGGGCTTTATCACTTTGAACAACCTCTCTAGACTCACTAGGAATAATTGATATGTTTTCTATAGGAGGAGAATATTCTTCAAACAAGGGTGGGAAAGTATTATCTTCAAAAATATGCTTAAAGATGCTCTCTGAATCTTCTAACACAAGTTTTTTTGGACATTTTTCTTTTTAAGAGTAGGGGTGGATGGGTTGTCTTGTTCACATATTGATTTTGATTTAATTGATTTCTCTAGCTTTTCACCATCACCCCCAGATTGTGAATTGGCACTAGAAGACTTGATGACTATCCTCGTTGATGATGTACCTCCAGGGACTACTTGGCTAGATCCTTGCTCATTTTTCTAGGATGATTTTGGTTCATGAACAGAACCAGCAACCCTACGCCATTTTC
>VDFB02026320.1:75778913-75905518 GCA_007258455.2 Sequoia sempervirens
TCCGGTGTTTAAAATTTCATGGCAATCTGAGCTTCCGAAGTAAGAAAATCAAGAGGCTTACTATAAATAGCGGGGTGTGAGAAGCTGGCAAAAACAAGAAAAATGGCTAAGTCTGGAACTTCATCCTTCACTTCCTTGAAAATGCGCCCATCTCAGCTGGAGGTCATGAAATTTCTCTAAGTGTTGAACTTCGTCCAGTACACATGCTAAAATGCGCCCTCAAAGAAAAACTGGTGAGAGTTCAAAAAAAATTTCTAAGTCTAGAATGTTTTCATCCGCCTTACCCCTCTAAATGCGCCTAACTTGCAAGTTTATCCTGCTCAAGGGGTGAAATGCGCCCAAAAGCAAATTGGTCAAAGCAGTCAACAAGTTATATCCTCCACCCCTTGTGAAATGCGCCCACCCCTCAAGCAAGAAGCATAAAAAAAATTCTAAGGCAAACTCGTCCTCCTCCTAGGTGGAAATGCGCCAAGTCTTGAGAAAGTCAAACAGGTCAAAGATTTACATCCTCTTGCATGGGTAAAATGCGCCCAAAATGGGCCATGTAAAGACAAAAATGGAAGTTGAAAAGTCACAAACAAAGGCGTTGGAAAAAGTTTATCCACCAGCTACATGGAAATGCGCCCAAAGCTGAAAAGAGGTCAAATAAGTCAACGTTTTTCATCCTTCCCACACATAGAAATGCGCTCAAGTTTGAGTGGGTCAGCAAGTCAAAGTCTTTTATCCTCCTCAAGAGCCAAAATGCGCCCAAAGCAGCTCAAGTGAAGACAAAAAGTGGAGTTGAAGGGTCATCCCTCTTGCATGTTCAAATGCGCCCACATTAAGGTGTAAATAGTGAATAGAGGGTGGTGAATAGGGTGAAATGTGATTAAAGCGTAGTAAAAGGCGAGTAAATTCCTCAATGGCATGGTGAATACAAGGTAGATGCTAGGCGTTATTCCTTTCCTAGCCTCAAATGCGCCCAAGGTGTTGTAGAATGTTGCAAAGTGTGTTGGGCGTGATTTTTCTTTCCTCTCCTAGCCTCAAATGCGCCTAAGTGGTAAAGTGTTAGAAATTTTTGCTAGGCGTGTGTGTTGGTGAAGATGAGTATTGGGCGTGGTGATATTTTTCTCCAAGTGCTATGCGCCTAAGATGTTAAGTGTTGGAAAATTTTCCTAGGCGTTGGAATATTTTCAAATGTGAAGAAAATGCAAAATGGTGGTGAGTGATGGAAAATGAAAATGCTAGGCGTGATTTTAAATTTTCTCCAAGTGTGCTATGCGCCTAGGGTGGTAAAATGAAATATAAGATGGGGTGATGAAGATTTTTCCTAGGACGTTGAAGCTTCAAGTGAAGATATTTTCCAAGTGTGAAATAAAAGAAGAGGAGAAGCAAATTGCCTAGGCGTTGAAATTGCCAGACAAAAATAAATCAAGTGTGGTGCGCCTTCAAGAAAAAATTTCTAAGTGAAAGTTGGTATTTTCACAGGCCAAATTGATCGAGTCGGATATAAAATTTTCTAAGGCAAAAATTTCGAAGTGATTCAAAAAAAATTCTAAGGCACAAAATATTTTTCCCCTTAGAAAAACGCTTAAGTCTGGAGAAGTGGTAGAATTTTCCTGAAGCACGAGCAAATTTGCCAGTGGTGAAGTCAGTGAATGCCAGCTCCGCAAGGTTGATAAAAAATTTCTCAAGTCAGAGCAAAATTCTCAGAGGGGATCGAAGAACGAGGACAAAATTGTTGAAAGAATAATCTCCTAAGGTTCAAAATTCAGAGAAATAAAATGAACCCGTTCGTTGTGCACCCATGGGTTCGATGCGTTCTGGAGAAAATTTTCTTCTGGGTATTGAAGATTATCGATGAGGAGTTGATTTTAAGGTCTTCCACAGCTTGTCGAGGATTTTGGGATGAAGATTTTAAGTGGGCATCAGGTTGATGATTTTCCTAAGGGAAACTTGAAAATTTTCTAAGGCAAAAATGAAGAAAATGTGTTTTCAAGGTAAGATTCTCCAGACGATGAATTTGAAAGAAACTGCCTAGGTGGATTTGCTTCAATCCTTCGTGAAGATAGTTTACTTGGGCCAGAAATGAATAAAATCGAGGTTATCAGAGCTCCAGCAGGTGAAATGAATTTCTCAAAGATGAAGTTTGTCTAAGGCAAGAATTTGAACACAAAGTTGGCGATGAACGCTTGGAGATCAAGGCATGAAAATCAGGTGAGTAAGTTGAATTTATATTATGAAATGATCTGATACCCTTCTCCTTGCTTGTTTTGCAGGAGGAACGTCGAGGCCAAACAATGATGACTTGGTGTGATGACTTGAAGTGGAAGCACGATGAAGATGAGTTACAATCTCGAAGGAGGAAAATTTGCAAGAAAATGGCTAAGTGTTGGGACTTAGTATAACTCAAAGTGACGAAGATGAAGACCCTCAAGTGGAAGAAATCGAAGAACAACGCCAAGAACGAAGATCGAGAACAGTGTGAACGCGTCTACAAATGGAATCTTCTAGAAGGATGATGGTGGACATTATGGCGCATTTATTACCCCTCTCCTCTGTGGCGGGTTTTAGGGCAATATTATTTAGGGCTGAGGTGGCACGATTCTGGCCACTCTATTGATTGTAACCCTAGCCGTCTTTTGGGACTTGGCTAGCTATAAAAGGGGGAGTCCCCCTCATTTGTAATCTCATTAGAGTAGAAAGTTAGAATCAGAGTAGACATTGAGAGAGCATTAGAGCTAAATAGTGTAGCATTGTAGAGCATTTTTGCATCATTTGGAGAAGAGAGAAAGTTTTCCCTTTGAAAACTTTTGAGGAGATTGTTGTGTAACACATTTTATGATAATAGATCTTTTCATTGATGATGGAATTCGTCTTGTCATGAAATGCTAGCAAGGTTTCTTCTTCCTTTCATATCCAAGTAGCTTAGTTCATGCAAAGTAGCTTACTTCGGTGTGTGGTGTTTTATTGAGATAGCTTAGCTTTATTCCATACCACTAGCGGGTTGTTGATGATAAGTTCGCCTTGTGTGGTCAATTGGACATTATCTTGTGTTTAACCCAAGTTTGTGATTTATAATACTTATATCGTGATGAGTGTAGCCATGTTAAGTCATAATTTGAACATCTTTGCTATTGTATTTCCCTTGAGATTGCCGTTTCACTTGAAGGCTGTCAGAGGAGGCTAGGTGAGGTTGAAGTCTATTGAAAGCGAACCCCCACATATCACAGAGTAGCACATAAACTTCTTAGGCCCTACACCCTTTTAAATTCAGTTCATTTCCGGTTAGAATTAGGAAACTTGCGCTCACCTGCCAAATCATTTGAATTACACGAAAGCCCTTAGTCTACTGTTTGTTGTTAGCCGTCGAACAATTGTGTAGATACATACCAGCATTATCCACATCAAACTGGCCGGAGCTATTCCCGCTCAAAGGAACCTTGGAGTTGAAAGCATGATCTTACTCGCAATCTTAGCATGCTGAATACTTTGTTCAAGAGAGGATAGAGCGTCCGTTGGGAGACTTTATTCTGTGTTGGTGCGGTCTCAAAAACCACGGAGTTGAAAGCATGATCTTACTCGCAATCTTAGCATGCTGAATACTTTGTTCAAGAGAGGATAGAGCGTCCGTTGGGAGACTTTATTCTGTGTTGGTGCGGTCTCAAAAACCACGTCAACACGTCCTTTGGTTACCACTATTCTAAACACAACATAAACCATTCTCTAATCAGATTGCTAAATCCCTAATATTAGTGATGTCTCCAACATGATGTTGCCACAATCTCTAGATACTCACATCATTTGTCTTCCTTTGATATCACATTGCCAGGCATTTGTCCAATTGCTCATTGGTGATCGGCTTCTAGCAATTTCTTTAATGTTAATTTATTTCCTTTTGAAGACATTAACTAAATCACGTAATGCCCGATCTTCACACTATGGTATAGCTTATGCGATCCAAGTAGGATATCCTAGATACGCATGGTCTCCATGTCCATAATCCAACAAAGATAATTCCGTAGTAGTGATTTAGCTTGATAAATCTGATAGTAGTTATCAATATATCCATGGCAGCATATATCGTGTCCTCGATAGTCAGGGAATCATACGATAAAATGTAGAAGATAATGTCCTTGCTCCGCTAACCTTCCAGACAAACGCTACTTACTATGTTCGTTCCTTTAGCCTTTTGTAAGAGACCTGGTGTCTCTCAACCCAACCATTGACTGAGAATGCAAGGTTTTTGTTTGTTTTGATATTTTATAGTTTTTTGAATGATTTTTGTGCAATAAGGGTTTGTGCGATTTTGAGAGTAAATGCTTTGAAAAAATTAAATAAAATGCCAAAAGACATAATATAGAGGAATATAACTTCGATTCTAAAGGCAAGTGATTTATTGCTCTTTCTGGAAGCTTACAAATGCATAATCCAGACATGCAAGTAAAAAGGCAACAATAATTAATCAAAAACCTGACTTATTGCAGCCACTTGAAATTTTGATAAAATGGTACGGCCAGCATGAAGTTAATGATCTCCCTCTATGAAATTGACGCAGGACCTCCAGATGATCAAGGCGCCACCATTAGAGACAGGATCCAGCAAAAAGGAAAAGCGTTTTTGCTTGAAAAGAAAGTATGGCCTTGCAGCTGAATGGTACGGCCCAGTGTTGTACCCCAAAATTAAAATTTCTGTTACACTTAGATATTTTGAAGAAATGAGTAAAAGTCTTGTCAAATCAGTCAAAAAAGTCAAAATTTGGGTGTGCAGGTCTTGCATGAGGGGTTAAAACGCTAAATTTTCAAAATATGACGATCTGGGTTTGCTAAGAGCAGCTTAATCTACAAAACCCAGATCTCAGTTTTTCATCCCTAAATTTTAGGAAAACTGTTATTTTTAGAAATTTTCTAAAATTAATAACGTTTTCTGGGTTTTTTTGGGTTTCTCTCGAAACGAATACTGGCAAAATTTTCTAAAAATAGAAAGTTGGTCCGACAGGGTCCGAACTGATTTTGATTGGCTCAAAATGCGTCCATATCAGGCTAGTGCAGTCAGAATCTTAAAATAATCAGTTTTTCCCTACTGGGTCTATTCTGCTTTTCAGAAGCATATCTGGAGCTCTGAGATCATCAATGGAGGTCATCCGACTGCTAGGCATCAGTTTCAGCACTTAAACTTCCAACAGAGGGTGAAAAGATGAACATGCACAAGGAATGAGGAAGAAAATTGAAAAGTCATGAAAATTTTCTAACACTGCTGAGTTTGGGCGCCCCTGTTGAAGAAAGGCGCCCACCTTTTTAGGGCATCAAATGTCAGTTTTAGGGTTTCAAGCCTCCAGTCAAACTTCTTCACTTTTCTGTCAGCTTCGCAGTGGATTCAGCGGTGTAGTTATCAGATTACTCAGTCATCCGGAATTCAGCGCCAAACGGGAGGTTTCAAATTGAAGTCAACGTGAAGAATTTGGAAAAGATTACAAAATTGACTAAGTGTTGAAAGTTTGGGCGCCCCTAGTCAAGAAGGGCGCCCAACTTTTTGGAGGGGTAAATTCAACAGCCATGATCCAAAAGTATGCTCAATCTTTTCAGATTCCGCCCAGCTTCACGATGCCTGTCTTCGTCAGCATTTTCAACTGGTCGTATTCCGGCAAATTCAAATCAAAGGCGAAGGTTCAGAGTGAAGGTTTCAAACTTGTAGTTGAAAATTATGAAAAAGGTTAAGTTTGGGAAGAATGGGCGCCCCAGTTGAAGAAGGGCGCCCAAGTTTTCAAGGAGCTGAATGAATGAATTTGCAGGCAAGCGTCTAACGAAGTTTCTTCACGGTTGATCCGACTTTCAAACGAGACATTCAGCACGTCAATCGGAGTTCGCAGTCACCAAATACAAGGAGCTGAACAGGGGGTCCGACAAAGGCTGAGAACCAAAATTCAGAAGCAAACACAAAAAATCAAAAAATAAATCTAAGTCTGGGTACTGTGGGCGCCCCCAGTCAAGAAGGGCGCCCAAACTTTTGGAAGCCTTAAACTCACTTTTGGGCAAAGTTCATTCCAGAAGACCCCTCTTCATTCTTCGTCAGCTTCGCGATGAGTATAATATCCAGTCAATCCGACGCCCGGAGCTCCAGATCCGACGAGATCTTCTGCAGAAGAGGATTTAATGAAGAAATTTGAAGATCAGAAAAATGGCTCTATGGGATAAATGGGCGCCCCTGGAAGGAAAAGGCTCCCATGAATTCGGAGGTCAAGATGAAGTCGTTCGCTAGAGATGCCTCTAGGACTCCTTTCTCAGTTTCAGTCAGGCTCCACCGTGAACCATTCAGCTTGCCTGTTGGGTTAATCTGTCAATGGGAAATCAGAGGCGAAGTAGCATGTCAAAATGAAGAAAAGTTGAAAATGTTAAAATTTTGACTAACACTGGAAGAAGTGGGCGCCCCTGTTGAAGAAAGGCGCCCAAATGTTCATGACTTAGAATATTTTTTTTTAAGTTTTCAAATTTTCAAAAAATTGCAAAAGGAGACGGATGGCGTCCAAATTCAAAGAGACTTAGATTTAGGGTTTTGAAAAAAAAAACAAAACCTAAATCAAACCCTAAGTCTATTTAACATCATTCTTTCATGTATTTTTCATTATTTTTGCAGGTAGCATCCAGAGGAGAAAGTTGGAGCAGCAAGTTTGAAGATTTTTGGTGATTCAAGAATCCATCCTTGCTGGTTTTACATTAGATTTTTCAAACCAGCAAGCATAAACCCTTGTTTTTTCAAGCTTTTTGTTCCAGAAGATCAAATTTTTCAAGCAGAAAGCCAAGGCTTTCCTTTTTTAGTCATTTGGGTCTTTTTGCCTTAATCTTCTGAAGAATTTTTCAAGAACTTCATCGAGTTGCAGCAAGTGCTTTTATTTTGCATGTCAGTGAAAACCTCAGTGCATTCAAATTTCAACCATCTGGGTCCTTTCCAATCAGTCTTCTGAAGAAAACCCATATCGCAGCTTCTTTTCAAGCAAGTTCAAAATCTAGGGTTGGCTGCTTTTTCGATCAAACGTCAGGGTTTTGCAAATCCAATCAACTAGGTCCATTTCTAATCTTGTTCTGAACAAAACCCAGATGCCAGCTTTTTTCGGAAAAAAAATTGAAGAAATTAGGGTTTGTTGCTTTTTCAGGCAAAATTCAAAATTTTCAAAAACGGACGATCTAGGTTGTCTTGCATCGATATTCTGAACAAAACCCATATCTCAGAAAAATTTCTCAAAAATTTGTCCGTTGGAGCACAAAAATCAGCATTCTAAAAATAGACATTGTTCAAGACTTGTCTAAACCAAGGCGAGTTTACAGTCATTCTTCGAGTTTTCTAAAATGGAGTACACTCCTAATGTTTTCAAGTCCGAATCAGCTCTCTTTCACAATTATATCAAAACAGCTGAGACAGACTTGTATCATGTCAAGCCGGTGTTCGATCTACATGCCTTGGAGAGAGCAGGCAACACTTCAATCAAGAACCTTGGACATTCTGGACTCCTCGCAGCAGCATCAATTCCTATATCAGTTCAGAGCCTTGAGTTCGTAATCGCTTGCATTAAGCATTACAACCCGGCTACTAGGGAGATCCAGTCAGCAGACGGTAGATTGATTTGCAGTCTAAAGCCTGATATGGTCGAAAGGTGTTTTTCCATTCCCCCGTGGCCTGAAAGTGTAACTCTTTCAAGGGATGAATGCGAAAGGATGTGGAATATGCATAAAGATAAATATAGCAAGAAGATTGCACAGAGATGGATGAAAGAAAAACATAAAACATTGCCCAAGAATGTCGGGCGAGGGGAGTTCAAGGACGAGGTTGCCATCATCATCACTTTGCTCAACAGGGTCACTGGCTCAGAGGATGCCACCAAATTCCAACCTTGGATGTTTTATGCCATACCTCACATCATGAAAAAGACCGAGTTCTATGATTGGCCTACTTTGATTAGTGACTGCCTACATCAGCAAATAACATAATACTTCCAGTTTCATGTATTCCACATGGTGTCATACCTAGTCTACCTGGTGGCCTATCAAGGTCAATTCAGAGGGTTGAACACCGAGGGATCATTGAGCGTACAACACATATATAACTATTATCCCCAGTTGGAATTCACAAAGTCGTTGCACCACTACAAAAGGGTGAACGAGGCATTCTTGATGTACACAGTGCGGGACTTAGACAACGAATTGCACGTCCGCATCTCTTCAATTGCCAGGGCAGCAATGGCGGAATGGGCAGATTGGTTTATACAGTTTCCTACCTTTACCTATCTCGAGGTCTATGGTTATTCAGTTGCCCCGCTCATGTTGCCAAGGTATCCGTCGGATGAGGTCATCTTCATGGAATTCTTGAGGCAGGCTCACGGTGTCCACACAGTCTTGAGGAATAGAAAAACCCTCTTCACTTTCCATTAGGGTTGGGTATTTATACATGCGGGACTGCTGCAGATGCCGGGACAATTGGAGAAGAGTTAGATAAATTCGGCCTCAAATCTTACAGCGAGAGACGATCATTTGATCCTCATGGTGTCTACGCTGGCCGATTGGAGAACTATAATCACATAGCCGCACTTGAAGATTTTTGGGCTAATTGTGCAGATGAGTTTGAAGTGCGAAGGCGTAGTTACAGCAGGCTAACTCTCCATCAGATGAAAGACTACTTAAATGAAGATATAGAAGGGCTCTCTGATGATGACGAAGATGTGCTTCTCCCGATGTACACTCAGAAACGAATCGAGGATCAACCCTTACCACAAGTTAATTGGGCAAACAAGGAATCTCTTTCAGTCGAAGACAGAACAAGACAAGTCATTGAGCATTGTAAGGTTTTCTTAGTGCTTAAAAGAAAGAACTCCATTCCAGTAGCAGAGCCGCCAAGGATAATTCCTTCTTCTTCCAGAGCACAGTCGAAGGGAAAGAGTAAAAATCAGTCTCAAGATGGCGTCAAAGGTTGTAGATCAAATAAAAATGTAAAAAGAAGGTTGGATTTCTCAGGCATAGTCATACAGGAACAGCCTAGAGTTGATTCAGAAGTTCTTCCTGACGAGCCCGTACCTCAGAATGAAGCAAAGGAGCCACCTTCAACACATGTTTCTGTACCTTTGACGGGTTCTTCACCAATTCACATTGATCTTGATATCAAAGATGATGAAGAGATTGCAGCAGTACCTCCTGAGGAAGTTAGTAAAGATACTACTGTGTCTTGGCTTGAGAACTCCTTAGGAAGGGTTAGGAGAAGGCCTTCATATCAAGTGAGTGTTGATGATCTCGATAATATCTATCAGGAACCTCCTAAGAAGAAGGCAAAGAAGCAAGTTCACTTTGATAGGAATCCTGATAACGAGATAGTCATAGAGACTGCAGTGCCCCCAGAAGATAAGAATAGGGATGAGGTAAATATGGATGATTTTGTCATGGTCAAGGCTAATCTCGGTAGAAATACCAGACATGCAGATTTGAGTCTCTTCAAAGTTGTATCCGAAAACCTTCAAGAAAGAGTGTTTATGGAGAAGACAAGGCAGCCCTCAAGGCTGAAAATCAGCAACTTCGGGCTTTTCATTTCTAACCTTGTTCGTGGTTCTTCACAAACAACCCGGTTGCTGCCGGATCTTGGAGACACCACTGATCACCATCGGTTAAGACAGCTGGTCATATTGGGGAAAAGAGACTCAGAGTGGATTGAGAGCTTCATTGTCAGAGGAAGGGAGATCTTGGCACGGATGTTTCAGTTAAGGGAAAGCTCATAGCTACATCCAAGGTATCCAAGGATTTGGCAGACACTGGCTGAAGTAAACCCGAGACATGAGATTCTCATTGTTGATTTAGACACGGCTTTGTAATGTCCCCTTCTCATCAGTGATCAGCATTGGCATTCTTCAGTCTATTCCGGAACCCGTAGACTGGAATGAGGTGGAAATTAGGGTTTCATGGGCTTGGCTTTTGTAGCATTTCATTTTATTTACTATTTTTAGTAAATGATGGTTGTGGCAGTATGCAGTTGGTTGTCTTCAGTCTTCTCTTCAGTAGCATATTATTGGTTGTTTCAATATCTTCCTCTCAAGCTTAATTTGTTGAAATCTACTAAGTATTGGCATAAGTGTTATAATTTTTCAATTGACCCCTTGGCCTAAGGATACAACTTGTAAGTTGTTTTAAAAAGGGGACTTGAAGGGTACGCCTTGTCATAAGGTGATAATAATATTTTATATTTTTGAATTTATGCTTGGAGGAAAGTGGACGCCACTTTATGAGGAATATATTTTATGAAATTTGAAAATAAGGAGAATTCAAATGGTTGTCTTTTGGTGTGCCAATTGAGGAAGTTGAAGAGTTTCTCATTTCTTATAAAATGAAGACATGACTCCAGCATTTGATATCTATCAACTACCTTATTGTTATGCTGTCAAAATGACTATGGACATTTTGTTATTGCTTCGAGGATGCTACCTCCTAGCCCCTTCCCAATTTCGTGTTTGAAATATAACACCTAATTGGAATATTGCTGCTTCTCACATCAGACTAGCAGATTGAGCAATAAAGATTGAGAAATTTGGTGAATTCTACAGTTTTGAAGTTCCTGGTTTTGCTACAGCTGAAGCTGTTTTCTGTTCGTATCTTGCTGAGTGATTTTTATTTGGTTCTGGGTGTTTGAGCAATCTACTTGTTGACTGGAGGCGCCAACTTCCACCAAAAATCAGATTTTATTTTGAAGTATTCAATTTTATATTGCAAAGTCGATTTTCCTCAAGGGCCGTACCATTTAATGCTGTCTTGGGATTCGTGCCAAAAAAAGTAGAGACTTTGTTTGCTGTTTCTGGATTCTATCTTGGGCGCCAGACTTGTAAGGTGCTTTTGCAATTCGTTTCACGCCATTCGGAGAAGAAATAAGTGAGTTATGAATGTTTTTCTGTTTTCCAGTTTGCTGTTGTAAATTTCCAGAACTCAGGAATTTGCATCAGATTTATCAGTTTCCAGTTTAATCTCCATTTCAGTCATTGGAAAGCAAAGAACACTGTTATAAATTCATTCTTATATCTACATTTCACTTCTCTATCATTGTAACTCATTTAATTGCAGTCTTGTTGAAATTGTAAGGTTCTGATTAGTAGTACTAATCTAACCATTTGTATTGCTGCAACTATTTGATTGTATCTCATTAAAGTCCCCTGGATGGTTTACCGCCAGTGTGGTTAAATTGTTTGTAAATCTTGTACCCACTTAAGTGGTGAATCCCCACAGTTCTGTGGATGCCCGCCGCAGCGGATGAATTGCTTTAATTTGTAATCTTTTCCCCCCACTGTTTGGTGGTAGCGTGGAATTGTTTTCTCATGGCTGGTTATCCGCCTAATAGTTCTTAATTTCAATTTCTAGACTCCGTCATATGTTAGCACCTCGCCCTCAGTGGGATCTTGAGTGCACATTCTTGACGTTGAGTAGTTCTTCTATTCCAATTCAGTTTCTTCAGTTCAAGCTTCAGCATCTTCCATTCAAGTTCAGATTTTAATTTGAGGCTAACGCTAATCATATCATCTATTGCTGGTTATTTTGTGTTTTCCTTCGAAAAAATTGGTTAGCATATTTCAGTGGTATCAGAGCAGAAGACCCTGCCATCCTGTGGCTGATTGCAGTAGTGAACTGATGAGTGACAGAGACACAAGGCCATACACTAGAAGTCAGGCCAGAAATCAGCATCAGTTTCCGCCCGTTCCAGAGGCAGATACCTTCTCAGAAGTTCTAAGAGACCTTGGTAAAACAGTGGAAGGTTCAGATAATTCAGTGGAAGTGGTTGATCACACAACTGTCATAATGTCAGATTCAGTAAGAAAAGATAATGAAGAAAGGGATAGAGTGGAGAAGAAGTTTGACGGGATGATAGATATGATGTCCCGTTTGTTATCCAAGTTGGATCAGCAAGCAGCTCAGAGTATTATTCAGCCCCAAAATAACTCAGCTGGAGAAAATAGTGGAGTGAATGGAAATAATAACAGTGGCAGTCCTGAGGTGAATACTAGGGACAGAATTGTAGGTCAGCATACTACAATTCATAGTGGGTCATCCTCTAGACCCCTCTTTCCTGTTTTCACACCAAGGGAAGAGCAACAACCAGTTGAGGCTACTCCAAACTTTGCTGATGATGCTCGTCAAGCCTATATGGAGTATGTGTCCTTACCTCTTGACATGAGAGGAGCATGGACCTTTGATCAATTCATGAATCAAAGGAGTCGGAGAAATGGTGGTAGGAATGATCAACGTCCTCCTGCAGGCCCTAGAAATGATTTTTACCAAGCATTGGGAAAGATCACTATGGAACATTTTGATGGTGGTAACAAGTGTACAGCCAGGTCATGGGTGCAAAAGTTAGATAACTACCTCTCCCTTAGACCTATGCCGGAAGAAGATGCTATCAAATTTGCTACCTTGCACTTAGATGGCATAGCTCATGAATGGTGGACTCACGGTTTGGTCACTCTTGGCCACAACCTTATTCGCACTTATGGAGAATTTACAAATAAATTGATTGAGAGATTTGACACCAAAGATCCGGAATTGAAGTTTAGAGAATTGGCACAGTTAAAACAGCAAGGATCTTTAGAGAGTTATGTGGCTGATTTTCAGAGGTTGTCAGTAATGGTGCCCAACATTACTGAAAGAAGACTTGTAGTCCTTTTTGCTGAAGGTTTAATGGAGCCATTGAAGGGTTGGGTCAAAGCATTTGATCCTCCAACATTGGATGAAGCTATCAAGAAAGCTAGGAGCATGGAATTGGCAGCCCCAAGACCTAAGTTTCACTCAAAAACATTCAGCCATAAGAAGGATAAAAGGCCATCTTCAAATCTGCCCAAGAAGTTTCCACCAAGGCTGTCCGAAGAGCTCAAAGAACAGCTTAGAAAGGATGGAGTTTGCTTCACTTGTCGTGAGCCTTGGGTGAAAGGCCACCGTTGCTATGGAAGAGGCAAAGTAGTTCAAATGGAGGGCTATTCTGATTATGGATCAGAATCTGATTCGTCTGATCAGCAATACGAATCAGCAAGTAGTGAAGGTGAAGAAGTTCAAGAAGATAAGTCCGAAGAGGTTGGAGATAGTAGTGCTTTTGCACAACTATCCAGTTTTCAAAAGAATGAATCTTTTAGGGTTCATGGAGTGGTAAATTCACAAAGGATAGTTGCCCTAATTGATACTGGAGCAACTCACAATTTTATTGATGAAGGGCTAGTTGCTAGAAAAGGTTTAAAGACTGAAAATTTTGATGGTTTCAAAGTAATGGTTGCAGATGGTTTCACTATGTCTTGCACAAGGAGAATCCCTAATCTATCTTTGCAATTAGGGAATCATGAAATTAAGGATGATTTTTATGTGGTGGGTATAGGAGACACTGATGTTGTGTTGGGCATACAATGGCTGCGATCTCTTGGTGAGATCACATTGAATTTGCAAACCATGGGGCTGAAATTTCAGTCTAATGGAAGGAAGGTTGTTTTAAGAGGGATGTCAAATGGAGGCCCTCGAATTGTTTCGTTGAAAAGGATGGAAAGGCTGATCCGCCATGATCAAGTTGAATGGGCTGCTGAATGTATGGTTTTACCAGCTGATCCGGTTGAGGAAAAAAGGCAATATCATCCTGATATTCAAGCCTTACTTTCAAAGAAAAGTAAAGTCTTTGGAAGCTTACCTCCTGGAAGACCTCCTGAAAGAGGTTCTGAACATGTGATTGAATTAGAAGAAGGAGCAAAACCAGTCATTACTACACCTTACCGCTATCCAAAGAGGCAGAAAGATGAAATTGAAAAGGCCATCAAGGAGCTGTTGGAAAGTGGTTTTATTAGACCAAGCAAGAGTCCATTTGCCTCAGCAGTAGTGCTGGTCAAAAAGAAAGATGGTACAATGCGTATGTGTGTTGACTATCGCGCATTAAATCAGAAAACCATCAAGAATAGATATCCTATCCCTAGGATTGATGAGCTCATTGATGAGCTCCATGGGGCAATGTTCTTCTCAAAGATTGATCTTCGTTCAGGATATCACCAAATCAGAATGAGGGAGGAGGATATAGAAAAGACAGCATTTAGATGCCACTTTGGGCATTTTGAATTTCTTGTCATGCCTTTTGGTTTGACAAATGCTCCAGCCACATTCCAATCTTGTATGAACAAGATTTTTAGACAGCAGTTGAGGAAGTTTGTGCTCATCTTCTTCGACGATATTCTCATATTCAGTAAGTCTTGGGAAGAGCACCTTAAGCATTTGGAAGAAGTGCTTACCATTTTAGAGGTGGAATGTCTATTCGCCAAAGAGTCAAAGTGTGAGTTTGGGATGGAAGAACTTTTATACCTTGGCCACATTATCAGCTCAAAGGGTGTGAAGGTGGATCCAGAAAAGATAAGGGCCATTCTTGATTGGCCAACTCCTAAGACTATTTCTCATTTGAGAGGTTTTTTAGGGTTATGTGGATTCTATAGAAGATTTGTAAAAGGTTATTCTCATCAAGCTGCACCTTTGACAGATCTTACAAAGAAAGGAGCTTTTCTTTGGACTAAGCAAGCACAAGAGGTTTTTGATAAGTTTAAACAAATCATGAGTTCGTGTCCAGTATTGGCACTTCCGGATTTCTCAAAACCTTTTGAATTACAATGTGATGCTTCAGGAGAAGGAGTTGGAGCTGTCCTAATGCAAGACAAACATCCTATTGTCTTCGAGAGTAGAAAGTTGAGAGGGGCAGAAAAAACTTACTCTATTTATGACAAAGAGATGCTTGCTATCATGCATGCTTTGTCTAAATTCCGTCAATACTTGGTGGGAAGTAAATTTGTTGTTAAGACTGATCACAACAGTCTTAAACATTTCATGCGCCAAAAGGAATTGAATGAAAGGCAGCAAAAATGGGTAAGTAAACTCCAAGCATATGACTTTGACATTGAATATGTCAAAGGAAAAAATAATATAGTTGCTGATGCACTTTCTAGAAGGCCTCATTTGCAGTCAATTTGTGAGTTATCAGCAGATTGGAAAGAATTAATTGCTGCTGATTATGTTAAAAATCAGTTTGCAACCAGCTTGTTAGAAGGTCAATTGGTTGATGGAAGGTATAAGTTGGTTGATGGATTAATTTATTATAAAGATAGAATCTTTTTAGTACAAGAATCTAAGCTTAAGAAAAAGATTCTACAAGCTTTTCATGATGTTCCCCTTGCTGGTCATCAAGGGATTTTCAAGACTTACAAGCAGATTCGTGAACGATTCACTTGGAAAGGTTTGAAAGATGAAGTCTTGAATTACATTAGAGAGTGTCCTACTTGTCAAAGGAATAAAAATGAACACTCTTTTCCTGCTGGTTTACTTCAGCCCTTGCCTATTCCAAATCAGAAGTGGGAAAGTATTGCCATGGATTTTATCACAGGGTTGCCCAAGGTGCAAGGACGTGACTGTATATTTGTTGTGGTTGATAGACTAACAAAATTTGCTCATTTCTTTGCTGTTACCACTTCATTTACAGCAGCTCAAGTGGCTGAGTTGTTTTTTAGAGAGGTGTTCCGTTTGCATGGGTTGCCTAAAACAATTGTCAGTGATAGGGACAGCAAGTTCCTAAGTGTTTTTTGGCAGGAGATCTTCAGATTGAGTGGGACAGTGCTTACTCCAAGCACAAGTTATCACCCACAAACAGATGGGCAATCAGAAATTGTTAACAAGTGGTTAGAGGGCTACCTAAGGAACTATGTTTCAGGACAGCAGCGAGCTTGGATTAAATGGCTTCATTTAGGAGAGTATTGTTACAACTCTTCTTATCACATGTCAATTAAGATGTCTCCTTTTAAGGCTCTTTATGGTTATGAGGCTACTAACTTTGTTGATCTAGTGTTTGGTGATAGTAGAGCCCCACAGGCTTTGGATATGTTGCAACAAAGCCAGGACATCTTGAAGACTCTTAAGGAAAATCTGCAACAAGCTCAAAATCAGCAGAAGTTATACGCTGATCAGCAGCGTGTGGAAAGGTCTTTTGAAGTTGGGGACATGGTCTATTTGAGGCTTCAGCCATATAGACAATCTTCTCTCAAGAAGAGTGGTGCAGAAAAGTTGAAGCCACGCTTTTATGGTCCTTTCAAAATCACCAAAAGGATTGGTGAAGTTGCTTATGAGTTGGAACTTCCAGCTGAAAGCAAAATACATAATGTTTTTCATGTGTCTCGCCTCAAGAAGGCAATTGGACACAATGTGGTGGCTACATCAGAATTACCTCCATTGGATGAGGAAGGTCATTTAGTGTTGATTCCAGAAGAGATCCTTGACACTAGAGAACGTTCTTTGAGAAGAAGGACAATCAAAGAATATTTGGTGAGATGGAGGAATTTGCCTATTGAAGATGCTACGTGGGAAGGTGAACAGATTTTGTTGCATCCATCTTTGCAGTTGCTTGGGGACAAGCAATTTCGAGGAGGGCGGACTGTAATGTCCCCTTCTCATCAGTGATCAGCATTGGCATTCTTCAGTCTATTCCGGAACCCGTAGACTGGAATGAGGTGGAAATTAGGGTTTCATGGGCTTGGCTTTTGTAGCATTTCATTTTATTTACTATTTTTAGTAAATGATGGTTGTGGCAGTATGCAGTTGGTTGTCTTCAGTCTTCTCTTCAGTGAGCATATTATTGGTTGTTTCAATATCTTCCTCTCAAGCTTAATTTGTTGAAATCTACTAAGTATTGGCATAAGTGTTATAATTTTCAATTGACCCCTTGGCCTAAGGATACAACTTGCAAGTTGTTTTAAAAAGGGGACTTGAAGGGTACGCCTTGTCATAAGGTGATAATAATATTTTATATTTTTGAATTTATGCTTGGAGGAAAGTGGACGCCACTTTATGAGGAATATATTTTATGAAATTTGAAAATAAGGAGAATTCAAATGGTTGTCTTTTGGCGTGCCAATTGAGGAAGTTGAAGAGTTTCTCATTTCTTATAAAATGAAGACATGACTCCAGCATTTGATATCTATCAACTACCTTATTGTTATGCTGTCAAAATGACTATGGACATTTTGTTATTGCTTCGAGGATGCTACCTCCTAGCCCCTTCCCAATTTCGTGTTTGAAATATAACACCTAATTGGAATATTGCTGCTTCTCACATCAGACTAGCAGATTGAGCAATAAAGATTGAGAAATTTGGTGAATTCTACAGTTTTGAAGTTCCTGGTTTTGCTACAGCTGAAGCTGTTTTCTGTTCGTATCTTGCTGAGTGATTTTTATTTGGTTCTGGGTGTTTGAGCAATCTACTTGTTGACTGGAGGCGCCAACTTCCACCAAAAATCAGATTTTATTTTGAAGTATTCAATTTTATATTGCAAAGTCGATTTTCCTCAAGGGCCGTACCATTTAATGCTGTCTTGGGATTCGTGCCAAAAAAAAGTAGAGACTTTGTTTGCTGTTTCTGGATTCTATCTTGGGCGCCAGACTTGTAAGGTGCTTTTGCAATTCGTTTCACGCCATTCGGAGAAGAAATAAGTGAGTTATGAATGTTTTTCTGTTTTCCAGTTTGCTGTTGTAAATTTCCAGAACTCAGGAATTTGCATCAGATTTATCAGTTTCCAGTTTAATCTCCATTTCAGTCATTGGAAAGCAAAGAACACTGTTATAAATTCATTCTTATATCTACATTTCACTTCTCTATCATTGTAACTCATTTAATTGCAGTCTTGTTGAAATTGTAAGGTTCTGATTAGTAGTACTAATCTAACCATTTGTATTGCTGCAACTATTTGATTGTATCTCATTAAAGTCCCCTGGATGGTTTACCGCCAGTGTGGTTAAATTGTTTGTAAATCTTGTACCCACTTAAGTGGTGAATCCCCACAGTTCTGTGGATGCCCGCCGCAGCGGATGAATTGCTTTAATTTGTAATCTTTTCCCCCCACTGTTTGGTGGTAGCGTGGAATTGTTTTCTCATGGCTGGTTATCCGCCTAATAGTTCTTAATTTCAATTTCTAGACTCCGTCATATGTTAGCACCTCGCCCTCAGTGGGATCTTGAGTGCACATTCTTGACGTTGAGTAGTTCTTCTATTCCAATTCAGTTTCTTCAGTTCAAGCTTCAGCATCTTCCATTCAAGTTCAGATTTTAATTTGAGGCTAACGCTAATCATATCATCTACTGCTGGTTATTTTGTGTTTTCCTTCGAAAAAATTGGTTAGCATATTTCAGGCTTATAGTTCAGCAGTTTCCAGAGAACACAAGAAACAAATCCTTGCCTAGAGGGAGCGTCACGTTTTCAAAGTTAAAACCTATGAGAGGATATCTGAAGAATTCATCGTCTACAGACAAAGGGTGGTTGAAGCTCTTCTTTTCATCAGCGAATTCGTCATAGAGATCCCTTCTCAATACAGTCTTGAAGACGGTTCTTACGTCGGGCTTGAGGAGGTGCAAAATCAGTTCCAGAGTGTTGTTCACAGTTGCAGTCCAGTTGGCGGAAGGATAGGCCATATTTCGTTGATGTCAGCAAAGTTCGATAAAGCGGCCAATGAGGTTGAAGATTTCACGAGATCTATGCGGATCTTTGAAGATATTCTTGAAAAGCGGTGTTTTGCTGTTGATGGCATAGATGCACCGAACCGGGACACAATCTCTAACTTCCTAGCGGATGTGATCGAGCTTTAAAGCAGCTTTCTTCTAGAAGCTTTCTTTCCCGCTTTCTTTCTATTCCTGGAATAATCCTTATCCATTATTTGAGGATAGAAAGAAGATAAGATGTAATAGTTGGCGTTTCCCATTTTTTCTGCTTTCTAGGGTTTTATCTTTCTAGATTTAGTAATAAAGCTTGCTTGCTGAGCAAGCCCTAGATTGTGAAAGCAAGGAGATTTTAGGGTTCCCTACTCTGCTTCTCTATAAATAAGAGCCTTTTCTCATTTAGTTTCTTTTAACCGTGCTAGTGAGAACAAAACGCTGAGCCTATTGTGCCTTCTATTTGTTGCTCAAGTATTGTTCATTTGTGTTGTGATAGGCAAATTGTTGAGCCTCTTTAGCCAACAAGGAGTTAGTGTGATTGCTGTTTTCTATTGTGTTAAGAATAAGTTGCAAGCCTCTTTAGCTGCAATTTCTTGTTCAAAGCATGTTAGAAGTGAGCTTTGTTTCAGAGATTTGAGTAATAAAATCATGAGCCTCTTTTGCCTTGGTCTAAAATCTCAGATTTCCGTTATCTATGTTCTGCTTTTATGATCTTTATTTCAGCTTGCAGTGAAGTGTGTAGGTGTTCGTTGAAAGAGAGATTATTGAAGTATTTTTGTCAGAAAATCTACCTTGTTAATTTCTAATTTATCTTGCTCTGCTATTACTTGAGAGGTTAGGAACGTCTTTAGTTTAAGTTAGTCGTAGTTGAACTTCTTATCAGAAAATATCAGCTGCGGCGTTTGTGTTTAAAAAACCTTATGCTCTAAGCTGATCAAAAAGATAGGCAACTTAGTTTTAGTTTACTTTCTTTCAAACACCATCAGCAAGAGGGAGCTTCCCCTCCTAATTTGAAGAGCAATTTATCTGTGCATAGCTGTCCGTTTTCAAATCCGCATTCCAGAGGTGCGAATTTAAACGCCAACACCCAGCAACAGCAATTAATGCAGCCTTTCAACCCTAGAATGTGTCGGATGATGAATAATGAATGGTCACTGAAAGAGATTTCCTTCTAGAAGAAAATCGATCCAAACCCCAATTTGAATCTTCACCAATAATCTCTGTAATGACTTTTGAATGAAGCCACTCAACTGACAATCTTCAACTAGTATTTCACAACCTCAGTATGTTTGATTCTGAAGAGGGAACGTCTCCAAAATCCAGTGATTTGCAGAAACCCTTGTTTCTCCAACTCCAAATGTTCTCAGAGAGAAAAGACAAAATTTGAATAATCATATCATAATGAGTTCTATTCTGTCTTTGAGAAATAAATACCTCTCAAAAATTCAACCCCCTTCAAGAAAGCAATTTAAATGCATTTAATAATATAAAATTCGCCTCTTTTGAAACTTTGGCAATTTCATTAATAAATGGCATCCTTTTTTAATGAGTAATAAATACTCATTTAATATTAATATTACTCCACTATTATAAAGTATTAAATACTTTATAATTCGCCATTAATTAATATTTTAATATTTCACTTAAAGTGACTTTATAATATAAAGTCATAATAATAATTATTTAATTATTATTAAATGCTCCCTTATTCACCGTTTGCTCACCAAACTGTCAAACTGGGTCGAAACTGAGATGACCAACTGAACCAGGTGCCCTGCTAGAAATAGTAACCCCTGTCTGCCTGACTTACTATAAATAGTAAGTGTCTAAATATCACTTTGTAAGTCTCTGCAAAGGCCCAAACCTGAATCAACTGATGGAGTGATGTCTCGAAACTCTGGATAACTACCATGGACAACCCTCTAATCAAAACTGTCAGCCTACGAGGGTCAAATTGATAGGCTCGCTCCTCAACAAACAACGTCAACTAAAATGGGGACATTACACCTTTAATTAATATCGATTTCTTAAATATTAATTCCTTTGACTGATCGAATACTTATTTCTTGAGTAGCGATATTCTTACTAAAGACTCCTCACATAATCTGGATTTGTAATAATGACTCTTTTAATCTTTGTCTTTTGCACATACGGAGCTATCAATAACCTTCGATAGAACTTGGATTGATCAAAAATCGCACATATGAATATCCATTGCTCTTCTTCATATTATATTCACTATCATTGTATTTTATTATTTGTCCTTATTCAAATGAAATCCCGCTAATCTTCACAATCAATTACTAGATACATAGCGACTATTGCTTCAATGCCAGCATGCGACTCTTGCTACCTATATTCTGATAATAATCATTTGTGCAAACCATTGAAAGTCAAAATAGTGACTCTAAACTTATCGCCCCTAAATACATAATTAATGCCTTTGATAGTAATATTGGCTAATATGGAGACCCTTAAAATTATTTATTATTGATCAAGGTAATCGATCAATAATATAGTCGAACCAAAATTCAAGACATTACACTATTTGTGAGAATCTAAATTAATTCATTTGCAAAATCACGGAAGGTTCTATTCTCAATTGAATTCTTCAATGATGTTATGGATATCTTTCTCAAATGACATGCTCTCCTTTTTATATCACCAGTTTGAGGGAGTCACACCCTTTTCAGTTCAATAGTTACAACCCTTCATTATTGCATTTGGACACTAATAGTAATTCAATTTTAGATAAGTTAATCTATTAGTGCTTCTCAACCCAAGGAGCATTTTGACAGTTAATGTTTTCAACATTTTCATAATTTTTAAGCATATAGTAATCATAAACACGCATGCAGTAATCTTGTTGAAGACACGTCCAACATGAAGCAAACACATAGATATGCGCAATACACAGAGTATAAGTACACGTAAGACACAAAGCATGAGCATACACATAAATACACGTAATACACGAAGTATACACATAAATACACGTGAGTCACAAAGTATACACATGAGTACACGTAAGTCACAAAGTATACATATGAATACACGTAGTCACAAAGTATACACATGAATACACATAAGTCACAAAGTGTACACATGAATACATGTAAGTCACAGAGTATACAAATACACGTAAGTCACAAAGTGTACATATGAATACACGTAAGTCACAAAGTCTATGTAAATCTCAAAGTATACATATGAGTACACGTAAGTCCCAAAATATACACACATGAATACATGTAAATCACAAAGTGTACATATGAATGCACGTAAGTTACAAAGTATACAAATACATGTAAGTCACAAAATATGCATATGAATACAAGTCACAAAGTATACATACATGAATACATGTAAGTCACAAAGTGTACACATGAATACACGTAAGTTACAAAGTATACAAATACACGTAAGTCACAAAGTGTACATAACTCACAATGCATACATATGAATACAAATAAGTCACAAAGTGCACACATGAAAGGCACACACATATAGAAATGCATTATTGGCCCACGTAAGAAGAATTCTAATTGAATGGTGGTGAAAGTCGGTTAGTCTATAGGATGGAAGGATTAAGGCTCTGATGCCAATTGCAATGCCCCTTCTTAGATAACCCTAAATCTTGCCCTAGAATCACAAGTATAATGTAATTAGGGTTATATCTTACCAATTAAATGCCTTAAGCAAGATAAATCTTGGTTTAGGTCCTGCAATCATGTTAGATAATATTCATATGATCAAACATTTATAATAAACATCTTATCTATTTAAACCATGTAAATACATAACTATTTCAAATAATATAAATCACACAATGTCCCTAATGCACATAGGAAGTTGGATCATACTAAGACTTGGATGAGGAGCATGATAAGTCTGCCTGAAGCTATCCATACCAAGCCCAAGAGCAGATATACCATCCCTCTTGGTCCTCAAGTGGTAGACACTTCAATCATCTAACATGGGGTGGTGTAACTAGCGGACAACTTGTATCTGCATGAACCCTACCCTTGCAACCTTATCCATCCGTCTTACGATCAACACGATTTTAAGGTATTATCCACTCTAATAATCAACCATTGGGAAGATCAGAGAGGAAGATGCAATAGGATGCGCGATGCATTTCTTTCTAAGTCGGAGGGTGGATAGGCAACCTCCTTGGCCCACTAATGGCAGACACTTTAGTCATCCATTATAGGTGGTCTACTTAGCATGAAATCTCATAACTGCTATCCCCCTTGTACTTTCGTCTCTTCTTTCCATGACCGATTATAGAGGCATGGATAACTTATGGTTGGACTAATAACTTAATTTGAATTGCAGTTCTTATTAGGCTCTACATGAAATGCATAGAATTAACGTATGTAAACATAAACATCAAATAGCATACCACAATATCTATGAATTTATGTTACTGCTATAATCTCAGTATGCAGATGTAATAACTATTAATGCAGATGACTTATTCTAGTCGGTCTGCTGTTGTCTGTTGATATTAGTTTGTATATATATATATATATATATATATATATATATATATATATCTAGATTGGTTTGATCCATTTTTAATATTCAGAAGATATTGCTTAAAGAGAAACAAATAGATTAGATCAAATGAATAATTGCTAATAAGGATTAATAATTGCTGCAAGAATCATTATTGCCTAATCGTATATAATATATATTTTTAATTGATATGAATTTATATGTGTATATGTAATTATATTAAACTTACTTCCCTTATTATTGATTTATCATTTGTCTTCATATATATCTCATTGAACTATTTTCTACATATTTCTTGATATCTGCTCAAATCCCGAATGATATTCCATTTCTTTCAATTTGATGTTTTAATTCAGATTTCTAATTCATTTTCCTTCCTTGATGTCCTTTGCAAATGATTTCATTTTCCTTTATATATCTCCATGTCTTAAATGAAATGATGCATCTCTTAGAGAGTAGATAACTTCTTGAAAAGTCATCACCTTTTTTTAAGGAATAATTGCTGCCTTTTCTAAACTAAGCTCATACCTTCTAAACTTTCTTCACATAACATAAAACGCTGCTTTTAGCAATTCCTTATGAAACACTGCCTTTGGAAATTACTTCTATTTCCTAGAGATCGCTGCGCTTCTTGATCGTATTCTTCTTTATTACATTCATCGCGCCTTATAATGATGGTGCCTAAACATAAGTGCTGCCATTATTGTTGGATCGCTGCATTTACATTATTTTCTGTTCCTCAAGGACATTGCTATACTCCTTATTTTAATTACTGCCTTCGTATCATAATCGCTGTTTTATTTAAAACAATAATAATCTTAATGATTATTCATAATCGCTGCTTATTCTCCTAATTTTAATATCTTCCTTGAATCGCTGGCTGCTCACAAATGAATTTCCTTTTAATATATATATTATTTATGTTTACATTAATATATTGTATGTTTCTTTATTTTAACACATTTATTTTTATATTAGTTTTATATGTATATTTTATATTATTATATTATAATAATATTAAATTGTTAATATTTATTTTTTATATTTTTCATATTTATATTGTCATTTATTTTATTTATTAATTTATTTGTATTTCAAATTTCGGAGGCATGTAGGCTTTTGGATTTAGAGAATCAAGTTATGTTTGCTCTAGTAGTCCAGGAATAGCAGAATCCAGCTCTGTTTTGCAAGTTGGCATGCTACTTTTGTATATAAATAAAATTCCTAGCCTTTTGCTCCAAAAAATATATGGTCATCTGTTCATATGGTGATGGATGGTGTTCATAACGCATCACTCTTTGCCAGCTACTGATTAACAAATGTATAATGCTGAAGAACAAAATATTTATTCAGCTGGAGGTGTTCTTAGTTATAAAAACCATGCAATGCAAGATTCTATTACAAGCGATCACAAATATGTTGTAAATTGGTTTGGTATAGGCTTTACATTCTCGAATAAATACAACTGTCTTATCCAGCTACTATACGATACTAACTACGAACTGTAAAAATCAGAGGTTACATGGTGCAAGTTCAATCCTTGTTAGCCATAAAACTTGTTGGACACTCTTAAGTTAAAGACCGTTAGCCAACTGGTGTCCTAATCTCCTCTATCTGAACAGAACATAATTCTTGTTTATATTTGTCATTTTAAGAATTCTTGTCAAGATTTTGGAGCTGACTATCTTACGCAGTGTTCCTTATAAAATGTGTTTTTTAAATCTGATAATGGCTGTTTTTGTATTAATTCATTAAATAATGTGGAAAATGCCTTAAATTTTTGGAAATTCTTTTGTTTGAAACTGTGTTTTTGTTTCACTCTATGATATCTTGAAAACTATCGTTTGGTTTGCCTCTCTGTGCTAAAATACATATTTGTTTTGAAGTTTTTATGCAATACTGTTTAGTTTCAGAATTTTTAAGCCTGTCAAGTATTTATGTGCCACTGAAAATTGAGTTTTAGATAGTTTTGCGGATATTAAATGGAGGTTTAAGAGCAGTAGTCTATGCAACGTAGCAAATTTTTTGATAAATTAGGAGGGTCATCTCTTTTTTTTCCATCCACCGCTCACTAATTTGACCCTTTTTTTTATGGAAAACAGATTGCAATTATAATAATGTTGGCTAGATATCCAACTGCTCAATATGTTTCTTCAATTAGCCAAAAACCTCCTGAATACACAGGGCAAAGTCTGCAAAAGTCTAATAGTGTGGAAGTGGCAGCTTGGTTAGAACGACGTGTTTACTATCTAGAGGAAGAAGTGTCAATGATGGAAGCTCGTTTTGAAAGCATCCACCACGAGTTGGCATTGTTGAAGAGACATCTGCAGATGGTGAACCGTTTTAATTCAAAAGCTCAGCCAGATTAAAACAGGCTCTACATATCAGAATATTCTTTTAAGACGGAAATGTTTGTCTGTTTTAAATGCTAAAAAGTAGCGTCCATATTCAGGCAGTTATCTGGCAATTGGAAGGTCCTTTCAGACCTATGTTTCCTTTCTACAGTCACTTCTCAAGAGTAATGTCCAGAATGAGAGGCCTCTTATCTTCGGAGCTAACTATTGTTGCATCATAACTTAAGTTGGACAAGAAGAAAGAGGCAGTGATTCCTCAAAAGTTAAGTTTTTTTTTTTTTATTTCACGTGTGATCCCTTAATAGTTGTCCTGCATTTATCCAATTTATTCATTTGATATATTAGCTATGGTTTTTAGCTAGTGCAAAAATTGGGGATTCAAACCTGTTAAAAATACTTAATAGGTTATGAGTGGTTATCATTTGTACAACATTTTTAAATGAATCAAAGTCATGAAGGCATACTTATTTGGCTTTTCTAAATGTATTTGAATGTAATTAGAAATCAGTTGAAATATTGTTTTTGGGTCGAGTAGAAATTAAAGAACTATTAAAGTCTCATAAGATGCCCCGCTTTTGGAGCCATAATTTATTTTGGTAGCATAAATATTTATAAGCTAACATGACAGCTTTATAGGCTTAAAAATCAATTATCTTAACAAATTCTTGTTCTTCAATCAAGGCCTAAAATTGATGGTTGTATGGCAATATTTAAGCATTTTTTCGTAAAATGCAACTAAAATATTAGGAGACTGTATTGCATAAAATGGGTAAAATATCAAAATTTGTATAGAATAAGTTGTCGGGTTCTTCAAGACCTAAGCCCACACTTGCTTCAGAACACTCTGAGAGTGAGAGTGGCGACAAGAATGTCGCAGGAGCACCTCGGATGCCTTGGGTGCTCCCAAGTGCTCCTATAGGCACCAACATATTGCTAATTGTTTACAAATATTCTACTCATGAGCATCAACATGAGACCAATACAAGCTCTTGCAAGCACAACCATGAGACTAATTTAGTGACTATTCAATGCCCATAATTAATATTTGCTGCATTCATTAGTTGCAATATTTCCATGGTACGGTTGCCTGAAATGTATGGACAACAACAAATTCTTTCACAACAACTAACTTATATTTCTATGCACGAGAACGATTGTTCAGTATAAATATGAAGTTAAAATCAATACCCATAGTCTTAATTTGACCCAAACTTCAGAAACCAAATAAAATGTGAGTGTACGGCTCTAGAGCAATGTACGGCCCATTCAAAGTATGACTTTAGAAGAAAATTTCGCACATGCTTAAAACTCTTGTTTTATTATTGGGAACCCATCACTCAACTAAATAGAATTTAATGAAATGATACCCAAAATAAAAATTGACTTGTGTTTTCATCAAACAACTGAAATATGAAATTCTTGGCTTCACCTGAACATGAATGGACATCATTGGAAAGTATAAATCTTCAAGAAATTATCAAGTCAACATCAAGAAACATCTTCCAGCCTTGAAGGTGTTATTCTTAATGGAGCTTTTCGTCCCCAATAAGTTTTGAAAACAAATTGCAAAAACTCCCTCTCAGTAAAATCTCCAATATGAACAACCCAACTTTGCTTTTGCCTTCTTTATAGACGTAATCGCCCACCACCTTTTTTGAATTCTTCCAATTCTTGTAAAGAATTAATCCTTATTTCACCCAAAAGTGACTTAATAATTTAACTAACTTTTTTAATAACTAAAAGTCACTTTTGCACACCTTTTAAAATTAATTATTTTTAGTTGTCTTTTAATTTAATCTTTTTGAATAACTTAAAATGAATTATTTAATTAATAAATATTTTTTCGCACAGCGAACTAAAATATGAAAAAATACAAATCTCGACCGGAAGTGGCATCAGAAGGTGTTAGAATACATAGGCTCATCTGAAATGTCAAACAAACCCTTTGGCAATGATCACAAATCCTAAAACTAATGACAATGCTGGCGTAATAAAAATGGGACATTACAGTCTGTCCTTCCCAAAGATTACTTGTCCTCAAGCAATGTCAGCAAAACCACAAACTTACCTAATTGAATCAAACTGAAACCCAAGAAGATCCTAGAGTCCCAAGTCAATCTTAGGAAAAGAACCACCATGCTGACATTGTACCACTTTGATAAAAATTGTAAAAACATCGTACCACAACACTCTCCTCTTCTAAAACCTAGGAAGGTGATCATCATCAAATCCCAAGTTGAGACATCGGTAAGGGTTGAAACCTATACCATGAAACATCTCTTGTTGAAGCATCCGAGTAAGGTCCATAATTGCAATCCCTGTACCTAACATGATCATGGACAACTAGAAGAAATATTTGCTCAACCCAAAACCATACTCCTCAATAGACCTCCTCCAGGTGTTATGCTGAGTTATAACTACATATGCGAATCCCTCTAATCTTCTTGCAAAAAGGAAAAAAATCCTTTGTAAGAGTTAAACAAAATCATCAACATTACACCATATGGATCTAATAGGTCTCCTTTGTGCTAATTTGATATAATCATGAAGACTAGCAAAGAAACTTATTGTTCCAACTCCAAAGGTCACTGAATGATGAACCAAAGCATGCAAAAGTTCATTGTCTTGAACCAACACCGAGAGTAAACTATCAAAGTTTACTTCACAAACCTTCATAAAATGAACTCCTTGAGTTAGGAAGGTCTGAAGTAAACAATAATGTCTATTGTTCAAAATCGAAACTAGTGTAGTACAATTTGATTTTAGTGCCCTACATAAAGGACCACAGTAGCACCAATGAATTTCCCAAGTATAAGCATGTGTGAAAATCATTGTGTTGCACCAGTATAACTCAAAAGTGGCTAGGAAACACCTCCAAACAATCTCCAACTGAAATCTAATACTTCCTTGACAAAGAAGAAAGTGCCAACTCCCTTTAATGAGAGCAAACAAAAAAGTGAAGTGAATGACTTGCAACCCAAAAACAAGCTCAATATTGAAATTTTGATCCATATTTTGCCAAGTAACACTCCCCAAAGTAACCATTCATTCATTACTCCAATGCTTACTTAAAATCTCTCTCCAGTCCATTTGTAGATAAGCAAATGGAATCACCAAATGGTTGGTAAAGAAAGGAATAACATTGTTAATTCTGAAATTTTCATCCTTATGCCTCCAAAGGTCCTCCCTTTCATCCCCAATTAATTTCATCAATCCTTGTTGAGGATCCTAAGCATGGGTACCCAACTGAGAATGATCTCCAACACACCTACAAAGGTGCACAACATAACTCCAAGTGTCATCCAAATCAACATGCACATCATGGAAATTTGTGACTTCTATAGTAATCCCTTGTAGCCCGTCCATGAAAGCACCAACAACTGAAATGCGAGAAGCAATTTTTGTCATCAAAACCATCCCCAAAGAAAGATTAATATAATATATAACATCACTAAATCCAAAGGATGGATTGTCAAACATGTAGATGCCATGTTTATATCCTTCTTTCTCCAAAGCTATATAAGTAAAAAGCTTTAAACCACTTTCATTTGTTGTTGTTTCGAAATTTCCAACAAGCTCTAGAACATTGTTTGGAAACTTTGCAAAATCTGAAATGTTAAAGTCTCCATAAATCAATACATCCCATGAAGATATTGCATCTACTAGTGTCATAACACTCCCTATGCAATTTTCATTTGTCTCCCCCCTTGCACATTTTATATCCGGTGGTCTCCAGGAGGGTGACCAATCACCTCATAATGTGAACCTAAATAAAAACCAAGCTGAAAACCACACTCCAACTCAAGTTATGAATTGTATCCCCTTAATTGCTTAGTCATAGACAAGGTCTCATCTATAAGCTTGGTGGCACATCTCTATCATGCATCGTATGTAGGAAAATTGATTTTATTCTCTTTGCAGTGCTTTTATCATGTGCAAATTAGCAGGGGAAACATTTTGCTCATATTGGTCACTTGGTGTCATAAATTATAAATTTTTCAACACGGCTTCTATTGTCATTTAATCTAGTTTAAAGTGTGCACTTCATTTTCCATAGACACCAAAAACTGATTTTCCCAATTGTGTTTAAGCAAAGGTAGTGAACTGTTGTTATGATGCATATAAAAATCAAAACTCCCTTCATACCTTTCAGTTGTAGCACCATGGTTGTCCCAAGTCTTATGTGTCTCTCATTTACCATTTCCAATAGTAAGCTGAGGATCTAAATTAACAAAGTCATTAGTCCTTTGCTCAAAAACACCATGCAATACTCATTCAGATTTGTTTTCAAGGTTAAGCCTCTCAAAATCAGCTTCCTCTTCGCCATCCTCCATGCATAACTCTTGAGATGAAGTTAAAACAACATCAAAAAGAAATTTATCCAACACCAATTCTTCATCATGATTAGGTGCTAACACACCCGGATCCCAAGGTCTTATGGGATGGTTGATTTGTTCAAATAAAATATGTTCATTTTTCCCTTAATGAGTGATTGCCTCTCTGATTAAATTACTCTAGAAATCACCATTATTAAAGTCGTCATTAACATTCCTCTCCATAGGTATGTTTTGGAAAACAAACCCAAACTTACCTGAGTAATCTTCACTAGAGTGAGAGTGTGTTATGATATTGTTACTATAATCTGGTTTGGAAGCTTCGATGTCCGCCCCTTCAACATGCTCTACATCTAAAAATGCATTAGTAAGCTCAACAATATCATCACTGACATTCACTCCACTAGAATCATCAAGAACCCCAATAGTCTCAGAAACATCACATAACAAATCGAAACTTGAACTCAAAGCAGTTGTTTTGTATTGCTCCTCATGTACAATTGTAGCTACATGCATGTCTAAGAGATCATCTCGATGCTCTGTCACATATTTCTCATAAATAGTGGCATTATCTTCTTCATGGGAAGGCCCAATAGGAGTAACTACTCCACGATTGTCATCCTGATTATGAATTCTACCACCTCAGTGTGGCCTATACTTCATCCTGAGATCCCTGTAGTCATGGAAAGATATTTCACTCTAAAAATCAACACCTAAATCTCTCCAATATTGTAAAATTTGATCCTCAAATTCTTGTTGAGCAAGTTCATTATCAATTTGAAGGTTATTCCTTGGAGGAAAATCGATTGTTGGAGGTTTAGATTTGGCTTCCATAGTCCTAGCACTCTGATTTGTAATCATGTTGTTAACAGAATCATCCCCATTTCCATAATTTCCTTCTTGTCCATTATTCCCACCAAAACATGGGGTCATTAAGGCACATAATTGAGCTATACTTTGTTGCAACTAACACTGTCCTCTAGCAAAATCATTTAAGATGTTTCTTGTGGTTGGTTTCTTGTGGCCTATATGTTTTCTATCACCCATATTAGTTCAACCCTTCAATACTTGTAAACTAGTCATTCATAGATAACCCTTTAGGATGATAGTGTACATTGCTTTGATACCACTGAATGAGCTACCCTGATTTGAAACCTTTCACTCCATTGTTTTAAAGGTTTGAAGCAATGCATTACACCCCTTGATAAACTATAACCATTTGATGAGTTTATGGACAAATTTCAATATTGAACTTGTAATAACTTTCAATTTGAATGACCATTTGAAAATTCACAATGGTAGAGTAATACAACTGAATTAAAACTTTATAGTTTCCTGATTTTACAAAACATAATTCAATTCATAATAATAAATCTACTAAAGGGGTTGAATATGCATCTACATTCAGACATTCTTTATAGACTCTTGATGCGGTTTCAATTATCATAGGTAGTACTTCATGCACAGGAACTCCACAGATGCTTCCAAATTAAGTGTAGTTTGCTACAAGTTCAATCTTTTTCACCACTACTCCCAAGACTCCTGAGTAATGTTAATTATCTATTTCACCTATATTAATTGGCATCAACTTGAAAACTTCAATCTCAAGAATACAGGCCCTTCAAACATAATACATCACCCTTTAGGAGACTCTTATTCATTGTGAATGGACAACCAACTAGATTAAATTTTCTCTTTCAGTTTTAACTTTATACTCCCAATTTTGAATACTCAACAACATATCACCCCATTGATGAATCAAACCCCGTTAACATATTCAATGTAATGTTCATTAAAAAATTATTCTAAGCTTGATTGAGCATTATGACTTTCTGCTACAATATGACATAAATTTTGGAATTCTTTTTACCAAATCTCAAGGATTTTAAGTTACAATCTTGATTGAAGGGCATATTAAGTGAGTATAAACTAGTACCCACAACCACAATCATCTCCCATCTGTAATTATCAACAATTCATGGTGTATGACAAATTTCTTTAATACAAATACCTAGGAAGTATGGATGCATCCAGAAAATTATTACTCATTGCAAACTTGGTTTTTAATGTTCATTTGTATTTACCAAGTCAACTGAAATCATTGTGCAAACATCCAAAATCAACTCACCTTCCATTTAACAGATTCAAACTAGACTAGTATGGGACAGACACATGTACAACATAGATATAGATATGGTCAACTTCATAAATTAACAATGCAAGAACCATTGTTTTAAATTCCCAAAATTCAACATCCAACCAAGAGTTTAGTGACTATTCAATGCCCATAATTAATATTTGCTTCATTCATCAGTTGCGGTATTTCCATGGTACGACTGCCTAAAATGTACGGACAACTCCAACAAATTCCTTCACAACAACTAACTTATATTTCTATGCACAAGAATGATTGTCCAGTATAAATATGAAGTTAAAATCAATACCCATAACCTTAATCTAACCCAAACATCAAAATAAAATAAAATGTGAGTGTACGGCTCCAAAGCAATGTACGACCCAGTGAAAGTATGGCCTTAGAAGAAAATTTCAAACATGCTTAAAACTCCTGCTTTATTATTGGGAAACCATTTCCCAACTAAATAGAATTTAATGAAATGATACCCAAAATAAAATGACTTATATTTTCATAAAAAAATTGAACTATGGCATTCCTAGCTTCACCTGAGCATGTATGGACATCATTGGAAAGTATAAATCTTCATAAAATTATCAAATCAGCATTCAGGAAACATCTTCCAGCCTCGAAGGTGTTATTCTTAATGGAGGTTTTTGTCCCTAATAAGTTTTGAAAATAAATTACGAAAACTCCCTCTCAAAAAAAACTCCAGCATGAGCAAAAAGAAAACCCAACTTTGCTTTTGCCTTCTTTCTAGACATAAACGCCCCGCCACCTTGCTTGAATTCCTCCAATTGTTTTAATTTAATTGTTTTAAAGAGTTAATCTTTATTTCACCCAAAAGTAACTTAATAATTTAATTAACTTTTTTTTATAACTAAAGTCACTTTTAAAACTAATTAATCGTAGTTGTCTTTTAATTTAATCTTTTTGGACAACTTAAAATTAATTATTTAATTAATAAGCATTTTTCGTACATCCAACTAAAAATATAGAAAATACAAAACTCGATCGAAAGTGGTGTCAAAAGGTGTTAGAATACATAGGTTCATTGGAAATGTCAAACAACTCCTCTAGTGATCACCACGAATCCCAGAGGTAATGATGATGTTGACGTAATAAAAAATAGGGACATTGCAACAAGTTGTATTAACAACTAATTTCTTAATATTTGAAGGGAATGCACATGAAATCATCTTCTATTAAGTGTTGTGGTTATCATATTGATATTTAAGCCATTTTAGATAAGCATTAAGTGTTGTTTGGTGATATTCCTCTAGGTTTGCCACTAGATAGAGGATTCCAACACATCATAGAGTTGGAACCAAGTTCTAATCTTGTTATGCTCATCCCTTACCACCACCTATGGATACAAAAAAAAAGATATAAAGAAGGCCATAAAAGAACTAATGGAGATGGGAAACATCAAACCAATTCTAGTCCATTTACATCTGGTTCTTGTGAAGATGAATGGCACAATGAAATGTGCATTGACTACAAAGAATTAAACTATAAGTCTATAAAAAAATAGGTATCATATTCCTAGGATTGATTAGCTCATTGATGAGTTGCGTGGAGTAGTCTACTTCTCAAAGATTGACCTAAGATTAGGCTACCATCATATCAATGTGTGTGATGAGGATGTGCACAAGATGTATCTCGGATGTCATTTTGGACACTTTGAATTCCCAATCATGTCATTTGGTTTGACATACGCCCTAACTATTTAATTGTCTACCATGAATTAGGTATTCAGTGGTCAATTAAGAATTTTTGTTTTAGCATTTTTTGATGATATGTTGACATACAATAAACCATGAGATCACTTGACCATGGATATTTTTAGTGGCAAATCTTTGTCAATTGGCGAATAGTTTATATTAGCCAATTTGAAATTGGTGAATACATTGCAACCAATGGTGTGGCCAAATCACCCAGATTTCATGAATTATCAGTCCAATGCATTTCAATTCGTCATTAATTTATTTTATGAGGTTAATAATTTTTTTATAACAAGTTATGTGTTTCCAATGGCCTAATTGATATTTTCATCTGAAATTTTGGATGCATGTATTAATTCATCCACATATTCACCAATATTATTTAAAGTTTATTTTTATGAGGACCCATTTTGCCAATAAAATTAAAATTTTGTTGCATGTAAGAACCAATTTTACCAATAACATTAAAAATTAATTGTGTATGAGGACCCATTCCGTTAATACTATTATAACTCCATACTAATCCTAGGTCCATAATCGCCTTGAAAATTACAATGTATGTGTTTTGTTGAGATTTGATTCACCCAACTTTCACATGTATCATTTTATAATCATACGGGATTTGCCAAATTATTACTATGCCATTTAAAAATCCCACGGAACTCCCCAAATATGGATTGATAAATACAATTGAAATCATTATTTTTACTTTTTTTTTAATTTTGAGCTCTCAATTCAAATAATAGGTAAGTTATAACTATAGACATTGTTGCATTAGTAAGGCGATGAAAACCTAAAGGCAAGTGAGCATTTATTTATAGTGTTATAATATTATTTATCTCTTTGTCATTAGTATTTCATTCTTATAGATGATATTGAGTAGGGAGACATCTAGGGCCCAAGGATCTTTATTTTATGATTCCTTCTTAAACAAAAAGACATTTTTTTGTAGCTTTTATTTCATGAGAGATGTCATGTAGTAACAAAAATAAGGCTCCTAAAATTGGTGAAGGGAGGTCATCAAAACACATAACCATAATGTTATACTTTTACAATGTTTGTGGTTTGTTAGATCATGGTGGAGCTACAACATCATCGCTTGCACTAAATATTAATGAAAAGGCAATACCTCATAGGAAGATCAAAATAAGTTAATTGACTCCAATGACAATGTCGTAGAAGATGTTCCAAGGGATATCCAAGGTAGTTAGAATGAGTTAATTAACTAGATTAACATATTATACATGAAGTTGATACACGGAAGGGGAAAAGAAAAGCCAAACAAAAAATAGGGCATGAGTGGGATATGACAAGGAATTTTTAGATTGATTGGGTCTCAAAGTACTCATTCATTCAACTAGTGGAGAATGCAAACAATCCAACAAAATGCAAGTGTAAGATTTGTAGTTGAAAATATAAAAGGGAAAAAAAAATCAGTAAAATTTAGGAAAAAACAAATCATAGATGGAAATAAAAAATCAGTGATAAGATGGAAAACAAAATGATAATGTATTCATGTTAAGTATGCCCTCAAATAAGATGCACATATGCAAAGAAAGATGAATCTTGTTGAATATAGAGGTTCAATTCAAGCTTAATTTGGTAAGATAATGGAAGGAGCACAAATGGGGAAAAATGTTCAATTGAATGTTGCTTTTCATATTTTGACCAAAGGACATCCTATGATAGACTACCCAAATATAATAAGTTATTATCTTTTTTGGGTGTTCCTAACTTTATTAACACACATCGGTCAATAAACAATGAAAGGGAATGGGAAAGTTGTCTTATTGAGGTGGAAAAACAAGATTTATAGGAAAAATTAAAAGAGCCAACCTTTATTAAATTATGTTTGTATGAAGTTACAGTGGTAGATAATACTTCTTGGGTATTTATGCATGTGTATACTATACACAAAGATTCCTGTCAACCTCATCTACTTTGTGTTTATAAAATGAAAGAGAATTTGGCATCACAAAATCTATTTGTACTACTTAAGAAATCTTTGAATGAAATTGGAGGTATGGATGATTTCATAATTGCCAAAACATTGGTTTGTGGAGTTGATGGAGCTTCAATAATGCAAGATCATAATAATGGTTTTTGTGTAAAGCTAAAATCTACTTCACTATACATGATTGCAATTCACTACATGACCCACAAAATTATTTTTTTAAAATCGTGAGCAAATTTCCTTTAGTATCAAAAGTTGAAAATCTAGTATACAAGCTCTACTCATATTTTTGTCAAAGTCCCAAATGGTTTGTAGAATTTCAAAAATTTGTTGAGAGAATAACTGTAGGAAACAAGCTTCTTAAAGATGTTAATACCATATGGATCTCCTTGCATGTACTAGCACAATGAGTTTTTTAAAAATATTAATCATTGATTAGAGTAATACACAAACATCACTACACTATAGGTAAATCCCCTAACCTCTTGCATAGGTTAAGTGATATAGAGACACTCTTAACTTTATCTAGTCTTCTCCCCATGCTAGAGGAAATGAGCAATCTTGTGAAAACCCCCCCAAAAAAGAACTATGTATATTTCATAATATAGTAAACTACGTAGAATGACATGCCTCACCCTCAATAATCTATATCTATTAGATTCCTCATTTATAAGTCTAAAATTTAGTAGTCGGTAGTTAATGGTAGATTTGAACACTTCTGCTATTTTTTTATAGCTCAATGTAAATGGGGAGTTATGTGTCTTTGTACATGGATTTGAGATCCTAGTTGAAATAAATAAAAAAGGTAGGTATGTGTTGAGGTGAGGTGTGTGATATGTGGAATGATCTAAAGGTTTAAACACACTTACACTTTCCCTAATTTCATTAGAAAAAAGAGATCTTGCAAGGATAGGATTGACTTTCAACCTTGAGGTGAGTCAACCTTTTTAGGAAGGTTTGTTGCTTTCTCATGACAAAAATGGTTGATTAACACTTTTGGAAATTAATTTTAGATGTATTAACTAACTAAATTGCATGACCTAACACTTGAAATGCATAATATTATGATAATAGAAATGAAAACAATAAGTTACAAGCAAATCTAAGAAGGGCATAATTGTGTGCACCTAGCCTAAAAAGTAGGCTCTAAGTTTTATAGCAGGATTAGCTCACCCTAGGGTGAATGGGTCCTAGTGCAAGGGTCCAAAACCTAATTTTGCAGTCCTCATATCTCATATCTAAGCTTTTGATTTCTCCAGGTTTGACTGTCAGAAAGCCAGAAACAAAATTTGTAGGTGAGTTTTCATAGCTTGACAACAATGATGACAACTTTGCAAAATTTCTCTTTTGATCAATCTTCAGTCCTTCTCCACCTGTAAATTTGTACATGCCAAGAGAGAAGATTTTTTTTTTGTTTTGGGTGAATGAGGGTTTTCCTTAGTTAAAACCCATGTTGGTGTAATGGATCGAATTTGCACCCCTAAGAAAATTCCCCATTTACATCACCCCTACCTTAGAAAACAAAAATCTGATTAAATGCAAATCCACATCTGCCACCTTTTTCCATCCACTTGGCAGCTCGCTTCCACATCGATGGAGGAATCTCTGTTGAGGACGTGTTTGTGTCACGTGAACATCTATATTGTCATCCTGATAGGATTCCTACCTTTGGAATCTGTGGAGGCATTACATTTCTCCATTGGCGATGAACTATAATGTCTTTGCCTCCCTTGACTACCAAGAAATGGGTTTTTGCATCCTTTTTTCCATTCAAATCATCCTATCTCATTCCTTGATTCTTTCTTGCTTCTCAATTGAATTCTTCATGGTATCTTGATCAACTGTCACACTTCAAGCTGCACCATCACTCCATTGTAGCTGCAAGTTGCTTCTTTCTTGGCTCCTCCACTTCATTTGTTGCAACAACATTGTTGTTGGAGAACTTCCAAGCCCATTCCTTCCTCTACTTGTCTTGAGAACATGTAGTTGTGAAGGTGATATCTTTCATTGTCACTTGCTTTTGCATCATTGTATTTACGTAGTAGTATATCATTTTTTGTGTTCTTGCTTGGCACTTCTATTTCCATACATCTATTTATCATTTTCTATACTTGTTGCTATCTGGCTATACGTGGAGGTGGAAACACGAAAGCGAGAGACTGACTGAGGTAGTCCTCAAAAAATAGCCCCAACATTTGAACCTTCATCTTGTTTGTGTAGGTGTTCTCGTGTGGAGCTCTCCGACTTGATCCAACTCTCATGTAGAAAGGTTCGCTTTTCTTTCCTTCTCTTTGTCTATTTTAGCTTAGCTTAAGCATGGTATTCTTCTTTTTGTACTTTTCAAACATTTTGTCGTACTATAAAATCTTAGCAGTTAGGTAATTAGTTGATTTTTTGGTGCTTTAATTTGTTCCTAAGACTCTATTCGTATGAATGCCAACACCCATCTGAGACACCAGCACACAGCGTTGGAGTCCATAGTTCGCATTGTCTTCCTTAGACAATGAGTTGTCTAGGCAACAGATTGAACCCTCAAAATCAACTCTCCTAACCCCATTAAAAAATTGGCTTAGTAGAAGGATAGTAGTGTCTCAATCACTCTTCATTTTCAGCCTTATCACTTCAAAATTTTCAATTCACTTAGCAAAAATTGAGGTAGTTTAGGGCAGCTTGTTGTTTAGGACTCTTCCGTGACTTGGAGTCCCGAAGCAGTCGGTCCCCCTTCTCTACATTTTGGTGAACCTGAAGTGAACTAGTATAATTTTGTCCCTTGGTATCGAAGGACCTTGTCTCATTTCCTAGGCGTGTTGTAGGTTTGTGCATTGCAGGGAATGTAGCCTTGCAAACTAATCTACGATCCCTAGTTGCACAATTAGAAGGACCCATAAGTATTTAGGAACATGATTTAGATAGGTCACTATTGGATGTCTGTACCTTTGGAGTCTACTAATTTTTTTTCGTCAAAATACGTAAATATGGTTTCATTTACATGCATTCCTCTTACTCATCCTAAGAATGGATCACCAGACATATCTTCCTATGAACAAAGAGCCTTTCCCCTTGTACATTCCCACTCACATCAACAAGAGCATCATAACTGGTGTCTTGGTTGACCCTACGAGTCATGTGAATGTTATAACAAAGGAGACTCTGCTAATAAACTTTCTACATAGGGAGGAATATGAGAAGTTGAAGACCACCATACATATGCATGATGGACTCTCGGTACCTCCCTTTGATTTTATCACCCTCTCAGTCTTGGTAGGGCCTAGGGTCGTAGATACCCTTTTTGATGTCATTCCAAAGTCGGATTTGTTCAGGGTGAAACAAGGCATTCCATGGATGGTTTCTATGAATGGAATCGCTTCGGTCATTCATAAGTGACCTAAATTTTCTCATGAGGGCTTTGTGCACATTGTGCATGATATTGGATACAAACCTCTGGTGTCACATGGGGGCTACTTGCTAGATCATTTTTGGCCTGCCTCGGTTGGTTTGCTTCCTCCGAGGATGGACTTGGAGTATCATGCCTATGTCAAGTATAAGATTGGTAGAACGACACTAAAATTGACCTACCATGCTTCTCCCTATGCCATATCTATCAAAGGTTGCATGATTGTGCAGCAACAAGCTGCCTCCTCCTCTCAACAAAAGGGGAAGGGGAAGCTTGCTCATGCCCAAGATCCTTCCTCTTCTTCTGCTACTCCATCCACTTTTGCTTCTTGCCTTGATGCCACACCTTCATCTCCTACTCCCATTCCTTGCATGGGGAGCTCAATGGTTCCCACTTGGAGAAAATCCAAGCATCAAGTGTTTGAGCTTCCCGTCTTTCCCACGGTGCCTAGGCCCATTGTCTATGGTAAGGGGAAGGACCCTCATGGATTTTCCCCTATGTCTTGACCTCTACAGCCTCTTACCGCTACTACCCCTCAAGAAATGAATGGGAAGAGGCCTGATGTTGAGGTGTTTGTGCTACTTCTCCACCTACTATCATTTTTTCCCCGACGCTTCCTACTCTTGCTACTTTCCAAGAGGCATCCCTTCCACCAGTGACGGTTGTGGAGAAATCGCCTATGGTAGAACAAAATCCTCTTGTTCCTTCTCAAGCAACGACTTCTAGTTCTCGAAGCTAACGAAACCAACTTGCATGTGAGCATAAGTGTTGGAGAAAGGCTCTAGCTACTAAACAAGTTGCCTTGTGTAAAGCAAAAGGGGAACCAACAACTCCTATTTTGACATCTCCTATTGTACCTCCCTCTTCTTCTCCTTCTGCTTCAACTCCACTCGCCTTGGTTTTGCTTTTTGCTCTCCTAGTGAATGTTGATGACCCTCACCCCAAAAGGGTATAGATGTTCATTGTCCCCTCAATGGAGCCCCCTCTTTTGATGTCCCTTTCAGACATCCCTTCATTTTCCCAGCCTTGGACATGCCAAACACCATGGTGGTGTCTGTTGTGGCTCTGTCCTCTTCCTCCTTTCCTTCTACTTCTTCTATAGGGATTTCACATCCTCCATTGAAGTGTAAGTTGGAGGATGACCTCACTTCCAGTGGAGGTCAGAAGAAAGGATCACCTTCTTCAAAAGGGGGTTTTGTTTTCGCTTGTGTTCTCCTTGTGGCAGAGGTAGCCTTACCATCTCCTGAGTTTGCCAGTGTCCCTCTTGATGAGGTTGATGATGGATCTAAAGATCTTCCTTCCTCTCTCACGTCGTTAACACATGGCACACTTGTTAAGTGCATGTTTAACTCAGTGGATGATGTCTCATCTCTATTAGTGATCTTTGCGAAGGTCAATGACTTTCACCTCACAAGAGCTCGGTAAAGAAGACCGTGAGGGGCCTTCTTCCCTAGCCCTTGTCATAGGAGAGTAAGAGGGTTCTCCCCTCGCTATCCCACCCTTGTAGGCTCGTCCGCCCTCCCCATATAATGATTTATATTGGGAGAATGACAACCTCCTAGTTGATGAGAACTAGGAGAGAACATCTTATTTATCTATATATTAGATTTGTGTGTGTGTTGTGTTTCCCCTATGCTTGTTTTTATGTGTTCCTAGAGGACCCTTGCTACCCTTGTAGGTGCTTGGATACAAGAGTGAAATTTTTTCATAAACTTCCTCTATATTTTTCATCATTCTTCTATATATTGTATCTTGATTTTTGACAATTGGGAACGATGCAAAGTGTTTGGGGCATTTAGGCCTTCCTTCCATGTTGACCCAATTTTTTATTTTTATTTTGTCTTCATGTCCTCTTCCTCAGATCTAGGAACTTTGAGGACCGATTATCTTTTTTCCATACATATATCATGGGTTACCTACAAGAACCGATCTAACCCCAAACTCCCAGATCCCCTTGTCTCTTGATTTCTTCGTCTCTACTTATCTCTTGTTTACTTTGTCTTTGCTTGCCTCTCTTCCTACTTGTTTTGTGATGTTGTGGTGCTTATGTGTTGTTCCTTGCATGTGTGACAACATCTCCACATTTACATCTCGCTATGTCTCATGGGCCACAACATCACTATATTTTCTTTCTTTCCTTAGGATGCCACATGCTCCTTTGACTTGCACACACCATCCTAAGGGGGGCTACTTCTTTGATTTTCAATAAGGTGAATTCGGTGGCAAATGAATCACTTACTAAATATTTTGCATTTTTTCAAAAATTGCATCCTTCAACAAGGATCCCTTAGCGAAATTTATCTTTTGAAAATGAGTCTGTAACAAAAAGAATCTTTCCTTCAAGAAGGCCATTCTTTTTATCAGATTCCTTAATGAAAGAAATATTTCAAAAGGATTCCTTGATGATAGAATCATTTTTTAAAAATGTCATGCTTTTCAATTAGAGTGTCCCTTTCTGTGGACCCCTTTCTATCTTGAAGGGTTCTCGAGGGATCCCTTTGAAAACTCTTCCTTCAATTGCTTGTTTTGCAATATATGTGTGTGTCTATGTGACTTTTTCTATATAACATGTTCTTCCTACAACTTAACATGTTGCTTTGCAAGACCAAGCACCTGCGAAGCCACTTTTACAATCAAGCTTGGAGGACCAAGCACCTCGTCAAGATTTTCTTGCAGTACCAAGCACTTGTAAGGACCTTTGCATCAAACTCTTCGGGAACGAGCACCTGAGAGTCCTTTCACACTAGGCCCCGTAGGACCGAGAACCTATGGTTCCCCCTTTGTAGGAACTTGTAAAGTGCTTCCTCTTTGTAGGACTGAGCACGTATAGATCCTTTGTTCATCTTCTGTGAGACCGAGCATTCGTGGAGAGAATTTTGTAGGACCGAACACCTATAGAGCCTTTGTTCACCTTCCACAGGACTAAGTACCAATGGAGCCACCTCTCTCTCTCTTTCGCATCAATGTTGCCTTGTAGGACCAAGCACCTATAGAGCCACCTCCTACATGTTTGAGTGTGTTAGATTGAAGATTTGCTTCCTCAATAATTCAGGTATATTATCTTCAACTTCTTTCTACTTTACCTCACATTCGCTTACACGTATGCTTGCTAAAGTGGGGGGAAAATGTAATGGAGTGAATTTTCACCCCTAGGAAAATTCCCCATTTACATCACCCCTACCTTAGAAAACAAAAATTTGATGATGCAAATCCACATCCGCCACCTTTTTCCATCCACTTGGCAGCTTGCTTTTGTGTCGGTGGAGGAATCTCTATTGAGGATGTGCATGCACTACCTGAACATCTGTGTGCCGCGTTGCCATCCTAAAAAGATTCATACCTTTGGAATTTACAAAGGTGTTACATTTATCCATTAGCATGAATTGTAATGTCTTTGCCTTCCTTGATCGCCAAGAAACAAGTCTTTTGCATCCTTTTTCCATTCAAATCATCCTATCTCTCATTCCTTCATTCCTTCTTGCTTCTCAATTGAATACTTCATGCTCTCTCGATCAACTCTCATACTTCAAACTTCAACATCACTCCATTGTAGCTGCAAGCTACTACTTTCTTGGCTCCTCCACTCCATTTCTTGTGACAACATTGTTTTTGGAGAACTTGCAAGCTCATTCCTTCCTCTACTTTCCTTGAGAGCTAGTTCTAAAGGTGATATCTTTCATTGTGACTTTTTTTTGCATCATTGTATTTCCGTAGTAGCAAATCATTGTTTGTGTTATTGCTTGGCATTTCTATTTCCATACATCTCTTCATCATTTTTACTACTCATTGTTATTTGGTTGTCTGTGGAGGTGGAAACACCGAAGCGGGGGACTGACTAAGGTAGTCCTCTAAAAATAGCCCCAACATTTTCCTTAGTCTTGTGTGTGCAAGTGTTCTCCGAAGATCCAACTCTCAAGTAGAAAGTGTGAGCACCTCTCAAATCTGCAAACATTCTAAACTCCATAAAGAAGGTGAGTGCATACAAATTTGCTAAATACTCCTATGAAATAATGCAAAATGTTTCCTAAACATGATAGCAAATCAAACTAAATTGAAAGCATGAAAAATACATAATGCACATCTATCCCATATTGGATTGGTGCTATTGTGGAAAATAGCCCTTTCCCAACCCTTTGCTAAGCTTGATGTTAAGATGCTATGAAGATGGAGTAGATGGGAAAAATCAATTCTTAGTTTAAGAGAGTGACTTTGCAAGAGATTGTGGATGAGATACAAAGATTGTGGAGGATTTTCTTGAAGAATGATGCCTCTATTTGTAGATTATTTTGATGAGAGAATGGCCAAATGGATGAATGTGGGACAAAGAAAAAGCCAATGAAAGGAGGCCACTTGTCATCATGTGATAGGCTTGAGGATGTGCAAGATTTGGGAAATGTGCCCAAGAGGGGGAAATTTTCAAATTTGAATTTGAGAGACAAGACATGTAAGAGCTTATTAATTGCTTTGTTGGATGTACATGCCCACTTGATTTTGAATTCAAACTTGAGGGAATATTCCCCATAAATGCCATGTTGAGTGAAAATGATGATTTTAATAAATCAATAAATTGATTTATTTGTGCAAGTGGGGATATCTAGAGGATGTAATGGGTGATTAGGTTAGGATTAGATTAGCTTAATGATGATTAGGATGATTTTGACCTTTATGACTTAAATATTTGATTTATTTAAATTAGAAAAGGAGAAATATGAATTTGGAATTCAATTTATTGAATGTTTGATTTATTTAATTTAAATGATCAACCTTAGGAATGAACTTAATGAGTTTAATTTACCAGATGAAGGTGAACTTGATTAATTAAATGAGTGGATGAATGCAAAACCTAGTTTACTTGATGAATGAACCTGATTGAATGCATAATGCTAATTTTGCATATCTACATTTTTCCCCTCTTTGAAGCAATGTACTTCTTGTGTTGGTTCAAAGAATAAACTTGCCAAGATCAAAATTCAAAAATTGTCTAATTTTTCAGATGCCCCAGTGGAAAGAAGTACACTGGTACATTGCCCCCTCGAGAGATCGAGCGAAAATATTCAATTTGAGGGTCGATCTCGCGATAAAGAGGTTCAAAATGGATGGTTATGGATGATGATGCAAATGAGATGATTTTAAGATGCTTAGAATAACAAATCTATATTATCCTAAACAACTTAAATGATGATATGATGTGAGATGGATGAGATTGATGATGTGATATGTTGTGATTATGCAATGGATGATTTATGCAAATGTGATGATTTATGAGATGCTTAGACTAACAGATCTATATTATGATGATGATTATGCATGTGAGATGATATGTAGAATACTGATGGTTTGTGGATGCAGGATGGATGCACTGGTGATGATGATTAACTATTCATGACACGATGTTAGTGCGGAAAAGATGAAATTAGATGATGACAAGAGGATCCAATAGGCCAACTTTATGAGAGATGATGATGATGATGCTGATAAATGGATGATTCGCTTATCAAGGATTGGGATTTTAAAAGGGCTACTTACCTTATGTTTGATAACACATGTAGGTACGATGCATCAAGGTATAAAGAACCAGGATGGCGTTGTACCTAGTGCGATGGACTTTGACTCGACAAATAGATAGGAGTATTCTTGTTCACACTTGACATACGGAAACCTTGTTAGGATGTACCTAACAAAGCAAGTATTCACCAAGTTATTTTACAAGAACATCCAACAAGCACAGTAGACAAAAGATAATGATCGTTGCCCCATTCCTATCTCTCTAAATCCTTCGTTTGGATATCATCAAGAGGTCCTTGGATGAGCGCAATAAGATAAATCAAAAGAAAAGATTAAGTACACAAACAAATCAATGTTCTTCATATCTCTAGCCAAAAGGGATTTGTTTTGATAGGATAAGAATCCAAGTGATATCCAAAATGATGCCCATTGTCAAAACGATATATCCTAGGACATGCATTGTATAGGATGATGATGGTTTGATAAGTTGATTGATAGGTTGTTGATATAAAGTTGATTGTCATGTTTGCAATTGATCAAGAGTTTGATTTTGTATTTAAAGGTTTGTAGTTTGCTTTTGATTTTGCATTTGATGTTTGCTTTTGTTGATTATTGTGATTGTTTCTATTTGTGTTGCCAAAGGATGAAGGTGATGATCAATTTATTATGGATGATTGATTATTGCGGATGAAAGCAAACAGTCGGATGGATTTTTTCAAATATTTGGATGTTTTTGATGTTTTGCAATGTTTTGAGGCTATTTTTTGGTATTTTCAAGATTTTACAAATGTTTTTATTTTTTATTGTTTTCAAATGTTTTGGGGTTTTCTGAGATTTTATGGATGTTTTTGGATTTTGTGTCTTTTGAATGTTTTTGGATTTTGATGTGATTTTGAATTTTTTTGGATTTTGATGTCTCGGGGGCTGATCAAAGATGAGCCTTGCCTATGTTTAAGCTCAGAGACGATGTAGTTCAAATTCCAATGTTTTTGACATTTTCTGACTTTTATGAATGTTTTTGGATTTTTTGATGTTTTGGATGTTTTTGAATTTTCGCACGATTTTGATGATTTGGATATGGACATGTGTGACGATATCAGTGCTGTGTTTTGGGATTTTGTTGAAGACCAAGCTAAGATAGATTGATCACATCGATGGATTGATGATGATGGTACCATTGTTGAGGATACACAACAATGGAAGGATTTGATTGATCAGGATTGATGATGATAACATTGTTGAGGATGCACAACAATGCAAGGATAGTGTTAAGCAACACAAGGATATCCTACTGATTTCTTGATTGGATTTGATTGATCAGGTTTGATGAAGCTTGATTTGGAACAAAAGTTGTTTCGAATGATTGGATGTGATATTGACGTGCAAACTAGATGCAACTGATAGTGATTATTTGGATTGATGTTCGATTGAAGATAAAACTTGATAAAGAACATCTTTTCGTCAAAATATACCATGGGCTAGTGATTTGGATTTTGGATCGCAAATGCTTTGACCAATTTGGTTTCACATTTGCCAATGTTCATATCGCCACATAAGTTGGAGGATATAGATCAAGATTTATTCTCAAAGCAAGATGTAAGTATCTGCCCCCAGTGTCTAGCAATGTATGGAATGTTACGGGTGGATGCTTGGATAGGTGTGTGGATGCATGAATATGGATTATCTTGCGATAAGATAAGGTGTTTGGATAAAGGATGCTCATTTGGTTAATGCTTCATGGCTCAAATAACGTTGTATAGGATAGGATCAATGAAAATGACCCATGTCAACATGTCTTACCGTAAGCAAGCGTAAAGTGTGCACCAAAGTTTGTCAAAATCAAGATAACTTGGATGATGAATGTAGATGAATAAAGATGGATTGGATAAATGGCTCATGGATGAATGGATTTATTATGGATAAGATGGATGGAATGCTCAATTTATTATGGATGGGATGAGATGCTTTCACCTGAAGTGGTACACGTAGATGCTCGATTCTACAAATGACGCCTGTTTGCCAAGTTTTCGTCATGGTCTTTCCCAAAGTGCCACCGTAGTGGTTTTCATTAGAGGACAATTTTTTTCTTTACTGTTTTCAATCCTTTTTCTAATTTTTTTGGATTTTCAAAAAATTTCTAATTTTTTTTTGGTTTTTTCTGAAAGATTCATGTTGACCCACCTAGTGGTGTTGATGTAGATGCTTCTATCATAATGTGCCATCGGTATCCTGCCTAAAGGAGTTGCTTTGCTAATATATGTGCACTTGAATGTAGCTTTTGGGATTATTGATCTGCTTCGTCGATACCAGAGTTAACTTTGTCTTTGTGCGCATATCGCGATAGAGTGCCTTCTAAATCCTTATGATGAAGGGTCGTTGCCAATACATGGTCAATGTGAGAATTGGATATCATGCATGGAGGCATGGATGGAGTGTGTTTAGGGATAAAAGATGGATTGGTTGACAATTTGGAATCTGACTCTCTAAACTTGGGAAGATGAGCAATGATGGGTGGATACGAAAGTGTGCATGAAATTAGGACCAACTGCTTGATAAACTTTATACGTCGCTTGAAAAGCCTGCTTTTTCTTTTGTGGACGTCTTTGATGGATACTTTTCCCTTTTTTATTTTGCCCCATAGTTTCTTTGACTGATGGAGTTTGATAGGGATGATCTTTCTTTGTATTTTTTGGTATCCATTTGTATATGATTTGTTCATTATGCTTCTCAGCTTCTCTTTCTTTGATAACATTCTTCGTACTTTGATTCAATTCTTTCTTTTGACGTTGGTCCCAATTCATGGATGGGATGATAGGTGGATGAAGATTCATGGCATGGCTGGTTGTAGTATTGACACTAGTTTCATCATAAGGACTCTTCGTGCTCCCTATGTTGACGTTTGCTTGAGATGAAGTTTCCCCCAGTGTGGTGGTAGTAATACCTTCATGCTTTGATTCTGCCTGATCCAAGAGCTCTTGTTTAGAATGCATTCTCTGATAAATGACTACTACAGATGGTGTTATTTCGATTGGATGCTCTGGTGACTCTAAAATATCTTGTTATGTCTAACCTGCTTCCTTGAGTGGATACTAATGGATATCCGCATACTTGATGTCCTCAGTCTGAATTTGGGATATATTTGATCCGGATGTTGAAAACTTAGTCTGATTGTAGGAATCAATAATCTTCTCCTTTTGTGTCATAATGTTAGAAGTAAAGGAATCTTGTTCTGAATGAAGATCATCTACGTGTCCATCCACAGAAAGCATCTCACGGGTAGATGGAGGAGTTTGTACTACATGGATATGATCATCTTGCATAGATTGGAGAGTTTCCATTAGATTATTGTAGTATCTTGAAGATACAAATTCTTGATCTTGAATGATTTCAGAGTTACTTTCGACATGCTTTGGATAAAGTTCTTGACATGGGTCAGTTTCAAAGGATGGATTGCTTACAAAGGGTTCTTGGATGACGTTATTAGACATGGTAAGTGGCTCAATATCATTAAGTGTCGAGTTCAAGGTTCCTTCAGTATTTGTAACCATGAGGTCAAAGGGTGTCAATATGTCTTGGAAAGGACCATTGCTAGACCTTGATGAATGATCATGCTTTGGAATAAATTCTTGAGATATGTCCTCTAACTCATAAGGCGATGTAGAGACATTTTCAACATGATCATTGGTCGATGTTTCATTGGATGAGGCAAAAACATCTTTATTGATGGATAGATCTTGATCATTGTTTTCAACAATTGTGGTGGAGGGATTTCCAATGTCTTCAACCATAGGGTCAAATGATGTTGACAATTCTTGAATTGGATCATTGTTGGGTATTGTTGGTGGATTTTGATCATGATTGAAAAGTGACTTTTGATTTATGTTGATTTTCTCTTCGGATGAAGTAGAAATAGCTTCAAGGTGCTCAGTGATGGATTGATCTTGATCCTTGTTCTCAATAGTTGTGGTGGAGAGATTTCCAATGCTATCATTGTCCCCAATAGTGATTATCTTTTGATCAATCAGGTCTTGGATGAGTTTTTTGAGCCAAACACAATCTAATGTTATGTGTCCCTTTATTCTATGATAATCACAAAGGTGCTTCTCGTTATACCCTGGTGGTTTTATGTCTGGTTCTTGATAGTTCACATAAATGGGGATTTTGATGAGATTTTATTGTACTAACTGTTGCAGGACTGATTCGATTGGTCTCCCAAGTGGTGTGTATTTTTGCTTGTTACCTTGTGAGATTTGTGTCTTAAATTGACCTTGTTGTGATTGATTTTGGTGATGTGGTGATTGATCTTTGGAATGGGGTGATTGATCTTTGAGATGGAGTAATCGGGTTTGTTGTTGATCTTGATCTTGATATCTACCCTCTTGACATTGGAGATTTTGTTCTTGATGTGGTTGTGGACACAACCCAATGCTTTGATGACATGGTTCAACTAACGAAAGAGTGTACTGATTTTGGAGTGAAGATATCTCTTGGCTCAATAATTCAATTAGCTTGGCATGTGAAGCAAGTTGTCTAGCGAAATTTGATCTTGATTTTGAATTTTACTCCCTTGATTTGGCTTTTGTTCAAGCAAATTTGGGATGCATACTTGTGATTTTTGAATGGGATCATGGACAAATTGATTTTGGACATTGTTCTAATTTGGCATGATAGGTTGAAATTGAACATTGTTGATGTTGGGAATCACATTGCCTTGTTTTGGAGTTGTTAACATCTTGTTTGAATTCTGAACAACATTTGTATCATTTGCAAACATATTTATCCCAAAGTTTTCCAAATTCATGTTTTGAAAACTTGTACTTGGTGCATTCTCATTTGGCTTGTAGGGATTTGATGGGATGACATTGTTCGTTTGAAGGCTCATGCATTGATTGTTCGGTTGACAGACTTGTAGGTTTGGATTTAGATCTACCATCAGGAAATGTGCTCCAATCTTTTATTTGGGCATACTCACATTTGTTGTACCATTGATTTTTGTAGGAGACAACGATCCCATGTATGGATTGTATAAGTGTGAGTTTTTATAATCAATTGGCATTGTAAGGCTTTGAAAGTTTAATTGATTTGGATTACTTGTGATGTATGGATCAAGTTTGTATTCCATGTTCTCCTTGTGTTTTGACCTTGTTGTAAAAGTGACCTCTAAGGTTCTTAGGACTAATGATGAGATGAAGGATGAAAGGTGTAAATGATGTGAGTGTTGAACGTTTAGGGACTTTGTATCAATGCTAGACTTAGGGTTTTATTTTGATTGGTTTGATTTGGATAATGAACTTGTAAACCCTAAGATGTTAGATGTGATCTTAGGATGAATTTTTTCAAAGGGGTGCTAATTTAACTAGAGGTATGAGAAAGGATGCATTCTCATGCTCCTAACTAAACAAGATGATTTTGATTTTGATGGTTTACCCAAGTCTATAATGATGTTTTCAAAGACCTAAAGTTGTTTGGTGGGATGGATTTTGATAGATGTTTGGAATTTGGATGAAGTGTTTGATTTTTGATCCTAAATGAATCTAGGAAGGACTTGTTTACAAGACCGAGATAGTGAAGAACATGCTTTTCTCTAAGAGTAATTTGAAATCAAAAGACCAATGTTTGCATGAAAACCATATGACCAAAAGATTCCAAGCACATATGTGGGGTCCACTTGATTCAATCTTTGCTTAATGGATTCTTTTTATCACAAACACACTTCTTGCTTAGGTTTTCAACTGAATGTCCAATGTCCTAATTTTGTCTCATTTCACAAAGTATATTATGCGAAACTTTGATGAATTTAAGGCAAAGGTTCCCTATTGTTTAACTTTAGTGGGAAAATTGAGATGTAAATTCAAGTGCTCAGAAACCTCTAAGGATGTAATCCCAAGGGCAAGCAATAACACAAGAATTTGATCAATGGTATTTACCTCAAGGGTTTGAAATTTTGAGGATCATGTTGAATGTTTGTTTTCTAATGTTTTCGATCAAAGCACTATGTTTTCAAACAAGAACAAGTACAAACCCTATGGATGTGAAAGACAGTATTTGTTGGATCCCCACTTGGACAAGTCCAGCTACGCTTATCTTTAGCGAATGGTTAGATTCTTGTACCCGCTGGCTCCCCTCCACGGCACTCACTTATACGGGGCAGCCAAGCATCAACACCCATGAAACTCCCAACGCATTTTTTTCATTTCTACTAAAGACCGTAAAAGTGTGGGGCGGCTTCAGAACGACCGTTCTTGCGCCAACAAATAGATTAAAGGATTTTGGAAAATTCTAGCACATGGGTTCTAGTAAGGACTTTCCATTCGTGGAGATTGACCCATATGGCAAGAGTCCCCTTTCGGATCCATCTTGTCAGAATCAATCGCGTGATATTGGTGTTTACTCCAATACCCACATTTATATACCAATTGGAAATACTCTTGGCTTTAGAGTGTTACCGGTTGAGTCGTTCCCTTGGGTGAGTAATTTTTCCCCAAGGTAGGCCCTCTAGGATAAACAAAAGTGAGTAAAGAAAAAATTCGTAACTCGATCAATCTTTGATGGCAACAAAGAGAGAGAATATACGCGATAATGCCCCCACTCACACTCGCACAAGATCTTGTTCAATTTTAAACCCAAATCTAAGTGTGGAGGCAATCTTTTATGCAACTTAATGTCATCAAAAAGGCTTTTGATTCTCAAGATCGCCGTGAGGCACGAAAGAAGCGCATACACCTTTTAGATGATATTGTACATTGTGAAAAAGATTACAAGACATGAAATGCACATGTTCATTTTAAGTCCTCAAGGCAATGATGAATTCATTTTAAAACACCAAAACAAGATGTGAGATTTTTTTGTCAAATTTTAGACCAAATTGAAAAGCTTAGTGAGTTTCTAATGTTCAGTTTTAGCCCATCTTTGAAAAAAAATCAATCAATGACTAATATTAAATCCAAATTGAAAGTGTGTTGGCCTAAAACGGAAAACGAAAGCCAAAATTGGAAGCCCTAAGCATTAAAAAATGCTTTGTTAAGTTCGATTTCAATGTTCACTTCTCCAGCTCAATTTTGTTTGTGATTCTCATGTGAGAGATTCCACCATAGTTTCGTGATGCAAACCTTGACGATCCATCTCCACCTGATGTTGCTCCTCTTTTAAAAACCATCAATTACCTAAAAAAAGAAAACAAGGTCAGATTATTAGTAATAAGTTTAGTTCAATAATTAAGGAAAACACAAAAATAGACTAACCACCATCCAACCTCAGCCTTTGTCAAAAGAATCTCCTGCACTAGAAGGGTATTAATTTTGATATCAGCAAATAGATTGATATTGATTTTCAAAATTTAAATGCGGAAAAAATTAAATGTAGAGCCTTTTCAAAATTGAATCTATTAAATGCAGTAGTCAATTCTTGAGAAAGATTGTACGCTATCTATTAACGTTGAGGCTATGATCATTGTGATTTGAATTAAAAGTTGTGCTTTAATGATTTGTGACCTAAAATTTAGTACAACTCCTTGAATGACAGATTTATTGACCAGTAGTAGACAGATAAAGATTCGCAGGGATTTAATGCAGGCAGGTAAGACAACAATATTAATGATGAAATCTGCAAAGATATACGCCTCCTCTCAAAGTGACTGTTAGCAAATAAACAATGAATTCTTGTGCAGATCTATGCCTCCCTTTTTTTTAGCTAACCACGCCTCAAGCATAAAAAAAAACCTTCCAGTAGCAGCATTTAATTTTTTTCTTTCTGATGCTACTTATCTAAAGACTTCCCCCATTTATTCCTCTTCACTCTAGTTACTAACTCTCATACACAATCTCTTGTAGTTCTAAATATAGTGAACAACGGACGTACAAGAGATTTTTATGTCTTATTTTAAAGGCGTGAGTGGGCGCTAGCTTTTTCTTTTCCACCGCACAACACTTTAGCAATGCATCAGAAATTGATACATTTGGATTTTTTTCACTTGGGGAAGAGAAACTGATAGGTGTATTGGGACGACTTGTGGAAGCTACAAATTACAAAGCGTTGGGCAAGAATAGAAGGTAGATATAGGGGAAAAATGGTATGGGAGGCAAGAACTACCATAAAAGACTTTAATCTAATGCACTTAATGGGATGCCGACCCTGGTACCAAAGATTAGATGTTTTACTGATTATTGGTGGTCGAGCCTGTTGCACAAAATGCAGCCAGCAAAGATCCTTACCACATGCAGAACCTGTGAAATCTCCATTTGATGCTTCTATAACTACAGATAGATTTTTTTTTATTCACGAGGCAAACTTCTTGACACATATAGAGGCCTTAAAGTCTCTTCACACTCCCTTGGTATTCCCAATGGTCACATCCAAAAACAAATAAGAAAATATTATTTTGTATGAGAAAAGGCCTATGAGAAGTCAAATGAAAGATATGTTTTGAAAATCAACATGACAATCATGTCAGGTGACCCCAACTCGAGCTTGTAATGGGAAAGCAAAAAGAGAGACCTTGAAAGTAAAACAGAATGAAAATAAACATCCCTATTATGTATGGTACGCCACTGGAAAAGAAATCAAGGATTCTTTCACTTCTCCCACTTGGCGAGCTACAGCCTGCAAATAGAGTTTCAACAAGGGTGTTTGAGGATATTTATTGACAGCAGCGACAACAATCATAGGCAGTGGTGGCGGAAATAGTAACATCAACAATGGCTCCTCCCAAAGGTACTTAAAAGAAACCTGACCCAAAGTCACAAGCACAGAAGACATCAAAAGCAATCAAGGCAGGTGCCTCTACTATAAAGATCAAGACTGAGAATATCAGAACATCCGTGACAGTCCACAGACCAAAGACATTGAAAACACCCCGAAATCCCAAATACCCTTGACTCAGTGCACCTCGTAGGAACAACCTTGATCAGTACGAGGTTCTGAAATACTCCCTCACAACCGAATCTGCAATGAAGAAGATTGAAGATAACAATACTCTTGTATTCATTGTTGATGTACAGGCAAACAAGAAGAAGATAAAGGATGCAATGAAAAAGATGTATGACATTCAAACAAAGAAAGTAAACATTTTAATCAGGCCAGATGGCTTGAAGAAGGCTTATGTGATATTGAAACCAGATTTAATAAGTTCCAGATATAAGGCAATGAAGAAATCAATATACTTTTTGGTTCAAAAAACATTTTTTCCGTGAGAAGAAACCCAAAGAAATTAGAAGCTATTATACAACTTAAAATCTAAATATAATAGCAATGAATAATCAAGCTGAGGTAATCAACATTTTCCCTGCCTTCTCTCCTTCTAGCGCCACATGTGAGCACCTCTCAAATCTGCAAACATTCTAAACTCCATAAAGAAGGTTAGTGCATACAAATTTGCTAAATACTCCTATGAAATAATGCAAAATGTTTCCTAAACATGATAGCAAATCAAACTAAATTGAAAGCATGAAAGATACATAATGCACATCTATCCCATATTGGATTGGTGCTATTGTGGAAAATAGCCCTTTCCCAACCCTTTGCTAAGCTTGATGTTAAGATGCTATGAAGATGGAGTGGATGGGAAAAATCAATTCTCATTTTAAGAGAGTGACTTTGCAAGAGATTGTGGATGAGATACAAAGATTGTGGAGGATTTGCTTGAAGAATGATGCCTCTATTTGTAGATTATTTTGATGAGAGAATGGCCAAATGGATGAATGTGGGACAAAGAAAAAGCCAATGAAAGGAGGCCACTTGTCATCATGTGATAGGCTTGAGGATGTGCAAGATTTGGGAAATGTGCCCAAGAGGGGGAAATTTTCAAATTTGAATTTGAGAGACAAGACATGTAAGAGCTTATTAATTTCTTTGTTGGATGTACATGCCCACTTGATTTTGAATTCAAACTTGAGGGAATATTCCCCATAAATGCCATGTTGAGTGAAAATGATGATTTTAATAAATCAATAAATTGATTTATTTGTGCAAGTGGGGATATCTAGAGGATGTGATGGGTGATTAGGTTAGGATTAGATTAGCTTAATGATGATTAGGATGATTTTGACCTTTATGACTTAAATATTTGATTTATTTAAATTAGAAAAGGAGAAATATGAATTTGGAATTCAATTTAATGAATGTTTGATTTATTTAATTTAAATGATCAACCTTAGGAATGAACTTAATGAGTTTAATTTACTAGATGAAGGTGAACTTGATTAATTAAATGAGTGGATGAATGTGAAACCCGGTTTACTTGATGAATGAACCTAATTGAATGCATAATGCTAATTTTGCATGTCTACAGAAAGGTCCACTCTTCTTGCCTTATCTTTGTCTATTTTAGCTTAGCTTAAACATGGTATTCTTCTTGTCGTACTTCAATTTTGTACTTTTCAAACATTATGTTGTAGTATAAAACCTTAGCAGTTAGGTAGTTAGTTGATTTTTTGGTGTTTTAATCTATTCCTAAGACTCTTTATTTGTATGGATGTCAGTGTCCATCTGAGACACTAGTATGCGTTGTCATCCTCAGACAATGAGTTGTTTAGGCAATGGATTGAACCCTCAAAATTAGCTCTCCTGACCCTGTGAAACATTCAGCTTAAAGAAGGATAGTAGTGTCTCGATCTCTCTTTTTAGCCATAGCACTTCAACCTTTTCAATTTGTTTCATAAAGCTTGAGGTAGTTTAGGGAAACCTGTTGTTTAGGACTCTCCCATGACTTGGAGTCCCGAAGCAACCAGTCCCCCTTCTCTGTAGTTGATAATTAAACCTTGATGATGAAATGATGATAAATAGAAGGAATTGATGAATGAACAAAGCTATGTCACAACTCACCAAACCCTTAATGGCTTCCCTTAGAGGAATAAATTCTAACACATCTATCTAAGGCTTGGATCTTGCATGAATTGGCTTGATTGATTGGTTGATTTGATGCTTGAATGCTTGAAACATTCATCACAATGTTAACTCCAAAACACACATGAACTTTGACATGATGATATGATCTTAATTGTTTATGTAGATGACTAATAAATTTTCTCTTCAATGCTCCTGACAATAATATTTACCCTTGTGAAAGTTTCCTTAATGTTATATAATGTTGCTTCTTAATTCTTAAATTTGAATTGATAAAATAACTATGTATTTATAGGTGTTTATTTAATTTCCCAAAAATTCAATTCTAAAAGCCAACATTTGAAACTTGAATTTGAATCATTAAAATGCTGCCAAAATCATATTAAAAATTGGGTCCTAGGACCTAAATCTAGGACACAATTTCCAAGGTGTTTAAATTAATGTTAGAAATTGTTTAATATAGGTTTCCCTTTTTTAAAGCAAGAATAATAAGGATTTAGAATGCATAATTTAGGTCAATCAGAAGTGTAATTAAGTCCAATTAATTAAGGAGATACAAACATAGTGTGAAATTATAAAGGTGTACAATTTTCTACATTATATTTAGCCCCCACTTTAGTGAGAGTATGAGCCCACACTTAAACTCACACTAAAGTAGACAAATAAGTCAAGAGAGGTCTAATTGTACAATTGTTAGAAATATGAGATAACAAGGATCAAGGAGGATGATCAAGCCCCTAGGATCAAAGATCCTATGGAAAACCAACAAAGGCATAAAGAGACACATGCATGCAGCAGCAACACAAGATACACAATCATACAATGTCAAAATCAATGCAAAGATGAAGAAGGGGTGGATCAAGCTTTGATTTTTTGTCCAAAAGGTATGGATCAAACCTAAGATATTTATCCAAAAATACACTCACAAGGGCGAGTGTAGTCCGATATACACTAGGTGAGCCCCAAGGAAATAGGGTGAGAAGCACACACTAGGTCCACAAGGTGTGAACCCACATAAAGGTGGAAAATGGGCAAGTCATGCCAGGTCTACAAGCTCCCATACATCAACCATACCAAAGTTATAGTCCTTGATAACTTTGATAAGGTACCACATTGAATGGTCACAGGTTTCATAAGGCACCATTGGCAAGCAAGTTGTATTATGCTTGGTGGCCAAGATTTAGTTTTAGGATAGTCAAAGGGGCTTTTCTTAGTTCATGAAAGGTCTCACTTTAGGGAACATCATACTTCATATCACCACCAAGAGAGGACTAGCCAAGGGATAAAACATTCGCACCTTAGGGCATGCAAACCATAGCATTACCACTAAGAGGAATTTCATATGCCAAGAAAGGTCACACTCTTGAAGGAAATAAAACTCAATGTCACCATCAAGAAGACACATCACATGAATTTAGAAGACCACACTTTGAATAAAGTCATGTCATTATGTGTGAGGCATAATAGCCCCCACTTTAAAGAAATTGCTAAACACCATGTTGTGAGCAATTACTTTAAAGTAGAAGATGATAAAGGCCCATACATGAGAGATTATTTGGAAATCCCTATGCTAAACATATGTTTCCAAATAAGGGTTAGTGTAGGATCATGGGGTTCCAAACTAGGCCCCTAAGTAGCAATGAAAATTTAGAAAACAGAGTTAGGAAACTTGACATAAAAATTTGAATAGGTTATTAACATAATTTAAAAAATATGTAAGAACAAAATTTGTAGAAAATTGAATGTAGTTTCTAGGCTAACAGTTCTTTTTTGGAAAAAAGTAAATCTATTTTTCAAAAAAATTGAAATTTCAATGCAGTAGTACTAAATTTTTCAAGAAAAAGATAAGTAGGCATATGTCTGACCACCCTAAGTATAAGAATTTTTTTTATTTTTTTTGAAACTTTCAATATATGTAGACAACACATGCCCGAGCGTGCCACATTTTTTTTTTGTATTTTTTTTGCATGTAAATAACTAGTTATGATTTTTTTACTAGAACATTTCAAAACTATTAAAATGTGTTTGTCTAGCTACCATAACTTGGTCAAAAAATTAAGAAATTCTTTTTTTTTCATCCCATAGTATGCAAAGTATAGAATGTCACACATCTTTTAGATTCAAAAAATGTGAAATAGTTTGAAAATTATACAATTTTTTCAATCAACCTATCAATCAGGACTTTAGTCATAATGTATGTAAAAAATCAATAATAAATATCTATTAAATTCAAAATAAGGCATATCTTATATTGGCAAAAAGATGACATTTTTTTTCAACAAACCCTTTTTGTTTCATCAAATTCAGATAAAAAAAGAGTCATCATCCACAAGGGCGAACTTCACAAAACTAAGGAAATTTTGTAAACACATTTTTTCTATTGACTTTCCAAGTTTGGAAATCCCAAACCAAATCTCGAGTCAAATCCTGAGCCTATTGATTTTGTTAGAAAAAAGTGGATATTTGTTACCTCTATTATTTATAATACATAAAATTTAATATATTAATATATACTAATATACTAATATAATAATATATTATATATTATTATATTACATTATATATTATGTTATATATTATATATTATTATATTATTATATTATTATATAATATATTTAATATATTATATACTAAATTATAATATATAATATATATATGTAGTGAGATAGAGAGAGAGACCTGAGAGGGAGGGAGAGGGAGAGAGAGGGACCTATGAGAGAGGGAGAGAGGGATTGAGAGAGAGTTTTCTAGGTAGGGTGGGAGGGAAAGAGGGAGCAAGAGACCCAAGAGAGGGTGAGGATGGGAGGGATAAAGGGAGTGAGAGAGGGAGAGATAAAGACTTGAGAGGGAGAGAGAGAAAGAGAGACCTGAGAGGGAGATGGAGAGTGGAAAATACTTGAGAGAAAGAGATAGGGAGTGGAAGAGACTTGAGAGAGAGATAGGGAGTGGGAGAGACCTAGGAGAGGGAGAGAGGGGGAGAGATATTTATCTAGTTAGGGTGGGAGGTAGAGACCTAAGAGAGAGAGGAGTGGGAGATACCTGAGAGAGAGAGAGAGGGAGGGAGTGGAAGGGACTTGATAGAGAGAGAGAGAGAAAGACTTGAGAGGGAGAGAGCGAGATAGAGAGTGAAAGAGACCCGAGAGAAAGAGAGAGGGAGTGGGTGAAACTTGAGAGAGAGGGAGAGGGAGTGAGAGAGACCTGAGATAGAGAGGGGGGGAGAGAGAGTTATCTAGTTTGGGTGGGAGGGAGAGACCTGAGAGAGAGAGAGAGGGAGGAGTGGGAGGGACCTGAGAGAGAGAGGGAGTGGGAGAGACCTGACAGAGATAGAGAGGGAGTGGGAGATACCTAACTCGAGAGAGAGAGTGGGAGATACCTAAGAGAGAGAGGCCTAAGAGGGAGATGAAGAGTGAGAGAAACCTGAGAGAGAGAGACCTAAGAGGGAGAGATAGAGACCTGAGAGAGAGAGAGGGAGTAGTCCAAAGACCTAAGAGAGAGAGAGAGAGGGAGAGGTACAAAGAGTTATTTGCACCTGAAGAGATCTCATCCATGTTGCTCATGAAAATGAACACCATTTCTGAAAAATACCTTGAGTGCGAGGTCAAGAATGCGGTTATTATTGTTCTTTCTTATTTTAAGGATGCACAGAAGAAGGCCACAAAGGATGTTGGTAAGATTTTAGGCCTCAATGCCATGTGAATAATTATCAAGCCAATGGTTGCAACTATAATTTATGGCTTGCATGATGTATTCATTGGAGAAAGAAGCGTTCTTGTCTTCAATTTGGGTGGATGTAACACCCCGCCATGCAAACCCCAAAGGACAACTACAACTAACAAATTACTGCACAATTTTTTAAAAAAGAGTGAAACATAATGGATACATACATTACAGGAAAAGTAATTATTCATTTATAGAATCATATACATCCTCCAGGGCACATGAGACGAAATTACAAAACCTAAACTCTTACCAAGACGATAGTGAAAGAATTCCAAGATTACATAAAGATAACATGCAACCATCCATGATCAATAGAGATGCAAAGGATACATACATCGTTTTATTACATTTCAATTCACAGTTCAATATTACAATTGTGGAACATATTTCCACAAATACAACACATCATGGATATAGTAACACATTACATAATACTTCCCTTATATCAACGGGAAGAGTACATCAAGTACAAGAATAATACATCAATGAAGAATAAGGTACTAAGTGTGGAACAATCTTCAACCAAGTGAAGCTCTGGAAACTCTGCATCCGCTTTCACATCACGAACACAGCATCACGAACACAACCTAGGAACCCAATGGGGTGCATAGCACATTCCACCCAACCACATGGACCCAAAGGTCCACCCCCTATGCTAGGAGATGACAAGAAAGGACCCACATCCAAACAAAGGTCAAGAAAACAAGGCTAACACAAAACCAACATAAAACAACTTCAAACAAATACAAACAACACTCCCAGAGGCAACCAAACAAGGGAAAATAAATGGGTACTGTCAGAGAGTGTCATCGCATGGCCTTACATGGATTATCTAGACAACCTATCAGTGTTTCCTCCATCTATGGTTCTCCTGACTACCTATCTCAAGGCGCTGCTCCAAAGGGTGACTCATGTAGAACCACTTCCTTTCGTAAGGACAAGGCAATGATCTTACCAACCAGGTCTTCTCATCCCATCCTTAGCCTATGAAAGCACTAATGGTATGGGTGAGGCACATAATTAATCTTGTTTATTGTTTAATTACCCAACCCACTAGTTCATTGATTAAATTATCACTTGTTAAGGAAAATCTTCCACGGGTTACCCTGACAGCCCCTTTGTGCGTCAGCCCCCATGAAGAGCCACTCTCCCTACAAATACCCAAACCAAAAACATGCAAGGGGTGTACCTCATCTCACATAAAAATCAAGGTGAACATAGCACACAACATGCAAGGCAAGAACCACCTCACAAACCCATTTTATATCATTGAAACAAGAACAAAGGAGGTACCACCTACCACATGAACTACATAAATCAACTGATGCACTAAAACAATAAAGTATCCAAACGAACAAGTTTTCCCCTAGCCTCTGGAAGTTACTAAACTTCATCTACCCATAAACTCCTAACTTAGGGTGTCTCAAAACATTTCGGGTTCCAACAAAACACCAACACAAACTTGACACATAAAAATCCCTTCAATTCAAAACTATTTCAAGAGAAAGATAAAACCTGATGGAACCAATGAGAATCAATCCTCAAGATCAAATTCTTCTCAATCTACTCATTCCACACCTCAAACTTAGACGAGCAACAAATAAACATTTCAATCATATATTCAACTTCAACAACACCCACTTTCTAACAATTATCAAAATTCTCCCCAATTTCCAATAAACGACATGGAATTCAATTAAAACAATCATTACATCACAAATAGGAATACTCCAAGGATAAAACATTACTTCCATTTGAACAATAACCAATCACTTTAACCACTTACTCAGATTAAAAGACTATAATCTCAATTAATGATAACTGAAGATAAACCCTAGCAACAATCTACCTTTAAACACACAAATACATTCAATGAATAAACCCTAAAGAATAATAAAAAATCAAATATATTTTATCTATTCATTCACTAAGAAGTAATTTAACATAACTAAGGAAGTAATATGAGCACATTTTCTCAATATCCAACTTAAACATTTTCAAGCATTTAAATCATCTTTCAAGTTTTACTAAGGATCAAGAGCAATAAGTTTCAAAGAATATTTGAATCCTCATTACATTTCTCTAAAGATAAACTATTAGGAAACATTATAATAATCAAATCATTCTATTCATTTACCCAAAAAAAAATGATCATTTTATTGAAAAGACTCTAAAGCTATCAAGATGTGTATTTACACACAATAATTCATTCTTTAATTACACATTCAAATATCTATTTCAAGGTACTTTCAAAACAATCAATTTACATTTTATTTATACGCTCATTAGGAAATTATATAAAATAATTAATAAATAAAACATATTCCAACGAATCCATCTACATTATATTTTACATCATTATAAAATCATTTAAAACAATTAAGAATCTATATAAACTTATTTTGAAAATAACTAAATATTCCCTTTTACACCAACAAACTTCTTTTAATTATACTTCTAGATATACACCTACACGAAAAACATATATATATATATATAATCATAGATTTCAATCTAATTATATGAGTATATTTATGTATTCATTAACATGTCTTATTCTTTTCTTTATAATATAATTTTTTCCATGATTTGGATATAAAATAACTCTATTTTATTTTGAATCTAAGCAAGTCTCAATTTCTTATAATGAAATCAACTAAATATGTGCTAATACACTTATTTAACAAATCCTTCGTTAATAAATTTTAAGTATATAAACAATAGTATTCTAATCCTTCATTCTCTTCTCCAAGACGGTTTGATTAAAATAATTAACCAGAACTATTTGTTTCATGACTCTAAATGAAAACATCTAGACCCATCTTCAATAGAACACAAACTTTACAAATGATAGAGTTTCTGAATTCAATAATGGAAAACAAATAAATTAGTTTCAAAATTTACATATTTACTCAAGTCTCATGATCCATTCATATAGTTAGTTTAATTATTTCTCTTAATAAAGGACAACCCCATCCCTTATTTATTTCTTTACACAACCAAATAATCATATCATTTATATTATTATTTTATTCTATTACCAACATCATTTAAGTACACATATAAGTAAGCATATTACAACTTAAAATATTAAGATATGATCAATATATTACAACTTTAAATGTGTTAAATGCTTGTTTCCTTAAATAAATATATATCTATTTACATTTACACATATCTAAATATATAAATATATTATAATCAAACTTTTGTCCACACAATATAAAAAATTATTTGATAATACCTACCCTCAACATAGACTTCAAATAAACTGAATTCTAACATATAGGTGAAACAGTTCTCCAAGGACTTTTATCAGGATATTCTCTATCCTATCAGAGCATCAAATAAAACCAAACATACCACCCATAACCAGTCGCCATAAACCATATCATTCGAATGAAAACCCTTTTTGCCCGGTTTCAATGAACAATAAAGAAATGGTAGATTGTCTCCTTAACAAGAAAGAAAGATATCAAACCACCCACAAAGATGGAAGGCAGCAAACAAAGCTCAATCAGCAGACAAGAATGGAATCTAGTAGCATTGAGTTTAGGAAAGTCAAGCTCCAGAGGAAAACATCAAATGCTATGATAGCAGAAGATGTATGAATGGATTATGCAAGGAAGCTCACAAAAATCATAGATTTAAAGAAGTTCTCAAGAATACATCCAACATTGTGAGCACACTTCACACATCTGAAATCCCTTATTGCACAAAGAAATAGATAACATATTTATCTTTCACACTTCATATATATTCTTACTTATCATTTATTTAATTGATTACTAAGTAAATAAATAAATAATAACATATTTATCTTTTATTTATCTTTTATTCACTTCTAAGAAATAGATTTATGTAGGGAATTATAAGAATTTAATATATACTATATACTTTTACATTTGTAAATTTATTTTAAAACTTAATCATATGTATATATACTTCAATTTTTCTAAAGGACCCTTATAAACTTTTGATATATTGTATATACACGAGTTTCTCAAATTTAAAAAGAAACCCTTTATAATTATTTTCTATTAAAATAGTGTCAAGCTTGCAGAATAACCCTAGGAATATCCATTTGATATTTTATTCAATACTTCTTTATCCAAAATATTTTAAATTTATATATAAACTTCATTAATAAGTGGATTATCAATCCATATTAAATTTAAAATACTCATTATTTATAATTGCAATTTATGTTTTATTTACATTTTTGTCTTTAATAAAGAAATAATATAACCTATTAAATCATTATCCCCTTCAAATTAATTTAATAATTAATTAATAAAATTCTCTTAATAATTTAATAATTTAATTAACGACATTCAATCAATAATCTAACTACTTTAGTAATAAAACATTTACTCTTGACATAGCAATTTAATTTAATTAGCTAATTGAACAAGGCCACTTAAAGTGTTAAGTTTACCAAATAATCCAATGGCACAATTATCAAGGAAATCACAAATAACACTTACAAAAAAAATCTAGAAAGACCAATTCAGAGGGGCATTACAGTGGAGGTACGTTTGATGTGTCGATTCTTTCTATTCAAAAGGGTAATATTGTCGTCAAGGATTTTAGAGGGGATATGCATTTGGGAAGTTAGGATTTTGATAACAAAATGCTTAATTACTATGTTCATAAGTTCAATACAAAATACAAGTTGGATATCAGTAGTAGTGCCAAAACTAAAGAGGGAGAGTATATAAGATATATAATATATTATTTATATACTATAGTATAAAATATATATATTATATTATATAATATACAATATATATATTAAATATACTATATATAATATATATCATAATATATAATATCAAATATATTATGATATATATTAATATATATACTATATTTATTATATATTAATAATAACTAATATTGGTTTTATGTATTATTTAGTTTATAAAAATCAAAAGTAAATGGATATTTGTTATGAATGTATACCCGTTATTTGTTGTATAAGATTTGAAGCTTCCCTATGCATACATATTAATATATAATCTAATTCATGTACTATATAATACATATAATATATACAATATATAGCATAATATATAATATATAAATTAATATATAATACATTTATTATATATTAAGAATACATAATAATGGTTTTATGTATTATTCAGTTTATAAAAATCTAAAGGAAACATATATCTATCTATAACTATCAGTTTATATAATAGATATCCATTATTTATTGTATAAGATTTGAAGCTTCTTCTATGCATACACATTAATATATAATATAATTTATATATTATATAATATATACCTTAATAATAGTAATATTAATATATAATATATATAATGGCTTGAGCAACTCATCGTCGAAAAATTCAACACTAACAATTCACCACAGGAAAATTATCCGCCATGACAAATTCACCTCAAGGAAAATTCACCACTAGCGATTCAACGCTACAAAAAATTAATCACATCAACATTTTTTAATATATATTTCCAAAAATTTGAATTTAAAAGGATAATTTGATTTATGATAATAAAAAAATTTGCAAAAAAAATTCAAAGTTTTGGAAATATATATTAAAAAGTGTTAATATTATTAATTTTCCTTCAGTGGCAGTGAATTGTTGGTGGTGAATTTTCCTTGAGGTGAATTTTTCATGGCGGTGAATTTTCATGTGGTGAATTGTTGGTGGTGAATTTTCCAGCAATGAATTTGCCTGATGCCATATATAATATATTAATGTATAAGCATAAAATTACACCCCGCACAATTTTGTATACATTCTTGCACCCGTTTTAGTGTCCACTCCCTTAGCATCTTGAGTAGGCTCATTTTAGCTCTTGCATCAACCTTTTTCCCTCTCAAGATGCTCTAGCACCCCTTTTCAGCAGCCACCCTTATGTGTTAACTTTTCGTTGAACTTTGTGCTTTTCCTATTCATTTTTTTTGTAGCGTGACATGTTCGGACACTAGCACACCGCGCAAACATTTGTGCACCGCGCTAGCATCCTGGGACGTGTCAACGCTCAAACAACCATTTCCAAGTTTGTCAGTGGAAATAGCTCAAGATTCCCTATAACCACCCGAGAAGCTTCCTTTTGCTTCTTTTCTCTCTTTAAAAGAGGTCCTTTCACTTCATTTGCAACTCTTCCTCCATTCCTAGCTTCATTCCAATCTCTAGAATTTTGTACAGCTTGTTGTAGCAGCTTCAAGCTCTCTCAAGCTCCCCTTGTAACACCCTTTGCAACTTCGTCTCCCATATTTCATGATTGTGAGCATATTGGGATCCCATATCCCCTACTATTCACATACTTACTTGGTGATACGGGTTCTCCTCCTCGAGCGGGGTTTGCTTTTATCACCTCTTTTGTGATACGAGTTCTCCTCCTCGAGCGAGGTTTGCTTTTATCACATGCTTATTTAGTGGTGTGGGTTCTACTCTTGAGCGGGTTTTGCTTTCACCACATGCTTTGTTCATCACACTCTTTCTCTCTATCTTCTTGGTTGTCCGTGGAGGTGGGAACACCAAAACAGGGATTTGACTGAGGCAAACCCCTATACAACCCCAACATTCTCTCCAGATATCATGTGTGCAATTTTTGAAGACATTCACGTGCTAGAGGCTTCATCACTCATGTGGTTGTAAGTATTTCTTTCCTTTCTTCTTCTTATCTTAACTAGGTTTACTTCACTCTATCTCAATTCTGTCACTTTCCTGCATTTTAAGATTTCTTAGCAATTCAGGTAGAAGTAGTCACTTTAGCCATTTTCTGTGATAAACTTGTTCTCTGGTTAATACAAGATGCCAACGCGCTACATTGTCATTCATATTTTGCACTAATGTCCTTTGGCCGAGAGCTTGTCAGTTTGTCTAGAAAATCTCTGACCTACTCTTTCTAATTCTAAAACTTCTGCATTGTTCCATTGAGGTAGTTTAGGGAAGTTTGCCCTATGAGGCTCTCTGAATGAAGAGAACTCATGAGTAGTGAATCCCCCTATTCTACATTTTGGTGAACTTGACGTGAAGAGAAAATCTTTTGAAAAACTAGGAATTTATTTAGGTACCCTACTTGGCGGGGTCATAACTTTTGACTCGATGCTCAGAATTCAGAACTGTTTGCACTATTGGAAAGGTCTCCTAGAGAACTTGTTTAGTCCCTAAAATACTAGTTCCTTATTAGTCAAATTTTAGGGACCAACGCAAGTTTCGACCCCAAATTATGCTCCGAAGACCTCTGAAAATACAAATTACTAGAACATAAAAAATACCAAAAAAAAATTAATGGATTTAATATCTTCTTTTATTAGTTTTGTATCTAATTTTGTTCAAAATGTTAATGATGTTCCATTTCATGCATGTGATGGTGACTTGGCTTTGCCCATGTCACTCGGTGTCTTTGATCCTTCTCACGAAAGTCCTCTTACTTCAAAGGATATTTTATTGCAAGAAGATGAAATCATTGATACCTTTCTTAATGTTACTCTACCTACTCTTCATTCCAATCCACTCTCTTCTAGAGATGATGCATTTTTGAATGATTAACCTTCTCTTCATTCTAATGCACTCTCTTCTAGAGATGATGCATTCGTGAATGATGAACCTCCTTCCACATATGATTCTCCTTGGATTGATGTTGAGAATGTTTCTTCAAATAATTATTCCACATTTTATCATGTTTGGATTGATGTTGAGAATATGTATTTGAATAATTACTCTACTAGTTGTGATGATTCTATAAATTTAATCTATGTCTTTGTTGCCCCTCAAAGGCCTAAGAGACCGATCATTTACGCGACTCCAACTAGTTCCTCTTCTAAAAGGATTTGTTCTATTGATGGTGGTTCTCTTGATATTTATAAGGCTCCCTCTTATAAAGCGGTAGCCCATACTTATGAGAATAGTATGAATAAACAACCAAGCCTTCCTCAATCTCCTAAACCTATGATTAAAGCACCCAGTGATTATGATCTTGTCGAGCAACCTCAGGTTACTCCAGATAAGATCTCACTATGGGACCTGCTTCAGTCTACTTCAATTTATCAAGGTATGCTTCAGGAAGCCTTGCAAAAGATCATCTTGCCTTCTTCCGCTAGGCCGATGGATGCTAATGAGTTGATGGCATATATTCGTGCAGATTCACCAAATATTACGTTTTATCCACAAGAACTCTCGCCTCTGAAAGTACATAAGCAAGTGGATCCTCTAATGATTATAGTTAACATTAACAAGATTGGCATTAGATGTACTCTCATTGGTGTTGGTTCGACACTCAATGTATGTAGCATTGGTCTATTGCCTAAGATTAATATTGATCCATTTTCTCTTAATGCTTCTTTTATTGTTATTTGTGGGTTTGATAATGTTGGTTGACAAGCTCTAGGTACAATAGTATTACCTTTGCAACTTGGACCCATTACTGTACCCACCCTTATATATGTTATGTCAAAAAAGTTACCATATAACTTTCTTCTTGGTAGACCATGGATTCATGTTATGGGTGCAGTCCCATCTACCTTGCATAAATCTCTTAAGTTCATTTGTAATAATAAAGTAGTCATAGTTAAGGCTGACTCTGATGTTATGCACTTATGTGAGATGGCAGTTGTTGGTCAAGTTTTGATTGTGCCTACTCCTATTCCTTTAGTGTCTTCCAGTGTGTCGATGTTTACTCCAGCAATACCTACTACAAAGGATACTCTTGAGATAAATGTCCCTAAGGAAGATCCTTCAAAAGTAAGAAATCTTAAGTCTACTCCTATCTCTTCTCGAAGGAATGCATGTCTTGGTGATGATTGGGGTTCCTTAGACTTTATGAATTCCTTCATTCAGGAATATAAAGTCAAGCTGATCCGCTTAGACTTTCTGGTAACATCATTCACACCTGCTATTGAAGATGGTTACTCTTTTGTGCCGCGGGGTAAGGTGAATGCAAATTGTAATGTTCCTAGTGTTGATCCTCCTTCTAAGGAAGACGATCGCACTTATGCTAAGGGGGTTAGTGTTGGTAGTCTTGTCAAGAAGGTTGATGGTGATCCCATAGAGGAGTGTGATCCCCCTTGCTGGAATAATGCTCTCTATGGAGATCCTCCTCCTTTGTCTTCTATCTTCATGCCTTCTTCTTCTTCTTGTGAGAAGTCAAACCTTTCTCCATAAAAGAAAGACTTGCTTCCTGCTCCTCATCCTTTATCTAAGCAAGAGCATATCTTGTGGAGGCTCCTAAAAGCCTGCTTGATTACTCTTTCTTCTCCTACATGTAATAAACTTCATAAACATGATAAAGGAAAACATTCTTTCTGCGCATACCATCAAGTGCTTGGGCATTCCACTAGCAAATGTAAGACCTTGAAAGACAAAATACAACAACTTTGTAATTCAGGTGTCGTCAAACTCCCATTTGATTGACGCACTTGCCTTGGCTTCGCATGACAAGAGATATTGAGGTCTACCTCTATCCTTCATGTTCTAAGAATGTTGCATGGTTCTCCTCCCCTATATGTTGTGGGCAGTGATAACTTATTCCAGAGATGTGTGTCCTCCTTAAGGACCCCTCTCTTCACTATGTCTTTCAACCAAAGCATCCCTTGAGTGGACCCATCTTCTTTTGAAGAGTTCCCGAGGGACCTCTTTGAAATTTTTCCAACTTATCAATGGACTGCATGATTGTACGCTTACTCGCCTACACCACTACTTTTTGACATGTTCTATCTACGAGTAGACATGTCGCCACTTTTCGACTCTGCGGAGTTTGTTTCCTTTGGTTTCCTCCATGTGAGAGATCTTAGGGGATACCTCCCTGCAGGTTTGAGAGCCTCTAGGGTGCTTCCTTTGAGCTTCCTCCATGTGGGAGATCTTGGGGGTGGCTCCCCTATAGGTCTGCAGGTCTATAGGGCGCTTTCTTGGGGTTTCCTTCATGTGAGATTTCTTGAAGGATACCTTCCTTGCAAGTCTGCAGGTCTATAAGGCGCTTTCTTGGCTTCTTCCATGTGAGAGATCTTGGGGGATGTCTCCTTGCAATTCTATGGTCATATGAGGCGCTTACATATTTACTTTGTGATAGGGGTTCTCCTCAAGCGAGGATTGCTTTTATCACTTTTACATTGTGATACGGGTTTTCCTCCTTGAGCAGGGATTGCTTTTATCACTTTTATTTTGTGATACCAGTTTTCCTCCTCGAGTGGGGATTGCTTTTATCACTCTTACTTTGTGGTGAGGGTTCTACTCCTGAGCGGGTTTTTCTTTCATCACACGCTTCATCCATTCCAATTACTCTATCTCTCTCTTCTCCTTTGTATATACTGGATCGAAGATTTGCATCTTGTTCATCTTGTGTATATACCCTTCCTCTCTTCATTCTAGAATTCTTCCATATGCTATTGTTTTAAATTTGGGGATGATGCATAGTATTGAGACAACCTTCTACATCGAGGTCTCTTTACTTTGCTGACTTGAATCCTTTAGCTTTTTATGTTCTAACATTGCTATCTGGTGCAGGTTTTTGAATTGGTTTTGTAGATCTTTAGACTAGGGGCATACTTCTATGGTTTGAAGATTTATCTGCTTCCTCTACAGTATCCTTTTGGCATATGATATTATTTATGTTTAGTAGATTTCCTTTAGCATGCATATTAATGTATATTCATATGCCCGCTAAAGTGGGGGAAAAATGTATAAGCATAAAATCACACCCCACACAATTTCGCATCAGGGAAAACTTTAGTGGAAAATCTTTGCCAATTGGTGAATTCTAGGAATCAGCCAAGTCAAAATTGGCGAATTTCTCGCACCCAACAGGGTGTCCAAATTGCCCAAATTTTATGAACTATAGGTCCAATGCATGTCCATTCGCCTATGAGTTTTTTTATGAGGCATATTTAAGCAATAAATTTGCCATTGTCAAACTACGCGTTTCAATTGGACCGACTAATATTTTTTCCTGGAATCCCAAAAGCATTTAATAAAACACCTACATATTCGCCAATACTATTAAAACAACATTGTATCCAGACCCATTTCACCAATTATAATTTACAAATAGTTGCTTGTCAAGACCCATTTCGCCAATTAAAATTTATAAATAGTTGCTCATGAGGACCTATTTCACCAATACATTTGAGGACACATTTTGCCTTGAAAATTACAATGGCCAATTAAAATTTACAAATAGTTGCTTGTCAAGACCCATTTCGCCAATTAAAATTTATAAATAGTTGCTCATGAGGACCTATTTCGCCAATAACATTAAAAAATAATTACATTTGAGGACACATTTCACCTTGAAAATTACAATGTATCGTTGTATAAGCATGCGAGATTCGCCAAATTTTTAATATACCATTTAAAAATTCCACGGAATTCGCCAAATATGGAATCATGGATTGATATAAATACAATCGAAAGCGTCATTTATTCTTACACATTTTGCTCAATTCTGAGGTTCTACTTCTCCATTTGGAAGTCAACGAAAGCCGAAAACGTAGACTTAAAAGGTGAGTGATCATTTCTTAATAGTGTTATTAGTTATAATAATAAGTTTTCTTTATCTCTTTTACATTCTTGCTTCAACAAAATGAACCTTAGAAGTTAGAACCAAACTCTAAAGTTTCAAAGTTTTTGAAATCTCTGACCCACCAAGTAGAAAAGGTGAGTGATCATTTCTTCATAGTGTTATTAGTTATAATAATAAGTTTTCTTTATCTCTTTTCCATTCTTGCTTCAACAAAGTGAACCTTAGAACCAAACTCTAAATTTTTGAAACCTCCGACCCACCGAGTAGAAAGATGACCAGGAAAACTTGCAACTCAGCAAAGTGAACCATCAAAAAAGTCAGAGAATTGGTAAGTTATGAAAATTTAGAACTCCGCAACAAGGTTATAAAACTCTAAGGACTAGCGACTAAGGTTAGGATTCAAAAAAGCCAAAATTTTTATATTGTATTCCATGGTATTGAATTTGATACGTGATTTTGCATCATTTTTAAAAAACAACACTTATCACACTACTTATAAATTCCTATTGCATTTCCATTCACACAATCTTTGATAAATAACTGAAAGGAATATTATTAATCCTTCCTTGAATAGAAGCTAACAGTTCAACATCCATAACTTATAAGTTATAAGCTAACAGAAGCTAGCAGTTCAACATAAATAACTTATAAAGGCATCTAGTGTCCACCCAACTTAAACAATAAAAGCTTAAACTACCAAATCACCTAAATTATACTGAGAAATACTTACACATCCATCACCATAAAATTTGTATTCATAGATAAACATTCCACAACAATGAAACTATCCAAAAATCTATCATTCCAATAATAGACAATCCACTAGCAAACATAGAGTTTCTTTTGTCTTCATAACGATTTATTGAAGACAACCATTTTAGAAATTAAAATAAAAAGTTTTTGAAATTTCACTTTGGCTCCAATCAACCCTAGGGTGGGATTTATCAGGAAAATTTTCTTATGCAGGATCTATTATTGTTGAATCCTCAGCTACATTTTTAGGAATGTGAAATGACAAACCGAAAGCCTGTATTTTTTTTAGCGTTAGCCTCATATAATCTCTTCTCAAAACTTCCTTCTCATCGACACAATCTTCCCAGAAATCTTTGATAGATGGTTGATGCCGATATGAGCTCCCTCCATAGAGATTATGCTTCACAAAACCCTTACTGTCAAAATTAGCTCTCATAGACAGATTCTGGAGGTTATATTCCTTGAGAATTCCTTCAACTCCCCTGGCCATCTGGTTTTTTTTGCACACAAAAGAAGGGGTATCCAATGGGAGGACATACCCTAAGAGTTTTATATCTATTGGTTAACATATTTATCACCTGACTCTATATTCATATGCCCATAAAAGGTGATAAATGTAACCACAGTTGAATCAGTAACATTAAAACATTACAAACTTCAAAACTAATTCTCTGCTTATTTTTAAAGGTGGCAGCTACCTTTATCTAATGTTCAATGAATCATTTTTTAAACTAATGATGCTTTTAACCAGAAAGAAAATAAAGGATGGGTATTTTAACCAGAAAGCTTCAAATGTATCTATCAATCTCATGTAAATAGAAATAGAACTTTTGAAAGAAAGATAACAACTAAACCAATATCACTGCAGAAATTTAATTCATAGATAATAACACCATAGCGATATAGCAAAATTATATCATCTATCATCCCAATAATAGATATCACACTGGCAAACATTTAGTATAAATATATATATATATACACCATAACTCAAAGATTATGTATCAACAAACTCCACCAATGTCTTCTATATCAAAATAACAAATAATAGCCAAAATAACAAAGTTTTCCCTAATGAGTAAATCAAAGTTTTCCAACTTTAAAGAAAGTATATGAAAATGCTAAAAAAGAAGTCATTAACTTAAAAGTGCCAACTTTAAAGAAAGTATATGAAAATTCTAACAATAAACTATGCATCATTCCCAACTGATTCAACTTCATCAGCTTCCGGCTCCTCGTTCTCTCCTTGTCGCAACAAATTCTCCTGCATTGTCATTCTAGATTTATATTCCCTATACCTGGTAATGATTGCAAAAATCTCCCTGCTGCCTGGTGTCAATGTGATCTGAAGCCTAGTTCTCCATTTTTTGAGAGCAACTTCGAACTCGTTCAATGTGTCAGACCTCCTTTCTACATCAGCTTTAAAAGTTTTGAGATAAAGCTCCAGCCTCCCAAGCTTTGAGAAAGATTCTTTAGTCATCCTAGCAGGATTTGCTACTTCTCTGTTGAAGACTTATCTAAAATTTGAGCAAATTTCTTTTGTGTCCAGAATTTTCTCATCAAAATCATTCGTTATCTTCACCTGCAGATCATGAAAATTCCCTTTGATTTCTCCTAACATATCCAAATACTTCTCCAACACTTCTGTGATTTCCTTTACCAAGTCATTATATATGTTTAGTTTCCATTTAAGTGAATCAAGCCATGAAGGATCTAATTCCTTTGGATCACTAACAATCTGTTCATTTACCAACTTCAATCGATCCATGGAAACTAACTCTTTCATTTCTTCTGAAAGTACATACAAACTAGTTTGATCCTTTCTAACCTATTGTAGTTCTACTATTAATCCTTTTCTTTTATCAACAATGTGAGTCTAGGAAATCACATATTTACTAATAGAAAATATAGCTTCCTGAGACAATTCTTCAATCCACTCACTAGCAGCCTTGGAATAATTTAGATTTTTCTTAATCAACTACATCGCAAAATCATCAATAACTCTTTCTTGGGAACTAGAAGCCTCAATAGACAAAAAGGGAGAAACAATGGAAGAGATAAAGTTTTTGAAATCCAAAATTTGAGATTGAAATTTTACCCTTTCTTTCCTTTCTTTCCTTTCTTCTTTTGTCCGCTTGGCTAAAGCATTGACTGAGTAACTAGCATGATATACATCACCTTCAAGTGTCTGGGGACCCATGTCAACATGTATGATTTTATAATCATTCACAGTTATCTTATCATCATCTACACTTTTAAAGGTTCTGCAATTTCTAACACCTGATTACCAGAGACAACATCATTCAAAATTCTTGACATTCTTTGGGCTTTCTTGAGCCTTGAGGAAGATTGGAGTAATTTTTTCACTACATCTACTCTAGTGGATGTCATAGGAGTGTATTTCTTCTTCTTTTCTACCGCTTTCCTCAACCATATTGGAGAGTTTTCTATTAGACTGGGGGCTTTATCACTTTGAACAACCTCTCTAGACTCACTAGGAATAATTGATATGTTTTCTATAGGAGGAGAATATTCTTCAAACAAGGGTGGGAAAGTATTATCTTCAAAAATATGCTTAAAGATGCTCTCTGAATCTTCTAACACAAGTTTTTTTGGACATTTTTCTTTTTAAGAGTAGGGGTGGATGGGTTGTCTTGTTCACATATTGATTTTGATTTAATTGATTTCTCTAGCTTTTCACCATCACCCCCAGATTGTGAATTGGCACTAGAAGACTTGATGACTATCCTCGTTGATGATGTACCTCCAGGGACTACTTGGCTAGATCCTTGCTCATTTTTCTAGGATGATTTTGGTTCATGAACAGAACCAGCAACCCTACGCCATTTTCCCTCCAACCAATCCTAAGTCCTTTTGAGTACTAGTTCAATCCATTTACTCATATATAAAACTTCATCTTTATCCCAATCAACTCTGGGATGTGATTTATCAAGCAACTTCTTGTATTCAGGATCAAGAACCATGGAATCTTTAGACACATTTTTAGGAATTTGGAAAGAGATACTGAAAATCTGTATCTACTCAAGGGTTAACCTCATATGGTCCCTTCTAAAAACTTTATTTTCATCAGCACAATCTTCCCAGAAATCTTCAATTGAAGGTTGGTATTGATACGAGTTGGAGGCATACATATTTTTTCTCACAAAGCCCTTGCTATCAAAATTAGTTCTTACAAACAAGTACTGGAGATTGTATTCTTTGAGAATCCTTTCAACATTCCTAGCCATCTATTACTTTTTCAAGAGAAAGAATGAGTAACTAATGGGAAGGTATAACCTCGCTTTCCCATATTCATGTATTTTAGATTTACTATGGCCATTTGTCTGTAGACCTCCAAAAATACCAGTAAATCCTCAGGTTACTTAGGCAATTTAAGTGGAGCCTTCTCGTAACCTCCAATTCTCAAATAAGAAAACCTATCAAACTAGATATAAAAACTTCCAAACTTCAACACCAAATATTTTGATTTAGGGGAAAAACACATTTCAGGGTTTCCATCCAACTTTCTCGAAGCTTCCATTAAAAAGGCATCATTAACAAGACAATATTCTCCCATCCCAACCTACTTAGTAAATTGTGAATAACACATATACATAGGCTTGCCAGGACTTGGTGGTACTTGTGGTTTCAACCCTGGCCAATAAGCTCTTTGACTAGCAATGATATATATCAAACAACAACACAAATGAAAGGTAGCAATCTTCTGAAAGTTAACTAATTTCTCATGCAAGTGAAAGAAAATTATCTCGGCCCAATCGATAAACACATTATCATCACATATCACTAAAATGAACTGACACATCTAGTCTTCAAACAATTGAACTTGTGCATTCCCGACGATACAATGAAATAAAGCAATAACATCAACAATTTTTGCTTTAAAATGTGTCCTCTTAAGTTTATTGGGAAATTGAGACTTACCTTTCTTCTCTGATTTTAACCACCCTTTGGCCATAGAATTTTTACACCAAGTTTCATCAGTCTTGAAATATTTGTTAGATGTTACAATAGACATCTTCTTTATGGGTGTCTTCTTTGGAATTTCCAATGCTTGAGAAATGACCTCGGGAAAAAATTTAGCTACAATGGTTCCGTCTGCGGCCTTGATTTCTTGAGTTTTAGGAATGTACCTTCTTGCACATGTAGCAATTAGGTCAACACTCAGCACTGCTTCTAGAAAACCTCCAGCCTGAGCTAGTCCACTTTCGAACACCTTCACATATATAGCAAATTTTTCTTTATTGTCCAGACGTGCCCAAAATTCTTCCAATTTAAAAAGTCATAGCTTTGTATCCCTCACACCGAGCCAGCGATTTTCAATTTCAGACTACATGAGCTCACTATGCCTAATGAGATGCTTGAATTCCTAATGAAATAACAACAGCAGGTAGAAGTACAACTGAGGCTTTAAAAAATAAGTTCTCACCACCTTCAATCCATATAAAATGACAAGACGTGCAATCAATGTGGAGTAAAATGAGAATGTAGGCTAAATGTCTGAGAAAAACTTCACCACCCACGTATGCCATTATTTTTTATAGGACGTGCTTTAAATGCGGCATTCAATTTCATACCTCGAAAAGATAGCCTTTAAACCTACATGCTTTTGGAAATTCCTAAAAAGACAACTCAAGTTTATTCCATACATAGCATTCAATGAGATGTCAAATGACAACACCTTTAAAAGGAAGATAAGTCCATAATGTCGTGTGGTCGCTAAAACTTGGAACCTCAAAACCAAAGTCTAAAGTTTCAATGTTTTTGAAACCTCTGATCTTTTTATGCAATTATTTCATAAAAAGATAATATTGAATTTCTCAAAGGAAAAAAAATGATTTGAATAGATTCATATTCATAGAACTCAGAAAATAAATCTTTGATGGCAAATTTATTTTTTCATTTGTATTGCTTTATGTTTTACTTTTAAATTTGCATGAAATTATTTCATAAATAGATAATACTTAATTTCTCTTTACTGTAAAGTTATAACCATTTATTTTATTACAACTAAATTACAATGTCACATTATTACTATCACTAATACTAACCCTATTTAATAATTATGGGCCACTAGTACCGCTATCAGCCTAATTCGCGCAAACCAAAAAACCAACTTAGTCAATTCGTGTATCTTAAGCCTTACATGTACAATTAAATATTAAAATGTTGAATTTGATTGACATTTGGCTACATGCAAATTGTACCTCAATCTGATAAGCTATCAAAATCCCCAGACTCCAGTCAGCACTACTAGTGCCACTCAAATGATATGAAATCATTACAAATCTTATTTCATTAAAGCTATGATTTGTCCAATCAATCGCTTCGGATTTTCATAACTAAAAGATTGAGAATTTTAATTAAATGAAATGTAATACATTGAGGCATTGAAAAGAGAGAAATGAGCCTTGATCTCACCACATGTCCGCATCTAACAGTTCTAGTGTTATTCTGGAGGTTTCAATTTGCAAGTCTACTACTTCAGAGATTTACTTCTAGAATGCAACTACAACTGCTCATAAAAAATTCATCGAATGGTCGTGGTTATATTGATTGTCCTTTACATCCTTTGGGTTAAACGTTCTTATGTTTTTAAGCCTTGGTCCTACGTTCTTCCTAGGTGATCCCTCTTTTAAAACCAACTTTCTGCACATGCATATTTCTTCCCACTTAAGTTCTTCTATCGCTCATTGCCAAAATCCAACCCATCGGGTTTATCACCACAATGATAAGCTTTGATCTCCCCACATGTTCACATCGAACGGTTCTAGTGTAATTCTGGAGGTTTCAACTCACAAGTCTATTGCTTCAAATATTTACTTCTGGAATGCAACTACAATCGTCCATCAAAAATTCATTGAATGGTCGTGGTTATATTGATTTGCCTTTGCATCCTTTGGGTTAAACGTTCTTAAGTTTTTAAGCCTTGGTCCTACGTTCTTCCTAGGTGGTCCCTCTTTTAAAACCAACTTTCTACACGTGCATATTTTTGCCACTTAATTTATTCTATCGCTCATTGCCAAAATCCAAATTCCAACCCATCGTCTTCATTACCATGATGATGAGCCTTGATCTCCCCACGTGTTCGCATCAAACGGTTCTAGTGCAATTCTGGAGGTTTCAATTTGCAAATCTACTGCTTGAGAGATATACTTCTAGAATGCAACTATAGTCATCCATCGAAAATTCATCGAACAATAGTGGTCCATAATGTCGCGTGGTCGCTAAAACTTGGAACCTTAGAACCAAAGTTTGAAGTTTTGAATTTTTCAAAACATCTAACTCACCAACTACATAGATGACCAAGAAAGACTTGCAACTAAGGTTAGGAAAAGCACCAAAACCTCGACTTTGGTGAATTAAGATAGGAAAGGTGGAAAGGACGATGCATTTATGAAGTGATTAAAATATACTTTAGAAATAATTATTCCAATTCTAAACTAATGCTATAAAATATACCAAAAAAGTTAATTAACCAACACAGTTTCCATTTCCAACATATCAAATTATCCCTAATCATACCCGCCTGAAATCTACCCTTCCAACCATTGTTCGTGCCCCAAGGTGTTTTACAATTACAATGCAAATCTAGGCATAACCCCCAAAAAAAAAATCACAGACAATATTTAGTAAAGTAATCTATTTTTTTTAAACTTGTACTACTCAGACGCCTTCGATGAATTACCCATCTCCAATGGCTCTATCTCCATTAACGGCTTCATCTTCTTCCTTGGACGCAGGCCCTTCTTTTCATGCATCTCTTCTCTAGCAATGTCTTTGAGATTCTCTATGACCTCCTTGACCTCCATTAGCTCAGCGCATATTTTGAGTGCTTGCCAACCGTGCTCTGCACCTTCTCGCCACAGATCTTTGGTGCATCCTTCTGGCCACCTACTAAAGAGATGATTTAAATCTGCGAGCTCTGGGCCTCCACCATCCATGCCTTCAACCTTAACAAGCCCACTCCTAGTATCGCATGTTCCAAAATGCCTTCCATATCCTCTAAAAAATATTTGTGAACCAGAGTTTTCATGACTTTCCTCACTACATCCACTGGCTCTCCTAAGTCTAGACCCCAAGCCATGACCAACGAATAAATATCCATATTGGTCATGTATCTATGCTTTAATTTTTCAAAGCCATTACCCAAAATAATTTTAACTTCTTGCACCACCTGCACATCATTGAACAAAAACAAACCCCGCAGCCGCTTCACAAACACTTTGCCAACGAAAGGGTCCAGCTTCCTTTGTGATGTCAAGGTGAAACTTGCCTCCATTGTTTCTCTGGTTCACTCGCTTCCAAAAAACCACCCACTTTCGACTGGCTACATGAGATGTGTCTTTAATACATCTCAATTTACCAACCATCTCAATTAATGTCAATTCTGGAATGCAACTACAACCATACATCAAATGTTCATCGAACAATTGACTAATTTATGATATAAATAATAAACATAAAACATGTGTTTTAAATTTTCTTTAAAGTTTAATGTGCTAGGATTGACATCAAGGCAAAGGGGCCAGAAACTTAACATTTCAAAGGCCTTAATAAAATGAATTACAATGTCACATTAATAGCACAACCATTTATTTTATTAAAACTGAATTACAATGTCACATTATTACATAGTACAAAATTCAAATACAAATGTAAGCGCAACCACCAAGCTTTTGTTGGACAGCTGGTGAAAATTTGAAAACGTAAATGTGATACATGTATCTCTGAAAATAAATGAAACTTGTCAAGTCAACCATGAGCTCTAAAAATAAACACATGGGACTTGTTGGGTCAGCCATGGTCTCTAAAAATAAATGCATGGGGAAAGGGGCCAAATCAAACTGGGGAAATGGGAGCCATGAAGATACAAAATGTACTTAGCCCCTTTCAGAACCAGACTCATGCAGAAGATGAAGGGTTGTAAAATTGCTCCAATGCAGAAGATGAGCACTTAAAATAAATGCATGGGGCTTACCTAGTAGGTCATGTTGGGGAATCGAGAGTTGTGAAGATACAAAATGTACTTATCCCCTTTGAGAATCAAAATCATGTAGACGATGAGAGGTAGTAAAACTGCTCCCATCTTCTACTTGTAGTTTACATGCACTAGGATAGCACTTGTCTCCATCAGAGCTCCTCATCCTAGTTCAAAACCTGTCTGAGAAGTCAGGTGAACCAAATCAACTTCTTTCCAATTCCACCCATTCTGAACTTGAAGGAAATTGGTCTTTTACTCTGTAACTACATAACTAGAGGCAGGAGAATTTAGAGCATCCCCAATAATACCGCATCATCTTCTTCCTAAATCCTTATTAAGTTATTAACCCTACAAAATGAAAACCCTTATGACAATTAAACGAATAATTTTAGTTGTGCTCACTATCCTTATTTATGGGCCAAAATTTCTACCAAAAGTGTCACTACCAGCTTGGTACCTTGTACACCTCACACGTGTCACATGTGAGCTCTGAGATTGTGTATAATTACTACTGACTACTTAGTAATAATTGTGATTCATGCAAACCAAAAATCCAACTTAATCGATACCTCAAGTTGGATACATGCAAAGTTGCAAATTGTAGCTCAAGCTGACAAGCTGTCAATTGTCAAAATTGGCAGTGCCACACAAGCTGTCGATTGTCAAAATCACTGGATTATTGACATCATCATCTACAATTCTACAGTACATTCTGCAGGACATCACTAGGTTGATGAGACTCGACCCTTAGGATTAAAGAGTTAAGATTTAAAGATTTGTCATAAAATATTTTGGTTTGACTTAGGAATTATTAAATGATAAACAAGAGCAGGATGACCAACAGACCTAAATAATTAATAAAATCTCAACCATTGATTTCTAAAAATATAATGGTTCTAGTTTAATTTTGGAGGTTTCAATTTGCATATCTATTGCTTGAGAGATATACTTTTGGAATGCAACTACAATCGTCCATCAAAAATTCATCGAACGATCATGGTCCATAATGTCTCATGGTCGCTGAAACTTGGAACCTTAAAATCAAAGTTTGAAGTTTCAAATTTTTTGAAACCTCCGACCCACCGACTACAAAGATGACCAAGAAAGATTTGCAATTAAGGTTAGGAAAATTTGCACTGACACTTCACCACTGCATTTTTTTTATTAGTTTGATATTATGTTTAAATCACCAATTTTTTTTTCTTAATCATTTGAAAATAGGTTTAATTCGCAAATGATTTTTATTTTTAGTTTGAAAAAGAGTCTTAATCGCCATCAAAATTATTTTTTCTGGTTTGAAAACAGGTTTAATTCGCCAATCGAAATATTTTATTGGTTTGAAAATAGATTTTAATTTCCAATGGAAAAAATTTAGTGGTTTTAAAAATTTTGCATTTCGCCAAGATTTTCCATAGATTCTAGTGATTAGAAAAGATTCACCAATGAACATTATTTTTTTCACGAAAAATGAAAAAATTTACCACTAAAATTAATATTTTTATTAGGAAGTATACAAGATTCGCCAGGATTTTACACCTTCGTTGAGGGGGGGTTTCTTAAATTTTTCCCTTTTTCACATACATTCTTGCACCCACTTTAGTGTCCACTCCCTTAGCATCTTGAGTAGGCTCATTTTAGCTCCTACATCAACCTTTTTCTCTCTCAGGAAGCTCCAACACCCCTTTTTCAGTAGCCACCCTTACATGTTAACTTTTCGTTGAACTTTGTGCTTTTCCCATTCATGTTGTTTTGTAGTGTGACGTGTCCGGACACTAGCGCACTACATAGACATTTGTACATCGTGCTAGAGTCCTGCAGCATGTCAACGCTCAGACAACCATTTCCAAGTTTGTTAGTGGAAATGGCTTAGGATTCCCTGTAACTGCCAAGGAAGCTTCATTTTGCTTCTTTTCTCTCTTTAAAAGAGGTCCTTTCACTTCATTTGTAACTCTTCCTCCATTCCTAGCTTCACTCTAGCTTCATTCCAATCTCTATCATTTTGCACAGCTTTATACAACTTGTTGTAGCAGCTTCAAGCTCTCTCAAGCTCCCCTTGTAACGTCCTTTGCAACTTCGTCTCCCATATTTCATGCTTGTGAGCATCTTGCGATCCCATATCCCCTACTATTCACATACCTACTTGGTGATACAGGTTCTCCTCCTCGGGCGGGATTTTCTTTTATCACCTCTTTAGTGATACAGGTTCTCCTCCTCAAGCGGGGTTTACTTTTATCGCATGCTTATTTGGTGGTACAGGTTCTACTCCTGAGCGGGTTTTGCTTTCACCACACACTTTGTTCATCACACTCTTTCTCTCTATCTTCTTGGCTATTTGTGGAGGTGGGAACACCAAAATGGGGGTTTGACTAAGGCAAACCCCTATACAGCCCCAACATTCTCTCTAGATATCACGCGTGTAGTTTTTGAAGACATTCACATGCTGGAGGCTTCATCACTCATGTGGCTATAAGCATTTATTTCCTTTCTTCTTATCTTTACTAGTTTTACTTCACTCTATCTCAATTTTGTCACTTTCCTGCATTTTAAGATTTCTTAGCAATTCGGGTAGAAGTAGTCACTTTGTCCATTTTCTATGATAAACTTGTTCTTTGGTCCATACAAGACGCCAACGCACCTTTGGGATGCCAACGTGGCGATGCCATCTGTATTTTGTGTTGACATCCTTTGGTCAAGAGTTTGTCAATTTGTCTAGAAAAATTATATGACCTACTCTTTCTGATTCTAAAACTTTTGTGTTGTTCCATTGAGGTAGTTTAGGGCAGTACACCCTGTGAGGCTCTCTGAATGAAGAGAACTCATGAGTAGTGAATCCCCCTATTCTACAATTAATATATAATATATTTATATAAATATATATAATATGTTAATTTAATATATTAATATATAATAAATATATTATAAAGGGGCTTGGAAGGGATAGAGGGGTTTGGGAGGGATAGAGGGAGGCAAAGACAAGAGAGAGAGAGAGGGGGGGTGGGGGGAGATGGAGAGTGAGAGAGTGAGAGGTAGTGGGAGGGAGAGGGAGAGGGGGGAGAGTGGGAGAGACCTAAGAGAGAGAGAGGGAGTGGTAGAGAGAGACTTGAGAAGGAGATGGAGAGTGTATGTGTGTGTGTGTGTGTGAGAGAGAGAGAGACCTGAGAGGGAGAGAGTGGCAAAGATAAAGAGAGGGAGAGATTTGAGAGAGAGTATAAGATATATAATATATAGTATATAATATATTATTTATATACTATATAGTATAAAATATATATTATATAATATATATATGTATTATTAAATATATTATATACTATATAATGTATAGTATATATATTAAATATACTATATATAATATATTATATAATATATAATATATACCTTAATAATAATATTTATTTTTTGATACATAAGGGTTAGATTTTTATTAATATAGAAACTACATACAATACGTTTGCTAAGTAGGAGTTCAACACCAAACCAAAAGCCAAAAACTTGACCAATACCCCTAACATCTCGAAAAAATCTTTGAATTCAGCCAAAATTGGCTACGACCAAGCTAAAACCAAAAAATCTATGAGGCTAAGCAACTAACTGACAAGCAAATTTTTCATGCAAAAGGAGGCTGAGCCTCAAAGGAAACCATTCAATTTTTCAAATGTATCAAAATCAACCACCTAGTCCAAACCTTCCTCCACCACCAGCCCTAGTTTCCTTTTCAGGAATTCCACAGCCACAATCGAGACCATCTGGTGACGCATAAGCTTGGCCCCTTTCAAATCCAAAAGGAAGGGGAAGACTTTCACCTCCTCATCCATTTTCTAGAGCAGCTCCAAATTTGAAGGACGTGGAATTCCTTTACCAAAAAATTCTGCTTTAAGAGTCACCTGTAAACCACCCAACAAATCCCCGTGGAATTGGCACATGAGTAATTCTTTGGCCTCCAACTTAGACACATCTACGTCCAACAACACAGTCCAAAAAACGTGAGGAGATGTATGCATTGTCCCGTGCATACTCCTTCCTTTCCAAATGACCTTTCCCTAGCACCATCTTTACAACAACCAAGACTAGAGGATCATTATCAAGCAAAATACGCTTAAGCCTTTGGTTGGTGATTTCGCTAAAGGTGGCTTGCCTCTCCATCACCATTAGAGAAATGGGGGTGTCTGCTCCAAAAGATTCCAGCCCCTCCATAGACACAAAAATTATAAACTTAGAGTGGCTCGGCTTTGCCATCTGCAAAGCTACCAAAATCTGATGTTTGTCTACCAAAACACAACCCCTAAGCCACCGAAAAAACACTTCAAACCACATACAAACAAGCTACCAACTCCAACAGCCATTAATAGTGCCCATAATAAACAAAATTAGCTCACATTGCACGAGCGAAGAATGATGGTGATGCAAGGTAATCTGTCCTTGCATGGAAAGCCATCCTCCAAAATTGATCTTAAACCTTCAGCTTTCCCTGAAATAATAATCATGTGCCAGCTAGCCACAATGCATGAGATCTTCGTAAACAATGTACTCTAGAGCCATCACCACTTCTCAAGTCTAACTCCTCCCAACAGACCGGCGGCGACCAAGCTATTAAAAGCTTCACGTAGGAGTTGAGTCATGCCCCATCATCTTCCCTTTTCCGGTGTGGAGGAGCGCCCACCCAACCTCCCACTACCTTAATAATAATATTATTATTAATATATAATATATATTAATTTAATATATTAATATATAATATATATATATCATAAGATAATATATTTAAAATCATAACATAATATATTAATAATATTATGCTATTAATAATTCATAAAACATTTCTTGAACTTTAGTTTTTTTTAAATTAAAGGAAATCTAGATATTTGTTTCAAATGGATATCCATTTGAAATAGATATATGTTTAGTGAATTATATATGGGATCATCGTTGGTATTGTAAGATGGAGGGGAATAAGGTGGAGTGGTGTATGTATGTGGAGGGAAAGTGACTTGTAGGTTTGTAAGATGAGATGGTTGAGGAGATATGAGATTTGAATGCATGAAGCTAGAAGGATTCCTAATGGAAATACCTAAGGACATGTTAACATTGCTAGTAGGTTGAATGGCTGTGGTTATATGAGTACTAGTGTATATAAGAATAGAGATGGGTATTGTCGAAGGGTGAATTCAAGTTCCACCTTGGCTTTTGGTATACCCCAAAGCTTGATTACAATTAGTCATGGTAGGGATGGTATTTTTAACATCACACACATTGGTTGTAGTTAAGGAAGTCATTAGAAATGAAGTATGCATGTTATGATCCATAGGGGGTTGATTATCAACACTATTAGAAAGAGAGATAGAAAACCCAAGATCCATAACGAATGGTGTATTGCGGGATGACATGATTTGTGAACTACGTCTCACAATAGTATTGCTAATAGGACACCAAGTTGTAAAGCTCATATAAGTTTCACAAACTCAATGCCAACCCAAAATAGAAAGTAGGGTAAAATGCAATGCAATGACCTAGAATGCAATATGTAAATGCAATTTTCAAATTCTAAACAAGGTAATCTTTTTATTACACTATTTAAAAACCTAAAAAATGAAGTCTTATAAATGCAATTTTGAAATCACAAAATGCACTAAATTTATCAAATTAAGCTAGATATGATCAAATTGATGAAACAAAAATTTTGCAAACGGAAACAGAAATCTGAAAACAACAAATAGGAATGCAAAAATGAATGTTTTAATGCCCAGAAAATTGGAATGTGACCCTAATTAGGGACTTATTCACCCTAGGGTGAATGGGTCCTAGGTGAGGGTTTTGAAATAAGTTTTATAAAAAATTTAGTGATTTTCAATGGTTTCCAAATTCTAGTTTGTTACAAGTTTCAGTTTGATTTTTCTGTGAAATGAGGATTGAATGCAAATGTAAAATGTGAAAAAAATACAACCTAGAAAACCTACTTTGATATTCAATTTTGTTTTGGTTTTCAAATGCAAGTTGATATGCAATATGACTAATATTTTTCATATTTTTCATATTTAAATAATGCAAAGATGCAATCCTAAAATGCAATGCAAACTAGACACCCTAAATAAGGCCTAATTCAATGCAAATAGATGCAAATGAATGCAAGATCTAAATCTAGGATGAAAGAGGACTCCAAAATCAGAAAATGCAATGACACATCTTTTAGATTCGAAAAATGTGAAATAGTTTGAAAATTATATAAGTTTTTCAATCAACCTATCAATCAGGACTTTAGTTGTAATGTATGTAAAAAATTAATAATTATCTATTAAATTCAAAATAAGGCATATCTTATATTGGCAGGAAGCTGACATTTTTTCAACTAATCCTTTTTGTTTCATCAAATTTAGATTAAAAAAAAAGTCATCAGCCACAAGGGAAAACTTCACAAAACTAAGGAAATTTTGTAAACATATTTTTTTTGTTGACTTTCCAGGTTTAGAAATCCCAAACCAAATCTCAAGCCAAATCCTGAGCCTACTGATTTTATTAGAAAACAACGGATATCTGTTACCTCTATTATTTATAACACATAACATTTAATATATTAAAATATATTAATATACTAATATATTATATATATTATATTACATTATATATTATTTATTATATATTATATATTATATTATTATATTATTATATTATTTATTATATATTATATATTATATTTAATATATAGTATATATTATATACTAAATTATAATATATATATATAGTGAGATAGAGAGGGGGGGTGTGAGAGATAGAGGGAGGGAGAGACCTGAGAGAGAGAGACCTATGAGAGAGGGAGAGAGACGGATTGAGATATATTTTTATAGGTAGGGTGGGAGGGAAAGAGGGAGTGAGAGACCCAAGAGAGAGAGAGGATGGGAGTGATAGAGGGAGGGAGAGAGGGAGAGAGATATAGAGGGGGGGAGAGAGAGTGAGAGACCTAAGGGGGAGATGGAAAGTGAGAGATACTTGAGAGAGATAGACCTATAAGAGAGGGGGAGAGAGGGATTGGGAGAGATTTTTCTAGGTATGGTGGGAGGGAAAGAGGGAGTGAGAGACCCAAGAGAGAGAGAGGATGGGAGAGATAGAGGGAGGGAGAGAGGGAGAGAGAGACTTGAGAGGGATAGAGATATAGATGGAGGGAGAGAGAGAGAGAGAGAGAGAGAGAGAGAGAGAGAGAGAGAGAGAGAGAGAGAGAGAGAGAGAGAGAGAGAGAGAGAGAGAGAGATATGAAGAGTGACAAAGACCTAAGAGAAAGAGAGAGGGAGTGGGATAGACTTGAGGGAGAGAGAGGGAGTGAGAGAGACCTAAGAGAGGGAGAGAGGTGGAGAGATTTATCTAGTTAGGGTGGGAGGTAGATACCTAAGAGAGAGAGAGAGAGACAAGGAGTGGGAGGGACCTGATAGAGAGAGAGGGAGTGGGATGGACTTGATAGAGAGAGAGAGAGAGAGAGAATTGAGAGGGAGAGAGGGAGACCTGAGAGAGAGAGAGAGGGAGTGGGAGAGACCTGGCAGAGAGAGAGAGGGGGAGTGGGAGATACCTGAGAGAGAGGGGGGGAGAGAGTTATCTAGTTAAGGTGGGAGGGAGAGACTTGAGAGAGAGAGGGAGTGGGAGAGACCTGATAGAGAGAGAGAGGGAGTGGGAGATACCTGAGAGAGAGAGAGAGAGGAGTGGGAGATACCTAAGAGAGAGGGAGAGGCCTAAGAGGGAAATGAAGAGTGAGAGACCTGAGAGAGAGAGAGAGCTGAAAGGAAGAGATAGAGATCTGAGAGAGAGAGGGAGTGGGAGAGACCTGAGAGAGAGTAAGTGATAGAGGGGGAGAGAGAAAGAGTTATCTTCACATGAAGAGATATCATCCATGTTGCTCATGAAAATGAACACCATTTCTAAAAAATACCTTGAGTGCGAGGTGAAGAATGTGGTTATTATTGTTCTTGCTTATTTTAAGGATGCACAGAAGAGGACCACAAAGGATGTTGGTAAGCTTGTAGGCCTCAATGTAATGTGAACAATTATTGAGCCAATGGCTACAACTATAACTTATGGCTCGCATGATGTATTCACTGGAGAAAGAAGCGTTCTTGTCTTTGATTTGGGTGGAGGTATGTTCCATGTGTCGATTCTTTCTATTCAAAAGGGAAATATTGTCATCAAGTATTTTAGAGGGGATATGCATTTGGGAAGTCAATATTTTGATAATAAAATGCTTAATTACTATATTCAAAAGTTTAATACAAAATACAAGTTGGATATCAATAGTAGTTATAATGTTAATCTTTTGGATTCAATTGTGTAAGCTTTTGTGTCGATGTTTCGGATCACACATAGTGATCCATTATCAGTAGTAGTGCCAAAACTAGAGAGGGAGAGTATATAAGATATATAATATAGTATATATAATATACAATATATTATTTATATACTATAGTATAAAATATATATTATATTATATAATATACAATATATATATTAAATATACTATATATAATATATATATTATAATATATAATATCAAATATATTATGATATATTGATATATACTATATTTATTATATATTAATAATAACTAATATTAGTTTTATGTATTATTTGGCTTATTAAAATCAAAAGCAAATGGATATCTGTTATAAACTATATCCTTCGTTATTTATTGTATAAGATTTGAAGCTTCCCTATGCATACATATTAATATATAATATAATTCATGTACTATATAATACATATAATATATACAATATATAGTATATATTACATATTATACTATATATTATATATAATATATATTATATAATATTTAATATATAATATATAGTATATTTAATATATAGTATATATAGTATATATATTATGATATATTAATATTAATAATATATATATATTAAGAATACATAATAATGGTTTAATGTATTATTCAATTTGTAAAAAACTAAAGAAAATACATATTCATTTATAACTATCTGTTTATAACAGATATCCATTATTTATTGTATAAGATTTGAAGTTTCCCCTATGCATACACATTAATATATAATATAATTTATATACTATATAATATATACTTTAATAATAATAATAATATTAATATATAATATATATAATGGCTCTAGGAAAATTCACCGCTAGCAATTCATCGCCAAAAAATTCACCGTAGGAAAATTCACCACCATAACAAACTCACCTCAAGGAAAATTCACCACTAGAAATTCATGGAAAATTAATCACATTAACATTTTTTAATATATATTTCCAAATATTTGAATTTAAAAGAATAATTTGATTTATGATATAATAAAAACTTTTACAAAAAAATTCAGAGTTTTGGAAATATATATTAAAAAATGATAATGCGATTAATTTTCCTTTTGTGGCAGTGAATTGTTGGTGGTAAATTTTCCTAAGGGTGAATTTGTCATGGCAGTGAATTTTCCTGTGGTGAATTATTGGCTGTGAATTTTTTAGCAATGAATTTTCCATATTAATATATAATATATTTTTATAAATGTATATAATATGTTAATTTAATATATTACTATACAATAAATATAATATAGAGGGGCTTGGAAGGAATAGAGGGAGGCAGAGACGAGAGAGAGAGACCTAAGAGGGGGAGAGAGAGAATGAGAATTACCCGAGAGGGGGATGGAGAGTGAGAGACCAGACAAAGAGAGATACTTGAGAGACATAGAGAGAGAGGGAGTGGGAGAGAATTGAGAGAGAGAGAGAGATACCTAAGAGGAAGAGAGACTTCAAAGGGAGGGAGGGAGAGAGAGTGTGTGAGAGGGTGGGCAAGATGGAGAGTGAGAGAGAGAGAGGGAGTGGGAGGGAGAGAGACGAGAGGGGGGAGTGGGAGATAAGAGAGAGAGAGAGGGGGGGAATGGGAGGGACCTACAAGAGGGAGTGGGAGAGAGAGAGACCTGAGAGGGAGAGAGTGGGAGGGATAAAGAGGGAAAGATTTGAGAGAGAGTATAAGATATATAATATATAATATATTATTTATATACTATGTAGTATAAAATATATATTATATAATATATACTATGTATTAAATATATTATATACCATATAATATATAGTATATATATATTAAATATACTATATATAATATATATAATAATACATAATTTATATAATATATAATATATTATGATATATTAATATATAATACATTTATTATATATATTAATATATAATAAATCTATTATATAGTAAGAATACATAATAATAGTTTTATGTATTATTTGGTTTGTAAAAATCTAAAGTAAACAGATATCCGTTATTTATTGTATAATATTTGAAGCTTCTCCTATGTATACATATTAATATAAAATATAATTTATATACTATATAATATATATAATATATACCTTAATAATAATATTATTAATATATAATATATTAATTTAATATGTCAATATATAATAAATATATATATATATATCATAATATATAATATAAAATATATCATAACATAATATATTAATAATATTTTGCTATTAATAATTCATAAAATGTTTCTCGAACTTTAGTTTTTTAAAAATTAAAGGAAATAGATATCTGTTTCAAATGGATATCCATTTGAAATAGATATCTATTTAGTGAATTATATATGGGATCATTGTTGGTATTATAAGATGGATGGGAATAAAGTGGAGTGGTGTATGTATGCGAAGGGAAAGTGACTTGTAGGTTTGTAAGATGAGATGGTTGAGGAGATATGAGATTTGAATGCACAAAGCTAGAAGGATTCCCTATGGAAATACTTAAGTGTTGACATTGCTAGTAGGTTGAATGGTTGTGGTGAAATGAGTGCTAGTGTATGTAGGAATGGAGATGGGTATTGTAGAAGGGAAAATTGAAGTTCCACCTTGGCTTTGGGTATACCCCAAAGCTTGATTACAATTAGTCATGGTAGGGATGGTATTGTTAACTTCATGCACATTGGTTGTAGTAAGGAAGTCATTGGAAATGAGGTATGTGTGTTATGATCCATAGGGGGTTGATTATCAACACTATTAGAAAGAGAGTTAGAAAACCCAATCTATCCATGACGAATGGTGTATCACGGGATGACATGAGTCTCAAACTATGTCTCACAACAATATTGCTAATAAGACACTGAGTTGTAAAGATCACATAAATTTCACAAACTCGATGCCAACCCAAAATGGAAAGTAGGGTAAAATGCAATGCAATGACCTAGAATACAATATGTAAATGCAATTTTTATATTCTAAACAAAGTAATTTTTTTATTACACTATTTAAAAACCTGAAAAATGAAGTCTTGTAAATGCAATTTTGAAATCACACAATTCACTAAATTTATCAAATTAAGCTAGATATGATCAAATTGATGAAACAAAAATTTTGCAAATAGAAACAAAAATCTAAAAATAGTAAACAAGAATGCAGAAATGAATGTTTTAATGCCCAGAAAATTGGAATGTGACCCTAATTAGGGACTCATTCACCCCGGGATGAATGGGTCCTAGGTGAGGATTTTGAAACAAGTTTTTACAGATTTTTGAGTGATTTTTAGTAGTTTCCAAATTCTGGTTTGTTACAAGTTTCAGTTTGACTTTTCTTTAAAATTAGGATTGAATGCAAATGCAAAATGTGAAAAAATGAAAACCTAGAAAACCTACTTTAATATTCAATCTTGTTTTAGTTTTCAAATGCAAGTTGATATGATGTAATGCTATGTAAATGATATGCAATATGACTAATATTTTTTGTATTTTTCATATTTAAAGAATGCAAAGATGCAATCCTAAAATGCAATGCAAACAAGACACCCTAAATAAGACCTAATTCAATGCAAAGAGATGCAAATGAATGCAAGATCTAAATCTAAGATGAAAGAGGACACCAAAATCAGAAAATGTAATGACCAACTCAGGTTCACCACAATGAAACATAGAAAAGTAGGTTGGGGTAATGAATGAGTTCACCCCCAAGGCCTTTCTTTCCTAATTTTATTCAAAATGCAAGCTATAATATGCAAATAATGAAATGTAATTAAATTATACTAAAAAAGTAATCAAAAGGTAGATCTTGAATGGGGAAAATAATGTGTACCTTTCACCAAAAGTCACCTTTTGAAGCTCACTGAGAACTCATTCACCCTATGGCGAATGGGTCCTAGCTAGGGGTTTTGGAAAATGCTTTCTAGGTTCTCTTTTGCTTAGTCTGCACTTCCAAATTCTAGGTGTTCATTTTCGATCAGCCAAAAATAAATTCTATAGAGGACTTTTCATGCTTTGAAAAATTTTCTTGTAACTTTGATAACTTTGTAACTTTCTTCAATTTTTCTCTTCAAAGGATCTTCAACCTAAAATATGCAATCACACATCAAAGAGAGAGAAAAATTGTTTGTTAGGTGAATGGGGGATTTTCTTCCGTCAAACCCCATTTTGTTAATCAAACCATGAAATGAAATGAAACATGAAAGAGGGAATGATGAATTAACAAGGTCACAACTCACCAATCCTTATTTGAACCTTGGATAAAAAATCTACAAACTAGCATGAAGTGGCCTTAATGAATGTAGATCTCAATCATGAAACTTGATTAGAAACATTTTTGTTGAATGCTTGATTAGATCTTGGACACCACATCAACATAAATTATCTCAAACAACATGCATGATGCAATACATCTTTGACATGACAATGGAATCTTGATTACTGCAATAATCTTCAACAAATCTACCCTTGAATTCCTTAGAAATTCTCTTGAATTTCTCTATTAATGTTCACTTTAATTCTCTTATGATAACTTCAATTTGGTAGGATTGCTTGAATCAAAATTGCTAGGTGAAACTAAGTGAAATAACCTTGTATTTATACATATCTTAACAATAATTCTTGAAATTCAGATATCACAAGCCAACATTGAATGATGGATTTGAAATCATTAAAATACCACCAAAAACGTATTTCAAAGAGGGGTCCTAGGTCTAGGTGAGGACCCATTCGCCATAGGTCTTGGGCCATTTACCTAGGACACACATCATTCAATTTTAAACATTATGCTAAATTAGGGTCCTAGATAATCTAAGGGAGAGTATACCTCAAATTCACTTTCTGATACATAACTAAGTGGGGTATAATGTCCTTGGACTTTTGTTCAAATACATCATCAAAAGGAAGATAACCCTCAGACCTATCCTCAGATACATAGTTTCAGGGAATGTATCCCTTTGATTCACCACTTGAGGCTATTACAATAAGTTTCATCACGGGAAGAACACAAGGGTCCCTATATATCATTGCAAGACTAACACTACATTCTGATGGCATATCCTTGGAAAGTGATAAAGAGTCTGACGTGGCTGGGGAGACAAGAGGTACAAACTTGACAACCTCATGCATCCTTCTACTCTCTTGACTAATTTGTGATATGGCATGAATGATAGTCTCAATTTCAGTCAAAAAAATGGTGTTTTCGTAATTGGTTCCCTCTATGGTTTGAACAATGGATTCTTTCTCTTTCTTAGCCCCCAGGTAGTGCTCATTGGATAACATATTTTTGGCAATATAGTTATGGAATCATTTTTTATTCAAGATAAAGTACAAACAATTTACACTACATTTCCAACAATTTTATTCAATTATATTCAAGTATCCATCCATTCAAGTACCCATCCTCTAGTTGGTCGATCACTACTTCAAATTTATAGGTGTATTCTTCATGCCCACACTTCATTCATCTCAAAAATTGTATTCTTATATTGACCAAAACTTTAATATCTACATTCAGTTCAATCAATAAAGGAGACTAGTTCTTTGGTGTAGATCATTCAGTCATAATATTATAAAGACACCTACCTTGAGAAAAAATGTAAAGTGGACTCATTCTATAGCCACCCCAACATGTTTGAATTGTCGGTTTACCCCCAAGTGATGAAGAGTGTAAATAATGCCTCTTGATAACTTTTTACTAAATGCAACTGACACTTTTTTGAACCTCTAAGACATCATTTCCATGGTGTAATGACTTGGAAATATTAGTTGGGCTACATAATGAACATAACAAAAATTAGGCTATCTTGCAACTTTCTTTTGAATGCAACTAACACTTTTTGCATCAATTGAAAACTCGTCACCATGATAAAATGGATTGGAGATATGAAAAACTAGGAGAAATGTTATTATAGAGGGGTACTAGATGATCCTATACCCTTAGATGAAATGTTTCTAACTACCACAATTTCTGAGTAACATCTCATCAAAGTTTTCTATTGTTTCACACTTTGATCTCTTAAGAGAAATCATCGATGCAATGTAGCCTGGAACGTTTCAACATGTTTGGGTGTGAAATAGGACCTTTCCTAACATAGAACTACACATTTTGATGTGTTGGAATTGTTGATTTGGTTGCATGATGAACAAAACAAAAATTACACCACCTTTCAACTTTACACTACATCTAACACTTTTTTCATCAATTGAAAACTCACCACCAAGGGAAAATGGATAGGAGATATGAAAAACCGAGAGTGGCTACTATATAGGGGCCCTATGTGATCCTATACCATTAGATGATTTTTTCTAAATGCCATGGTTTATAAGTAACAACTCATCAAATTTTATTGCCCTTTCACACTTTCTTAAGGGAAATCGCTGGAGTAATGTAGCCTAAAACATTTTGTAATGTTGGGGTAGGAAACAAGACCTTTCCTAGCATAAAACTACCCATCTAGACATGTTGGAATTTTTGGTTTAGTCACATAATGAATAGAATTAAAATTACACCTCCTTGCAACTTTACACTACATCCATTTGACACTTTTTCCGTCAATTGAAAAACTCGTCACCATAGGAAAATGGATCGGAGATATGAAAAAAATGAGAGTGATTATTATTGAGGGGCCCTATGTGATTATGTACCTTTAGATAGAATGTTTCTAGGTGCCACAATTTCCAAGTAACAACTCATCAAGATTTTCTACCCTTTCACACTTTGTTCTCTTAAGAGAAATTGTCAGTGCAATGTAGCCTGAAACATTCCAGCATGTTGGGGTGCAAAACATGACATTTCCTAGGATAAAATTACCCATCTAGATGTGTTGGAACTATCGTTTTGGTCACATGAAAAATATAATAAAAATTATACCACCTTGCAACTTTACACTACATGCATTTGATGCTTTTTCCATCAACTAAAAACTCATCACCATGGGAAAATGGATTGGATATATAAAATATAGAGAGGTTATTTTAGAGGGACCCTACATGATCCTACACCTTTAGATGGAATTTTTTCAAGTGCCATGATTTCTGAGTAACAACTCGTCAAAGTTTACTGCCCATTCGCACTTTGGTCTCTTAAGGGAAATCACTGCTACAATGTAGCCCGGAACGTGTCGACATGCTAGGGTGCAAAATAGGACTTTGGTCTAACTATCAACTAAAATACATTAATATCAAAATAAATATTGAAAACATAAAAAAACACAAATAGTTTTATACTTACAAATTAATCCAACAAACCATTTGGGTCTGCTCTACTCTTTATTATGCCAAGTATTGCCTCATGGTCAGACTCACACACCTTTCACAAGTTCTTCTTCAAAGGTCTACTCTGATATTTGATCAAATGAACATTGGGTGCCATGAAAAGGTTTGACTAATGAAGAATCTTCCGATGTGAGTCAAAGTCCCAAAATAGCCAAACATTGAAACTCTTAACTAGGTACCTTCTTTAGAAGCCATGTTCCAGTAACAACCACCAATCGATCTTGTAGGGTATTCAATGTTTTCTCAATATATAACTGGGGCCTCCAATTTATTTTATCCCTCAACACAATGAAAAAAGTAATAATTTGTTTGCTTTTCATTGTCTTCATCTACAATAACTACATAAGCATGCCCTACATTGATATATGCATCAAATTAGATGAATTTAGTCAACATTACAAAACCATTACAAAGTAAGATAACATTAGGAATTTCAAAAACTATGCAAGTAGATATATTACTTGGTTGAACTAGATCTAATATGTGATCACAGTCAACCAATGATTCTATCTATGTCAATTGCAGTGTCGTCAAGAGCCGGTACATGTCAAGTGGGCTTAGATGTATCTTAACCACCATTTGTCAACCCACTCCTTTGACTCACACTCATTCCAAGCTTTAACTGTACATGAAGAAAAAAAGAATGACATCTTGCGTGTATGGATACTCCATGAACCTGCATTAGATCTTTTGAAAGAGTGTAGCTAACTTGATCCTATTAGTGTACAACAATCCTCATATTTTACAATGTTAGTATCATCTATCAACCAAAAATATATGAACTAAAGACTTACCTTTATTACATGGACCCATCAAAGTATTACATCACTCGATGATTGATTTCACATCTATCAAATTTGAATTTTCTTTATACTTTAACTCATCTCGCGCTATGGCTCTTTTGATACATGCTCTTGCACCATCACACTCCCCCTTTTTATATTTGGCTTGAAAAAAAGTTCCACATATGTTGAACACCTATAATATATTATAGAACCTACTCAACCAATAAAACATCCACGATTTCTTCAATTGTGATGCACAATTATCTGACCATATGATGTGTTGATGGAATGATATGCCCCTTCTAGTCAAATAATGGTAGAACACCTAAAGAAACCATGCATGAACTCTTTAGAATGTGTGTGATCATCATTGATATAAGAATGATACTCCCTTATGATTTTTTTTTATCCTCAATATTGTCACTGGCATGAACAAATGCTCTGTGCATAAATATATCATCCCATGTGGAGTTGTAATACTGTGATTGTACCTCACATTGTGACTGGAGTCTATAGTTCTCTGTAAAGTAAACAATTGAAACAATGATACCAAGTGGAAACGCATCCTTGCATAACTTGAATTACAAGTCTAACCTTTGAGATCTATGGGTATTCCTTGCATACTCATGCACTATATTGTCATGAAATATAGACATAAATTGATACACTAGAATCTTTTTAATAAAAAAATCACACCTTTTTGCTTCTTTACCATCTTTTGTATTGTAAGCTACTATCTTATAGTTTTTGAATTCTACTAGTTTATTTCCAACTGCATGTGTACTTTCCATATGTTCACATATTGGCATATGTTGCAAGACACCACAATGTTAACATTTTCCATCCAAGCATAATTTCTTGTAGAATAATTGGCCTTCCTCTCTTTCACATAAAACTATTGATATGAAATCTCTTGAAGATGTAGGTGTGGCATGTATACCACGGTCCTATAAAACATTATTAGTATGCACACATCATTGATAAACATCAAAATGGTTAGAAAAATCAATATGTACTCTACAACAACAAGTGGTGTGTGTGTGATTTATTTTGACATACAAAGGCTTTAGCATTTCAAAAAAGCTTTCATAAATTTTAACTCGAGGATACATCTCTAGAAATTTACCAAAAAATTATGTTTGATTCATATCTAAAAAATGCTTTGGATGTGGCTCATGGTTTTGACTACCAATTCTCTTGCTCATAGTTTCAACTACCAAAGCATTTTTTTTCGAATCACATGTAGAAGCAGGAGAATAAGAGATCATGTGGACCTAGATCATGAGTGTCCTGCCTTTTTTACCATTTTTAGAGAAAAACAAAAATGTGCTTGCATTATAACATGAGTGTGTTTTTGCTTTCTCTTAAAATGACCAAATTTCAACCTTTTTAAAACATGCTCACGTTTTGAAAATGTTGATTTTGTAAAGATTTTATAATTATTATCATGTGTCAATAGATGGTTTGATTGAGGTACATCTATGAGACCTTTCTTCGAGTAATTATGACATTTTATAAGTGCTATGTATGTCTCACTTCATGTGCGATATGAAGTTTCACCATAATTCTATATATGCTCAAGCCTATACATTAACCCTCAACCCTATACCCTATACCATAAATCCAAAACCCTAAATGTTCACTATAACCTATACCTTAACACTATACCCTATGCCCTCAATACTTAACACTATACCCTATATATTAACCCTATACACTATACCTTAAACCCTAAACCCTATAACCTCAACCCTCAACCCTTTAACCCTCAACCCTCTACCCTATACACTAAACCATAAACCATAATCCCTTGACCCTATACCTTAAACCCTTAATCCCTTAGCCCTCAATGCTCAACCCTCTACCCTCTACCCTCTACCCTCTACCCTCTACCCCATACATTAAAACCTCAACCCTATACCTTAAACCCTTAATGCCTCAACCCTCAACCCTTAATCCCTAAACCTTCAACCCTCTACCCTATACATTAAACCCTCAACCCTAATCCCTCAACCTTCAACCCTCGATTGTTAAACCCTCAACCCTTAATCCCTTGATCCCTCAACCCCAACCCTTAAACTCTATACCCTCAAACCTTAAATCCTAAACCCTTAAACACTATACCATAAAACCCAAACCCTCTACCCTATACATTAAACCCTTAACCCTAATCCCTCAACCCTATACCTTAAACCCTTCATCCTTCAAACCTCAACCCTCAACACTCAACCCTCTACCCTATACATTAAACCCTCAACCCTTAAACCCTTAAAGCCTCATCTGTCAACCCTCTACCCTATACATTAATCTCTCAACCCTAATCCCTTGACCCTATACCATCAACCCTTAAACCCTCAACCCTCTATCCTATACCTTAAACCATTGATCCCTCAACCCTCAACCATTCAACCCTAAACCCTTACACCCTAACTCCCTCAATCCTCAACCTTCAACCATCTACCCTATACATGAAACCCTTAACCATAATCCCACAACCCTATAACCTCAACCCTTCAACTCTTAAACACTCAACCCTTAATCATTGAGCCCTCAACCCTTAAACTCTTAAACCTTCAATCCTCAACCCTCAACCCTCAACCCAATAGATTAAATTATCAACCCTAATAACTCAACCCTATACCTAAAACCCTTAATCCTTCTTGACCCTCAATCCTTAAACCATCAACCCTTAAACCCTTAATACCTAATCCCTCAACCCTCAACTATAAACCCTTTATCCTATACATTAGACCCTCAACCCTATACCTTATACCCTAAACCCTCAACCCTTGACCCTAATCCCTAAATCCTTAAATCGTACACCCTTAAAACCTAATCCCTCAACCCCCAACCCTTAAATCCTTAACCCTTAACCCTTAAACCTTCTACCCTATACATGAAACCCTCAAGCCTAAACCCTAATTAGGCTATACCCTTAATCCAATACCTAAACTCTCAACCCTAATCCATCAACCCTAAACCTTGAACCATCTACCCTATACATTAAACCCTCAACCCTAATCCCTCAACCCTATACCTTAAACCCTCAACCCTTAAAACCTAATCCATTAAACCTCAACCCTAATCCATCAACCCTAAACCTTGAACCATCTACCCTATACATTAAACCCTCAACCCTAATCCCTCAACCCTATACCTTAAACCCTCAACCCTTAAAACCTAATCCATTAAACCCTCAACCCTTAAACCCTCAACCCTCAACCCTTACAATCTCAACGCTTAAACAGGATAAACCCTCAAACCTCAAGCCTTAAACACTCAACACTCAACACTCAACCCTCAACACTCAACTTTAAACCCTATACCTTAAACCCTAATCCCTCAACCCTCAACCCTAATCCCTATCCCTTGACCCTCAACCCTCAAACCTCAACCCTCAAACCTCAACTGTAAACCCTCTACCCTATACATTGTATCCTCAACCCTATACCTTACACCCTCAACCCTCACCTCTTTACCCTATACATTAAACCCTCAACCCTATACCTTAAACCCTAATTTCTCTTAACTGTCAACCCTTAAACTTTAATCCCTTAAACCCTCAACCCTTAAACCCTAAACCCTTAACCATTAAACCCTAAACTTAAACCCTCAACCCTAAATCCTCAACCCTCATCCCTAACCCCTTAAACTATAAACCCTCAACCCTTAAACCCTAAACCCTCAACTCTCAACCCTTAAACCCTAAACCCTACAACTTATAACCTCAACCCTCAACCCTATACTTAAGATCTAATTTTTCAACCAAATATCTTAAACCCTACTGGACCTATACCATATACACTTAACCTTGGACATTCAAACCTAAACATTATCCCTCAACCCTCAACCCTTTAACCAATGCCCTATATCCTCAACCCTATACTTATTCCCTAAACCCTCAACCCTCATCCTTATGCCTTATACACTCAACCTTAAACCCTCAACCCTATGCCTTAGACTCTCAACCTCAAACATTATCCCTCAATTGTAAACCCTCAACCCTTAACCCTCGACCCTATACTGACGCCCCAATCCCTCAATCCTCAACCCTATACCTTAAACCTTGAGCCTTACAACCTCAATCCTCATCCCTATACCCTATAACCTCACCCTTATACCCTAAACATTGAATATTGTCCCTCAACCCTAAACTATGCACTCTCAACCCTTCACCTTATGACTTATACCCTCAATCCATTCATAAACCCTAAACCCAATATCTTAAACCCTAATACCTATACCTTACACACTTAATCTTATACACTCAATGAGCTAAATATTATCCTTCAACAATAAACCCTTAACCCTCTACCCTATACCCTCAACCTATTACTTAGCTCTAATCCCTCAACCGTCAACCCTCTACCTTAAACCCTAGAACCTCAATCCTCATACCTATACCCTATACCCTCACCCTTACATACATACATACATACATACAAGCATAGATTCATACATACATACAAGAATACATTCATACATATATATTTAAGCACACAAACATACATACATTTAACAAACTTGCACAAAAACAATTGCAAGTGAGACATAACATGAGCACGTTATAACGTGCTCATGTTATAATACACCCATGTTATGTATTGCTTTGGGAAACATAAAGCAAGACAGAAAAAACATTAGAAAAATATAAAGGACATAACACAAGCACATTATAATGTGCTTGCGTTATGTCAAAACTGTGACATAACATGAGTGTGTTATAATGCGCTCACATTATGTCTTTCTTTTGGAATCCCCAAGCCTTTGGCTTGGATTGCTTTGGATTTCACATAATCTTGTTCGTACTAACCATCAGGTTTGCACATGTTTCAAGGTCAAGTAAAAAAATAGTTGGGTAATGTTAAGCTCTCTCTTAGCTATTTAATGATGTAATTTTTTTCACATTTTGATTATGTTAAGGCTTTCATCTTTAATTTTTGTTTTTTGTGTAGATCTATTTTTTAACAAAAACTAATGTTTGGTATTTCTTACTATTTTTTAACTGTTCTTTGAAATTTCAAATAAAAATAAATAAATTATAAACTAGACTGCATTCTACACATATTCAAAAAAAATAAAAATTTGATTAGTTTTAAAAAATTATAAGGGTAGCACAAAAAAATTCTATTTTTCAAGACGTGTCAACTTTTAAAATTAGTTAAAATCATATATTCATTAAAAAATTATTAGAAAAAATGTGCATACACTACATGCTATTAGCTAATTTCTCACTAAAGTGATTTTAAAAATACCAAAAAAAATTAACCTTTTGAGGAAGCCACAATAGGCACTATGTTATGTTTTTTTGATAAAAAACAACACCAATTTTTGTGGATCCCTTTTTTGAACCCCTTAATCTCTACCATTTTCAAAAAGAATTAGTAGTTTAGAAAGTAGACTTGAAGCACTCCAACTCTTATTTTTGTTGCATCTTAAAATTTTGAGTGAAACTATCCCGAATTTCTCATCGAAGGTTAGTATTTCTTGATTTCAGATTTTTAAAAAAAAAGTGGTCATTTAAGACTTCTTTTTGGCCCCTCATATTTGTGCACTTACCCAAGTTATTGATGGAGGTGGAGTGGCTCTTGAGAAAGTTCGTACACTAAAAAATTGTGCAGACATTATTACAAAACAAGTACAGTTAAGAAGTTTGAAGTGGTGTTTGACTTCTCTTGGCTTGCAGAAAAGATGATGAATGGGCATGGGAAAGCATCAGGTAAATAGTTGTCAAGGTGGAGACTGTTTGATATGACAACAATAAATTGGAAAGAAAACATAATCTTATATTTGGAAAAGATAAATATTTAAAAAAAAAAGGATTAAAAAAATAATAAAAACAAAGCAATAAAAATAAACCTTGTATTTTCTAAGTTTGAAAAAAGTTGAAGATATTATATATATCTTACTTCCTAGAAAGAAATATTATTGTAATGAATTTTAATTGAAGAGCAACAGTTGTGTGGAGTTTGTAATCAATTTCTCTGAACAATAAGAATAGTGATACATTCCCCATGGATGTTTCCTTGGCATATTGTCTTGAGTTTTTACCACATAAATTTGTGTCTTGTCTATTATTCTAGTATTCCATTTAATTTCATTTTGTATTTATTTGTAACTAATTTGTGTTGTAATATTTTAATTTTGTGGGTTTTTCACTTTTGTTTTCACAACAAACATAATAAATGGGTAAAAGCATAAAGCTATGTCACACTTTCTGATCAGCACAATTGAATTTAAGTATTTCTAACTAAAAATCAATTTTGGTCAGACATATGATCTAGTAAGATTCATTCTAGCTAAATTAGATGCTTCCACAACTTTTTCAACTAAAATTGTTGGCTAAAAATATATGGAGCACCACTTTGAGTCCAATTTACCAAAAAAATAAAATTATTTGAAAAGCTTGAAGTTTCAATAACTCCTACTAATGTAAATAACATTTTAAAAAAAATATAAAAGTACCCTTTTGTAGATCCATAAGTGTAGTTTTCACTAAATGAATCTATTTAAGATGGTATAATTTTTTTTTTTTTTAGATAAATATTTATTAAAAAAATAAATTTTAATAGTGCTAATTATAAACTTTAAAGGTTTAAAAATTTTTCCAAAAACTAAATTATAGTTTTAATTTATTAAAAACTAGTTTAAAATGGTTTTTTAATTTTTTTTTAAAAATACAAACATAAAATATAATAAAAAATACATATTTTACTAGTTTACATCATTTCAAAATTCAAAACATATATGCCACTTTTTAGTGATTCAAGTTTAAAAATTGGATCAGCATTGGCTATTTCCTTTATAAAGTGTGACATACCTTTGTGCTTTTACCCAAATAGTCAATCACTTGTAAAAGAAAAATTGAAGTAGTAGGTTGTAGATTTGATTTCTACTACTAGACAATATAAGGTGAAATCTAATTTTGTGGTTCCAAGGAAATAGGATCATAGGTAATCATGAATTTGAATGTTGTTGGATTGAAGAGGAGTTCACAACTATTTTTGAAAGTAGTCCACTTTATTAAAATTGCAATTTTAGATCAAACCAGATTGTAATATTGGTGAAGCAGTTTCTATAGAGAAATAGTTGCCACCAAGGAAAGGACAAACTACTACACCAATATAAAGAGACAAATCATACTCAACTTTGGGAGAGTTCAAAACTTGATTAGAAAAATAAGCCATAGCTATCAAAGATCAATGTAAAAGCTATATTATTTGTATTTTTCTATAGGTTGTAGGCAAGAAAGAAGCTTCTCCCAAAAGAAAGGAGATTGTCAAGTGAAGTTTCAATATCTAATGTAGTCAAAGGTTTTTCTTAGGGATTAAAAAAAGGGTTACAAATATACAAAAATCCAAAGTCAAAAGAATTCAGCTCATGTATTTTCTTAAGGAAAAAGACATGATCTCATGTGCAATATTTGAAGACAACCACCTCCAAAAGGACATTCATAGGTATTTTTGAAGCTGACTAGATAAGTGTGAAAATATCATAGAACAAAGGGAAACAAAAGTTCAAAAATAATGCATTTAGATATGTTCTAGAACTATTGAAGTCATCATTGTTCAAGAAAGTATTGTATAACTTAGAAAACTATTTTTGCATCTTTGAAAAGAAAAAAAAATAGTGAGAGGGAATAAAGCCATAGATTAAAGTTGTGATATTATTTTTTGAAAATTATTATCGCCAATCACACATCCATCCTACCAACAAAGGTGGATTGGAAAAGACATCAGGTGAAAGATTGAAACTTCCAGTAGAAATAGTTTAAAAGATATTATAGATCATAGATCATGACATAAATCTTCTAAGTCATGATAGACATGTCGCAACAAAGGACAAGTAATTGGCTACCAAGGATCACAGATTTTGATAAGTTTGATTTTTCTAAGAAAGTTGTCAATATGAGAAGAAAATTGCATTTGGTAAAAATTACGTGGGAAGAGATTATAGTTTTAGATGAAAGGCTATCTACATATATTATTGGAATTTGATCAAAGAAGAAACATAAATTCTAGGATGATAAATTATTTAACACTTAAATGAAGGTTTTTTTTTTGAATGAATGAGTTCTAGAATTGGGGTGATCCCACAATAGTGGTTTACAATTTTTGGCCAAACTAGACACTAAAATATTTTTTTTTAAGTAAATCTTTACTTCTGGGCACCTATAGTGGCTAAACCGTGAGGAATTTGAAGATGATGCAAACTAGAGTTTCGTGAATTTTTTTCTATAGATTATAAATATATTTTTTTCAAAACTTTTAGAATCATATTGCACTTCTTTTTCCATCTCCCTCAAAAACTAGTTTTTTTCAGAAAACAACATTTTAAAAAAGTGACGCTCACCGTATAACGCATAATTTTTTTTCCATGAAGGATAAAATTCTAATTCTTTTGAATTTAGATTCATGACGCCGATATCTAGTGCTTCCACTTGGTTAGATAGTTTTTTATTGAATATCTTTTTTTTTAATCAAGTTTTGAAGTCAAACCAATTATAATTCAGACATAGTGCGACTATATAATGCGTAATTTTTTTTGTATGTATCAAAATTCAAAAAAATTTCTTTGTTGGATCAAGGACTTCAATATCTAGTGCACTCATATTTTTAATTTTTTGATAACTGTTTTTTCCACATGTGTAGAAAGAGCTTGATTTTTGGTGAAAAACCTACATTCACAAGAAATAAAAAATAAATATAATAAATTAAATTTATTTAAAATTATACTTTTGGGAAGCTTATAATAAGGACTACATACTTACAAAAAATAAATTTTAAATGAATTCATTTGATCCCCCAAAAGGTAAATCAAAAGTGATTTTTTATCAGCATTTTGATAGATGTAAAGGAGACTCCGTTATAGGTATGGTTTAAAACTAGCGAGGTTCTGTCCAAGGGGGTTTGATTTAAGGTAGTTTGATCAAACCCTCCTCAATTGGAATGCTTTAAATGGAACTTTTTAAGGCTTAAATCATTATATTTTCTAAAAATATGTGATTTCAGCAAAAATCAGATCCTCCCAGAAATTGTAAACCAGCTTTGTGGGATCACCCATTGTCATGTGTCAATGGTGTTTGAATTAAGGCCAAGGAGGTTCAAATGAAGGTTTTTTTATAAACTTTTAAAATGTTACAAAAAAAAAATGCGTAGAGAAAAGGGAATCAACTGAAGGTCCCTTTGGACTAAAGGTCCCTTTGGATGAAGGACCTTCAATGGGCCCTTGTCCAGTTTGTTAAATTCAACCCTTAAATTTTTGGTCATTCTATTTTCAACAAAAAAAAAGCTATTGATTTGGGACAAGTTTTCAACAATCAAACGAAATTTTCTTGATACATTTTTTGTTAAGTTGTTATTTGAAAACATATTTTTTGTTGTATTTTTGTTTAGTTATTATATTTATTTTATATTTTCTAATGAACTTATTTTTTCTTACCAAATATAAATTACATATTACAAATGTTTCAAAAAAAACTTAAAAAGGAGAAAAAAAATATATCAAAACTACAATTATTTTCATATTGATTCCAAAAAAGCAAAAATAATATCCCAAAGAACATATATTATATAAAAAATCATATTTCTAAATTATAATTAATTTAAATTAAAAAAAGCTAATAAATAAATATACAATAATAAAGTTTTAAAAATTGCATCCCTTTAATATAGATGTTAATATTTTATATTTAACAAATATAAATTGATTTTATTTATAACTCAAAACTTTTCATATACAAAAATTGTTGTTCATTAACAAATATTTAAAATGGAATAAAATATTTTAATTCAAATTTTTAAATCTTTATAAAATCAACCAAGATTGAGCCGGGTTAAGGCAAGAGATCACGAGGTCTAGTCTCCCCCAAACCCATGGTACCGAAGGGCGTGTCAGCGCCATTGGTCACGTGAAAAAAGTTTACCAAGCGCATTGCAGTTTATAGAGGGACGGATACTCGATTCCTGCAGTCTAAAAAAAAATCAACCAAGATCCAAATTGAATTTATTTTTCCACATCATTAAAAAGATGTTACTATAACTTACCCGCTTTCACAAACTGTATTATATTAATACAATAAGATAATGCACATTAATGCTAGTAACATAATTTAATAAATAAATATAGATGTATAAATAAGTGTGATAAACAAACAAATAAAATGAATGTATAAGAGTGTGCATAAATAAAAATAATAAAATTTTATATATAAACTAGACCTAAAAATAAACCCTTCACACAATATCATACACATATATACATATAAATATAAATATATGTATATTTATATAATTATACATATAATCTTACAATAATTATAGACTTAAATAAAAATAATATGAATATACATATTTCCATCTTAGAACTAATGAAAATTTATTTTAATGTATGTTTTTGTTGTCTTGTAATATAGAGAATGTTGTCATTTTTCTATTCATTTTATCTTCTAAATTAGAAAAGAAAAAAGGAAAAAGAATCTTCAAATTCATAACAATAGAAAAGAAAAAATATATAATATTCTCAACCTTGGATCGCTCCATTGATAGTTGCCAAGTGTAGTAGCGTGTTTCCAAAGATGTCTGTCATACCTGTCTAGTTCTGCTATTTCTTCACTCTTGTTTTGAGGGAGTAGCTTTTTCATTTTTGTCAATGTGGATTGGAAGACAGGCTGTTGACAGAATGCTCCACCACCAACGTTCCAGCAAAGAGTTAAAAAAAAAATTGAGTGCAATCCCCAAACCGAATCCAGAGATACAGAATAGCTAAGCTCCAAAACCCTTCTCCACCGGATGTCACACTGACGATTCAGCTTTTCAGAAATTTCCAGTACTAACGAACGAAATTGTATGGGAGCATAATGAAAATTGAGAAAAGATTATCAGAATACAGATAGCTCTGTAAATGTTGATCTCGCACAGACGTGATCTGGAAATGTTTGCCCCAAATCCGTCTGCCGCTTTCGAACACATCCGGAGAATACGAACACTTCAAATCTTCGTAATCATGGGCATTAGATATCTGCGCCTCTTTTGTTTTATCTAATGGACTGGATTTCACGGTCCATTGCAATCTGGTTAAGGGGGGGATTTTTTCCTTTGGGTCAGGAGAATGTAGATTTGACTGTATTTATTAATTAATTGAAAATAAGAAAGGGGAAGATTAGATCTCATGATCTCTTGTCTGGAAGAAGATGTCTTTGTCAATTGAACTAACCCCATTCCAGGTGAAATTTCAGTCCAAGCTCTGAAGAATGCGTTCCAAGAAGTCTGGAATGAATCTTCAGGATTTGCATTTCTTTGTGCAATGTCTTTGAAAAGAGACCAGAATTTGTATGACTGCATGCCTATGTTTGCTGAAAAGTTAGGAGGGTTAAAGAATTATTTACTAGGGGTGGCTGACCACAAGATTGGAGTCTCATTTTGTCTCATTGGGCGAAGGTCCCATCATAGGTAGTTGGTCGATAAGTTTTTTAATATTTTCAAAAATAAAGATATGTGGAAGGTATAAGAGGGATAAATGTGGTATAGTAGTGAGAATTGTAAAAGACATAACTTAATGTATTTTGGAAATTGGTATTAAATTGAATGCATAATAATTGTATATAAAAGGAAATGTAGAAAGTTGCAATTTTGAATATTTTATTTGGAAATAACAAAACTTAGCAAATTCTTGTACAAATTGGTTTTGGCAACCACAATAATTGGTTCCCTTGTACAACTGGATCTTATTTATAAAGGGTTTCAGCAAAATTCCTTGAGCTGATAGTATTTTTGTACAGAAGTTTCTTATTTCCAGCTGAAACTTTGGATAATATAAGCTCATGTGCCATGAATGGTGTACTCTTTATCGCTCCCGGTGAAAGATAAGGCATCAAAGTTTTGTTTAGAGTAAACATTTAAAGATCACAGACAATCAAGCTACATTTAACAGATGGTAAAATTACATGGAAACAAAAAGCTCAAAAGCAATTGAAATCTCCAAATGTTAATTTGTAAACTAAAAAAGAAATGTGTGTATTTAATTCAAAAGGACAATCAAAAAGGCAAACTTCCTAGACAAGCAAGCTATATTTCAGAAATGGTAAACTTCCATGGAAATTAAAGGGTCAAAAGTAATTAAAATCTAGAAAAAAGAATACATTTGTAGAGCTTAAAAAAGAAATATCTGGAAAAATTCAATAGCACTAGTAAAATCTCGTTGGGATAACTTGGTTTTAGCTTGTTCTAGGTTGGCATCTCCTTCCTGCAACTTAGAATAATTGAGAATCGGAATATGAATATGGTTGTATGAATTATTTGTTTAGTTCATAGCCATTGAGAATCTTCCAGGTTACAATCTAGCAACCGACGAGACACAACCTTTGAAGAAAGTGTTAATGCAAGAAAAAACATTACACCTATTAGGTCAAGAGAATTTGGGTATAATTTTGAAGACCTTGAATGCCCTTTCATTTTTGAAGCTAGAATCGAAGAGACAATAATTAGAAATAACACAGAGCCAGAAAGTAGTATGCGTTTTTTTCTAATTCTCTCTATGTGATCGCAAATGTTAAAACAAATTTTAATCATTTTTAGTTTGTATTTATTAAACACGAACGATAATATTAGACCATCGTTTGTATGGACCTACACTGGTATTTTAGTTTATCAGAACAAAACCAAGAAGATGTTGTCAGCATGAAGTAAACACTTTTCCAAGATTTACAATTATATTCAAATTAAATATTAAAATCCTAAATTACTAGAAAAATGCATTTATTGTTGTTTTAAAATAAATGGAGAAGTATTTTGATGAGTTAGGATAATAGCTCACTCTTCATTAGTCTCCTCCCTTCCATTTGAAAGTGTGAAAATGTTTTCAAATACTTACCCCAGTAGCAAGGCTTTTAGGTTTTGTGTGGCACTTAAAAAAGCACATTCAAAAGTAAAAGAAAAAATAATTAAACATAAAGATGCAAGTTTGAAATGAGAGAACTAAACCATACAACAATAACAACATGATGAGGGGGAAAATAAAGAGTATTTAAAAAGTTTTAGCAAAGACCAAAGGAAGAGGAATAAGCGATGTGTGTGTATGTACAAGGATATATTTAATATAAGCTCAAATTTAAAGGTAGGTTGATTCAAAATGAGTATTCCAGTTGAATAGATACAAACCCGTAAATCTTGTCAACAGATACATAGAAAATAAAAGTAACATTGGAAGCATGAAAAACGTTGAAGTTATTGATTAGAACAATATAACTCCCATCAAGGGGAGAGAATTCTATGGATTTGGCACAATGAAGAGGAAACCCACCACACTTATAATAGTGGAAGAACTCATCCTTTCATCCAATTCTGGAAAATAACATAATTAGCCAGAGTTAGCTAAAAGAAATTCGTCTATGTTCAGTTTTAGAGTAATTTAAATTCTACTAAGAATAGGAGATAACAATCGTAAAAGAGAATATACCTACAGATGCCACAACCATCATAGTGATATTTTTGTTTTGAATCCTAGAAAAGGTTATTGATAAATTTCATTAGCAATAAACACATTTGTGTTCTCTTTTTTGCTTTTGATTTAGACAATTTGTGTTCTCTTTTTTGCTTTCGATTTAGACAATTTGTTATGTTGTTGCATTTTTTGGTAAGTAGTATGGTACAAAAAAAATTCCTTGAACACTATGTGTATTTTTCAAAAAAATTTAACACATCTAAACTTTATTCCAATGAATCAAAACTAAAAAAATTAAAAAGGGGTTTAGAACATGCATCATCATCAAAGAATTTGCATGTCTCACAAAAGTACCTCCCCATTCAAACACCACAATTAACATGGTTTTGTTGAACCTACACCCATGGAAATTGCAGAATTAGGTATACTCCATAATACATGGATCAACAAAATTTATCACAAAAATTAACATTAATGGAGAGTAATTCAATGTCCATTTCTTGCATATTGTTTTGTACTACAAAGTGAACAGATGACCTACCAAAATAGAATAAATAAAGATTAGAACTACAGTGCACAAAGAGCATTGAAAATTGCAACATAGAAATATTTCAAGTCTTACTTCTACTCAATACTATAATTTTATAATCAGTAAGATCCTTTAATAAATAAATAAAATATCTGTGATCCGAAGGATCTTCACCAAAAATTGAAGTTTCTCATTTATCTTAAGAAATAGCATCATCAGAAAGTGGTTGAAATTTTGACTACAACACAACTCGAACGGAGTCAAACGGAGCTACGGAGCCCAAGATATGCTCGGTCAAACCTTGGTCAACCTTGGAGTTAGGTTAGAGAAAAAGGGCCAAAAATTGACGTTGTCAACAGTGGTCAAGACTGGTGTCAATGTGAAGATCTCATCGCAAGCTTTTTGATGATGTTTGTTTCACGAAAAACAGAGTTCGTTTGCACGAGATATGAGAAGTCAAAGTTGGGTTGACTTTGCTAACATCATCATGGTACAGTCAGCAGTCTAGTCAGTCGACACATCATCATCCACGTCAACATCCCAATCAGTATCCACGTCAGCATCACAGTCGGCATCCACATCAGCGACACATCGACATCATCATCATCCATGTCAGCATCCCAGTCGGCATCCACATCAGCGACACATTGACATCATCATTGGACACATCGACACTGGCAGGGAATGAAGTTTTTCCACGTGGCACATCTCTGGGTGCCACGTGGCACCGACTCCATCCACTCCCTTCGCGATTGGAAAAAATAGGTTATGTTTGTTAATAAAATTTAAATAGCCCCCGTGGTACTCGAACAACCAACGTCCTCTGAAACAGCCACAGACTCAACCATTACACCACCGATGTACGTGCTAATAATATGGGCATAGTGTTTGGTTTTGATATAAAGCAGGTGTGAATTCAGTTTTAAAATGGATGGCGGGGGACTCAACCCTCCAACTGCCGACCACCCAAAATATTAACTTACCAACAGACCACCGAATGTTGCTTAATATATGTATGGCATCGGTTGTTTTTGTTGAGTATTTGTCAACCGAATGCCTTAAAATAAAGCAATTCCCTCCAAATGATAAAACAATAATCATTTTTAAGGATTAGTTATAATCTATTAAAACAACAAAAGCCCGAATAATGAATACAAAGGGCTAAAATAAAGATTATGGGATATTATGTAAATAAAGGGGGGATTTTTATGTAAAAATGGAGAGATAAGGTGGATTTTGTAAATCAATTGGTTATTAGCCCAATTGAGTAATTTTTTTTGTATAAAAAGGGGGGGTTAGAGGCTTAGGGGTTCATCCAGATTATTAAGAATTATTCAGGTGTTGGAGACTTAGAGCATTTTGGAGAGATAATTTTGCTATTCCTGTACGTCGAGAGAATATCATAATTCCATCGTGCTTGAAGGGAAGAGCTTGCAAACTGATGTAATGCCAAATTTTTGAAGATTTCAATCGGATCGGTCTACTCGTTGGAGAGGGGCCCGGAGACGTAGCCATTCTTACAATGAACTTCGTTATCAATTTGTTTGTGTTCTCTCTCTTTCTCGTCTCATTCTAAATTATGATTTTGTTCTGTTAATTATGTGTAGTTGATTTTATATTTGTAATTTGGAGTTTTGAAGCTATAATTAGTTTGCATTCTTAAAGCAATTGTCTTAGATCCTAAAACAGACCAAATTGGTATCAGAGTTGTGTTTTGACTAGTATTGCATATTCGAATGCTTACATGCTCCTAGCTTCAACAAGGCAAAGGAAAACTTGAAGAGTATAATCCAGAGATTGGAAGACGAAGAGCTCATTCACGAACACAGATGGCAAATCCAAACAATGGAAAAAGTTTGAAGCTTGGTGAGAAGGAATTTCAGAAGGCTTTTCTTGACATGAAGGCCATGGTCGAAGTCTTATTCCAGGAGAGGCAAGAAAGGATGCAGAGACATGAAGCTCGTGCAGGCAAAGGAAAGAAATCAAGAGATGATCCTGAGCCTCTGAAGACACCTCCCGCTTCTCCTTCTTCTCCCTCTTCTCCGTCTTCTCCTTATTCTCCTTCTTCTACTCATTCTATGCATTTTAATCCTTTTAAGGGTGCACATAAGCCCAAATTTAAGTTGGATGTAAAATTTGACTTACCAAAGTATTGTGGTGAATTAAATGTTGAAAAACTAGATGATTGGATTCAGCAGGTTGAAGTCTATTGTAGAGTCCAAAACCTTGTAGATGATGCTGATAGGATCCAGCTTGCTACTCTTTGGTTAGGGGGTACACTCTAACTTTGTGGGAGAGTGGGACTAGGGCAGAAATCTCCCAACATGGTAAAGTCAACTTGTCTTGGACAAAATTTGTAAGTGCTCTTAAAAATAAATTCTATCCCTTAGGCTACATGAAGCAATTAATGATGAACTGGTAGATGTTTAGGCAAGGGAAAGGTCAGTCCATTGAGGAGTACACTCATGAATTTCGTAAAAGGGATATTGCATTAGATGTTCCTTTGCACACCATGGATACTTTGTTGAAGTACATAGGAGGTCTTCATTCCTACCTTAGACATTCAATTTTGGTTTTGAATCCCAATAACCTTGATGAAGTTTGTGTCCAAGCTACCCACTTAGAGTCTAGAGGTAAGGGATCATTCATTGATAAGTTTGATAAAAAACCATCTAAGTCTGAGGGAAATTCTAAGGGTAAAGATAAAGAAAAAGATAAAGGTAAAGGAAAGAAGACAACTATGGTGAAGAAAGAGGGTGAAAAACCCACATGCTGACACTATAAGAAAGAGGGGCATGATGAATCGAGGTGTTGGAAATTGCATCTGGAGGCAAGGCCGAAAAGATTTGGAGGCAATAAAGGCAAACAAAAGACTACTATTGCTATCGTTCAACATGATCTTGGATCTGATTCTGGAGATGAGACAAAGATCGTTGTTGTCGGGATCCAAGGTAAAGGGAAAGGTATAATTCTCTCTTCTGATGCAAGTATTTCTAATGCAATTACAAGTAATGCAAGTAAAGTATCCACTCCTAAATTTGATAAACAACGGAATGAACTGTTTCACATTTGTGTGGTAACTAAACACACAAAGATTGATACACTTTGATTTGGGCTCTCAAATCAACTTGATTTCTGAAGAGGTTGTTAAGAAATTGAATCTAACTACTACTCCTCATCCTAAGCCCTATCCACTTGGATGGGTATGTAATGATGCACAGTTGCAGGTGACAAAATAGTGCAAATTGTGTTTTGCCATCACTGCTAATTTCATTGATGAAGTAGAAGTAGATGTTGTACCTCTAGATATTTGTGGGATTGTATTAGGGAGTCCTTATCTATATGATAGAAAGGAAATCTTTTACAGGGGGGAGAACAAGTATCATCTTTTTAAAGATGGGGTAGAATATATTGTACGTGCACACAAGATCAAGACTAATCTCACACTAGTTAATGTTGGTCAAATGAAAAGATTAGTCAACTCCAGTAAGAACTTTGTGTTAATGCTTGTAAAAGCCAAAGAAGAAGATAAATTTGAGGCATTTAAGGGGTGTGACCCAAAACATAAGGTTGAAATGGTCAAAATTGTTTATGCTTACGATGACTTGTTTCAGGAACCAAAGGGGTTGCCACCCAAGAGGGAAATACAACATGAAATCCAGTTGCAGTAGGATGTGCCATTGCCTAACATCGGCTTGTACCGTTTGTCCGTTATGCAAAATGAGGAAATCAAGAAATAGGTTCAAGAGTTAGTGGAGAAAGGAGTCATCCATCCTAGTACATCTCCTTGTGGTTCTCCAATCGTGTTGGTTCCAAAGAAAGATGGATCTTGGAGAATGTACATTGACTACCATGCCCTGAACAAAATAACGGTAAAAAATAGGTATCCTCTTCTAAGAATTGATGATTTACTTGATCAGTTAAAACATGCGATTTATTTCACAAAATTAGATTTGTGAAGTGGTTATCATCATATTAGAATTGCAGAAGATGACATTTGGAAAACTGCTTTCAAGACAAAACAGGGACTTTATGAATGGTTGGTTATGCCCTTCGGGCTTTGTAATGCACCTGCCACATTCATGAGAGTCATGGATGATGTCTTTCATCGTTTCATTGATGATTTTGTCATTGTCTATCTAGATGATATCCTTATATTTAGCAAGTCTTGGGATGATCATGTAATTCATGTAAAGAAAGTTTTTGATGTATTGAGAAAAGAAAAACTTTATGTAAAGATGTCTAAATGTGAATTTGCAAAGACATCTCTAGTGTACTTAGGCTATGTCATAGGGAATGGTCAATTGAAAGTAGACCTTGCGAAGGTCAAAACTATTGTAAACTGGCCTAAGCCAAGTATTGTAACAGAAGTTAGAAGTTTCTTAGGTGCAGTCCAGTACTGGAGAAAGTTCATTGCAAAATTCTCCTACATTGCATCACCATTGCACGCATTGACAAGTACGAAGACAACTTTTCAGTGGGGAGGTCCACAGCAAAAGGCCTTCAACACTTTGAAGGAAAAGTTAAGCACTGCACCAGTTCTAGCTTTACCAAATCTACATCAGCCATTTGAGATCGAGATTGATGCAAGCGGGTTTGCCATGGGAGTTGTTCTTATGCAAGGAGGTAAACCAGTCTACTACCACTCTGAAACCTTTTCAGGAGCAGTAAGTAACTATCCTACTTATCATAAAGAACTCTATGCTTTAGTTCAGAGTGTTAAAAAATGGAAACATTACATAATGGGGAAAAAAAGTGTAATCCACACTGATCACCAGCCACTACAATACTTGCACTCATAGTCTAAATTGTAGCAAAGTAGGCATTTTAGATGGATGGGATTTTTGCAACAATTTCACTTAGTAATTAAGTACAAGAAAGGTACCCATAACAAAGTAGCAGATATGCTTTCTAGGCCTCCCGTTATGAATGCATTGATTATCCTTAAAGGTAGTTCTATGGTGCATGAAAGCTTTCAGGAACAGTATGCTAATGATGAAAACTTTAAGGATATTTATTTAGCTTTAATTGTAGGCAAATAGATAGAAGAGAAAGATTACTATGTGGAGGATAAAATTTTGTATCATTTGGGCAAGTTAGGTATTCTGAAAGATGAACAAGCACATGTAATCCATGAAGCTCATACCCCTTTGATTGCAAGACATTTTGGGGTAAGTAAAACAGTTACTCAATTGCAGAAATATCGTTACTGGCCTAAAATGCAGGAAACTGTCACCAAATACATTAAGGGTTGTATTATGTGTGCAACTAGTAAACCAAGTAACAGAAAATTGGGATTGTACACACCATTACCTGTTCCATCCCGTCCATGGGAAAGTGTGTCTATGGATTTTGTTGGGGGTTTACCTATGTCTAGGAAGGGTCATGACTATCTTTATGTAGTAGTTGATTGGTTCAGCAAGATGTGTATCTTAATGCCATGTAAAAAGAAAGTCACTACTAAACTGACAGCTCAAATGTACTTCCAATTTGTATGGGTTCATTTTGGGTTACCTACTTCTATTGTATCGGATCGAGATTCTCGATTCCTAGGGGAATTTTGGTCAACTTTGTGGGGACTTATGGACACCAGACTGAAGAAGAGTACAACCTTTCATCTGCAAACCGACGGACAGACAAAGGTAGTAAACGGGACAGTTGTGCATCTACTCAGAGGCTACTACAACAAGCATCCCAAATTGTGGGATGAGAGTCTTCATTATGTGCAACATGCTTACAACCATGCGGCACACTCTTCCACAAAGAGGTCTCCTTTTGAGACTTGTTTCGGTTATGTGCCCAAAACTCTGATGTATTTTGCTTTTGGGAAAAACGATGTTGAAGATGGACGCCATGATTCAAAGAAGGCTTTGAAGTTCATCCAGAAATTCCAAGCCATCCATCAAGCAGTGGAAGCACAGTTGGAAAAGATTCAAACCAAATACAAGGCTCGGCATGATAAACATCGCACCGATCATCATTTTCAATTCGGTGACTGTGTTTGGTTACATATCAGCAAGGAAAGAATGCAAGGCAAAGGAAGGAAGCTCAAGCCAATTCGGTATGGTCCCTTTGAGATCCTATAAAAGATCGGAACCAATGCCTTCCGCCTCAATCTTCCTCCATACATGCAGATCTATTCAGTTGTAAATGTTGAGAACTTGAAATTGTATGAACCTCCAATGATATTGGACGAGGAGACTGACATTCAGGTTCCATCAGTTGATGATCTTTCACTAGAGTACATGTCAAAGTTGCCAGAGGATGTCATCCTAGATAGGAAGACTAGGACTTCACGAAGAGGAGCAGTCGAGTACCTCAGAGTGGGACTAAAGCAGATGAATCCAAGCAAGGAAAAATGGATGGAGATTGGTAAAGTGAGGGAACTTTACCCTCACTTACTTTCTGAGTAATCAATCTTTCAGAGGTCCAAAAGCTCTCTAGTGGGGAGGACTGATCCGGAGGATCTTCACCAAAAATTGAAGTTTCTCATTTATCTTCAGAAATGGCATCATCAGAAAGTGGTCAAAATTCTGACTCCAATGCAACTCAAACGGAGTCAAACAAAGCTACGGAGCCCAAGATATGCTCGGTCAAACCTTGATCAACCTTGGAGCTAGGCCAAAGAAAAAAATGGCCAAAAATTGATGTTGTCAACAGTGGTCAAGACTAGTGTCAATGCGAAGATCTTGTCGCAATCTTTCCAATGGCATTCGTTTCACGAAAAAATGGAGTCTGTTTGCATGAGATATGAGCAGTCAAAGTTAGGTTGACTTTGCTAACATCAGCATGGTACAGTCAACAGTCTAGTCAGCCGACATGTCATCATCCACGTCAGCATCACAGTCGGCATCCACATCAACGACACATTGACATCATTATTAGACACATCGGCACTGGCAGCGAATGAAATTTTTCCACGTGGCACATCTTTGGGTGCCACGTGGCACCGGCTCCATCCACTCCCTTCACGGTTGGTGAAAATAGGTTATGTTTGTTAATAAAATTTAAACAGCCCTCGTGGGACTCGAACAACCAACCTTCTCTGAAATGGTCGCGGACTCGACCATTACACCACCGATATACGCGCTAATAATATGGGCATAGCGTTTGCTTTTGATATAAAACAAGTGTGAATTTAGTTTTAAAATGGATAGTGGGGGACTCGATCCTCCAACCGCCGACCACCCAAAATATTAACTTACCAACAGACCACCAAATGTTGCTTAATACATGTATGGCATCGGTTGTTTTTTTCAGTATTTGTCAACCGAATGCCTTAAAATAAAGCAATTCCCTCCAAATGGTAAAACAATAATCATTTTTAAGGATTAGTTATAATCTATTAAAACAACAAAATCCTGAATAATGAATAAAAAGGGCTAAAATAAAGATTATGGGATATTATGTAAATAAAGGGGGGATTTTTATGTAAAAATGGAGAGATAAGGTGGATTTTGTAAATCAATTGGTTATTAGCCCAATTGAGTAAATTTTTTTGTATAAAAAGGGGGGGTTAGAGGCTTAGGGGGTTCATCCAGATTATTGAGAATTATTCAGGTGTTGGAGACTTAGAGCATTTTGGAGAGATAATTTTGCTATTCTTGTACGTCGAGAGAATGCCAGAATTTTGTCGTGCTTGAAGGGAAGAGCTTGCAAACTAATGTAATGCCAAATTTTTGAAGATTTCAATCGGATCGGTCTACTCGTTGGAGAGGGGCTCGGAGACGTAGTCGTTCTTACGACGAACTTCGTTATCAATTTGTTTGCATTCTCTCTCTTTCTCGTCTCATTCTGAATTCTGATTTTGTTCAGTTGATTATGTGTAGTTGATTTCATATTTTTAATTTGAAGTTTTGAAGCTATAATTAGTTTGCATTCTTAAATCAATTGTCTTAGATCCTAAAACAGACCAATCTGGCATGCCAAAATCATAGTAACAAATAATATCTGACAAGAAAAGGAGATAGATAATATACATTTTTCATGTCATGACAAGGAATATCATGTCTGTCAAGTGCATCAACCTACGTAGAATTTTGTTTAGGCACACCACGCCAGCACATATATGCTCAAGGGTTAGAAATTGATACATATAGATCTTCATATAATACAGGAGAATAAAGCAAAACAAATTAAAGATCATGACCAAATAGACTAAAGAAATGGAGACATATTTTAGCCTCATTATGACAATGCCTGCAGTCAAAAATTTCATCACAGCATGGAGTCCTTTTTTGGCATCTTCGACGATAATGTGAACACCTAGGGGAGAAGAGCCAGTAGCTACCACCCATTGAATAACCGCCACCTCCATGCTCACTCCACCCCCCAAAATTTTTTTAACTTTGATCCACTAAAAAACTTTTTATTAACAAATAGAAAATTACAACAACACCAATAGCTGCTCATAACAGAATGAGTCACTCACCAATCAAAGTACACAGCTAAACATGCCTTTGCATTTATAAAAGAAGTCAACTTGCACATAAAAAGGCCCATTTACAATTTCATTTAAATCATTTACTTTTTACAATTACCCCCACTTGCAAATGTTTGTCCCTCACTACATTTTATATTTACAAGTATACATGCACAGCTACTGGTGCTTTAGATGACATAATCACAATCTCCTTTGAACTATATGGGATTTGAAATGCACAGTCTTTCACACACTCCCTGGCAGCTATATGTATTTATTTCGTTTCCTGTAGGTACCTGCACAATTAAATATAGGTGTAAGGCTCCCCAATTAAACATCAAATCCAAATGTAATGCAGAATTCAGTCATATCATCTTTAAAAACCTACGTAACTTGCAGCTTCAAATTCAAATGCTCAAACAAATTCAAATTTCAAACTCAACAACCAAATTGGATGCATTCAATTGTCAGATTTGAATTCTTAAATAAGAGGGGGAAAGTAACCAGCAGCATTCACAATTGCATGTTACTCCCAGCAAAGTTGAAAGCAACGACAAAGATTTTCTGCACATTCCTCTGATATCCAAAGTCTCAGGTATGTACTTATAGTTATTTTCATTTATGCAGTGTCTTCTTACTTTATACATTCTACCATTTGTTAAAAAAATTCTACTTTCCATTGCACATACAATAGGCTAGCATACATATATTTTTCATTTTACATTACGTGTCTCTTGTTCATTCAGCAAATCGATGTATATATGTGTTTCCTTTGCCTATCCATTGAAAATGCAAACTATGGTACCTATATTTATATTTGTGTGTTTTTGCTCATTTGTCATTTACTTCAGTGTTTATATCAGGGTTTATAGTTGTTATTTATTTTTTCTTATATGTGTACCTATTTATATTTGTTTATTTTTGGTCATTTGTCAGGGTTGGTCATTTATCAGGGTTTAATATGTATATGTGTGTGTGTGTATATATATATACATGCATTTATTATGTGTATTATATATTTAAAAACATATACACATATATACAAATACATATATACATGTATATATGTACGTATATACATAGACAAACACACATATATACGTCTATTACTCTGTTTAAATACGTTTCATTTGGCTGTCCAATACAATAGCCTAGCATTTGTTTATATTTTTCTACTTCCCATTGCACATACAACAGGCTACCATACATATATTTGTCATTTTACATTATGTGTCTCTTGTTCATTCAGCAAATCGATGTATATGTCTATCCTTTGCCTATCCTTTTAAAATGCAAACAATGGTACTGGTTAATCATTTTCTTCTGCATCTTTCACGACCCATGAAGGATTTATTCGATGATTGAAAAATTATTACTGCTTGTTTATGAAATAAATCATTCCTCTTACACTCCTTTTCCCACATTGAAGTTATGTATGTATGTATATGTGGGTTTGAACACATGTCTATAAAAAACCCAGGTCACTTTGGGCATAAATCGACAAACCCATTAAAAATAAATATGTTTTTGTCAAAACCCTTGCATGGTTTTTTCCAAATTTGTGTGCTTAATGAATTAATCTCATGAAACCCTTGCCTGGAATATTCTGCATCTATCTCAAAACGCACTTCTGTATTCCTACCAGTGAGGAATTATTATTATGAAACCCTTGGTTAATTTCTTCTGCTCTTTTTTCAAAACCCAAGTCTATACAATGTGCTTTGAACATTGATATATATACATACATATATCTATGTATATATAGATATATATATATATATATATATATATATATATATATGTATATGTACAGATATATGCATACATGTAACTATGTAATTATATGTATCCACATATACATGTATACATATATTTATACAAATACATATAAATACATCTATATCTACATATATATGTAAACCCAAATTAAATGATGCAAAAGAATGGGATACCCAACAAAAAAAACATTAGTCATATGCTTTAATCGGACCCTAATTGGGGTGTAATGTGTTTGGTGTATGGTGCTTTAGTAAGGAGATTAATATGTAGGAGTGATTTTTAATGGGCACCAAAATGATTTTATAAGGTGCTAACCTGAATTAGACCCATTGACTTTTGAGCAGATTTGAATGATAAAATAGATTTGTTTTATATTTTGTAAAGTTTATACCTGTGTTTTGTATTTATATCTGTGTTTTGCAATGTTTATACATTGTTTTTCTGACACTTGATCACTTACAATGTACAAGATCATCGACAATCATGGCACCAAGGCACAAGAGGAAAAGATCGGGTGTGAGGTGCTTGAATAGAGTACCTCATGTAGTGACATTCAATGTTCCAAATGTTGATGAAGAGCCAGCAGTGAACATGGACGAGGAAGTTATTTCTGAAAATGCAGAACAGACCAATGAAAATGATGGTTTTGAACCTGTTGTTCATAATACTGACGTAGAAATGGAACTGCCATCTGCTGACCAAGTGACAACCCCAGATCATAGCATGAAAATTTGGTCTATGGATGACATGGAAAAAGCCATTGCAAATGTTGAAGACCATCGAATGTCAATCAGAGGTTCAGCGATCAAATGGGGAATCTCGCCTAGCAGTTTGCGGTCATGGCTCAATGGTGTGACATCCACAAAAAAGAGGGGGCCACCAACAATCCTGAATGACGAAGAAGAAGCTGAAATTGTGTAATGGTGTAAAGATATGACTAATATTGGCCATGGCCTTCAAGTGTCACAGCTTAAGTCAACGGTGGCCCACATGGTTGGAGTGAGGCCTAACCCATTCACAAATGGGATACCAGGGAGGTCATGGTGGGTTAGATTTCGTCAAAGGCATCCTGATCTGACAATTCGAACACCCGAAGGAGTGGACACAGATCGAGCTATAATGCTACGGCCCGAAATAGTTTCTTCATTCTATGATAACTTGGAGGAGTTGTACAACAAACTTAATTATGGGCCCAACAACATATGGAACTGCGATGAAACAGGTGTGCAAGCTGGCAGAAATTGTGCAATGAGAGTTATTGCAAAAATAGGGACGAAATGTGTTCCACAATTAATTGCCAAAAGCAGAGAATGGATCACTGTTCTAGCTTGTGTTAGTGTAGCAGGTCAAGCTATACCTGGTTACTATTTGTTCAAGTCCAAAAGGAACATTAAAAACTATATTGTTAACTGTGAGCCAAGGGCATGCATGGCAATCCAAGAGCATGCTTGGATGACCAAAGAATTATTTGTGGCATGGTTAAAAAACTTCGCAAAAAATGTCCCAGGAGGTGTGTCACCAACCAATAGAAAGCTTCTAATCTTTGACGGTCATGGCAGCCATGTGGCATTCAAAACGGTTGAAGAAGCAAAGGCTATGGGAATAGATTTGCTCACACTTACAGCACATTGCAGCCACAAATTGCAACCCCTTGATGTTAGTGTGTTCTCACCATTTAAGAACTACTTCAAACAGCAAAGGACTATATGGCTCTCTGCAAATCCTCAACTTGACATTGGAAGGGAAGAGTTGGCAACACTTGCCAGCAAAGCTTTTGCACAGGCTTTGACTCCTAATAACATTGCAAGTGAATTTAGAAAAACGGGAATTTGGCCATTAGATCGACATGCACTTGACTTGGATATGGGGCCAAGCCAAGCTTTCGTGGTTGAAGAGGAAGGAACGACATTGGGAGAAGAAACTGAGGGTGATACAGCTGATGAAGAGGCACAGTTCATGGCAGCTGAGACTTGTTTGAGGATAGCAGGTTGGAATGAGGAACAAATTGGACAGTTTGTGGATACCTTTTCTGCAAACATTCCCCCAAATCCAGAAAACATTGAGGCAACAGAAATTCAACAAGAACTAGCAGTTTGATCATGTAATCAGGCAGCTAAAAATGAAGAGAGTCTGAATCAGGCAGCTCTTAGCAGCCTACAAAATGGGTCTTCTAAAGGCTGCTCTCCACAGTTACAGCTAACTCCACAGGCAAATCATGCATTGCTTGCTTGTATAGCAAGTTCCATACAGAACAATCCGCAGTCCTCAGCATCTTCTCCAGTTGGCGTGGAGTCAGTTGACCCCCAAGGACACACCACTTCATAATCAGATCTGTGGATGTCTGATTAGGATTTTTTGTTGTCAACTTTTTGACCTCGAAGTGTGCTAGAGTGTTTTTTGTAAAACTAAATGCTAGTCTATTGTATTGGACAGTCAAAGGATACTAGTTTGTTGTATTGGATAGCATTTGGATACTAGTGTCTAATTTTGTAGAACTAAATGGTAGTCTGTTCTCAACTTATCTAATTCGATGTGTTCCAATGTGTTTTTTGTATATATGAAGACTCCTTGTCTTCTTTCCAAGTTAATGATCTATGCTTTTGTGATTTGAAATCAGTTTTGTGTTTGTTGTATTCATCTATCATTGATGTGATTTAAAAATATGACTCACTAGTCTATTCAAGTTCTATGTTTTCTAAATAATGCATTTGGTAAAGGTTGAAAACATTATAATTCAAACTTTGTATTTTTCCTTACATCAGACTTTTTGAAAATTCAAACTTAATAATTCAATAAGTTTCTATGTATTTTTCTCACATCAATTTATTTTGAAAATTCTAACTTCACATATGTGTTTGTTTGTTGCATAGATATATATATATATATATAACTATACATCTATATGTAAGTTTACAATGAATAAGTAAATCCCATCATAAATCAAATCCCATTGTTCAGGTTCATGAATGAACATCATCAGAAAAAAGAACATCATAAATGAACACAATGTCTAGCAGGTCACAGCCAAGGTAAACTCTTGAAAGACTTGACCTGAAATGTCATCATGCAAATTGACTTGCTCTTTACAACCTCCCTAGTTGTGTATACATGCATACATATATAAATATATATATATATGTATGTACGTATATACATACATACATACATACATACATACATACATATGTATACACAACTAAGTATATGCATACATATAACTATACATCTATATGCAACATATCCATAAATTAATCTATTTGAAATTATAAATTTTTGAACACATACACTTGGAAATTAATTTAATTGTAAATTGTAAATGTAAGTTTACAATGAATAATAAAAATGAACATTATAAATGAACACAATGTCTATCGGGTCACAGCCAAAGTAAAGTCTTGAAAGACTTTACCTGATATGTAATCTTACAAATTGACATGGTCTTCACAACCTCCTAGCCATTTGACATGCCTGCCACAACAAACAAATATAATACAACAAACAAACATGGACAATAGTTATTGAAATAAATAAAAAGATATACTAGTTAGTAAAAAATATAGAACAATAATTGAAACTTAGAACAATTTGAACAAAAAATCCTTAATTATTTGGTGTGTTGATAAACACAATTACCAAACTGCCCACCATGAACATCGTTACACCACCTCTCCTTGTTCTCCCATGCCTGCAAGAAAAGATTTACAACCACGGGTAGTCACAACCGAGGCTAGTAACATACAAACATCATATGACCTTTGAAATAATGCATGTACAACAACACATAATTAATCAAGTTCAATTGCGAATATAGTAGTAGAGGAGAAAAATTGTGAATGCCACTGGCTGCTATCCCTCTTATTTAGAAATTTGAATCTGACAATTGAATGCATTCAATTTGATTGTTGTGTTTCAAATATGAATTTGTTATAGCATTTGAATTTGTAGCTGCCAGTTACGTAGGTTTTTAGAGATGATATGACTGAATTCTGCACTATATTTGGATTGGATGTTCATTTGGGAAGCCTTATATATCTGTGATTTTTTGCAGGTTTGCATGCATGCATAGAGTCATACAAACATACGCATACATGCAAACATTCATAGAAACATAAGCATACATGCATGTATTCATATAAACATATACATACATATAAATTGCAGAAAATCAGTAATATACATTGCAAAGCAGAAAAAACACCTAAATGTGTCACTTTTAACATCTAATTAAAACTCTTTTATCATTCAAATCCGCTCAAAAGTGAATGGGTCTAATTCACGTTAGCACCTTATAGAATCATTTTGGCGCCCATTAAAAATCACTCCTACATATTAATCTCCTTACTAAAGCACCGGACACCAAACACATTACACCCCAATTAATATTCATTTGGGGTCCGATTGATGCATATGACTAATATTTTTTTGTGGGTATCCCATCCTATTTATTTGCTTTACCGCGCGCTATCTTTGTAGCTGCACATACATACATACATACATACAAACACATATATATGTATCTATATATGTATGTATGTGCATACATACATACATACATACATACATGTATATATGGACATACATACATGTATATATGCACATACATACATACACACATACATATATATATGTATGTATGCATGTATGTATGTGCATACATACATGCATACATACATACACACATACATATATGTATGTGTGTATGTATGTGCATACATACATACATACATACATGTATGTTTGTATGTATGTATGCACATACATACACACATACACATACATACATACACACATACATGTATGTATGTATGTATGCATGTACATACATACATATATACATATATGTATAAATGTATGAATGTATGTATGTGCATACACACATAGATACATGCATACATATATAGAACACATGGCGAAAAGGAGTGTAAGAGGAATGATTTATTTCATAAACAAGCAGTAATAATTTTGACATCATCGAATAAACCCTTAATGGGTCGTGAAAGATGCAGAAGAAAATGAATAACCAGTACCATTGTTTGCATTTTGAAAGGATAGGCAAATGATACACACATATACATCGATATGTTGAATGAACAAGAGACACAGAATCTAAAATGACAAATATATGTATGGTAGTCTGCTGTATGTGCAATGGAAAGTACAAAAATATAAACAAATGCTAGAATGTATAAAGTAAGAAGACACTGCATAAATGAAAATAACTACTAAGTACCTACCTGATACTTGGGATATTAGAGAAATGTGCAGAGGATGCTTGTCGTTGCTTTCAATACATACATACATACATACATTTTTGTAATATGAAAGATGCAGAAGAAAATGATTAACCAGTACCATTGTTTGCATATTCAAAGGAGAAAGATGTTAGATGTTACCTGAGGCCTGTTGTATGTGCAATGGAAAGTATGGTATGTATGTATATACCATACATATATACATACATACATGTATGTATATATGTATGTCTGTATGTGTACTTACATATATGTACATATGTATGTCTGTATGTGTATATATGTATGTTTGTATGTGTATATACAGGTATGTATGTATATATGTATGTCTGTATGTGTACATACATACATGTATGTACATATGTATGTATGTATGTGTATATACATACATATATGTATACTATGTATATGCATTATGTGTACATACATACATACATACATACATGTACATATATATGTATGTCTTATGTATACATTATACATGTATATATGTATGGTATGTATGTATACATACATACAGACCATACATATATGCATGGTATGTATGTGTATATGTATGTTTGTATGTGTACATACATACAGACCATACATATATACATGGTGTGTATGTACACATACATACATGCATATATGTATGTATGTATGTGCACATACATACCATACATATATATATGTATGTATGTATTGGGTTTTTTAGAAATGTGCACAAGAAATTAACCAAGGGTTTCATAATAATAATTTGTCACTCGCAGGAATACAGAAGTGCGTTTTCAGATAGATGTAGAATATTCTAGGCAAGGGTTTCATGAGATCAATTCCTTAAGCAAACGAATTTGGAAAAAGCCAAGCAAGGGTTTTCACGAATTCGTTTTGAGATAGATGCAGAATATTCCAAACAAGGGTTTCATGATATTAATTCATTAAGCACACGAATTTGGAAAAAACCATGCAAGGGTTTTCACAAAAACATATTTATTTTTAATGGGTTTGTCGATTTATGCCCAAAGTGACATGGGTTTTTTATAGACATGTGTTCAAACCCACAAAATTCCTGATCATTTCTGGAGACAAAATCATGAGACAATCAACTTTACCAAGTCGTATTTAATAATTTAAGCACAATAAAACCCGTATTTGGAAAAACAAAGCAAGGGTTTTCACAAACCCACAAAATTTGTTATCATTTCTGCAGACAAAATCATGATACAGTCGACTTTACCACGTTGTGAGCGCGCGGTAAAATGAGGACAGGAAATTATTTTACCCCAAAAGAAAACCCGCGTGTATAACGCCAGTACCATGACATTAGCAAAATAAAATAGAACATGGCGAGAAGCATGTAAGATGAATGATTTATTTCATAGACAAGCAGTAATAATTTATCAATCGTCAAACAAACCCTTCACGGGTCTTAATCATCGAATAAACCCTTCACGGGTCATGAAAGATGCAGAAGAAAATGATTAACCAGTACCATTGTTTGCATATTCAAAGGAGAGAGATGTTAGATGTTACTTGAAGCCGTGCGCACGTGCAGGAGCTGTGGAGAGCCGTTGCCATCTGCACCCTTCTCTATCACCGGGAAGCTTCCAGAAAGAGCGCGCGGGGGGTGGAATGAATAGGATGGGATACCCACAAAAAATCATTAGTCATATGCGTC
>VDFB02026320.1:75905618-75941583 GCA_007258455.2 Sequoia sempervirens
CAATGACTAAACTTGTGTAACAACACCAAATGATGAAGTCCTTATATTTCCAAATGTTACAATGATATGACAACAATCTGACATTGATGCAAGAGCATCCAGTGGTGTAGGGCAATCTTGCATCACCCAAAAAAGTGTTTTTCCTTATTTTCTTTTGTTGTTTTGAGTCTCATGATGACACTTAAAGGGTGTAAGACAATCAGGAGTCAGAAAAGGCAAAAAAGGATCACTTACTATTTTTAGTAAGTCGGCCTAAACGGGCTCATATGGACTTGAAAATTTACTCGAAGGAGCAAAGCTGAAAAAAATTTCTAATCGTGAAAGAATCACCCCAATACCCTGAATGGTTTGGGAGATATTCAAGTTTCCGTCCTAAGAAATTTCTCTAATGCAACTTCAAATTCAAATATGAAAAACCTTAGAAGCCCTGAAACAACTTGAAAAGTTGACGAATCAATCTCTGATGGATTCAATGTTGTAGATCTCTTTGAGAGCTTTCCAACGATATGTTATAATAGCAAATCAAACACCTGGATCAAAAGTTATGGCCCCACAAAGTTGCCCCTCTAAAAAGTGAATTTCATTAAAATTTCTTCCTAGGCAAGAAATCAATCGGCGAGAATTTTGACGCCAAAACAAAAGAGAAAGTCACACTTTCTAGAACATTCTAGGGCAGTTATTGGGTAAAATACAAAGGGTTAAGTGGGGGTTGTAGAAGGTGGCTCCATTAGTGCAGATTGTGGCTCCAAATAATATATTTTGTTTTTAGAGTTGATTTGGTTGTAATGAATCAAGCCCATGAGGCTGTAGCATGTAAGTCCTGAATTTGTAATTTCATTTTTTGAAAATAATTGAAAGTGAGTTATTTTCTATCTCGTATCTTTTGTGTTGGTATTTATTGTTGTGATTTGTGTGGGTTTCGAGCAGTGTGGCCCTCATCAGACACTTAAAAATACCAATGTGAACAGTGAATACACCTTCTGACAATGACAACAAACCCTTATGAATATTATTCAGCCAACTAAACCAACTATATTATTTATCATAAATAAAAAATTAATACTTATCACAATGCCCAAGCATTGTAATAACACTATAGCAAACTGAAACTAAAGATAAATTGTGAACTTGGACTTAAGGGATTTCGTCCTCCAATGCCAAATAGAAACCAAGAGGGTTTTTGTCCTTCAAATTCCTACAAACTAAAGGTTTTCATCCTTGCATGAACACAAATGTTTAGAAAACGATTTGATTAAAAAAATATGGACGATTCATTTGATCCATTCACCCTCCTTTTATAAATCCCCTTTGGGCCCCAAAATATTGAATTTGTAGTTGGTGCCACTTTCGGCATTGAATTTCCTTTACCCTCCTAAAATGTTTAAAAACACTTTTTAAGTTAAATATTACATGAGGCCTTATGATGTTCCATTTAGATGGTCACTTTATTAAAATAATAATATTTAATTTGTCCTTACAAAGTAAGATTATTGAACTAACTTAAAATATTATTATTAAATTATTCTAATTTATATATTTATTTTGAAAAAGGGACATGACAAAATAAAACTTTGGAAATCTCATAAATCATATCGAACTTAAAATGCAAGGGTACCAATATTATTTCCCCAAGGTAGGGGAAGAGGTGAATTTGTAATGTCCCTTTTTGGTGGTGAATAATCTTGAAGAGATTTTCTAGTCTTTTAATTCTTGAGATTAGAAATAAATTAAATTATAAGAGAATATGGGAATTATTAAGTGAATAATTAAATTAAAGCTAAAAGCTCTAGTCGATGAGTTTATTTAATTATTCATTTTATGGTGGGGCCACTTTAAGATAAACGTCTCATGGCAGTTAATAAATCAATTTATGCCCAAGTCGAATTATTTTCCAAAAGCGCGATTTATTTACATTGGATAAGTTCGTGACTATTTGATAATGGAAATAAAATCTTCAGTGAAGATCGACTGCCTTTTTGGTGAAGACGAGTTTGGCAACTTGAAATAATAAAAGGCTTGTTTGGAAGGAAGGGGTGATTCAGAAATCTTTATTTGTTTTGTTAATTATCTCTCTGCCGCACTTTGAAGAATGGCTTCCAGGACGAAACCCCTGGTTTGATGTGAGTGGGACGGAAACCCCAGCTCAGCGGATATTGCAAGCATTTACATAAAATACAGTTTGAAGAAAACTGTCCAGATTTACCTAGAAATCGCAGATATCAGAGGAAGGGGTGCTAAAGACAAAGTCGTGGATATTTCTGCAGCAAATAATAATTTAAGTGGTGGTCGCAGGCCTTCTTAGTATCGATTATCCATTTCCTGTAGCCGTTTTCACATATAGCTGAAGTCGTGGCCTTTCCTGGAGGGAATGAATCCTTTTGAGGGTCGTTCTGTCATTCACTCATACCATTGCCTTCCGTGAAGCTTCACAACTGCTCGCCATTGACTGCTGTTGGTGCGGGAGCCTCAGATAAAGAGTTGGTTGTCTTATTGGAGGACGTGAGGTTGTGAACCTGTAAGCTTCAGCTGGGTGATTCGTGGGAGTACTGGAAGCAATTTACATGCACTAAATTTCCTGTGGAAGGCGTCTAACTCAAGAAAAAACTGCTGTCATAAGTTCAGACCTTTATTTCTGTAGTAATCAGTTCTAGCCAGACTTGACTTTGCCAGGAGTATGTTGCTTTGGTATTTATGATCTATTCATTACAATCTGCCTAGCTGAATAAATTGTTAAGTGTTTTTGTTGTCTAAAAGATTGTTTTGAGCCTACTGAATACCTCTGAAATGCTTTACAACGTTAATCTATTGTGTAAGGAGTATTATTGTTGTTAAGTCAGATAGTGGTCATAGTGCTGAGTGTAAAGGTCATTCATTGTTAAGCATGAATATATTAACCTGTTATTGCATGAAATGAGAAGCTCTTTCTGTATGCATTTATCAACGCTTCTACAACCTTCCTTTAGTTGCAAGCAAACAATTTGACAAAATGATAATGTGTCAAATGGAGAAAAAAAAAACAAATTATCGTTAAAATCAGACAGAGGTCATTTCAGAATTTCATTGTTGTTGCCATGATCACCTATTATATGATCAAGTGGTTCTTTATCCAATGCCAAAGACACTTCAATGACTTCAAAAATGAATGAAAGAGGATTGTTGATTGAGGATGGTTGATCAGATGCTAGAAAGGCAATCTCAGAAGGATCTACTTTCCTTCAACACCTCGAGTAAACTTTATACATGAGGATTCTTCAGTTCCAAGCAAGAGGAGGTACAATTCGTGTTCCTACCACAAGCTCTACTCTTCTTTCTTTTACATCTAATATGGTGATTGTTGCTCTCCAATGTGCAAGATTCTTCATTTGATTGAATACAAAGTGCCTTAGACTATCTAGAATGTCCTATTCCTATTCAATCCGATGCTTAGTGTGTATAATTAGAAATAGGAAGCAGAAAATGATGTGTAAATCCAGGAAAAGAACCAATGCCTAGTGTATATAATTAGAAATAGGAAGGAGAAAGTGATGTGTAAATCCAGGAAAAGAACCAATGCCTAGTGTATATAATTAGAAATAGGAAGGAGAAAGTGATGTGTAAATCCAGGAAAAGAACCAATGCCTAGTGTGTATAATTAGAAATAGGAAGCTATGATGTCCCCTCAAGGTTTCAAAACTGACTTTTGAGTTTTTTTTTGTTAAATTCTGATTTTTTTGTTTTTTTTGGTGTTGGTGACAATGCCGAAAATTTCAAGAAATTGCATAAAACAATAATGGAAAGGAAATTGCGTAAATAATTGAAAACCCAGTAATCTTTATTTATTCAGAACATAATAAGAACATACCCATAAGCCAAAATGCAATAGTTTGGAACCTAAGTTTTTACACGGCAATCACGACAATCAGTTGGAAGGACACCATGCTTCAATTTGCTCCTTTTTCATCATGGTTTTGATGCTGGTTTGCTGAATGTGGTTGGACATCCCCAAGCAAGGAATTTGCAGCCTATAAACCAAATTGGTTTGCTTCTAGAGACCCACGTGTTTCCTCTCTTCGCTTGTGCAACCTCAAGACTCCCACGTGCCACCTCTAATGCTCCTTTTTGCTGTAATAAACCCTGTTCTCTATGGCAGATCTGTACGGACTGTACTATGCAAGGATCCTGAACTGGTATGGCCTGATTTGGGTAATGAACACGTGCTAAATGAAGCATGCAAGGTAATCAACACCCACTTGCCTGGTAGAGTCCTGCAGCTGCTGAATGCTCTGTCTTATTCAAATCTGCTGATATAAATTGTAAATGCTGAAAGAAAAATGCTAAGTAAATCTGTGAATGCTCAAATTGATGGTCTCTGTGTGAATCCATCCATAATAGAACCCTTAGACAGTCTCTCACACCTGTAGATCTTGTCCTAATCGAGGGTTTCCATCCTCAGATCAGCTTGAAACTTCATACCTGCAACCCTGTGCTCAATTTTCTGTTTTTGAATGATAAACTTGGATAGTGAAAATGAATCTTCATTTGCCCTTTAACCTCCTCCAAACCCTATGCCCAACTCCAAGCAAACACTTTTTTAAGAAATATCAAAATATCTCCTCCTCAAGATGGATGCCACATTTGGGTTTTAATTCATTAAATCAATTTCACTTTGAAATTTGTGCCTCTCACTTAAGTATTTAATAAAGTAATTTAAAAAATATAACATTTCACTTAAAGTTAATTTATCACCCCCTTATAATGCCATATTATAAAGTAACTGACTAAAGTTACTTTATAACATTTAAGTTATAAAGTCACTTTAATAATATAACATTATTAAAGTATAAGTCAACTCTCGTCAATAACCGGGCAATAGACTTCTGAGAGTGCCTTAGGCACAATTTCCCACTGTAGACATTAAACCACTGAACTAGTAGTACTGGCTAAAATAGCATGTAGCAGTGAAAAGCCGTGAACTACCTCATAAGGCCAACCAACCAACTGAACATAGGACTGAATATGCAGAGATAAATACACAAGCCTACTGAAGACCCTGAGTTCCCTTCGAAGGGCCCCCCAAAACATCTTGTTAGCCTACGGGGACCGTAGAAATAGGCTAACCCAACTCTCCAAACCACTGGCTAGAGAGGGGACATTACAAAAGCAGACAGTAATGTGTAAATCCAAAATTTGAGGGATAGGGTTCATGTTTGTAAAGACATGATTTGAAGGAAACGGATGTACCCATCAAAGCTAGGGAATTTAGAAATCCTGTTAAGAATGGGAAAGTTATTTGATCGAACCAATTGGATACAGTTTCTCCCATATGTGGTGAAAGGAATTTTAATTTAAGCAATCAGTTGATCAACTTTCAATCTTGAAATCCTCCAGGTCAAGTTTTTTCTTGTTCATATCAAGGTTTGGCATCTCCTAGTTATGCAATGTCTCTGGATATAAATCACATGGGCATGAATTGCTACAGTTGAAACCGAGAGCTTGAGAAGTAAACTGCTGCAACAAGCATACTATAAATGGAACGAACATGTCAAATCTGGAACGAAATGTACTTGGGAGCTTTATTATATGCCATCATTAAGACCTTGGAATACATGTACTCTCAAGGGAGAAAATCTGTTCCTCCAAAACTCAATGTCTGTGCCGTTTGCTGTATAATTTAAAAATTAGTCACTAAAAAAAATCAACTTCTTGCACATAAAAATAGTTCATTATATGGCATCTCCTTAACATTCACTTAATTCTGTATAGAACTGAAGTAGCTAAATGTCAAGCACCAAAGACAAAAGGCATAATACATTCAAATTTAACTCATAACGCTAGCTAGAGAGACAAATAAAGAAATTTTGATGTCATGATTGTATTGCTGAGGTATCATACATGATAAAAGACGAAAGGGCATTGTATATTTACACGATATATGATAATTGAGTGGTTTAGGACATATTCTGCATTCCTAGACAATGAAAATACTTTCCTCAAAAAGAATGAAGAAATAGAGAACTTATACCATTGCCTAAAAATAACAAAAGTCGTGTTAATAGGAATGCAAAGGACAACCGGTATAAGAAATTACATAAAGTGGGGTATCTTTAAAACATCCCCAGAGGAAGAAAATAGCTTTAGACATGAAAATTAAAAATAAAACAGAGGTTTTAGTATTTACCTAAAGAAAGGCAAATACAATTTTTTTTAGCAAAATACTGTCCAAGTTATGAAAACCACTATAAGGACAGTAACCAATCACAACAAGAAATGTCAAATAACGAAAAAAAGCACCATTCCTTTGCATTTTATTGTAATAGGAAATTTTATGGTATATATATTTTTCCAAAGTTATCACCTGTAGGATTCTACATTAAATTCCATAGCTAGCTTCTAAATTGGCAACAAGAAATGTAAAACAATTACATTATTTTGGATATTATAAAAAGGATATGCTCTGAGAATGTAGAGAGTAAACATAATTTAGATTATGGCTTCAATGACTTCTATTGTCCGTACCTCAACACGAAAATAATCTCCATAAGGTATATCATTCATCTGCTGTGATGTTTCGATCACCAAATGACTGATTCAAACAGCTATTGTTAGTATCTTCCTAAGATTTATAATACAGAAAAATGGTAAGTCATATATTTAGACATTGATAGATTATTTATTTAGTTTTCCAAACTAACCTCTAAAGAGAAGCAATCACAAAGCATTTACCAGAATTAGAATCATGGCAGCTACACACCCATACAAATCTGTATAAAACTGCAATAATGACCCCATTATGAGCCATCTAATGCACATTGACACATGATTAAGAGCACAGAAGTTGATAAAATTAATATAAAGTAAATAGATCTGACCAAAAGGAATACCTTAGAAATCCTACAAATTCTTTTGGAACTAATAAAAGCAGTTGAAATAACTGCAGATACTGTTGCCTAAAAAATTCGTTAATTAAATATTGTCTTTCTTTCACCAAAATGGGTAAAATTACGGATGGAAAATCTCTTAAATAGGTAGTCAAATTACCATATATGAAACAGCAATGCAAATTGATGCTTACATGATTCTAAAATAAACTGGACAGAAAATCATAATGTCTATATACGTACACAATGCATGAAAACTCCACTTGATAACTATTGACTAATCTAAAATCATAACTAATTCACTCTTCTCTTGTAACTATATTTAAGCAATGGTATGATAACTCCATTCTTGAAATGCCTCAATGTAACTGTTCCTGGCTTCTTATCCAAAGAAATAAGTACATGCGATACTTAACAGATCAATTTGTGAGCATGGATGTAAACCCATTTGAGTAATAAGTTATGCAATGGTTGAAGTTTTGTAATGATGACCAAAAAAAATCCACAGCTAAGGAATTTGTTTCAATCATCATCAATACCCTCATACTATACATATAACTGTATGACTACATGCACTTCAACATGACACTATCAGCTCAAAGCTATAAGGCTCCTCTCCCCTCCGCTAAATAGGATTTTCCTATTATCCAAGTTCTTCCTAATCCTCATGCCATAAGACTTCAATACAAGAACTTCAAAGACCAAGAAATCAATAAAAGAAATGCACACCCAGAAACCATCTTTTAGGAACTGTGGTAGACATGCTAGCAAGGTGTAAGAACAATCAATAAGTAGGCTTAGTTGCCAAAAATGCTCGGCAACACAACCTATACAATTAAAAATTGTCCATACCAATGTCATATCATGAGCAAGGATAGTGATTAATTGGACTTGTGTGACCAGTATGAACCAATTAGGATTCAAAATTGAGGCCTGTTTACAGATTTTTTGTGTTTTTAAACATAAAATACTTGCAATGTTTTGAATGCTTCATCTCCCTTAACTTGCACTTTTAGAATATAATTGCTAATCTTATATTAAATGTGCATATAATTTATGCATAAAATGTAGAAAAATTATATAGAAACTGTCGAAACAAATGGTGACTGCCTCTTTATTTCTAAGTATATAAAGAAGTTGTACAGCTGTACGCACTATAAAGGGGCAATTGTGAAAAATTATTTTTTAAGACCCACCAAACTGCTGTTTCCTATATAGCAGGCAACTTCTGGGAACCCTAGTGTCTTTTCTGCCACTTCCAACTGAAAATTGATCCAAGTAATTGATATCTGCCACTTAAACATAGTTTTGTTTTATTAACATATGCTTCCCATGAGCAATATTTATTTTTTTCTTTATGGCTTCTTCAATCCATTAAAACCGTTTACGGCCTTCTCCAATGAGCTCTTTATTTGTGATCTTGTGCCATGATTCTGCTATGAAATTTTCACAATTCACAATGTCTCTCTAGCATTGCTTACAATCTCAAAAGACCTTTCTATTTACAGATCACCCTTCAGTAGGTCAATACACATACAAAGGTTTCTTGAGTGGTCTTAAAGCTACCAAAAATTGAAATTCACAACTGCATTTTTCTCTACAAGACATGAAATAATCCAGCTTCTTCTCAAGCAGATTCTCTCAACTTCCAACAGACCTTACAAATCCTTCATATCAGGCAATGATCTCTCTTAGCCTAGACCTTTTGCAAATCTATAGGTTCAAACAAATTTCTAAACATATCTGATACCTAACAAAGAGCTCTACTTCTTGTAAATCAGACTCCCGACCTCGTGCCAATCTTTTCATGGTTGTTCTCTGTATTAGGAGTGCATCCTCCCATTGCAAACCATCAAGATCAATCTGATGTTTGTTTATTTATGCCTTCATGATATCACGGGAGAATGGTCTTCCCATCCCTAATTTTAAATTTACATATGGTGTTAGAACTTTGGCCTATGGAAGCATCATCTTAATGGATAGAGATTTCCATGATTTCATTGGGACCGTGTTAATCACATTTTCTAACTGTAGAAGGTCAGCCATAGCTAGATAGCTGGTCTTAATGAATACGATGATGGTTCTTGTTCACCATTTGCCACAACAAAAGACATAAAATGTATCTTCAAAGAGCGCAAAATGGGCAAATGAAGGATTGTAATACTGTATGTTGTGCAAAATACGTGGAAGGCCATTCTAAGTAGAAAAGTACCAAGCCAATATCCAAATACTTGAAATATATAAAGTCATAAGATATGATTGAAATATTTCGCATTAAGTTTACATTTAAGAATTACGGCTTGCACATTAGAACCACAATAAAAATCTTAGAATGTAATTTCCATTTGAAAGACAACAATTTATGAAAATCACAATTTTAAAACATGAAAGAAAAGTATAATATTCGTGAGAAAAATTCATCGCACTCTCTTCAGATATCAACAGAGTTAACAGTGCTTTTTAACAGCCCACTTCATATCATTACTCACACATTTCAAACAATGATTACATCTTGTTTGATAAGTAGGTGCTCCTAGTTACCTGTTTTTGTACACCTGGAACCGTTGCACTTCTTGACAATGTGTGAACCTTGAACCTTAAAAAGTAAAAGATAAAATTAATGAATTTTGAAACTAAATTAGGATCACCAAAAGGCAAAAAACACTACCATACCTTAGCTGATATGTCCTTACCAAAGTAAAATTCAATAGGGTGTCGAAATAAGGCATCACGATCATGTCCAAAATGTCTGTCCTCATTCCATGGAGTAGATTGAAAATCTGGGACCACCAAATATTATGAGGTTTAGAACACAGCTACCATAATGACTTCAAATCATATATGAATATAATGCATTTCTCTATCAGTAACAAATTATCTTCAACTCCTATGTGTCACCATACTTGCTAACACCAAATATTTAGGAAATAATGGAAATTTGTTCACCTACATCTCCACACTTTCTATGAAAATTTTGAGCAAAACTGGTAGCATCATTTGAAAACAACAGCTGGAAAAACTCCTTCACATCAATCTGACATCGGCAAGTGTAAGTTACCAATAGATTCTTATGGCTATCAAGGTTGACTTGATGTGACACTTAAAATTAAATTTTAATGCTTAGAGATGCAAGTCAGAAAAGAATACCGGAAATTTGGATTCACCGACCATCTTGAATTGCTCAGGTACTGTATCACATCAATATTGAAAATGAGATTAAGCAGATTAATTAAAATGACTGAATGTCCTTGAAAAGAAATTTGATCCAGTAACATTTGAAAATATTACATTCTTTAACATGTATGATGTCCTAAAGTGCTAGCATAGATAACACATAAATAGGTTTATAAGTGTTCACAGATGTTCAATTCATATTTAAAAATTTATGAATAATGACAATGCAAAGCAAACAGACCTTTTGGAGCATCCATGTCTTCTACTGGCCATGTAGAAGTGCACGCATCTGGGGATATTTTTTGAGCAGTGGAATCTTCTAATTTATTTGTTACTGAATTTTCTGAAATCTGTTCATTGACTGAATTGCAAAATCCATCTTCAGCTACAATTTCATTACTGGACTCCTCTATTTCACGGGGTGTCTCATCAAGATCTCCGCAAATCAGATTCACACAGAAACATAAAACTTGCATAACAAAAACTAGGGGAGGAGCAGACGAACTGCAGATAAACCTTCAGTCTAACTAAATCGTTCTCTTGGTTGTAACAAAATTCAATCAAAACTGATCTCTACCTTCTCACAAAGTTCATATCTGGGAAAGTTATCAAAAGTGGGGTTTCACTTTCCTCCAGTTGAGCGCACAATGTCCCATCTGGATCATTAGATATTATAGGAGTATCCTGGAACAAGTTGAAAACCTTGTTGAATTTGTTTGAATACAAACAGCAAAGAAAAGGAACAATATTAAATAAAAATATTAAATACCAATATATTCTCTATAAATGATTAGGATAGTTTCCTAGCTTTTTACATCCAACTGTAATTAAATTTATTGTCACACTCAAGAATTGGATGTTATGTATATTGCTTAGAGATGTTATATTAATATATAATATTATCAGATCTTGATTTCAAAAATACTATAGATCCAACTTTACTTCTGCTAATAGAAATTGTCTTCAAAAGCCATTAACAGAAAAGGATAGCATATAGAGTTCAAAGATTTACTCTAGTAATTGCCTTGAAAATTTACTATAAAAATTATGTCTGAGTTGCAGTTTCTTGCAAATTTGAGAGTATTTGAGAAGAAGTAAATCTGGAGAGGTAGCTTTTGAAAGCTGGTTATTCATACAACAATATTAGATAAGCCTGTTCTGTGACCAAGTTACCTCAACATCCAATTATTACTAATTGAAATATTTTCTACATTGTAATAAGGTTAATTTAGTATAGTAAATTGCAGTCTAAAAAATCAAGCCCCATGATATATTTGTTGATTGGAAAGAAATAATATTGTGTTGCTCACATAATTACTAAGAGACAGGAGTTTGTATCCATATGGGACTGGGACTCCAATCACATTAGGGTATGGAAGTAAATGAATAAGGAGTCAGCTATATTAGATACAAATGTGTTGTACCCAAAATAAATTTTTGGCATTCTACGTAGATTGAGCTAAAGAATGAAAAAATGTTGTTAAAAGTCTGTTTTAGGTCAAACTGAACATAGGGTTTTTGTTAAAGAACATGTGGTTAAAATTTTGAAAATCCCTATTTTTAGAGAAATTTCTCTGAAAATAGGACCTTCCCAGAAACTAATGAAAATGATTTTGATAGGGTTATCCAACTTCATGATCACACTGATCAAGTTAGAATCATCAAAAGCAATGTTTAACTCTGGTGGGTATGTTTTCATTTTTTAGAACAAAAACCAGAAGCTCACAGCCATTAATGGAGGATTGGCCAGTACCAGGTGCTGAAAGTTAAGCTTCAAAAGCTTCAACGAAGAAACCATGGCAGAAAAGGACAAAAATGGTGATCCTTGCCGGAGGAGTTTCTTGAAACTGAAAAAGGTGAAAAATTGACTAACTTTGGAAACATTACAAGAAACAGGTTAGTCAAAGTTTCCAAAATTGACTAGCTTTTGGTGGGAAATTGGTTTGAACCTCCTATTTTAGAATGATCAAATCACTACATCTACCTCCTGAGAATCAAGGGCACCCCTAGCTGAAAAGAGCTCTTGGTGGGAAATTGGTTTGAACCTCCTAAAATCAATGGGATTGGGTGATGACAACTCAAGATCAACCCTAATCATGAGTTGTCTTCGTCTTTTGATGGATTCAATCTTGAATTCTTATATATTCAAGCCTAGGCATCCAATTCTTCTTATTCTTTTGCAGGTTGAAGGGTTTGAACAACGATAAGCTCTCCAAGGATGAATTTTTTAGATCTGAAGGAGTTTTCAATCATTCTTTGTCATTTTTCGAAGATCGGGAGCAAAAGAAGTTTGTTAATTTAGTGCTTGCATCCAATAGAACATATTTTTCAGAAGGGGCAACAATAACTTCTATTTCTCCTCTCTTTTTCTTCTTCTATTATGTCTATATTTCTTGCATGCCATAACAAACAACAGTGTATCACAGATCTGATCAATTGGGTATGATCAGAATAATTTTCCAGAGAAACCATCTCGCCCAATTTTTCAAAATTAGCAAAGTTGTTGCCCCTATTTTTAGGGATTTTTGGAAAAAGCCATCAAATCAAAATTCCAACGAATTGGGTGTGTTCAGCTCTGAAGCACAAACGAAACCGATGTGTCAGAATTTTTCTGGAAAAATACTTCTTGGTAGGCAGTGCTATTTTTAAGGGTTTTCAAAGTTGTAAAAACTAGGTCATGTTCACAGTCGTTCTTCAAGGCTTTCAAAATGCAGTATTCTCAAGTACAAGACAAGACCAAAATGACCCTGTATCATGATTTCATCATGACGACAGACACCGACCTTCACAAAGTAAACCCAGTGGTTGATCCTGAGGACTTGGAGGGAATAGATCAAATTACACTACAGAATGTCAAGGAATCTGGATTGCTCGAGGCAGCCTCTATCCCCATCACTTTACAGAGTGTGGAGCTTGTAATTGCTTGTGTTAAGCATTACAATGCGACCACAAGAGAAATCCGGTTCATGGATGGGAGGTTGATTTGTAGTCTGAAGCCAAAAGACAGAAAAATTCTTTTCTATCCCTTCATGTTCTAAAAAAAAAGTTATATCTGTGAGAATGCGAGAGAGCATTTGAGGCTTCGAAGGACAAATGCCAGTCAAGAATGACAAAGAAATGATGAAAAGTGCAAAAAACCAGCTTGCCCAAGAATCTGGGGCGTGGAGAGTTTTGCGATGAGTACGCTATGAAGATCACACTACTCAATCAAATCACTGGTCAAGAGCATGGAAATGAGTTTCAACCATGGATGTATTACATCATGGCCAAGATTGTCAACAAAAGAGAGCACTTTGATTGGGCCTCTCTTATTAGTGATTCACTCCACCAACAAATTACAGGGTTTCTGGAGATCCATAGGTTTCACATGTGCTCCTACTTGGTATATCTAATAGCCTTTCAAGGTCAATTTAGAGCACTGGATACTGAGGGGACCTTAGGCATGCAAAAGGTGCATGAGTATTTCCTGCGTCTTGAGTTTACTCTCGCAGAAAGGCACTTCAAGAAGATAAATGACCTTTTCACCATGCACGTCATCCGAGATCTCGACCACAAGATGCATGTGCACATTTCAAATATAGCCAAGGAGGCAATGGTTGAATGGGCAGATTGGTTTATCCAATTCCCTACATTCACATACATATGCATGTATGGCTATGGTGGTCACCCTACAATGTTACCCCACTACCCTTGAGATAGGGTAGTATTCATGGAATTCCTAAGGCAATTGGCTCAGGTTCGTGCATACCTACGCTTGAAGAAGAAGCTAGCTGCTAAGTTTTCAATTGAGATGGGTCTCTACCGATGTAAAGCAGCATCAGATGCCAAACTCATGTGTCAAGAGATGCTAAGGCTGAATCTCAAGTATCTTATTGATAGGAGGTCTTATGATCCAAGAGGCATGTATGTTGCTCACCTTGAAAAACGCTCATCACATGAATCTTCTATGGAGGATTACTGGGTTAATTGTGAAGATGAGTACGAGGTACGAAGAAGGAACTATAGTCGCTTCAGACTTCATCAAATTGTTGATTTCATGTCAGCAGATATAGAAGGACTGTCAGATGATGATGGGGAAGTCATTCTCCCCTCTTTCTTTGTAAACCAAGTGGATAAACAACCACTTGGCAAGGTGGATTGGTATGCAAAAGAAAACCCGTCTATTGAGGAAAGAACTAGAAGAGTTGTGAGAAATAGCTAGCTCTATCTAGACAACAAGAGGACAAGGAGGGTGGTAATTCCCAGAGCAAAGCCGCCATAGGTTAGTCCATCACAACTCTCCACGTCTAGAAAGAAGCCAAGACAGAAACAGTGGTGTCATCCTCCCAAAGGCATGAAAATGTCAAGTCGCACTAGGGGAAGAAGAAATCAGAGTGTTGAAGTTAGTTAGTGGGAAAACAAGTGGAGATAGCCACTGATATGTCTACAATAGTCATGGAGACAGTTGCAACAGAACCTGTGATTGAGATAGTCACAGTGGAGGTAGAACAAATGAGGACAATAGTTGCAACCAATGGAGTAGCAGTTGTGGAGACTGAGCTTCCTACTTCACCAAAGCATCCTATTTCACCATAGCCACTGCCTTTGCTGGTCTATGTTGATCTAGACTCGCCACCGAGATAAGTCATTGAAGAACCCTCTCGTTTGTCAAGTGTTCACGGGCCTAATGTCCCTACTTCTAGTGAGATTCACCATAACCCTTGGCTTGAACGTCTCCTAGGGAGGAAGAGAGACATGCCTTCTTATGAGACAAAATTTACAAAATTTAATCATGTCGGTCAAGAAAATGAAAAGACGAGTCCACGTTGAAAGGAACATTGAGAACAAGTTGGTTATAGAAACGGCTACACCACCAGTGGACAGGAACATACATGAGGTTGAAGTTCATGACTTCACCTTATCACAAGTGAATCTTGGCAAGAACACTTACCAAGTGGATGTAGACCTTCTCGGGATTGCATTAATCAGTGCACAAGAGAGAATGGCAAAGGACGGAAGAGATAAAGCAGCCCTAAAGGCTGAAAACTAGAAACTATGGTTGTATATTTCTAGCTTGATTCATGGCACCAAGAACGTCTCAGCATTACCACAAGAGATGTTCTATCTCCCTGCAGAGCGTAACCATAATCTACTGATGACATATGGAAGACACTTGAGAGATTGGGTGGAGGATTTCGTTGTCAGAGGAAGAAGTATATTGGTAGAACCTTACTAGTTGAGAGACAAAGCTCATAGGATTTGCGTGAGTATTCAACAATCAGAGCTAAAGATTGCAAAGCAGAGGCCAAGAGATGAAATCACAGTTGTTGATTTGTATTCGGCTTACCAATCAGTGACTTCTATAGAAAACAAGCAACAACTTTTTGCTTGGAAGGAACATATGGCATGCAAGGTGAAAGCCTATGATGCTAATTTAGTAGAGTTGATTGAGTATCGCATAATAGTTGTAGATATTATTACCTTCATCAGAACGTTGGTAGTATCTATCTCGTGCCTCTACCAATATCAGGGTGGAGCTTACATAGAGTTAGAAAATGTGCAGAAGGAGTTCCAAGACTTCATCCTTGGCACATTCTTCAGTGACCCTACTGGTTGTCAGCTAAGGAAGATTGTTGACATGGCCAACAAGCTAGATGATGTAGTTGCAAAGTGCATTGAGTTTCAACAGTAGCTTGCACATGGAGAGGAAATGGTACAGCGACACGTAGTCATCCTTCAAAGCATTGACTATCCATCGGCGGAAGAGGTAAACACCTGGATCAAGGAGTTGTTGACCAGGGGTGGTGAGATGTGAAAGTACACCTTGGTAGGGATGTCCTAGTCTCTAGGAAAGCATTCATGATTGGTTGTTAGTTGACTTGATGACTCATTCCAAGTTAACTAATTCCCCCTTTATTCATGCATGCTTATCTCTATTTATGGGGAATGTGTGTTGTTGACTTCCAATGATTGTGGATGTTTGTTTTGACTCCACTAATCTTGGATGACTTATCCCATAAATCGTGGATGCTTATCCTAGTGACAACTAATGTACATTAAAGTTCTCGTGTAGTTTAGTGCCAGTTAACTGTAGTAGACTTCCAGTTAATTGATAGATTTCCTGCTGTTTAGGAATAAATCTTGCCAATTAGTTGGCAATTGATCTTGTTTACTCAAGGAGATTTTGGGGTTTCCCACTCCTTTGAGCTCTATAAATAAGAGCCATGGGCTCATTGTTTAGTGAAATTTTACTTACTACGCAAAATTGTTGCACCTTTGTTGCCTCAATTTGCAAGTGTTTATTTGTTCACTCTTAGATGAGAGTTAGTTGGTTGATGAGCAATTGTGCATGATTTCGTGCCTTTGCATGTCCCAATTTTTGTAATTTGTTAAGAGAATTTGAAGAAGAAAATCAGCAGGCGCATGACTCTGATCCAATTGTTTGAGTACTTTCAGCATTGTGATTAATAATTTGTTGTCTCAATTTCCTCCTTGGATAGGGGTTCCTCCTCCTTAGCAAGTTTGTTGGTTGGTTCATCATATTGTGTTGTTTCTAGTAAGCTATTTCCCGACATGTACCTCGAATAGGGGTTCCTCCTCCTTGGTAAGTTTGAGTTCTATCTTACCATGAGAGTGGTTGTCTGCATAAACCTTATTCCAGTATAAGTTTGATATTTTAGAGCCTTGATCATATCCTGACAAGACGGTCGGAACAAATAATCCAACCCCCTCATTTCGGCTCCTATTCCCTCATGCTCTATTTTTCTTGGGGAGATAGGATAGTTTAAGCTTTAGTTTAGTCATAGTTAACTGATCTGCAAAAACCAAAGAAAATCCTTAGCTACGACGCATTGAGTTATGCACCCTTCTGTCATGCGGTTGATTAAAAAGATAGAGTAGTCACTTTTTACATTTGAAATCAGCAAAGAGGGACTTCTCCTCTTTAATTAACGAAAAAGTGTTGCAAAACATTTGGAATAGTTGACCGTTTACAATCAGCACTCCAAAGGTGCTAATTTAAATGCCAACAAAATGTAGTCACCAGAAATTGTGGGCACGAGGAATGGGACACAATCCACATTCTTATAATGGAGTCTCCTGGTAACTATGGTTACTCATGGACATCTCAAAAGAAGCATGTGTATGAGACAATAAGTCATAGAACAATGATCACATAAACATATTATAATCCTTTGAAAAGAAATGGTATAAACTATAAATATAAACTTCAATTGGAAGAAGAAATGAAATGATAACAAGGTATCTCTATGGAATACACAAGAAAAAAGAAATGTTGACTAGCCATTATCTTGTAATTCAAAAATATTATAAAGTTATCAGGATTAAAAATGAGGAAACTTTGAAAACATTTTCTAATTAAATAAAAGAAACTTATTTAACAATTCAACAGTGGCACAAGTTAAATCTCAAAATTCTAAATATAAAAATTCCTTTCATTCTAACCCTTTAAGCAATGCCTTTATTCACTTACCAAAAAAGATAAATATAGCATTACATTTTTAAAGTGTACCTTTTTCTCATATCCAAATATATTGGAATAGAAACAAACATATTGCACAAATAAATACATGTGACCCTGCAAAAATACAAATAAAGAGTAAATATTCGAAGAATAAAATATATTAATACAAGATCTAACCAAGATTGGACAATGGGAAAAAGTTTAGATATGAATAGAGGGACCAAACCTATCTTTGAACCAAATCAAATATTATGATTACATATGGAGGCAAAATAATTAAAAGCAAATGCACCTGAAGAAGTATATTTGTTTGAACTACATAGTTGAAATCCCTCACCAAAACTTATATTCATGGCCAAAGTTCACCTATTAGCGAACGTTAGACTTATTTAAACAATATAATCAATATGCTAGTAGTGTAGCAATACCATTTTTGGAATCCATGAATAATTAAATTACCATCAATATAAAACATTTCACTTTTCTTAAGAGCGAAAATTGTTATATACAGAGAGTTCTTTTCTAGTGTTCTTTTTGGGCTCTCGGTGAACTACCAGTTAATTAAGGGTGAATGTGGAGAGTTGATGAATGAAGCCAACACACTCAAGAACTATAATGACCCACCTACTACCCCCTCCAAAACTCCCAAGCCTAACAGCCCAAGCCCCTCACAAGGAGAGGAAAACCAAGCCTTCTCCCACTTTCAAATCTGCCATTAATAAATATAATCCTACCATTTCTACATAAGGTCTTCTCTTTTTTATGTAGCACTCTTAGAAATTGATTGGCAAGCCCTTTTCCCCTCCAAAAAGGACAATGGTTGTTAGATGAGCATGTAAAACCCTGCAAAGGTCCAATTTTCTATCATTAAAATAGGCTAGAAAATGTGGCTTATTAAAGAGAGTGCTTGATTAGGATAAATGAAAATTGGGCCAGAGGTTGGGGCTTCTCAAAAATAATTCTTTAAATTGCAGATTTTCAGTTGTATATACTGGCACACAAACCATGAAAGTTTGGATACATGAAAACTAGAAACCTTCTGGGTCAATACATATAATGATGATGAGCACGAGATATATCATTTATTTCTTCATCCTAAAGCAAGAAATGATTACATTTTCCACAAGGGACCCCTGATTTCTGAAAATTTGGCATGTTCATGTAACGTCCCCTTTTTCGAACTAAATCAAATTGGAGGACATGAAGCCTATTTTTATTCCCCCTAGGCTGAAGGGGGAATTTACAAGTGAATAATATAACAATAACTTATTAAGTCATCCAAAAGGTACCCTAAGTTGTAACTTTGGATAAAGGCCACTTAATTTATTATTATTAAATGGAGCCAAAAATCAAATTAAAATTATAAAGTGGAAAATCATGAATATTCAATTAAAAGAAATATTAATTACCTTTTAGGTAATTAATATTTATAAAAGGGAAAAAGGATGAATATTCAAATAAAAAATTAATGTTTAACTTTTAGGATTGGACGGAAAAAGGATTAAAAAAACCATTATTGGGAAAATACATTCCATTTTATCATTATCAATTTGCAGAAACCCCTGTTGCAGAGCTTTGGTTCAGCTTTCACCTAAGAAAGAAAACCCTCACAATTTATCTAGGGATCGAAAGAGGAAAACCTTCTTGTTTCCAATGTTGGCTTCATTCAAAAGTCAAATTTGGGCTCACAAGGAATTAGTAATTACAGGTTATTACACATTTAGCAAATCAAAAAATACCAAAAAAAAATCTATAATTTTACATGAATCAAATTTATTAGAATAAAACAAGAAGGTTATTTTATTTAGAAAATCAAAAGCATTAATATTTCATTGGCCATCCACAGTAATAATCCAAGTTAGTCATACTTCAAAAGGGAATTGTAGTTGCACTTGACCACCACCCTTTAATAATTCCAAATTTTTGAAGGTCGCATGGAGTTCAAAAGATATTAAATTCATTGATTCTACCCTTGATGATGTCATCATACCTCTTTGGAGAGACGTGTGATTTGTTGAGTCCTTGTTGAGAAGTTATGAGGAAATAATTCCATTTATTTCAATCCCAACCACCACCTATCAGGGATAAACTGACTTCACCTTTTGTAGTTGCAAGATTTACATAAGAAAAAGGGAGATCGTTGTAGAGTTGGGTGATGTGGCAAGTGAATTACTTCAAAAATTTGAAATTATCAATTGGGAATTTGTTTAGGCAGCCACTTCATTTCATAAAGTTTGCACAAATTTGAATGGGAAAAGGAAATTATAAGGGGCATTGTTGATTTTATCCTAGCCGCACTCTTATTGGGTGCCACTAAATGCCAAACAATGAATCATAGCACAAGAAAAGGAGGTCACAAAACATAAAGGAGCAGTGATAGAAAGAGTTTGACATCCTTAGGACTACCCAAATCAGCAGTGCTTGGTTCTTTATTGGGAAGTTGTCATCTTTAAGCATAAGGCCTTACAAGGGATCCCTCGGGCCACCATGTTGATTGCTTTTTCTTTTAGCCTCTCAATGGTATTGGAGTCATTAGATGCCCTCAAGATTCCACAAATTTTTAGACAATCAATGAAAGACTAGTGAGACAACATGCTTCCACACACACTACCTCTACACACACTTCGACTAAGGCACACCACCTCTCTCATATAAGGCATCACCTACAATACCATGCTCCTGTTGTGTCTTACTACCAATTGGGATCTCATATTCAAGCACATGTCACAAATTTATTTTCCGCTTCCAACAGTATCTTAGATGGTGGAGGGCATTTGACCATGAAAGTTAGGAGAGATTTTTGATAGAATTTTGAGGCGACACTCTTCCCACCCTCCAAGATCATCTAGCTAAGGCCCCTTTGTTTGGGGCATGCTACAAGGGACATCACTAAATCTTGCATCAGTGCCTTCAAAGTTGTTAGCGACTCTTCGAGTGATACTTTTAGACCCAATTTTGACATTTTGGCATCCTTAGCTCTACTTTCTATGGTGATGGATCCTTTCTCTTAGATATTTGTACTATTTATAGACTATTTTAGTCTTCTTGGTAGTCTTGCAAGTCTTATCTCTCCTAACACAATTGGGGTTTCCTCACTATGGGTAGAACTATGCTTTTTTGTTTGTCGGAATGCCTTTTTGTCTTTCAACTTTTATTTTTCTTTTAATTTCTTTAGTTTTTAGCTTCAAGTTTTGATTCTAATTCCCATTGACTTATTTTGGTCACATGCAATTTATTCACCAGGTCCCACAAATTTCTATGGCAATGAGAGATTTATGACTCCACAATCATTCCAACCATTCCATAAGGATGCGAAACAACCTTTCTAATCAAGTAACCCATTCAAATTCCTTCGTTATCCAAGCACCTTAAGACTCCCACCTACATAACATGCCATATGTAATGAAATGGCTATCTATTCAAGAGATACGCCTATAAGAATTGTTTAAAAGTTAGAGATACCTCATAAACATAACAAGAAAGGCATTGGTTAATTCCAATTATTCCCAAACTGTATTTGTGGTCACCTTTTTATTTGTAAATTCATGTATTTGCTTGTTTTAATTGTCTTAAAATATCATTAAAACTTCATTGAGATTGTCCCAAAGTTTAAACTATCTTTTTATTAAAGAACACATGTCATGTGTCAAGAAAGAGGGTTAGAAGGCCAAAAGTATTCACCTTCTTAATCTTTCAAAGCACTCATGTTTCCCACCATTTATGTTTCCAGTTAAGTTGCTAAATCAAATTTAGATATAGGTACAAAGCTACAAGATATGAATATAGAGAAAAAAATTGGGCTAGGTACATTCTTGGTATGTATGTGTAAAAAACATATAAAAAATCATAAATATATACATATTAGCTACCTAAAAACAGGTATTCAGTTTAGAATACCACATATCATGCATGTGCTAAACAAAACTACCATAAATATTACAAATACAATATACTAATTCAATATCAATTTGTCAAACTCAAATGTCATGATAGATATCCTTTGTTCAACATTAAAATAATAGAATCGCTAATCAACATCACATGAGTCTTCATCAAGGGTCACATCATTATCATCACTGACATTAGATGATGTAGGTAGATAAGAAGAATATTTTTTGAACAAGGCCATGTAATGTCTCTGATAGATATTAATGCTAATATTCCTTATATCCCTACAAATATATAAATTAAGTGACCTGCTTTGGTACCACTATAACGTCCTTGAAAAATATTTATACAAATATTATTTAACCCTTCTACAGATATTAATTTAAAACTTGTTGCTTTGATATACTTTCTAATGTCACAACCAAATCTTTAGGGTAAATAGTTGACAGATTTAATAATACTTATGTAGGCACCATACAAAGTTATAAACCCTAAATTTGCATCAATGTCTACCCACAACATAAACAACTCAGAGATGTGTAAAACCAGACCTTATAAAACCCTAAAACACATTAATGTTTACACAACAAAATTCTTGGTTCTATGTTAAGCTACAAATTTATTTATTTTCCCCCAATCTAGCAAACCCTAAATCTATGTATAGGGTTCACAATTAAAGACTAATTTCATATTTAAATGTCTATCTACTCTTTCCAAACCCTAGATTTTTCATAATTTACACATTAATTATTTAATACTGACACCCCAACAAAAAGATTTCAAATTTATGTATTTTAGTCAAATCTAACTTAGACCCAAATCACAAAACATGATTTATGCATTAACATGAATTAACCAAGTTGCAAATTGAGCATATGAAGATTCAAAATAGGTTGGAAAGTATTTCTTGCATTGGCAAGACTATAATACATATAAACACTATTATGGCAGCGACAACAACTAGAAATATAACAATATACACCAAAGATAGAAATAGGTTAATAACAACTACAAAACCTCAACTACAAGCGGGAAATACAATACTGGAACCCACAACAACTACAATGTTGTGCAAACTCACTATAATTGAGATTCGCCAACATGAAATCATAAATATGACCTCTAGGTGACATTGCTCCTTCAGCCAAGGGGGTTTTCATCCTTTAGTACGTGAGATATTCAAGTTTTTCATCCTTTTACCTCCAACAAATATGCAAGTTTTTATCCTTGAATCCAAGTGTTTGAATAGAAATGTTGAGACCAATTTTTGGTTAGGCTTTCTTAATATTTTTCAAAATAATCTTCAATTTTGACTCTAAATCCTTAATACCTCCAAAAGAAATGTGGAAACTTGCATTGAATTCAAAATCTCGTGGCATGCAATAGAGAATACCTGTATTAATGAGTGGCATTTTCCTTCAAGTTTTGCTTGAAATCACCCCAATGTGCTAGAATGTACTCAAGAGGCATGGGGAATGTTTCCTGCAAACTACAATTGTCCTTTGCAATAATGGTGAGAAACCCCCATAGGGTTTGACACCCTAACAATTGCCTTAATAGTAGCCAAGGTCAACTCCTTTGTTTGCACCACTAGAGATCCACGTGGATTTGCATCGCCTTTATTAAATGATCCTTTTATACCTACTAAATCTTTTGGAAGGTCCATCATCCATCTGAGCATTAATAGCAGTTTAAGCATGCAAGGAGGTAGGTGAGGCGAGCAATGAAAAAGGACAGGAGTATTAAAGTTCACAAGTCGAAGATTCTTCACAATTCTTACTACTAGTTAGATATCAGAGTTTAGGCAAGAGTAATGATAGTAAAGACAAGTCCGATACTCCAACAAGCATAAAGGGAAAGCAGAATTGGAAGGAAAAGCATACAAGGACAAGGAACTCTGAATCTCCAACAATTGAAAAACACTTAGAAGACTAGCATGCTTTCAAACTCAAATATTTTGAAGGCCTTATATAGACACAAGGGGAAGGAAGAGGAGGAAACCCAACACAAAATTAGACCAAGGGAGATGTAGGAAATAGAAAATAGGCAATTTGATCCATAACATATATTATTACAGAAAGGGGACATGACAAGTTTACCCCACTTAAAATTGCTTGCCCTTAAGCAATGCAAATTCAAATTTTTCAAAATTCTTGCTTCTTTCCAAGCAACATCTCTTGCAGGTAGGGTTTCCCCATGAACAAGTTGATATGTGTTGTACCCAAAATTAAAAAAATTGCTTCAATAAGGCATTTTGATTAAAATGGTCTAAATCTTGTAAAATTGTTTTTTGACAATTTTAGGTCAAACGAAGCATGTGATTTTTGTGGGTTTATTGTCCAATAGATATTGGAAAATTTTAAAAATTAGGGTTGATAGGTCGTCGTTAGGTCCTAACACTTTAGTGAATAAAAACATCAATATATCGACCAAGTAGTGTCCAACGGATGTATGCAATAGAGGACATCTCAACTTCTCTCTTAAGCACTAATCGACTGAATAAAAGTTCTAAGCTAAGGGGCCTCTAATCTTAGAAACAATAAATCATCTATCTAGAAAGCAGGAAAATAACTCAAATCATAAAACAGAAAACTAAGAATCTAAAAAGCATCACCATTAAACTAGAAAGCATGGAAACAATTAATCTAAAGAATGCATAAATTGCTAAAGAAGTAAAGCATGTAAAGAAATTAGAAAACATCTATCTAATGCAAAAGATAACAAGCCAACTGCTAATCATAAAACCATTAATCAGAATGAACTGAAGAAAGGTGCTTCGGACATTCAAATGTTAAGCTCAAAAACTAAGGCTTGACACTAATAGTATAACATATACTCATGAAAATGAAATGCATACTCAACTATTATCAACTAAAAGAAAAATACAAAAACAAAATACTTATCTATCTATCTATAACCCTTGAGTGGCTAGCTCTCGGGTGTGACTACAGCTACTTCAGATCACATGCACTAGAAAAATCTCTCAATTACTTCATCCCACAAATGCATCCATATTACACAGTAATTCAAAGAGTGGAGGGAAAAATCATATTCATATGGTAGTTACTCAAAGACAAATTGGCAGCATAACAATAATCTTCTTCTCTTCTTATTCATTATGTGTAACAATTACATATTTATATGAAAAACAACTAACAAAAATCCTATTTTCCAGTCGATCAAGTCTTTCAACAGATTGCCCATAGTAAAAGGGACTTTAAAGCCCATGATATACAATATTAAAGAGGCTTCACATGAGCCATAAAGTCTTTGAAACTGAAAAATAACAGAATTATAAAGACTCGGCCAAAACGTGTGCTCCTAGAATTCCGACGCCTGCTCGCTTATTTTTAAAAGTATGAAGATCTACATTCATTTTCCCTTTTGACTGGAGTGATGATTGGAAGTGGAATTGACCTACGAAATACTTGTTGTACACAAACCAATTTTTTTGCTTCATTAAGGCATTTTGCTTAAAAGAGTCTAAACTTTGCTAGAATGATGTTAAAATACAGCTTTTGGGCAAGTCAAGCATGGACTTTGGTCAGTGTCATGTCATTCGTCAGCAGCAATTGGTTAGTACCTAGAGCTCAAAACCTGAACCTAGGACTCAGAGCGAGACGTGTGATGATGGAGAAGCACTTCACACGAAGATTATACTCCTATAAGGTCAATTCAGTAGCAAGAAAGGTGTTTATAGAGATAGATACAGACGATGGCACTTTGCAAAAAGAAAATTTGCACCCCTATAGCCCAGGGGAACCCTTCTTTTTGAAGGCCCAGATTTGGTTGCTTTTTCTTATGAATGCATTCAGTCTTTTTAGAATCAGCCCAACTTTCCGATGAGCTATCAAGAAAAGTCATTCAAGTTACAGAACTCCAGGAGTCGAGATCAAAATTTGATAGTATGAGGGGTTGCATGTCATAGAGGATTGTCAGTTCACAGTTTCTACGCCCTTATAGCTCAGGGGCACCCTTGAATTTGACCCCTCAGATGGGTAAATTTGCAAATGTTATCTTCCTGAGATATTTTCTAATCTAGTCTAGCTTTTCAATGCACTAGTTCGCAAGATCATTCGACATGTCAAGTGATCATGACAGAGGTCCTACTAGACATGTAAATCAGAGGGTGGAGAAATGTAGTAATACATACTTGTACCTTTGTAGACCAGGGGCACCCAACCTTTAGGCCTGTTAGATGGGGTTTTTAGCATTTGCAGTCTTCACGACACTTGTGCACAATTACTCTAACTATCCAACGAGCCTATCCATTAGCCTCTAGGATTTGGAAAACACTTGTATGTGAAAGGTCTGTGTAGAACGCTGAAAAGTGAAGACAACCAAAAAATGGCTAAGTATAGAGAATACACATGCCCTTGAAATAGGCGCCCTTCTCTTTGAGGTCTTAGAAGCAATTTTCTTGCTTCATTGCCTCTAGATACATCTCTTGCAAGTTGATATAGCCACACAAAGAGACAAATGGTGCGCAAATCGAAGCACTCCAGCTCCCGATGTCAAGGGTCAAAATAGGGTATTCGAATGAAAGTTACACTTTTGACAAAATGGTGTTTGCGCCTTCATAGGCTAGGGGCGCCCTTGCTTTTGGGGTCCCTAATGTTGCTTTCAGGTACCTTACATACAGTCATTGGATGTGGAATACTTCCAATCATGAAATGAGCCTATCATCTAGTTCGTGGGGTTTATTGTTCACCGTCAGTGACAGTTTGAAGCGTTAGATGGAAAAACGAAGAAATGGTTGTCTGAGATCTTGCATCAATTTAATCAAAGGCGCCTAATTTTTTGAGGTGTCAAACGTTGATTTTAGCAGTTGCAGCTCCCAATAGACATTTCATCCTTGCTCTAAAGGCTTTGCAGAGGATATCTTGGCTCAATCACAGCCTCACTCAGTCACCCGAAAATCAGAACTAAACAGAGGTGACTATAAATTTGCAGTCAACTATAAAATAGGAAGTTAGCAAAAAAGCTAATAACTCTTGCAAATGGATGCCTAGAGGGTCAAATAAGGATTTTATGGAATCAGTGAAGTTTTCCAAGTGCATCCAGATGCTATGCTTTTTTGTTCACTGAATTAAAATAATATTTAGTATTTATTTTGCATGCTAAGGCATTAAATGGCATTTTTTCTCAATAATTTATTATTGGCGCCTTTTTGATGTTGGGTTTCAAATTCGCATGTAAAGAAAGATGAATATTTTATTATTATTTTGTAATTTGGGACTCTGAGTCAGTATCAGTTCAACTGGAGGGGTTCCAATCAAAACCTTTCTTTTGTTATTCAGGGTTTTAAATCTTGCAGTCATGCTTTATGGTGCGATTTTTCTCTATTTATGCAAGCATGGCGTCCATTTTCAATTCATCCAGCTTAGCAGAGGTGAATTTTCCTTCAAATTTGGGAAAATTTTCATCAGCAATTAGTAGTGAAGGCATTAGATACTTTCTTTTGTAGGTGCAAGTCTAGATTTATCAGCGAATTTCAAGACCAAGTGGCGATTTTAACAGAAGAGAGCATCAAAAAATGTCTTTCTTCTTCTCAAATTCTTCCATTTTCTCGTCTCAAATTCTTTCGCATGTTTGAAGAACTGGAAAATTTTGACAAAAAAAATCATCTGAGTCGATTCAGAATAGCTTCCTCAATAAAACCCATGTGCTAGAATTTTTTAGGAAATTTTTCTCTAGAGCATCAATTCTTGAGGCTCTAATTTTCTCAACTGAAAATTCCTTGCATGGTCAAGTAGAAGTCCAATTTTTCGCATTTCTGAATTTCTGGGTTGTCTTAGAATTCTTTTTTGGACAAAACCCATATCTCATAATTTTTCGTGAAAATTGCTCTTCGATAGGCTATTTTTAGCCTCAACAGGCTATTTTTAGTTTTCCAAAAAAAAGTCAAAATATAGCCATGTTCACAGTCAACAGGCGAGTTTTTTAGAATGTTATACACTCAACATGAATTCAAGACCAAATTGATCTTGACTCATGACTTCATCGGGATTGTTGATAAAAATTTACATAAGGTAATTCCTGAAGTTATCTTGGATCCACTCAAGATAAAAGATTCAATACTCCAAAACATTCAGCGTTCTGGGTTACTTGAGGCCACTTCCATACCTATCTCAGTTCATTGCATTGAGTTTTTAATGTCTTGTGTTAAGCATTACAACTTTGCTACTTGAGAAATGCAGTCAGTAGATGGATGAGTCATATGCAGTCTCAAACCCCTGGATGTTGAGAGATGTTTTGGTATTCCTCAATAGCCGAGCAGTCTAGTCATTTCTATGGAGCAGTGTGATCGATAATTCAATGTTGATATGGACAAGTGTCAAAGTAAGATGGTAGAAAGATGGTTAAAATAGAAAAAGAACAAGTTGTTGAACAATGTGGGTCATGGTGAATACAAGGATGAGTACACGATTCTAATTACACTTTTGAATCATGTCTCAGGTCATGCAGATGCAAACATATTTCAGCCCTAGATGTATTACATCATTGGTCGGATCATCTCTAGGCAAGAGCATTATGACTGGGAATCCTTCATCAGCGACGTTCTCCACGAGCAAATCACCAGTTTTCTAGTTGCACACCAGTTTCACATGTGTTCCTACCTCGTATACTTGATCGCCTATCAGGGTTAGTTTAGAGGGTTGAACACAGTGGGCATACTTATTGTACAAAAATTCTATCATTACTATGACCAACTTGAGTTCACAAAGGCTGAACGACATTTCAAGCATGTACATGAGGCTTTTTTAACATACATAGTGGGGAACTTAGACTGGGAGTTGCATGTTCATATCTCAGCAGTTGCTAGAGCAGCAATGGTTGATTGGGTGGATTGGTTCATTTAGTTCCCTACATACACTTACATCCGTGTTTACCGATACACATGAAACCTAGCCATGCTTCCACATTATCCTTCGGATAGGACAGTCTTCATGGAGTTCCTAAGGCAACTATATGATGTTCACCATCATTTGCGCCACAAGCGTAAACAGGTTGCCAACTTTCCCATGCAGTTCATAATTTATTGGTGCAAAACAATAATTAATGCTAAAGCTGCAAGACATGAATTGGAGAAATGTAAACTCAAGTACCTTGTCGACACACGCAACTATGATCCTTCGGGTCATTATTCAACACACCTTGGTATTCACTCATACCATAAGCCTACAATGGAGGAATATTGGGTGAACTGCGAGGATGACTTTGAGGTGTGTAGACATAGCTACAACATGTTTTCTCTTCCGCAGATATTTGTCTTCTTGGCAAAAGATGTGAGAGGTTTATCAGATGATGAGGGAGATACACTTCCTCAATTTTTTAGAGAGCACGTTGATACACAACCATTGCCTACTATTGATTGGTTTTCCAAGGAGTACACATCAGTAAAGAAGATGTCAAGTAGAGTTAACCAAAACAATATACTTTACCTCAATAGTAAGAAGACTAGGAGGGTAATAGTGCCTAGAATAGAGCATCCACCAATGGATGCTTCACTACCATCCTCATCTAAACCTAAAAAAAAGAAGAGGAGTAACCCTCTTAAGAAGAGTCAAGTTCCTAACAACTCAAAAGGGAAGGCACTTGCCATTGATACACACATAGAGCCTATTAGAGAGCCAATTCAGAGTTTACCAGAACCTGAGGTTCAACCTCGCATACCATCACCGACACTATAGTAGTCTCCGGTTCCAATTCACATTGATTTGGACCTAGACTCGCCACCTCGCAGTAGCACCTCTACACACTCACTCTCGTCAGAGCCTATAATTTCTAGTACAGATCCTTCCAGTCGGATTAGTCAAGACCAGTCTTGGATTGAGACTCAACTAGGAAGGAAGAGGAGGTAGCCATCCTACATCCTCGATCATTCAGATTTTGATCATGCTTACTAGGATGCGCTCAATAAGAGGATCAAGAAACAAGTCCACGTGGAGAGGAATTTTGATATGGAGATTGTTATTGAGACCATAGTACCTCCAGAGGGGAAGAGTCTTAATGAGATTGAAGTTCAAGACTTTGAATTGATCACAGTCAACCTTGGTCGTATCACCTGCTAGACAGAGGTTGATCTCCTATAGGTTGTAACAGATAACGCAAGGGATAGAATACTAAAAGATGGAGAAAACAAGGCAGCGCTCAAGGCTGAAATCAAACAGCTCTATTAATACATTTCTAGCCTTGTACACAAAACGAAGGATGTCACTATCATGTTGGGTGAAAATTATGTAATCAACTTTTTCAATAGATTACACAACTAGGACTTCATCCACAGCTATGTGAGATTCAATCTCTCCTCTTAGCAAGGGGAGGCGCCCTTCTTGCAATTAGAAACCAGCTAGAGTATTTACAAAATATTTACAGTATTTATGAAGTGGGGGGTGTGTGTTGCATTCATCATTCTCTCTTTTTTCAGAGAAGATGTGTATAATGCTTCACAGCTGAAAACGTTCTTAATTCATAGTACTAGAAACTTACCAAAAGCAGTACAACTGATTCCCTATCTTGGCAAAGCACAGCTTAGAGGTATCAAATAAGATTATAACAAAAGAAAAATGGAAACAAGTAAGGCTCACGAAGGCGCAAAGTCATTCTGTAGTCTTTTCAACTGCAGATCTATGAGAACAATATAGTTTCTCGCATTAGAAGCACAAAGTATTCTTAGATGCAGCAATTCATTCGAACAACATGAGAGATTACAAGCTTAAAGTATTGTAGATATTTCAACCAAAACATTAAAACATAAACACAAATTCAAGTTAGAAAAGTGACACAAAGTTCACAAGAATCACTTGAAGTCCTTCAGATTTCATAAACTAATCACCACCAATCTCAATGAAATTCAAGAGACAATCGATCCAACGCAAAGTTTGGTATGCAATTTCTTCCTTTATTGATCAGATTTAGATTCACAAAACATGAACACAAAGTTTCACAATTTGTTGCAAATTGAGTAGCACTTTGTTGCAAAAACTAAAGGATAAACTTTACAATAGAAATCCCTCATATTTATAAAAGAGAGGGAAGAGTAAATCTAGGAAAGTTAGGTGAGTTAATTTAGGAAAATCTCACCTAAATTTTGACTAAGTCAAAATGTAATTTGTCTTCAAGAAATTACATCTCAGAATTTTGGTGCAATTATACTTTGAGAAAAGACATTTAAGATGTTAAAAACTATTTACAAGATGCATAAAGGGAAGCATCAAAATGTTCAACATCAGAGATCAAGAATCTTCATGGTTCCTTGCTTTGGGTGTGAAGTCTTCATACTTCTTCTTGGTCTCCTATATGAACGCATCATCTGGGCCGACTGTGTAATGTACAAGGGTGTGAGCTCTTGTGATCAACCTTCTGGAAAATGAATGGATTTTCTTGCACCCGCGAAGATGCGTCTTGAGATTATCAAGTGCCAGTCATATATCACAAATGATATGTGTTGAGGCTTTTAGAAAAACTGTCATCCTCAACTTGCTGCATAACGACTTCTTTGTAGATCTAGGATAGTTCACTAAATCAGAAGATGTCACCTTTAGGGTCACTTGATGAAATCTAGAGAGAAACTGCAAGGATGGTGAATTAATAGGCATTAGCAGAAAAAGTAGCATTGGGAAGCATGAAGTGAGAAACAATGTTGAGCAAGCGTGAAATGAGCAACTAGGCATGAAAAACGACGCGGGAGCACAGAAATGGGGTCCGGAATGGAAATAGAGCACGTTTGAAGAGACTAAGTTAAAAATTGCCAAAAGTGTAAAGGTGCTAAAATTCAACACCATTGCACAAAAAATGACTAAGTCTGGAAAAAGTGCAAAGGTGCTAAAAATAATTCCATAGTCAAAAATTGGCTAAGTCTGGAAGAAAAGTGCAAGGGTGCTAAAATTCAACACCATTGCACAAAAAATGACTGTTTGGAAAAAATGCAAAGGTGCTAAAAATAATGCCATAGTAAAAAATTGGCTAAGTCTGGAAGAAAAGTGCAAGGGTGCTAAAATTCAATGCCATTGCATCAAAACAAAAATCACTTAAGTGCAAGGGCGCTGAATTTTGGTGCCCTTGCACTTTTGACACTTAGTCAATTTTCCAAAAAGAAGTAGAGAGTTATTTTTTCAGACCACTGCACTTTTCACAATTTTACTAAGTATCAACAGTGAGAGCTCGCGAAGGTACTCGCTTCAAAGATCTTCATGAGGCGAACGTAGGGGGATGCTCAAACTAACTATTTGAAGCTTTGGAACACATTTCGAGGTGGATTGAAAAATCACCTCGTTTTGCATGCCTAAACTTCACGAACCTAGGTAACAGACAAGTTTCGTAGGGGGGTTATTCATGACTCGAGCGCTACTAGATTCCATGATAACACGTCACACTCTCATCGATGCTTGAGACACCAACAGGACAGGGCCAGGTTGCATACGACAAGCAATTGGAGGATTAGGAGGAGGAGTTTGTTACTAGAGGCCGCTTTGTGCTTGCAGAGTTATATCAGTTGTTGTACAATGCACGTGAGCTCCGTCTACGTCTCCAAGACAAGGAGCGAGACATGGCGATTGAAAGAACCCAAGATGAGATTATGATTGCTCACCTGAGTGTGGCATATGAATTAGTCATAGATGCAGAAGATAAATAAGCTATCTACTCTTGGAAGATAGTTGGTATTCAAGGTGAAGATAGAGGAGATGATGGAATCAAAGTTGGCTGAGAGTAGAGAGCACATCACTAGTGCACTCTGGTATGTGAGAACTCTCGTGTCTCGTATACCATGCCAATATCAACTTGAGGGTGTGTATGTTGAGCTTGCTGACATGCAGTTAGAGCTCCAGGCACTCATTCATAGCATTTTCAGTGGGGGGACCATTGGCTATAAGATGAATCAATTTACAATCATGTCAGCATTGTTCAATGAACCAATTAGGAGCAAAGGTGAACTTCAGTGCCAAATCACAGGAGGTGAGGACATGTTGCACAAACACAGTAGAATTCGGTAGAGTATTAGTGCCCTAGACGGTGACTCAGTCAACAACCTTGTGGAGGGGTTAGTTGCTCAGGATAACAACCAATGATCAGTCAATTAGAACTTGCAGTTGTCTGCGAGGATAGAATCTGGAGCATGCAATTAGAACTCAACTTTCATCTTCAGTTCTCTTTGTTGGGACCATGCACGCATGTCTATCTTATCCTTAGAGATATTTTGCAGTTTACAGTTGGAGTTTCTTTTAGGGTTTACGTTAACTGATGGTAGTGTTCCAGTTAACTTGCTTTCAATAAGGACGTGCATGCTTGCACATATCCATTTAGAATAGATGTACCGGTTAATTGATGGTAGCTTTCCAATCAACTGTATAGTTTGCTTTATTAGGGTTTAGTAATAAAATCTTGCATGCATTGCAAGACTGAAGTTGACTCAAGGTGATTTTAGGATTCCCTACACCTTTTGATGTCTATAAATAAGAGATTTTGCTCATTTGTAATTAACTTTTGCACGTGATAGTAATATATGCTGAGCCAGATTTGCCTATAATATTGTTATTTTGTATCTGTTCACTTTGGTCGGATGATCATTGTTATGTGTTCTTGTGGTTATAAGCTTATTTCATATCTACACCTCAGAAAGGTGTTGTCACCTCCTTGGGAATTTAGAATTAAGACTTATTGTTCATTGTTACTATGTTAATGCGCTTTGTTTCATGTCTACACCTGGAAAAGGTGTCGTCACCTCCTTGGGAATTTAGAAGTAGATTTCATCACTTTTTGTTGTTGCCAATAACTTTTCTTTCAACCTACACCTCAGAAAGGTGTCATCACCTCCTTGGAAATCCTGTCTTAGAAGTTATCGTATAATCATTCCCGCTCTGTTTCCTCATGCTCTGATTTCTTGAGGGGATTAGATAGTATAAGTTACTTAGTTTTGAGTTGTAGTTAAGTCCTGTGAAACAAGAAAATCCTTGGCTGCAATGTTCAAAGTTTATTGCAAACCTTGTGCCTCTTTCAGCTGAGACAAAAATATAGGAATTAGTTTAATTTACTTTTCAAGCATTTTTGTCTGCACAATGAGGGAGCTTCCCCTCCTAATTTGAAGAGAACTCATCATGTAGTGTGCATAGTTGTCTCTACCAACTTGTACTCCATAGGTGTTAGTTGTTACGCCAACAATACTTAAGACAACCATTAAATCAACATAAGTTAGTTTAATTCGATCAACTCCAAGAAATAAAGTTTGTACGCTTATTCATAAAAAGGAGAGCAATTATTTTTCCTAAAGGTAATCAATTGGTAGGGTAATTTGGGTTGAAAGGTTTATATTTGCATATTGAGGCCAATATGTTGATGAGGTTATTTTTACCTCATCAAGGGTTTTTGAGCCCCTATTTTTAGGAAAAACCCTAAAAAAATATAATCTTTCCAAAATTGACTAAAAATAATTTTAATTGGCTTATTTCACTTCACGATCACATTGGTCAAGTCAGAATCAAGAAAAAGTTAGTTTAACTCTAGTGGGTCTACTTCACTTTTTCAGGAGAAAAGTTAAGACCTTTGAGGTTGTCAATAGCAGATGGTCAGATACTAGGTGTCAAAATCTAAGCCTTAAACACTCTAGCAAAGATTCTATGGCGAAAGATGTTCAAAACGATGCTTCACGATGGAGGCAATTTTTGAAGAGGTGAAAATCATCAAAAAAATTATAACTCTGTAGCATAAAAGTGCCCCTATTGGCCAGGGGCGCCCAAGGTTTCAAAGGCTCATATCAACTTTTTGGGGTTTGTCACTTCCAAGAAGTCTTCTCTGGAATTCTTCCAGCTTCGTGATGAACCTACCAGCCAGTCCAGGAGATCTATCAAACGCCTGAATTTGAAGATTGAATGAAGAATAGAGGAAGACGAAGGGAAATGAAATTAGTCAAAATTTGACTCTTCGTTAGGGAAAAACGCCCCTGCTAACCAGGGGCACCCAAAATTTTGAGGCACCAAATGTAGCTTTTTGAGCAAATGACATCTAAGATGTTTGTCTCAGACTTGATCAGGGTTTGCAACAAGTCTTTCACTGGATTAATTAGAGTTTCCAAAGTGTCAGAATCAGGAGTCAAACATAAGGGTTTAGTCATAGTCAAATTGTGAGTTCATAGCACAAAAGTGCCCTTGCTGGCCAGGGCCGCCTAGGGTTTTGAGCCCTCAAATGCAATTGCTAGGGTTTGCTAAAATATTTATCCTCTTCAAAATTCTTGAAGCTTTCCATTGCATATCTCATCTTGGTCAAAAGAATTGCCAGTAGTCGGCTGCTACAGATTGAACAAAGAATGGAGCACAAAGGACAAAATTAGAAAGTTGTAAAAATGGTTGTCTGGCAATAAAGGAGCCCCTGTTGGCTAGGGGAACCCAAGATTTTGACATGCCAGATGCAATTTTTAGGGTTTATGCCCTCTAGAAGATCATGTTTAGTTTTGATCCAGCTCCGCAGTGGACCTTTTAACTAGCTCAGGAGATTTGTCAAGTGCCAAGAAATGCAAACTGGAGGGAGGTCAAAATCAAGTTTAAAATGGTGAATATCCTTGAAATTTTTTTCTAAGTCTGATGAGAAAAAGTGCCCCTGTTGGCCAGGGGCGCCCAGAGTTTTCATGACCTAGAAGTCAAAATTAGGGTTTGCAACTATAAGAAGATCCTTTTTAGTTTGAATCTCACTCTTCAATGAGACTGTAAACCACTCTACTGGATATATCAGTCATTTAGAAACAGTGATCAAACAAAGGCTTCAATGATGTTTGCAAAGGCTAAAAAATGGAAATTTTCAAAAAAGTTTCTAAGTCTGGGAAAGTTGGCGCCTAAAGTCAAACTTTGACTTGAAGAATATTTTTAAGTGAAATGCATGCCTTGTCCATCCTAAATTTTAGGGATTTCTCAATTGAACTCAAACTGATGATAAGACTCCAGTTCCTCATCCAAATTAAATTGCAAATTTCTCCATTCTTCTTGCATGCTACGTCCTTTCTCTTTTTCATGATTTTTTATGCCTATTTATGGTTAAGTCTTCATTTTGTTGACTAAATGGAGGTCTGATAAGATTGTTTCATTCCTAAATTTAGGAATTACTTGCATCTGATGCCTCTGTATACCTTGGAATTTATCCTACTCTAAATGTGCAAAACAACTTAAAAATGCAAATGATAAAATACCCAAGGACACCTCAAGATTAGCCAAAAGAGTGATATAACGAAAAGGAAAATGAATAAAACGAAATACAAATAGTTTCACCTTCCTTGCTGTTGATATCTCTTTGATTGGCCCTTGCTTGGAATGATTTGTGTGCTCCTTAGATGATTGCTTGAGTGACTAAATGCAAGATTCAATGTGCAAGATGATTAAAAGAGATGGCTAAATGATGGCAAAGGATTGAGGATGTAAACTAGCAGCATGTAGTTATGAAAATACAAAGTGTTGAAAATGCCCTTGAGGAGGGGGTATTTATAGAAGAATTTGAATTCTCTAGAGAATTCAACAGTCAAGATTGCTCCAACAAGGTCAAGATGAAGGGCTATGGTGGGTTGAGAACCCACAAGCCCTCACATCTTGACATGTGGAGG
>VDFB02026320.1:75942583-76055601 GCA_007258455.2 Sequoia sempervirens
TGGAGGTGGTAGGTGCGAGGGATGCTGCAGAGGAGGGGAAGAGACAGTATGTGGTAGGATGACATGGTCAGCCACGACGGTTGCGGGTTCGGCCGACTACAGAGAGTCATGAGGTTCATCAGGAGCTGGAGAGCGGAGGGGAGGAGGTGAGAGCAGCACCAGGAGAGGAGAGGAGGTCACCACGACATCTATTCGTGGTTGAGAGACAGGGAGAGGCGAGATGATTTCGGGTTTGCCAGATTGTGGAGGACCAGGAGGAGCGACAGGAGGAGAGGGGGGAGCCAGCAGGTGGGGAGGATGAGTTAGAGCAGGTGGTTGGGGAGGTGGAGCCATCAGGTGGAGAGGATGAGTTAGAGCAGGTGGTTGGGGAGGTGGAGCCAGCAGTGGAGGAGGATGAGTTAGGAGTAGGTGGTTGGGGAGGTGGAGTCACAGTGGAGAGGATGAGTTAGGAGTAGGTGGCTGGGGAGGAGGATGTGATGGATGTGGACAAAGATGCATTAATGCTTAGTCCTCAGAGCAAAATTCAAAGGATTCCAAATATTTAGGTGAGGGGCAGAGGGCGAAACAAACGGCGAGCCGAGAGGAGGGTCTCCTAGGAGGTCGAGGGTGGAAGCCGTAGAGCCGGGAGGCCCCTACTAGATTATGACCCATTAATTTCCAAACCAGCTTAGAGCAAAGAGGGAGAGAGACAGGCAATACCAAGAGGTGCAAGAGGATGGGCTGCGGTGATTGACGAGATGACATAGGACCGCCGACGCATTGCAGGCAGAGGTTGTGGTTTTGGTGCCGTGGGAGCTTAGAGGAGAGGACAGAGCAGGGAGCTGAGCAGGGGATAAGATGTATGAGTCAGCAGTCAGGGGATCTCCAGCGAGACTGGGATGAGCTTCAGGACAGGGTACATTGTCTTGAGCAGGCACTTGGAGATATGGGGTTTGTGCAGGAGAGGGAGGCCGTGGCAGTAGAGTAGGCACGGATTATGCAGGCTGAGAGGGACGTAGCACAGGCTCAGGTACAGGTGATGGAGGCAAAGAGGGATGCGACACAGGTAAGCATTCGGAGTGAGAGGGCGACAACAGAGGCGAAGATATAGGCATTGCAGAGAGGGAGAGATGATGCGGTGGCAGAGGTAGCGATTCTCCGACGAGAGAGGGATGTGGCAGAGATGCGGGCATAGACTCTCCAGAGGGATAGAGATGCAGCAGTGGCTCGGGCACAAGGGGCTGAGAGAGATAGAGATGCAGCAGAGATGCAGATGCAGACCCTATAGGCAGAGAGGGATGTCGCGATAGCTCGTGTTCCGACAGGTCAGGGTGAAGGTGGGATGCCCGAAGTAGATGTGCAGATTGTGGAGAGAGAGAGAGGGATGTGGCGGTGGCATGGGCAGCGGCTGCAGAGGAGATGAGGGATAGAGTACAGGAAGAGCTGGCACAGCGTTAGTTAGCTCATGAGGCCTGGGAGCAGGAGAGGAGAGTTATCACCAGGGACCGAGACAGGTATCGACATGAGTGGAATTCCGCTCGGGTCCAGGTTGCAGAGAAAGAGGATAGTATGAGAGAGACAGGCTTTTGGATAGCTGCATATTATGATGCAGTTCCGGATCCAGCATAGCAGAGATTCTATTATACCAGACAGACACCTCAGATGCTAGCGCCATCACAGTCATTGGGGACACAGACACGTGGTTACAGTGATTCACTAGGTGTTTCACCAGGGAGAGGGGCATGACCTGAGTCTCCACAGAGATCAAATGTGGGGAGTTCATTTGGGAGGTGATAGGCTACTGAGTTTTTGACAGATGCAGGATGTAGTGTGTAGGATTTATTGACAGAGATGTTTCATATCCCTGGATTTTGTATTTTATCATGTGATGTATGATGGACATGTGATAGATATTATATTATTTTGATATGGGACAGTTCTTATTGACACCATGTAGTATGTTTCCTTTTATGATTGGTGATTATATGCATATGTATATGGTATTACATGTTTATATGGATGGATGCATTGGTTTATTTATACTCATGTGTTGGTTTATTTATGCTTATGTTCATGAGATGTTCACATGGATGATTGGAATATGAATAATTTTATATGGATAATCATACTTATGCTTTTTTATGCTTATGTGTTGGTTTATCGAGATGTTTATGTGGATGATCGGATATATGCACTTATGGGATATGAATAATTTTATTGATGCGTATGGTGATGTGTTATGTGTACCTCTGGGATCTATGATGATTTATATATATGGATGCCTAGTGGACGGATTTTTCATGTAAGTGTATGATGGATTTTGTATGAATATTTTATATATGCAGGATGTGATGTATTATGCGTCTAACACTTTGTAATGCAGGTGGCGGTGTATGTATGGACCTAACGTGTGGTGGTGCAGGTGACGATAGATGTATGGACCTAGCACGTAGTGCAGGTGACGATGGATAATATTTTTGTAATTCTAGAGGAAGTAACACACAGCCATAAGTGCCAATAAGAACTGACATGATAATGAGAGGTGGGTATGTAGTGGTGGTGAAGATGGATGTCATTTGACATCTGTCAAAAAGTATCAGTATCCTGAGGAGAGTGGAAAAGAATGGGGGAAAGTATTTGCACAACCAAAACCATAGGGTGAATGTAATGCAATGATTATAAAAATGCAATCCTAATTCAATTTGCCATCCTTGGACCACTGGTTTTTGCTATAGCAGAAGACACAATATACCAAGGTATGGAGGACCAAGGTAGATTATTGTCTAATGCATGAGACAAACACGCCAGACAAGAAAGTTATCCCAATACCCCAAAGTCACGAAGACCTTGTTTGGGTCTGGTATTGAGATAACCATAAGCATAAAAGGATGCCCCAACATAACACAAGACCTCGAGGATCTTGGTGGGTACTATGTGGGACAACCAAGAAGACACAATAAAACAAAAGATCAAGATATGCCCCTATGTGAACCAATCAAAATACGCCATAATACGATGGATTATGGCGGCCTTGATAAGTGATGATAGGGAGACTAAAGGATAAACAAAAACCAAAAGCATCAAAAAATCGCAATCAATTTCAAATGTCCATTGCCATAGGACCAAGGGGATAGATGGGATTGATGAGGTCTGTTAGGAATGATGTATCCTAATGAGACCTATGATGGATACTAAACGAAAAAATTGGTATGATGCAGGATATTCAAAATTGATTAGATTTGTTGGTACAAGTGGGTTTTGTTTGTTAAGGACCAGCGAGATAAAGGCATAGCTTGATGTCACAATACAAGGGAGACAAGATACAACCTAAAGACCTAGGGGCTTGGGGGCCGATCAGAGATTAGCCTTGCCTACGTGAAAGTGCAGAGCCCTCGTAGTTCATGGAAAAGGACCATGGATAAAGCGGAAAGAAGACAATGGTGACCAATGATGAAGGACACAAAACGCGACAGATAAATGCCCCGAGGGAGGATCAAATGACTAACCTTTCCTATGTGAAAGCGCAGGGGCAACGTAGTTCGACAAAAGATGAAAGTGACACGGGAGGATGAGATCTAGGTGGAAACCGATACGATGGATGGTTCTACATGACGACACGGACCGACTGACAAAGGGAAATGAAAGATATAAGCTCAAAGTGGGATATAGAAAAGCTCAGGATGAGGGATAGGTAAGGTGGGTCGTCCAATGCTCAATCAACAAATACCAAACGGCCTAGGTTGATGTGGGTGGGGATGATAGGGCGGATGAAAGCACAAAATAACTAGAATGTCAGGTAGATGATGATTAAGCCCTTGATGGATGACGCCTGCTGACAGATTTTCACCATCCATACTTATCCAAGGCACCACCAAGAAGTGGTTTTCACCATAGGACAGATTTATTTCTCTTTACTATTTTTGGATTTTTTTAATTTTTTTAATTTTTGGTCACTTTTTTTATTTTTTTTTATTTTTTGATAGGGTAGATCAAGCGGACTTAAGCATAGAACCTTTTCAGATGGAGAATATTGACAGGTTCGTCAAGTGGATCTCCTTCTAGAGTAGTCAACCTGTAGGCTCCAGATCCATATTTGGCAGTTATGATATACGGCCCTAGCCAGTTTGCCTCAAATTTTCCTTTCTTGTCACGGTCCTGCTGAGTGCGTTGGTTTTCTTTGAGGACAAGCTCACCAACTTGGAATTGTCCAGGACAGACCTTTTTATTATAATGACATTTAAGACGATTCTGGTATGCTTGTAGGTGATCATAGGCCCGTATTCTTCGTTCATCCAATAACTCTAGCTATGCAAGTCGTGCAACGTGAGCATCTTCTTCGCTGATGAGGTTCTTCAAAGAAATTCTCAATGAGGGGAGCTCAACTTCGATTGGCAAGACGGCTTCAGCACCGTATACTAAAGAGTATGGGGTGGCGCCTGTTGGGGTGCAGATAGATGTACGGTATGCCCAGAGGGCGGGATGAATATGAAGGTGCCAATCTCGTCCAGTATTATTGACAACCTTTTTGAGGATGCAGATGAGGGTCTTGTTGGTTGCTTCTGCCTGACCATTACCCTGCGGGTAATAAGGCGTCGACCAATGATGCTGGATGTGGAAAGTGTCGCAGAGTTGTTTCATGGCTTGGTTTTTAAACGGCTTCCCGTTATCAGAAATGATGGTGGATGGGATACGATATCTGCAGAGAATATGGTAGAGGATGAATTTGGAAATCTGAGTACCGGTGATTTGTGAGAGTGGCATTGCTTCCACCCATTTGGTGAAGTATTCAGTTGCAGTGATGATGAATGTGTGGCCGTCGGATGATGGTGGGTGAATCTTGCCAATCAAGTCGAAACCCCATTGATAAAACGGCCACGGTGCTAGGAGAGGCTGCAGATCTTGCGCTGGGGCGTGGATCAAATATGCATGCTATTGACATGGAAGGCATTTCTTTACAAATTTGCAAGCATCGTGTTCCAGCGTAGGCCAATAATATCCAGCCCATAAGATCCTTTTGGCCAGAGCCATACCATTTGAGTGAGCCCCACAAATACCACCATGTACTTCCGTTAGTACCGTTTGGGCCTCGGTCTCATTCAGACATCTCAGGAGGATTCCATCATACCCGCGACGATAAAGCGTATCACCAACGATTATGTATCGGGACGAACGATGGATAAAGGATTTACGTTGGCTGCGTGTAAGTTCTGGGGGTATGATATTGTCACGGAGGTAAGTATATATGTCTTGGAACCACGGGGAGGCGGGACCTACAATATCGCATACCATGTCAATCTTAGGAACATTGTATGCAGGGATTAAAAGTTGTTCGACAAGAAACTCACACTCTATTCGATCCTTGGGCATGTCAATCAAAGAACCAATAGTGGCCATGGCATCTGCTGCTTTATTCTGCACCCGAGGGATTTGGTCAAATTGTATGGAGGTGAAGTATTTTTTGAAATCATCCACCATGCGTTTATAGGGTAACAGTTTATCATCCTTTGTGAGGAATTCATCATTAACTTGTCTGATAACCAGCAAGGAATCCCCAAAGACTTTCAAATGCGTTATGTGCCACTATTTTGCAATTCTAAGACCGGTGAGGAGAGCTTCGTATTCTGCCATATTGTTGGTGCATGGGAACGCTATCCTGAATGATTTTGGGATGTAATCACCTTGAGGAGTGACTAATAGAATTCCTGCCCCCGATCCATTATGAGTGTAGGAGCCATCGAAATATAATGTCCAAGTTGGTGCTTCTGTCACTGTGTAGATTTCTTCATCTGGGAATTCAATGTCTAAGGGGTAGGCATCTACCAATGGTGCTTCGGCCAACTGATCAGCAATAACTTGTCCTTTTATGGCTTTACGCTCTACATACTCTATGTCAAATTCACTGAGGAGCATGATCCATTTGGCCATGCGGCCAGTCAAAGTGGTTCTAGATAACAGATACTTCAAGGGATCAATTTTAGCGATTAACTTGACTGGGTGACTGAGCATGTAATGGCGGAGTTTTTGTGTACTGAAAACCAGTGCTAGGCAAACTTTTTCCATAGGAGAGTAATTTAACTCATAGCCAACTAGTGTTCGGTTGATATAGTAGATTGCTCTCTCTTTGAATGACTCATCATGTTGTGCCAATAATTCCCCCAATGTGACTGAGGTGGCAGAGATATACAGCAGGAGGGGTTTTCCTGGAATAGGTAGCATTAAAAACGGTGGATGAGCTAAATATTCCTTGATTTTATCAAAACCCATTTGACACTGTGGGGTCCATCGGAAGGTGGAATCTTTCTTCAAAAGATGGGTAAATGGCTGACATTTATCTACGAGCTGGGCTATGAACCGACAGATGGACTGCATCTTTCCCTGGAGGCTTCTTAATTGCTTTAGATTGTGTGGAGGTGGCATGTCCAGAATAGCCTTTACCTTGGCAGGATCAACTTCAATACCTCTGCGAGAGACTATGAAACCTAGCAACTTCCCTGACATGACCCCAAAGACACACTTTTTCGGATTCAGCCGCAACTTATAATGCTCCAACCGCTCAAATATCTTTTTCAAAATGGCGGGATGCTCTGCTCGTATTCTGAATTTCCCTAATAAGTCATCAACATAGTCTTCCATGATGATATGGATGGGGTCATGGAAGATAACTTTCATGGCTCTCTGATATGTTGCCCCCGCGTTTTTGAGACCGAAGGGCATAACATTGTAACAAAAGGTGCCCCAAGGAGTTGTGAAGGCAGTTTTGTGTTGGTCTTCAGGTGCAATTCGGATCTGGTTATAACCGGAGAAGCCATCCATAAGGGATAACATCTCATGTCCTGCTGTTAGGTCGACCAACATGTCAATATTAGGAAGAGGGAAATCATATTTTCGGCAGGCTTTATTGAGATCCCTGAAATCCATGCAGACCTGAATGTCTTTGTTGGGTTTGGCAACTGGAACTATATTGGAGATCCATTCGGAGTAGTCAATTGGTTTGATAAAATCGGCATCCAGTAACTTCTCCAATTCCTTCTTAACTAACAACGTGACTTGCGGATGCATCTTACGGAGTTTTTGCTTGATAGGCTTGGCGTCTGGGCGAATGTCTAAGTGATGAACCACTAAAGCAGGGTCTAAGCCTGGCATGTCTGAGTATGACCAGGCAAAGTTGGTGATTCCTTCTTGGAGTAGCTTCACAAAGACCGGATACTCTTGTTCAGAGAGTGACTTGGCTACATAGGTGATCTTCGGACTTTCAGTAGTTCCCAAATTAACTTCTTGCGTCTCTTCAATCATAATAGATGATCTAGCAGATAGTTGAGTTCCCATGAGGGGAAGATGAGCATCTCCATCTTCCAGCGCCTCTTCGAGGTTTTTGCCTTCAGATGCGTCCTTTATTTTTACTTTTTCCAGGTCAAGAAGTGCCTCAGGGAGGTTTTCACTAGATGATCGCTTTTTATTTTTTTATTTCTATTTTTGCGACTGGAGTGTTCATCCTCCCCCAATCCCATAAGGTTGACATATGTGTCTACAGACATACTGACAGGTGTGGTATTATGTAGGTCCCAATCAATGAATTCAGGGTGACGAAGGGATAGGTTGATGGTGCAAACGGATAGGCATTCAAACATGGACGACAAGTCAGTGTGATCGACATCATCATACGCATGTATGATGGATTCCTCCTCGGGTATGTCTACCAATGAGCCTTCGTCCATGGTGATACTATTAGAAGTATTAGATGATGTTGCGGTGCTTTTCTATTTTCTATCATACCCGATGCCTACTTTCTTTGGTGATTGTGGTGTATCAATGGGTTGCAACCGCCCTTGTTCCTCTTTACCTAGGCCTCTACCTTGATAGTTATGTTTTTCCATGAACTTTGTTGGCCAAGGATACTTTTCCTGAAAAATATTTCTTTAGGGGAGTTTTGGTTCGGGCTCTTCTCAGTAGACCCATTGGCTTATGTCTTCCTCTGGTGCATCGATCTTGACACTCAGAGATCTGAAAGTGGTGGTAGGAATGTTTTTACCACTGAAGGTGATGATCTTGTCTTCCTTTTGTGAAGCGCGTGACGATTGACCGTACTCATGTGGTGACGGTGGCATGGTAGCTACATTGAGGGCCGTATGAATCTCATACTCACCACACCCTTTGTCAACGATCTGGACTCTAGTGACTGAAGGATTAGTGACGGAGGATGGAGTGGTGATCGCGGTGGAGGGTGGATTGGAGGATGACGACTGGGATGCCCCCATTTCGACCCTAGGACAATAATGTAAATGGGGAAAAGATGCTTCTAAAGCTTGACAATACTCAAATGGTTGGGGGTCGGCATAGATGGTGACCTCCTGTCCGTTGACTGGGAATTTGAGGCATTGATGGTACGTGGAGGGGACGACTTGCATAGCATGGAGCCATGGGTGGCCAAGGAGGAGGTTATACAGTAAGTCCAGATCAAGGACATGACAGGTAGTATATTGTAGCATAGGTCCCACTTGGATAGGAAGACTAATGATTCCTTCTGAATTTCTCTCTGCATTGTCATAAGCTTTGATTGTAATGATTTGGTTGCTTAGGTCTGCTTGAGTATACCCTACCTGTTTTATGAATTTCAAAGTATATAAATTGAGGGCAGAGCCATTATCTACCAAGACCCTTTTTATTTTATGGCGGGCCACTATGACTTCGATGTGTAAGGGGCGATTATGGTTGACATCGATGTTGGGCATGTCATCTTGGCTGAAATGGAGGTGATGAGACAAAGCCAAGTGTCCCACCAAATCTTGGAATTGTGTGGGGTTGATGTCATTTGGGACATGGGTCTCCTGTAAGGCTCTATTGAGGATCTCTTGATGTACCGGGGAAGACTTAAGCAAATCCAAAATGGATATATGAGCGGGGGTCTTCCTTAGGTGATCAAGAATGTTATATTAAGAGTTTACAGGAGTGGATTGGATGGGTGCAGAGGCTGCAGGGATGGTGATGCAGGCTCGTCGTGTAGTCACAGCACATTAAGGGTCTTTGGCTTTAACATGTATCATGGATACTCGGGGTTCCACCTGCTCAATGTAATGAATAACACCTTCATAATTGAAGGGCACATTCTTGTAATTCACATTATTTGTGATGTTGCTTTGGGGATTACTGTTGGAGGTGCTAGGGCCTTGACTATGGTTTGGGAAGGCATTTTGATAGATTTGCAGTTGAGCATTGGACGACGAAGGTTGACTGGGATCAACCTTGATATCTCCTCGATCAATGAGATCTTGGACATAATTTTTTAAACCCTGACACTTATTCAAAGAGTGTCCCTTGATTCTATGAAAGTCACAATACTCATTTTCTTTAAACCATGCTGGATTGGGTTTAGACTCATCGAATGGCTTGGTGACAGGGTATGTGATGGGGTAATTGATTTGTAACAATTTGTTAAAAACAACACTCAGGGGTTCACCAAATTGGGCGTATTGACGTCTGGTATTCCCCTGATTCTTTTGATTTGACTGTTGAGGGGGGCGAGGTGCCCCCTATGGTACAGATATGGCGTTGGGTACAGAATGTTGTTGCTTTTGGGATGCATTAGCCACTTGAACATGTTTGGTGTATATCACTCCGTCATTCACCGCATTTTTGTTCTTGTTCCAAAATCACGGTTTATCTCCAAATGACCTCTCTTTATCATGACTGTGTATTTTGATGTGTCCTTTGGCAATAAAGGCACGTTCAAGGATAGGTCCCTTTTCCACTATCTCGGCAAAAGTGGTGACACAGTGTAGTCTAAAATTGTGGGCCATGTCAGGATGAAAATTTTCCACAAAAAGGGTGACCATGTCTTTTTTTTCAGAGGATTTTTCATTCGACTAGCTAATGCACGCCACCGTTGGAGGTAGCTGGTAAAGGTTTCTCCATCACGTTGTTTCTCTTTTAGGAGGTCTAAGGTGTCTGTATCCTTCTGCAAATTGAAAGAGAAGTAGGATACAAACTTCTCTGATAAGTCTGCAAAAGTTTTTATGGACCCCTTTTCGAGAGTCATGAACCAATCTAGGGCATGGCTTGCTAGGCTTTGTGGGAACAAGCACAAGAGATAGTTATCACTGTACATGACTTCTTGACACTGTGAATAAAACTCCTGCAAGTGAGCCTTAGGGTCTTTGTCTCCCTTGTATTTGTCAAATTTTGGAATCTCGAAATGTTTAGGAAATGGGATCAATGAGATGGAGGGGTCAAACGGATATGGGCATATATCTTCAAATTTAAATGATTGTTTTGTAGCCCTAGCTTGAAGATCCTTAAGTGCGGCTTTGATTTCCAACAAATTCGAGTTAGCTGGTGGCGGGTTGGGGGGATATTGATGATAGAATGATGAAGGATCTTGCTGAAAGGGCATCTGATTGTTGAAATACGGGTTTGGATGATTGGATGATGACATGATTTGCTGGTAAGATTGGGGATTTTGTTGACATGGGGTTTGTTGTTGTGGGGCATAATATGAATTTGTTGAGTAAAAGTGTGGGGTAGGTTGTTGAGGAGCTTGGATGGGATGTTGCACGTTGGTTTGTTGGTATTGAGGGTATTGTTGTGATGGATGGGAGGTCACATAAAGCAGTTGTTGGGGAAATTATTGTTGGTTGTGATAGTGGTAGTGTTGTGGAGGTTTTTGTTGTGGCATCGAGTGTTGTATGGACTAAGGTGGGATATTATGTTGTGGTTGAACCTTTGGACACAAAAGGGACGCGAGAAAGGGAGATATGGTTTGGGCAGTGGATTGAGATGGATTGCCTTGTGATTGGTAGGATGGTTGTTGTGAAGAGGCCAAAGCATTGTGTATAAGTTGTTGCGGATGAGATGGCGGAGGTAGGGTAGGTGTATTTTGTAAAGGGGGTTGTTGGGTTCCGCTCGGAATGTTCAGCTGGGGTGTGCCTTGTGGAGGTAATTGAGGCAGAATGGTAGATTGGTGAACCTGTTGAGGTGGTATGTTGGTGGTCCCAGGGGGTGGAAGCGATGTGGCAAAGGAGGTGCCCCCAATGTTGACTGGAGGTTGGTTGGAGGGAAGGGGTGTTGTTAATGTTAATGGAGGAGGTTGCGGAACACTTTGTGGCATGCCGTAAGCAAAAGGATTATTGGGATCAGGGACTTGAGGTCCACCTATAGCTGAGGTCGAAGCATGTGGGGGATAATTAACCTGATAAAGAATGACATTGCCAAATTCAGGTTGATTCCAACCCTCGACTGGAGGAACATTGGAGAAGTATGAACCTTCGGGTGCATTTTGGGACCCTTGGATTACATTAGATGGGGCACCCCTATATTTGGACAAGTCAACATTGGAGGGGGGTTTAACACCCTTCTCAATTAAGTGGGCCAAGATTTCTTCCCCATGTTTCTCAAGCAAACAATCAGTCATTTGCACATTGGCGGGATTACTAAAATGTTCCTCAAGTGTGAGTTCGGGTTGATTAACCATACTTTCTTCTCCATGTGGTGAGTTATTCTGATTCTCAGTGTTGGAGTGTGATGAAGTACCATTATGAGGACTGTGAGAGATGTTGGTACCCTTGTTAGGATCCGATGAGATGTTAATTGTGTTTTTGGGATCTTGAGGGTTGTTCGATTGGGCGTTTTGAGCTTAACGGTCGGCCATTTTCTTTGCCTGTGAACGGGTCTGAACGAGCATGCAAATGCGGGATAAGTAGATTAATGCCTTTGTCAAATGATTTGGTTGTGATTGGATAAGGTGTGATTTGGATGGGGTTTGGATTTGGATCAGATTTTGTTGGGATATATTAGATCGGATTGGATTTCGATTGGTTGGATCGGATTTGGATTGGATCATATTTGGATTTGAATTGGATTGGTTTTGGATTTAATTGGATCGGATTGGATTTAATTTGAATTGGATTTGGATTTGATTGGATTGGGTTTGATTTGGATTGGATTTGGATTTGATTGGATTGGGTTTGATTTGGATTGGATTTGGATAATTTGATCGGTTTGGATAGATTTAGACTATTGGGTGGGTATGGTTGGATGATGAACGATGTGGGGGAGAGACCTTAAGCTTGATCACAGGAGGTTACCCTTAATGACCCTAGAGATTTGATTGATTATGAGGATGATTATGGCACCGAATCCACCTTAAAATAGGAATGGATTGATTGGGCCAAGGATGATAACTTACAACACCGAATTCACCTTAATATGGAAGCGAATTGATTGGGTTGAAGTTAAAGACTAATAATCAACTTCAAGTGCTATAGTCAATTTGGATAACCACTTTGTAGTACAAGGTTAGGACGGTTTGGCTATGGGTGGTGTTTGGCGATGTGAATGGTAGAGTTGTGATGTTTGTTAGGTGAGGGTATGAACTTGTGAATGGAAAATTAAAATGAAAAAAGTGGATTAAAGATGATTTGTGGAGAATGAACGGGGATTTATAATGGTTAACAAAGATTTGGAGCGATAGAATGGAGGTTTAAATGGATCAAATGGAGATTTCAAGAGGCTTAGAATGAAAAATCGGAGGCTTAGGATGATGAGGTAGTGGTTGGGAATGATTAAATGGTGATTTAGAGGCTAAATAAATCCAAATGGGGCAATTTCGGGTGTTCAGGAGGGCAAATCTGCCCCTCTACAGCAAAGATTAGGGTGTTGACAGCAAAATCAGGGGCGTAGACAGCTTTCTCCAGTAAATCAGGGGCGCTGCCGCCTTCTTGCAGTAAAATTAGGGGCGCTTCCGTCTTTCTGCAGTAAATCAGGGGCGCTGCCGCCTTTTTGCAGTAAAATCAGGGACGCTGTCGCCTTTCTTCAGTAAATCAGGGGCACTGCCACCTTTCTGCAGTAAAATCAAGGGCGTTGCCGCCTTTCTGCAGTAATGCAGAGGGCGCTGCCACCTTTCTGCAATAAGACAGTTTGGTTTTGATGGCAAGGGCTATGGAAAGGACGCAAAATGATAAAACAAGTCCAAAGTATCAAAAAATTTGACAGATTTTTCACAAGAAAACACCTCAAGCAAGCACACTCCTCTGATTAATATTACGGGTATGGCAAGGCAAAGTTGTTGTGCAGTTTTTGCAGACACGCCCCACTTGGAGTAGGGACCATCTTTTCGGATGTCTTTTGACCTTTGGTTTTATTGGACTTATCTTTTTGAGGTCTTGACATGTTGGTCTTGCTAGCTTTGATCTTGCCTTGGGGCTTGAATTGGTTAAAATTGAGTTTTAGGCAAAATCCAGGTTTTCACCTCAGTCTGGGATTTTCTGGATCTTGCGGATTTCTCCGGGCCCTGATTCACTGTCTGTTTGTCGCTGCATTTTCTAAAACCGGGTTTCTGCTTGACTCTGAGATTTTCTGGTTCTGGCAGATTTTCCCGAACTGCACTAAAATCCTGAACTTCGTTATATTCCCAGTTTCTGCTTTTCCGCGAAATCTGTGTTCATCCAGATTTTCGCGTATCTTGAGATTTTTTGAAATTCTATTTTGGGCTCGGGTTTCTAGATTCGTCAGAAGTGTCTTGTCGCTAATTAATGAGCAAGGTACCTTTGCTCAGACGCACAAATGGATGGACATAAAACCTTTTGGGCATCATTTTTAAACATTATCATTCATTTGCTTGCTGCTTTGGCGATTGAGAGCTTTCATTCGAGCTTTGAGCATTGATCCTCTCTTGCTTGCGCATGGATTGTTTGGTGTTGATTGACATTTTTATTGCTTGAGCGTTCCTGCGTTGTGGTTGCTTCTTCGACCTCGAGTTTCGACTGAATTGATCCATGGTATGTTATCGATGGCCCCTCTTGTTGGTTTACGCAATGATTGAGTTTTTTCCGTATTGATTGGTGGTCATTTCGTGTCGGCCCATGTTAGCTACTATTTCCTTCCTACCGAGTTAGGGTTTGACCCATTTTTTCGTAGAATCATCATCACCCGCACCCTATGAGTGCTATTTATCCATTAGATGACGGATGAACACGTTCAGAAGGGCTTTTGGGTTAGATTGTTTGCCCCCTTAATGCGAAATCTACCATATTGTGCAAGGTGTTCGGCCCCCAACGGCAAATTCGTTATGATTGATCAATCTTGCCCTTGTATTACACTGACCACAGCCCTGTGAGGATTCAGAGTACCTTGGATTGATCTTTGCAGTTGGTATTCTAGACCCCGAGCTTCCATTGTTTTCCATGGCGGAAGTCTGGTCATCAAATTAGGGCATCACAGTTTCGCCGTGGGATCTAAATATTTTGAGGTCTTTTTGAAGTCTAAATTCATTTACATTTGAATCTTGTTGGTTAGCATCAATTTCGAGACTATTTGAATCCAAATAGAAAGATTGCATGATTGTCTGGTCATTGGTTCGCGTATCGTCGTTTATCAGGTTTCCGAGGTTCTCGCGGAATTCCTTCGCACTCGGATTTTCCCAGTTTCGGCTGATTTCGTGGGGCATAGCGATTTCTGGAGTTCCTCGAACTGTCCGCAAAAATCCGCCCTATCCGAACTTTTCCGTTTTTCCTGTTTGACTGCACTTCTTCCAATTTTCTAAGGATAGGATTAACGGAGTAAAAGTTAAATGCTAATTTCTTGTTGCCAATGAATGAATTTCATGATTATCTTATGATCTTTTATCTGTACTAACGATTTGATGTCTTGGTAACAGGAATCCGTCTAGGTCAGATTTCTCTGAAATTCTGCCCCGACGGGATTTTCCCGATTTACAGTGTTTTCCCAGATTGTTTGGTTTTTCTGGATTTTCAGATATCGATAGTTTGTGATGGGTTTTAATTGCTTTATATGATTTTATGTTAACCTTCGGATTGGAATATGTATAATAATTGAATACTAATGATGTTTTTTGTGAATGTAGGCTGAATCAAGAAGGGCTGCAGTAGGGAAGTCCAAGGGTGACACGGAAGGGTCATCCATTTCAGAAGCAGAAAGACTAAGATTGGACATGAAGAGCAAGTTTCTAGAAAGCAAAATATCTTTCGTATGGTCTGACGTGTCTGACACCAATGTGGAGGCTTGGAGATATGAGGAGTTCAAGCAAAGGACAGCTAAGAAGAATCTGTCAGTGCTAATGAATGGCATGATGAAGTCCGGGTTGGTGCATGTGGCAGGGTTTCCTCTAATGATCCAGTGTTATGAGCTTATATTGGAATGTGCCAGGCAGTATGATTTTGATACACAAAGGGTCGTCAATACTAAGGGAAGAGTCCTGGCCAACTTCAGTCCTGTCTCCATTGCCCAGGCTTTTGATATGCCTGACTTGCCTTCAGTATGTGCTCTAAACATGGACTTGGCTAGAACATACTATGAGAATGAACCAATTAAATCTCAACAAATGATTAATGCTTGGTTGGATAAGCCAAAATCACACTACTCTAAACTGCCCAAGCAGTTGCACAGAGTTAAATTCAAATTAGATATCTATGATGCAATAACATTTCTGAGCAGAGTGGCAGGATTAAAGAGTGTAGGAGTGTTGGAGAGTTGGATGGTTCATGCAATCACCAAAATTGAACAGGGCACGAACTATCACTGGGCAGGGCTCATTAGCTCTGAAATTGATAAACAGCTGAGGAATGTCCTAGAGACTAAGAGATTCACCATGTCCTCCTATGTCATGTATGTGCTTGCCAGATTCTACCCATACAGGGGTTTGAATCCACGAGGGACATTCAGATAGTACATTGTCTATGAAGTTTACCCGGAGTTGCATCTAGGACACAAAGACTACCGAAGAGCCAATGATGCATTCACAATGCATATCACCAGGATGCTCTAGAATGCCGAGCATATGAGACTGTCGGATGGAGCCAAAGGATTGATAAATAATTATGGGGCCTGGTTTATTCAGTTTCCTACCTTCACCTACATCAGGATTGATGGCTGTCTGGTTGCTCCATATAGGTTACCTCGGTATCCTACTGATCACATTATTTTGTTAGAGATTGTGAGGCAGATTTGTGAATTTGATGCTATTGTAAAGAAGGAGAAGCATAAGACGGGATTCGGTGGAGACTTCCCTCTCGGAATTGGTGTGGCGGAAGTGTGTCCTTCCATCCAATCAGCACACACTGCAGGAGATTAATTGGCAGCATATGGTTTCTCCTTCCATTCCAAAAGGATGAACTTTGATATCACAGGAGAGGCACCAAAGAAGGTCACTATGGAGTACCGGCATAAAGATGACCTAGAGGACTATTGGGCTCACATTAAGGATGACCTTGAGGCAAGAAAGAAGAGGTATTCCAGGATTCCAGTTGATGCAATCAGATAGTACAATGTCAAGTTGATCCCGGACCAACTGGAGGATGATGGAAACCTAGTACAAGATCATGCCTATGAGGTTGTGAAGGATAGATCAACCAGAGAGATCAGCTGGAATGAAGATGAGGTTACAAAGTTGGAAGACCTAATGGCCCCCGTTATGAAATTTACTTCTTCTTGGTTGAAACATAAGGTCTGGGAATTGGAGAGTGAGAAGGTGACTTGTACCTTCAATTTGATGGGAGACCTCAATCCCATGTCTACTTCAGAGGAATTCAGGGAAGATGACCCCAAAGGGAAAATTGCAAAGAGCTCTCCTTTCAAGATAAAGATTAGAGGCCCCAAGGAAAGTGAGTCGGAGCCCAAAAGGAAGCCCAAAGGAAAGAAGAGAAGTCAAACTTTGAAGATTGGTAGATCTTCTGATGAGGAAGAATTGGAAAAAGCAGAGGAAGAAAGTGCTCCTCCACCGCCAAAAAAGACCAGAACCACCATGGTCTCGAAGAAGAAGATTTAGGATACCTCAAAGGATGAGCCTCCTATTGTTGATGTAGAGAGTTCGGGAGGAGAGAAGACCAAGGTCTATATGAGGAGGTCAAGGAATCCTTCTCCTAAGGAGCCAATGCAAAAGAGGGACCTCCCTCGTAAAATGCCAGCTGCAGAGCCATCCAAGGCTACTTCCCCTTCACCAGGCATACCAGAGCAGGAAATCCCTGAGGAGCATGAAACTAGTGGAGAGGCAAAGCCATTCAAGGAAGGGACACTCTTTGGTGAGGCAGTTGAGCTCGAAGCAGAGGAAGAGGAAAGGCATACTTCTCCCTTGGTGCAGTATGAAGATTCTCTGGAAAGTGACAAAGGCCACGGATCGCCCGAGCAGAAAGAAGACATCCCTGCTAAAACCCCATCACCGGTGCAAGAGGTGGATCTTGAGGAAGATGATCAAGGTGAGCAGCTCTCTGAAAGGGAGGAGGATAAAATAACCGAGAAGGAAGAAGAGAAAATGACAGAACAACAGGAAGAAGCAAGAATAGAAGAAATTTGGGTAGAACCTGCAGCCCCGGACTGGCTTGAAAAAGAGATTGCAAGGAAGAAACAAGTAGTTGTCGAAGATACTCCCTTGGATTGGGATGAAATGCTATCAAAAAATTGGCAAAGGGAAGAAAAATAAGGCAGCTAAGGTAGTTTCCAAGGTGTAGAGAGATGAAGCGAATAATAGGGTCATCCATATTGCCACCCCTACTGCAGACAAAACTAGGGAAGAAGTCACTGGTCAGGACTACAATGTGCAAACTATCAACCTTGGACTAGCATCCATGGAATAGGACATTGAGGAATATGAAGGGTCTAGTGCTATGATTATTGGGAGATTGAGGAAAGATACCCAAACCAAGCATGAGCTGAGGAAAGAGAATGAAAGGCTTAAGAAATGTTTGGAAGAAGTGATGAAACCCCTGCAGTCTCTTCACCCATCTTCCTGTGCCACTCCTGGCTTTCTGCCCAAGGAAACTATTTCTAGGATCGAAAAGATGAAAGCCTCTGCACAAACTGCAGCGGATTGGCTAAAAGTTGTGCAGGTAAGAGGAGATAACGCCATCAAGGAGATCCTGTCAGTTGGGAAAGATGCAGTCCGAGCTAAAGAATTGCTAGAGTATGTGTTGTCCCAAGACAAGGAAGACACTGACCTCTTGCTGCAGAAATCTAGGGTTATCATGGGGCATGGTAAAGAACAACTGGCTGCAGATGGAATTCTTCCTTCTTCTAGGTTAGATGAACCCTGGGAATGGTTTGAGGCTCTGCAGATGTGGCAGAAGGCCATGAAGAAGATTCAGAAACGGAAGAAACAAATAGATGGTGATCTTACTACAGTGTATAATGAATGCATTGCATTCTTTGAGGTCATGACTGGTAGGAGGAAAATTGCTCCCAATTACCTAAGTCTGGAGCAACTCAGGGAATGGTGGCATGAAGTTTATGCCCCAGATTCTAAAAGTGTTATAACCGGTCACTAGTTAGATGATGCAGCTACATACCTAGCAGTAATGGATAAATACTAGGCCAATAGAGAGGATTGGGATAAGAATGTTAAATATTCAAAAGAGGAAATTGATTCCATTCAATGTCGGCTTAGGATCTTGCCTTTGCCACCTGTCATCGAATTGGATCGGTTATTTTTGAGAGTTCAGGACCAGAACAAGGATAAGGGAAGTGGTAGTTGATGCTTATTTTGAGATTTGTGCTTCCCTATTATCATAGGGCATGCATTGGACCAGACTGCATTGGGGATTGTGTCAAGGATGACCTTGATGATGGATGGCATTTAATGTGTGCCTTATTTTGACTTTCCCAGGCTGACCTGTTTGGGCGGTTGTTCTTATTTTGTAAAAATGTTTGGCTGGGCCGACATACCTTGAGATTTACTATAAAAGGCATTCCTACCTCATTGTAAAAGGTTAGAGAGAAGTTAGATATCAAGCATTAGAAAAGAGATAATAGAATTAAGCTAGAGCATTTTGTAGACTTCTTGAAGCAAGCATTGTAATCAGAATAGTTGAATTGTTGCAGTCTTTGATGAGCTAATACAATTGAGTACATTGTGGTTTTCCTGGTGCAATCCCTTGTGTTGGTTTATCTCGCATGGTTCTTGTTGTTCTATCTTTCAAATTGCTTGAAGATTTAGGGTTTAAAGTTCAAAATTAAGAATTAGTTTTAGTTTGATGAATGGTGTTTATGATGTTATGTTTGGAATGTTTGTAGCAATATCTTGTCTATACTCCCAGTAACTATCTGATTGTAGTAGGCTGGTGAAGTCAACCTGGACCATACATTCATATGTGCTTAGTTCGATTGTGGAAAAATATCTATGATTTGAAAATCTATATACTTTAGAAGATTGCACCGTTCTTGTGATATTGCATTGTGGGTTAAACAGGAATTGGTTGTTTGAGGTTGCATTTGCATTGTTTATCTTAGGAATAGTTTAGATTTCATCATATTCTTGCACCCTTATCTTTTGCTATTTCTTTGTCATCTAGTTAGATTTAGGATTAGAGATCATTATATTGTAGAAATCTGATAAATTGAAAGATATAGTCTGCTTGTAATAAGGTCCCTTTGTGATTACCAGCATTTCACATAATTATCTGAGTTGTTTATGTACTGTCATGACCTGACACCCAAGAGACCTTGTGGTGATTTTCAGTGATTTATTATTGGAAATAACCTTTCAAGAGAGATAGAATATTGCATTCTGTCTGAGTTGTTGTTGTGCAGAAAACACAATCAACAGATTGGCGCTAGAAGGAGGGCTTGAATGAGCACACTGGATCGTTTCTTGAATGCCATCTCTCCTAAAAGATATAGGAGAAATATCAGATCTACTAGAGGAGAGGAGGACTTACAGGAATTACAGTTCCCCACTAAGTCAAGAAGGACTCGAGAAAGGAGAGGATCATCATCACCTATCCCTTCACCAGCATCATCCACATCTTCACATCCTCAGGTTGAGGCTATACCCTTCCCTGAAGCGGCTCCCATTCAACTGCCCCAGCCTGTCATTAACCAACCACCACCCTTACTCTTGCCAATGGCTTTCCTTGCTAATAATCCATCACCCTTGTTCTTCTATGCTTACAATGCTATGCCCAAAAACCCATAGCATTTTTGTTCAAAATTCCATGTTAATGACCCAAACAGGACTGCCGAGGAACACATAAGGATTTTCCAAACATGTCTCAAAGATAGAGGGATTGTTCATGAGGATGTTGCCTGTAGGTTGTTTCCTTATTCACTAGGAGAAGAGGCCTTTTACTGGTACAATCATCTCCCCACTGGTTCAATTCTTAATTGGAATGATCTTGAAAAGGCCTTTTAATAGAAGTTCTGAATACCTATCAGTACCAATGAATTATATCTGCAATTCATTAAAGTTAAGAGAGAGGTTAATGAGCCAATATCCAGCTTCTATAATAGGTTCCACCGTGCATACACCAGACTTCAAGACCCGTATGTCTTAGATGATAATACAGCCCTGGGAGTCTATTATGAAGCCCTAGACAGCCTCACAGTAACCTTTCTCAAGTGGAGACCTAATCCTCCCGCTACCCTAATTGATGCTTACACAAAAGTTGTTAAGCTTAGCACAGATCTGAGGCAACATATAACTGGACCATTACCTTCTCTAGGACCAGTTGCACATCCCAACCAGGTCCAAACAGTAAATCATGCGCTTACCAATCACACTCCGATCATGAATCCAATACCTCAATTATCTTTGGTGCCACACCCTGGTCTTCCCATGAGTCAGGTTTCTCCTATCATGAATTTTCCCCAGCAGCAGGTTAACCAGCCCATGTATCAGCGACAGCTAAATAGTTTCCCTGCTTATCTGCAAAATTCTGAAGTATTACATCAATCTATGGGGTCTACTACAATGCCTGTCCTTCCTCAGAGTAACCCAAGCTGGCCCCCTTATATAGATCCAAATAAAGAAAAGATTGATGAAATGGCCGAGTAGATAAAGAAGTTGAACCTAGAGGTGACCTACTTAAGGAATCAAAACAGTCAATTACACGCTACTCAGAAGAATATTCAATCCAATCAGAATAGGGAATTCCCACAAGGGCAGAGTTTTGATAGAGGATAGCGTAATGAGAGGGGGTTCCATAATGAAAGAGGATTCCACAATGACAGGGGTTACAATAATGACAGAGGATTCAATAGTGATAGAAAATAGAATTTTGATAGAGGTCAAGGTAGTGGGTCAGGATTTGATAAAAGGCCATCACAAGGATAGAGCAGAACTTGGAATATAGGACCTAATAATGGAGGAGTCCCCACCCCATTGGATCAGCTCACTAATCAAATTGTTAACCAATCTACAAATCAGCCAATCAGTCAGGACAAGCCTCCTAGTGGTGTATATCTAGTTGAAGCAGCCCTATCAGGGTGGTGTAGACTTCATAAGATGAGTCAGTATTCAGAATTGGAATGTCCAGAGTTCCAGACTGCTGCCTCCATTTTCTAGTATGAGGTAGAAAATAATGCAAATGGGCAGGAGATTGTCCCCTCTGACCCTTATGATTCCCCTATGCTGGTATTAAATCATGCTCCCTTCCCAACAAGTAAAGAAAATATGCCAGAGGAGGAATCTGATTCTCAGAAAGGGAAAACAGATCAAATTTGCAATGGAGATGAGGTTGCTCAATTGTTTGATGAAGAAGAAAAGAATGATAATGGTCCCCTGAATCAGGAGGAAGCCTACGTTGAAGAAGTACATATGTTTTAGAGACAGGGATTGAGAGATATGCCTCATAGGCGTCCCCAGGTTGGAGGACCTTTCACCACCTCCATTCCTCCTAATAACTTCAGTACCCCTCCAGATCCTAATGCTAGCAATAATCTGTCTTATCCACATGTTTCCAAGCAGTATCTCTCAGAGAGACAAGCTCAAACTGACCCATAGAAAGAAAAAGTTGTTCAAGCAAGCAAGGACAGGGTAGAGGAATCCTCTAAGGACATTTCCATAGATATGAGTGAGGAGAAAATGGCTTCATATGTTGCAGAGGAGTTCAAGAAATTAAAGGTAAATCTTTCAGCTTTCGAGTTATTAAGATTCTCTGCAATCAGAAAGGCTGTTTTAGGTACCTATGATGCACATTCAGTATCTTTGGATAAGCCTTCTGGTGAGAATATCAGCAAGAATTCTAGTTCTCAGCTTGTGAGGGCACAAAATCATACTACCTTGCCCCCCGGAGATAAAGGAAAGGAAAAGGATAAAACCCAAGTGGCCCAGGTAGATACTCCGCCAACTTTATTCTAAGAGAAGATAGAAACCCCTCCATTTCTGATCTCTATCTGTATATTTGGTAAGAATCTGTATAATTGCTTATTAGATTATGGTGCTTCCACCAATGTGATGCCATTTGGAGTTTGTAGAGCTTTGGGAATTACACCTGTTGATTCTTAGAAGAAGGTGACTCGGCTAGATAGAACTGAAGTGATTGTGGTGGGAGAATTAAACATGATTCACATGCAGATAGCTTCGGATCCAAGGATTCAACAGGTTATCAATATTCAGGTAGCTGATATCCCTGATGCATACGGCTTGATTCTAGGAAGAGATTTTACGAAGGCTTTAAATGGATATGTGTCTACTGATCACTCTCACATGTGGCTTCTCTGGAAAGGAGTGTCTAATCAAATCAGGATTGAGAGAGAGCCGAGAATGAAATACATGATAACAGAGTACCAAAAGACTTCAACAGAAGTTCTGATATCAGAAGTTGGTATGGAAAATTACATGCTATCAACTCAGTATGAAGAGTCAGACTCAGAGGAGGTATTGATGTTGCATACGATGCCTATTGATGTTGAGATAGGGTCCAGCCATGGTGAAGTTTTGACAGAATTAGTTTAGGAAGAGGAACCCGAAGACAGTCAGATCAGCTTATTAGACAGTTTTTAAGAATTTATCAGGCAGTGTGTGGAGAACCAAACTCACCTAGGCAAAAGGACAAGTTTTAAAGAATTACTCTTACCAAATTGGTGTAGAGTTCATAATGCTTCCCATTCAGAATTGGAGTGTTGTTTATGTCAGACAACAGTAGGGCAAGTGCAGAAATGCCTAAATCTGACCCAAGCTATGGAGACAAAGGTGCATAACCCTCAAGGAGAATATCAAGAAGATAAACCATCTATGCTGACTAGGAGATCTTCTAACACTGACAAGCCGAAAGAAATGATGAAGAAAACTACCACTGCAGAATGTTGGACTCTCAAATTTGATGGATCCAAATCCAAGCATGGAGCTGGAGTAGGGTTTGAACTGATCAGTCTGAAAGGTAAAAAAAAATTTGCTGCCCACAGGCTTCAATTTCATTGTACCAATAATGTAGCAGAGTATGAAGCATTAATTCATGGACTCCTGATGGCACTTAAGAAAAAGGTTAAGATTTTGTAAGTTTTCAGAGATTCTGAGTTAGTAGTCAAGCAAGTAAGGAAACAATATTCATGCCATGATAGGAGAATGACCAATTATAGGCATAGAGTGTGGGACCTCATTGAGGGATTTGACGCTTTCAATATTCAACTGATACCTCGGCAGAAGAATCAAACTACTGATTCTTTGGCTCAAGCAGCAAGCACTCTGCAACCTTTATCTTTGTTAGGATTGAAGAATTTCACTGTAGAATTGACTCCTGTGCCATCAGTCCCAGACAATGTTACTAACTTTCAGGTGTTTGAAGATGACAAGCATATTCTTGACTTCGTCACAAATACAGATGTCTTTGCTTCCCAAATCATTGATGAAGTGGAACCACAGGAAGCAGAACTGGATTTAGAAGGTGTGCTGAATCTGAAGTCTAACACTATTCCAAGGGGAATGGTACAACTAGAACAAATTTTTGATGTGGATAAGATCAGGGGTCGGGAACAAGAGTTGGAGAAAGAATCTATCAGTGGACAGTGTGACACTCACAATTTAGGAACTGTGGACAATGTTAAGAACATTTTCATAGGCAAGGTAAGCACTCCAGAAGAAATACTAGGGATAATTGAAGCCTTACACAGCTTTCCAGATATAGTAGCATGGGGTTATGAGGATTTGAAGACCTATGATACATCAATCATAACTCATACGATACCCCTGAAGTCAGATGCCAAGCCTTTCAGACAAATGCAGAGACCTATCAACGCATTACTGGAACCACTCATACAGAAAGAAGTTCAGAAATTACTGTCTGCCAGAATCATATTTCCTGTTAGGCATTCAACATAGGTGGCAAACTTGGTTCCAGTAAGAAAAAAGAATAGAGTAATTAGGCTTTATGTTGATTTTAGGAATTTGAACAGATCTTTGGAAAATGATAACTATCCAGTTCCTTCATTGGATGAAGTGCTTCAAGTGGTCAATGGATCTCAAATGATGTCTTTTTTGGATGGTTATTCGGGGTACAACCAGGTAATGGTCCAGTATGAGGACAGACACAAGACCGCTTTCACAACTAAGTGGGGTACCTTTGCCTACAGGAGAATGCCATTTGGACTCATTAATGCAGGGGCCACATTTCAAAGGGCTATGGATATCGCCTTCAAGGATATCATAGGCAAATGCATCATCATTTATATGGACGACCTGACTATTTTTTCAAAAAACAGAGGGGATCACATCTCAGATTTGCGGAAAGTATTTCAGAAGTGTAGAGAATTTGGCATATCTCTCAATCCTAAAAAATGCATTTTCGGAGTAACAGAAGGAAAGTTACTAGGACATGTCATATTAGAAAAGGGAATTTCCATTGACCTGGAGAGAGTGGAGGCCATATTGAAGATTCAGCCCCCTGCTAGCAAAAAGGAGATGAAGTCCTTCTTTGGTAAGATCAACTTCGTCAGAAAATTCATCACTAGATTTGTTTAAATTGTTAAACCGTTAAATGCAATGTTGAAACAAGACGCCAAGATCGAATGGACTACTGAAGCGAAGGAAGCTTTTGCAGAAATCAAAAGAGTCATTGCTAATGCTCCAGTATTGGTAAGTCCTAACTACAGCAAACCCTTTTATATCTATTCATTTGCTTCAGACCACTCATGTGCTGGAATGCTTACTCAAAATTATGATGAGGGGAATGAGAATCCTATTGCCTTTATGAGTGCACCATTGAAAGATGCTGAGTTAAAATATCCAAGTGTGGAAAAGTAGGCATATGCCCTGGTTAGAGCAGTAAAGAAATTCAGGCATTATGTCCTTAGAAATAAGGTGTATGCAATTGTCCCTGATTCTGCAGTTAAGTTACTTCTGATGCAAAATGAATTGGGTGAGCGCATAGCTAAATGGGTGACCATGCTACAAGAGTATGACATTGAGATCCAGCCCATGAAGTTGGTGAGAGGATAGGGACTCACTTAGATTATGGCAGAAATGGGCCCTGAATTATCTGTTCAGAACTATAATATTGAAGAGGTTTCTCCAGATGGTTGGTATGATGACCTAGTGTATTATCTGCTGAATCAACGACCTCCAGATCATCTTAATGCTATTCAGAGGAGAGATTTATGATTGAAGAGCGACAGTTTCATGCTAAAGGGAGCTTTTTTGTACAAGAAAAATCATGAAGGTATTTATTTGAGGTTTCTTGGTAAACAGAAAGCTAACAGGGTGATAAACGAGTTTCACAAAAAATATGGCACTGGCCATGGTTCTGCGATTGCCATAGCAAATCAAATTTTAAGGGCATGGTATTATTGGCCTACGCTGTTCAAAGATGTTCACCATCATGTACGAAACCTGTCACACTTGCCAGACTGTAGCAACAAGAGAAAGGTGTGCAACACTTCCACTCCAACTGGTCACCGAGGTAAGACCTTTTGCTCAGTGGGGTATGGATTTTATAGGCCCCATCAACCCACCATCTTATGCAGGATACAGGTACATTCTCACTATTACCGATTATTTTACAAGATAGACTGAAGCTTTTGCTTGTAGGTAATGTACATCAGATGTAGTGATTGATTTTTTAGAATCAGTCATTCTTAATCGATTTGGATGTCCTATTGTTGTTGTCTGTGATAATGGTCCTGCCTTTGCATCTTTAAAATTCTCAAATTGGGCTTTTGATCACGGCATTATTATAAAGTTTGCATCTAATTATTATCCTCAGGGTAATGGCCTAGCAGAGTCCTCTAATAAGAACATATTGATTGTCATATGTAAGCTGTTAGAGAGGAACCCAAAAGACTGGCATACCCAGCTTCGGTTTACCCTTTGGGCAGATCGTACCAGACTTAAGTCTTCCATTGGGACATCTCCTTATCACTTAGTATATGGTCTGGAGCCTGTATTCCCCATCCAACTCAAGATCCCAACTTTACAATTTATAAATTAGTTTTATGATGAAAGGGACAGAAGGGAGGCTAGGTTGGCAAAACTATTGCACCTTGAGGAGAAACGAGATAATGCTCTGGAGAATTTTGCCAAACATCAGGGGGTAGTCAAGAGATGGTTTGACAGGAGGGCTAAAGTTAAAGCCTTCAGGATTTCCGACCTTGTCCTATACTGGGATAAACCTCATGATCAGAAAGGGAACCATGGGAAGTTTGATAGATTGTGGCTTGGCCCATATCAGATTGCTGAAATACTTAGAAATAATGCCTTCCGTCTAAAGACTCTCACGGGAGAGAATATCCCACTGCCTGTCAATGGGCAGTATTTGAAGCATTATTTCCAGTCCTGAGCTATTTTCAGTTCCTTGCTTTGTAAATAGTTAGTTTAGGTTGCTTTGCTTGTTTGTTTGGTTAGAGTAGGTTTCCCTTTTGCTCTGCTTGTTTTGTTTCAGTTAGGGTGGGTTTGCTTTCGTTTGTTTGTTTTGGTTTGCGTTGCTCTTGCTCTTGGTTCTTCCTCTTTTTGGGATCTTTGGGTGCATCTGTATAATAATGGTGACAAAGCAGGTCTAATGTTTTTGGTATTTCCCTTACAAACTCTAATCATCCTTCCAGGACACCATGGTACGAACTCTTTACCCTATGTCACTTATCCTTATGCTGAGGCAAAGGGTTTTCTAGTCAGTTTGAACAAGAATATATTGGGGTCTTATACTTTCAATTCTTAATACACCTGAAGCTGTAGAAGGCCCTTATAAGGTCTGAACAGGTGAAAAATCCTTTTCTGCTCTAGTGCCACTGTGATTCTCAGCCCTGAGTGTAGACTTTACTGTCCACAGGTTGAATGAAATGAGTGAAAAAATAAAAAAGAAATATAAGTAGAAAAAGAAAAAAGAAAAAGAAAAAGAAGAAAATATTGAAAATCAAAGGGTTCGAATTCAACTTATCAGGGGGATCTGAATATCTCTACCAGGGCTATGGACACCTGGCTGGCAGTAGAGCTATATTCAGGAGGATCATAGTGATAACCTCATCGAGGCTATGGACGCCTGACTGGCAGCTAGGCTCTATCTAGGTTACTTTTAGAGTATGAATCTTTACGTAGCTTGTTCATACCAAGTTTGGTCCTTGTTGTAATTAAGGATGTGCATGCACTTTGACCCTGGTATAGGAAAGTTTGAATGACTAGGAGTTTCTATGTTGAACATGGGAGTATTGGCTGGATATCTGAGTTGAAACCATAAGTTCTGGGTTCTTGATTCCAGTTTGTCATTGAAATGCTCAGGAGCATTTCCCCAGTAGAGTCGCCATTTGTTGTGCAGTTTTTGCACACACGCCCCACTTGGAGTAGGGACCATCTTTTCGGATGTCTTTTGACCTTTGGTTTTATTGGACTTATCTTTTTGAGGTCTTGACATGTTGGTCTTGCTAGCTTTGATCTTGCCTTGGGGCTTGAATTGGTTAAAATTGAGTTTTAGGCAAAATCTGGGTTTTCACCTGAGTCCAGAATTTTTCGGATCCTGCAAATTTCTCTGGGCCCTGATTCACTGTCTGTTCGTCACTGCATTTTTCGAAACCAGGTTTCTGCTTGACTCCGGGATTTTTCGGTTCTGGAATATTTTCCTGAACTGCACTAAAATCCCAAACTTCGTTATATTCCCAGTTTCTGCTTTTTCGCGAAATCTGTGTTCATCCGGATTTCCGTGTATCTTGAGATTTTTTGAAATTCTATTTTGGGCTCGGGTTTCTAGATTCGTCAGAAGTGTCTTGTCACTAATTAATGACCAAGGTACCTTTGCTCAGACGCACAAATGGATGGACATAAAACCTTTTGGGCATCATTTTTCAACCTTATCATTCATTTGCTTGCTGCTTTGGCGATTGAGAGCTTTCATTCGAGCTTTGAGCATTGATCCTCTGTTGCTTGCGCGTGGATTGTTTGGTGTTGATTGAGGTTTTTATTGCTTGAGCGTTCCTACGTTGTGGTTGCTTCTTCGACCTTGAGTTTCGACTGAATTGATCCATGGTATGTTATCAATGGCCCCTCTTGTTGGTTTACGCAATGATTGATTTTTTTTCGTATTGATTGGTGGTCATTTCGTGTCGGCCCATGTTAGCTACTATTTCCTTCCTACCGAGTTAGGGTTTGACCCATTTTTTCATAGAATCATTATCACCTGCACCCTATGAGTGCTATTTATCCATTAGACGACGGATGCACACGTTCGGAAGGGCTTTTGGGTTAGATTGTTTGCCCCCTTAATGCGAAATCTGCCATATTGTGTAAGGTTAGGATTTTTTTCGGTGTTCGGCCCCCAACGGAAAATTCGTTATGATTGATTGATCTTGCCCTTGTATTACACTGACCATAGCCCTGTGAGGATTCAGAGTACCTTGGATTGATCTTTGCAGTTGGTATTCTAAACCCCGAGCTTCCACTGTTTTCCATGGCGGAAGTCTGGTCATCAAATTAGGGCATCACAGTTTCACCATGGGATCTAAATATTTTGAGGTCTTTTCAAGTCTAAATTCATTTACATTTGAATCTTGTTGGTTAGCATCAATTTCGGGACTATTCGAATCCAAATAGAAAGATTGCATGATCATCCGGTCGTTGGTTTGCGTATCGTCGTTTATCGGGTTTCCGAGGTTCTCGCAGAATTCCTTCACACTCGGGTTTTCCTGGTTTCAGCTGATTTTGTGGGGCATAGTGATTTTCGGAGTTCCTCAAACTGTCTGAGAAAATCCGCCCCATCCAGACTTTTCCATTTTTCCTGTTTGACTGCACTTCTTCCAATTTTCTAAGGATAGGATTAACAGAGTAAAAGTTAAATGCTAATTTCTTGTTGCCAATGAACGAATTTCATGATTATCTTATGATCTTTTGTCCATACTAATGATTTGATGTCTTAGTAATAGGAATCCGTCTAGGTCGGATTTCTCTGAAATTCTGCCCCGACAGGATTTTTCCGGTTTACGGTGTTTTCCTGGATTGTTTGGTTTTTCTGGATTTTCGGAGATCAATAGTTTGTGATGGGTTTTAATTGCTTTATATGATTTTATGTTAACCTTCAGATTGGAATATGTATAATAATTGAATACTAATGATGTGTTTTGTGAATGTAGGCCGAATCAAGCAAGGCTACAGTAGGGAAGTCCAAGGGTGACACAGAGGGGTCATCCATTTCAGAAGCAGAAAGACTAAGATTGGACATGAAGAGCCAGTTGCCAGAAAGCAAAATATCTTCCATATGGTCTGAGGTGTCTGACACCAATGTGGGGGCTTGGAGATATGAGGAGTTCAAGCAAAGGACAGCTAAGAAGAATCTGTCAGTGCTAAGGAATGGCATGATGAAGTCCGGGTTGGTGCATGTGGTAGGGTTTCCTCCAACGATCCAGTGTTATGAGCTTATATTGGAATGTGCCAGGCAATATGATTTTGATACACAAAGGGTCGTCAGTACTAAGGGAAGAGTCCTGGCCAACTTCAGTCCTGTCTCCATTGCCCAGGTTTTTGATATGCCTGACTTGCCTTCAGTATGTGCTCTAAACATGGACTTGGCTAGAACATACTATGAGAGTGAACCAATTAAATCTCAAAAAATGATTAATGCTTGGTTGGATAAGCCAAAATCACACTACTCTAAACTACCCAAGTAGTTGCACAGAGTTAAATTCAGATCAGATATCTATGATGCAATAACATTTCTGAGCAGAGTGGCAGGATTGAAGAGTGCAGGAGTGTTGGAGAGTTGGATGGTCCATGTAATCACCAAAATTGAACAGGGCACCAACTATCACTAGGCAGGGCTCATTAGCTCTGAAATTGATAAACAGCTGAGGAATGTCTTGGAGACTAAGAGATTCACCATGTCCTCCTATGTCATGTATGTGCTTGCCAGATTCTACCCATACAGGGGTTTGAATCCACGAGGGACATTCGAACAGGACATTGTCTATGAAGTTTACCCGGAGTTGCATCTAGGACACAAAGACTACCGAAGAGCCAATGATGCATTCACAATGCATATCACCAGAATGCTCTAGAATGCCGAGCATATGAGACTGTCGGATGGAGCTAAAGGATAGATAAAGAATTATGGGGCCTGGTTTATTCAGTTTCCTACCTTCACCTACATCAGGATTGATGGATGTCTGGTTGCTCCATATAGGTTACCTCGGTATCCTACTGATCACATTATTTTGTTAGAGATTGTGAGGCAGATTTGTGAATTTGATGCTATTGTAAAGAAGGAGAAGCATAAGACAGGATTTGGTGGGGATTTCCCTCTCGAAATTGGTGTGGCGGAAGTGTGTCCTTCCATCCAATCAACACACATTGCAGGAGATTAATTGGCAGCATATGGTTTCTCCTTCCATTCCAAAAGGATGAACTTTGATATCATAGGAGAGGCACAAAAGAAGGCCACTACGGAGTACCGACATAAAGATGACCTAGAGGACTATTGGGCTAACATTAAGGATGACCTTGAGGCAAGAAAGAAGAGGTATTCCAGGCTTCATGTTGATGCAATCAGACAGTACAATGTCAAGTTGATCCCGGACCAACTGGAGGATGATGGAAACCTGGTACAAGATCATGCCTATGAGGCTGTGAAGGATAGATCAATCAGAGAGATCAGCTGGAATGAAGATGAGGTTACAGAGTTGGAAGACCTAATGGCCCCCGTTATGAAATTTACTTCTTCTTGGTTGAAACATAAGGTCTGGGAACTGGAGAGTGAGAAGGTGACTTGTACCTTCAATTTGATGGGAGACCTCAATCCCATGTCTACTTCAGAGGAATTCAGGGAAGATGACCCCAAAGGGAAAACTACAAAGAGCTCTCCTTTCAAGATAAAGATTAGAGGCCCCAAGAAAAGTGAGCCGGAGCCCAAAAGGAAGCCCAAAGGAAAGAAGAGAAGTCAAACTTTGAAGATTGGCAGATCTTCTGATGAGGAAGAATTGGAAAAAGCAGAGGAAGAAAGTGCTCCTCCACCGCCAAAAAAGACCAGAACCACCAGGGTCTTGATGAAGAAGATTCAGGATACCTCAAAGGATGAGCCTCCTATTGTTGATGTAGAGAGTTCGGGAGGAGAGAAGACCAAGGTCTATATGAGGAGGTCAAGGACTCCTTCTCCTAAGGAGCCAATGCAAAAGAGGGACCTCTCTCCTAAAATTCCAGCTGCAAAGCCATCCAAGGCTGCTTCCCCTTCACCAGGCATACTAGAGCAGGAAATCCCTAAGGAGCATGAAACTAGCGGAGAGGCAGAGCCATTCAAGGAAGGGACACTCTTTGGTGAGGCAGCTGAGCTCGAAGCAGAGGAAGAGGAAAGGCATACTTCTCCCTTGGTGCAATATGAAGATTCTCCAGAAAGTGACAGAGGCCACGGATTGCCCGAGCAAAAAGAAGACATCCCTGCTAAAACCCCATCACCGGTGCAAGAGGTGGATCTTGAGGAAGATGATCAAGGTGAGAAGCTCTCTGAAAGGGAGGAGGATAAAATAACCGAGAAGGAAGAAGAGAAAATGACAGAACAATAGGAAGAAGCAAGAACAGAAGAAATCTGGGTAGAACCTGCAGCCCCAGACTGGCTTGAAAAAGAGATTGCAAGGAAGAAACAAGTAGTTGTCGAAGATACTCCCTTGGATTGGGATGAAATGCTGTCAAAAAATTGGCAAAGGGAAGAAAAATAAGGCAGCTAAGGTAGTTTCCAAGGTGGAGAGAGATGAAGCGAATAACAGGGTCATCCATATTGCCACCCTTGCTGCAAACAAAACTAGGGAAGAAGTCACTGGTCAGGACTACAATGTGCAAACTATCAACCTTGGACCAGCATCCATGGAACAGGACATTGAGGAATATGAAGGGTTTAGTGCTGTGATTATTGGGAGATTGAGGAAAGATACCCAAACCAAGCATGAGCTGAGGAAAGAGAATGAAAGGCTTAAGAAATGTTTGGAAGAAGTGATGAAACCCCTACAGTCTCTTCACCCATCTTCCTCTGCCACTCCTGGCTTTCTGCCCAAGGAAACTATTTCCAGGATCAAAAAGATGAAAGCCTCTACTCAAACTGCAGCGGATTGGCTAAAAGATGTGTAGGTAAGAGGAGATAACTCCATCAAGGAGATCCTGTCAGTTGGGAAAGATGCAGTCTGAGCTAAGGAATTGCTAGAGCATGTGTTGTCCCAAGACAAGGAAGACACTGACCTCTTGCTGCAGAAATATAGGGTTATCATGGGGCATGGTAAAGAACAACTGGCTACAGATGGAATTCTTCCTTCTTCTAGGTTAGATGAACCCTGGGAATGGTTTGAGGCTCTGCAGATGCGGCAGAAGGCCATTAAGAAGATTCAAAAATGGAAGAAACAAATAGATGGTGATCTTACTGTAGTGTATAATGAATGCATTGCATTCTTTGAGGTCATGACTGGTAGGAGGAAAATTGCTCCCAAATACCTAAGTCTGGAGCAACTCAGGGAATGGTGGCATGAATTTTATGCCCCAGATTCTAAAAGTGTTATAACCATTCACCAGTTAGATGATGCATCTACATACCTAGCAATAATGGATAAATACCAGGCCAATAGAGAGGATTGGGATAAGAATGTTAAATAGTCAAAAGAGGAAATTAATTCCATTCAATGTCGGCTTAGGATCTTGCCTTTGCCACCTGTCATCGAATTGGATCAGTTATTTTTGAGAGTTCAGGACCAGAACAAGGATAAGGGAAGTGGTAGTTGATACTTATTTTGAGATTTGTGCTTCCTTATTATCATAGGGTATGCATTGGACCGGACTGCATTGGGGATTGTGTCAAGGATGACCTTGATGATGGATGGCATTTAATATGTGCCTTATTTTGACTTTCCCAGGCCGACCTGTTTGGGCGGTTGTTCTTATTTTGTAAAAATGTTTGGCTGGGCCGACATACCTTGAGATTTACTATAAAAGGCATTCCTGTCTCATTGTAAAAGGTTAGAGAGAAATTAGATATCAGGCATTAGAAAAGAGATAATAGAATTAAGCTAGAGCATTTTGTAGACTTCTTGAAGCAAGCATTGTAATCAGAACAGTTGAGTTGTTGCAGTCTTTGATGAGCTAATACAATTGAGGACATTGTGGTTTTCCTAATGCAATCCCTTGTGTTGGTTTATCTCGCATGGTTCTTGTTGTTGTATCTTTCAAATTGTTTGAAGATTTAGGGTTTAGAGTTCAAAATTAAGAATTAGTTTTATTTTCATGAATGGTGTTTATGATGTTATGTTTGGAATGTTTGTAGCAATCTCTGGTCTATACTCCCAGTAACTATCTGATTGTAGTAGGCTAGTGAAGTCAACCTGAACCATACATTCATATGTGCTTAGTTCGATTGTGGATAAATACGTATGATTCAAAAATCTATATACCTTAGAAGATTGCACCGTTCTTGTGATATTGCATTGTGGGTTAAACAGGAATTGGTTGTTTGAGGTTGGTCCATTCTGAACATCTATCATTTGCATTGTTTATCTTAGGAATAGTTTAGATTTCATCATATTCTTGCACCCTTATCTTTTGCTATTTCTTTGTCATCTGGTTAGATTTAGGATTAAAGATCATTATATTGCAGAAATCTGATAAATTGAAAGATACAGTCTGCTTGTAGTAAGGTCCCTTTGTAATTACCAGCATTTCACATAATTATCTGAGTTGTTTATGCACTGTAATGACCTGACACCCGAGAGACTTTGGGGTGATTTTCAGTGATTTATTATTGGAAATAACCTTTCAAGAGAGATAGAATATTGCATTTTGTCTGAGTTGTTGTTGTGCAGAAAACACCATCAACAAAAGTCTTACTCTAGGATGCATAAGGCTTCTAGGGAGTCCTCGATATACTCTCGGTACGTGAGGCACAACCGTAAACACCAGTCCGTCACAAGCGTGAGTCGGGAATCCCAACGAGATACTGAAAGGCTCATACCAACTCTTCACACCTATCTAGGTATCACCCTAGCTTTGATGCTCTGCCAATTACGATGCAACTAGATTGGGGTACAACTTTCGTTCTCCCCCCTTTATATACCCCGCCGGTACGCGTGGTTGGAATTGTCCCTTGGGGTGATGAAATCTCCAAGCAGGTCCCACTAAAAAGAAGACGCTAACCGTTTCCAACTACTCCCCAGGCTCACACGAAGTGCAAAGGGAAAGAAAAAATGAATTAATGCCCCCTTGGGTGACACAAGAACAAATAATCACAACAAGCAATGAAGTTTAATCCTCCTAATTAGACTATGTTTGAGAATAGCAAAGATAATTTTTTTTGAAAATCTGATCAAGTAGATGACCCTGCAAACAAATGTTAGTTGTCTTCTTCTTCGTCCTTGGTCAAATTATGCCACAATACGCTACAAAACGTTAACAAAAAATACCAATATCTTTGCAAAAACAGTGTTAGAGGGTTACTACTTGAAAATAGCAAAAAACGGAAGCAAAAATGAAGCTAAAATGACTATTTTACCTTCCAAACTGTGCTGCTTTAGGGCGCTGCCGCCTTTCTGTAGTGAAATCAGGGCGCTGCCGCTTTTCTGCGGTAAGGCAGAGGGCGCTACCACCTTTTTGCAGCAAAATGGGGGCGCTGCCGCCTTTCTGTAGTGAACAAAAGGGCGCTGCTGCCTTTCTGCGGTAAGGCAGAGGGCGCTGCCGCCTTTCTGCAACAAACTTTGTCAGGTTTTAAAGAAAAAAAGTTAGGTGTGCCCCTCCCACTGCAAGAAGAATGTTAGAAAAGCCCTCTAAATATATCCCTAAAGACAACAAATGCATTAGAAGAAAATAAACTTTCAAATATGGGGCGCTGCCGCCTTTCTGCAGTGAGGGAAGGGGCACTGCCGCCCTTCTATGGTAAAATGGGGGTGCTGCCGCCTTTCTGTGGTAAAGCAGAAGGCGCTGCCGCCTTTTTGCGAGTTTTTCCTACAAAATTCTTAACCAAAAGGGGAGGTTAAATGCAAGACCCATTTGTGGGTCCCACCAGGCGTGCCAAAAATGTATACCCTTGAATTTATCCTACTCTAAATGTGTAAAATAACTTAAAAATGCAAATGATAAAATACCCAAGGACACCTTAAGATTAGCCAAAAGAGTGATATAACGAAAAGGAAAATGAATAAAACGAAATACAAATAGTTTCACCTTCCTTGCTGTTGATATCTCTTTGATTGGCCCTTGCTTGGAATGATTTGTGTGCTCCTTAGATGATTGCTTGAGTGACTAAATGCAAGATTCAATGTGCAAGATGATTAAAAGAGATGGCTAAATGATAGCAAAGGATTGAGGATGTAAACTAGCAGCATGTAGTTATGAAAATACAAAGTGTTGAAAATGCTCTTAAGGAGGGGGTATTTATAGAAGAATTTGAATTCTCTAAAGAATTCAACGGTCAAGATTGCTCCAACAAGGTCAAGATGAAGGGCTATGGTGGTTTGAGAACCCACAAGCCCTCACATCTTGACATGTGGAGGGTGAAGTGGACAAGGGGATATGAGGTGTAAGTGAGGTGTCAAGAAGGTACATGAGGTGGAGGAAGGACATGCATCTTGGGGAGTGAGGAGATTTCCTCAAAAAGGGATTCCTTGTCCCCAAGTGGGAGTGAAAGAGACATTTGAGGAATTTTGGAATTCCTCAAAAATCTACATGGGAAAAGGAAAGGTGGTTGGGGATATAAATGTGAATTAATTCACATTCCTAGGATGATCAAGAGGGTAAAAGGTGGGCTCCAAAAAGGTGGGACTTGGTCACATGTGGAGATTGTGACAAGTCCAAGGTTCTAGAAGCTTTGGAAGAATGGAATGTGAATTAAAAATTCACATATAAAGGAGAAGAATTTAGGACAAATAAATGTGAATTAAAAATTCACATGGGAAAGGGGGTTAATGCCAAAAGAAGGTAAATGCAAAGATTGGCTAAAAAGTGGTGCTAAATTTAACTAATGACCTTGGTTAAGGTTGTGCAAACATTGGATTAGGCTAATTAATGGAAGATTAGAGGCAAGTGGCAAATGTAGGAGGATGTGACATTAATCTCTGATTAAGAGGATGCACATCATAATCATGAATTAATTAAATTAATTCAGATTAGGGCAAGGTTATGGAGGATGTGACAAGGAGAGAGAAAGTGATGAATTTTAAATTGATTTTAAATTAAAAGGGGGAAAATGACTAAATTAAATAAATTAGCGTATTTATTTAATTTAGAGAGGAATAAGGTGAAAGATAAAGTATTAATTATTAAATTAAATGCTTTACCGATATGAGACAAAAGGTGTAATATTAATATTAACACGATAGACAGAAAGGCAGTAAATTTAACCATATGGAAGTGATTAAATTTAGATGTCTACAGCCTCAATTCATAAAAATTATTTAAATAGGCATTTGGGCATCCAATTTCTTCATCACAGGTTGAAGGCTAGCTCATATTTTCTCATGTAAACAGGATTTGAAGGCGCTACAAGAAGAATTTTTTAGATTTGTTCAAAGATTCATGATCAGATTGCATAGAAGAACACATTGTCAACAAATTTTTCTTCGAAGCTTCTACCCTAAATTTTAGGGTTTTCTCTTTCTTCTATCTTTTTCTAAAATTGATCAACTGGGTTTACTCTGTACAAATTTTCTAAAATTTTTAGCCACTTCAGGTTGAAAGTTGGAGGCTTTTCATGGTAGCCAAAAGACATCTTTTTAAAAATCTGGTCATTTGGGCTCGTTTAGCACGGCGTTGGCAACAAAACCCATGTTCTAGAAATTTTTAGGAAAATTGCCCCTTTGCTTCCCTCTTTTTGAAGCTTTTCTTTTTCTGAAGTATTTTGATATGGTGGTGAGAAATTCATAATTTTCAAAAATGGATGATCTGGGTTTGATCAGCACAACACTCTCTACAAAACCCACGTCTCAAAAAATTTCATGAAAATTAGCCCTTGATAGGGTATTTTTAGCCTCATCAGAAGCTATTTTTAGCCTTTTCAGAAGTTCATCTGAACATATCCAAGTTTACAGTCAAAAGTCTAGTTTTTCATAATATAATTCAATCCAATTGAATGCAAGACCAAATTGGTCTTGATTCATGACTTCTTAAAAACTTTTGACACTAACTTGTGCCATGTTCATCCAATGATTAAATTAAGCACTTTGGAAGGCGTAGACAATACTACAATCAAGCATCTTGATCTCTTTGGGTTGTTCAAGGTAGCTTCTATTCCCATCACGATGTCAGATCTTGAGTTTTTCGTTGCATGCATCAAGCATTACAACCCTTCTACATGAAAAATTCAATCAGTAGATGGGCGAGTTGTTTGTAGCCTAAGCTGAATTTTCAAGACCAGTATGCTTATCTTGGATAGCAAGAGGATGCAAAAGGTAGTTCCAGTTTTAGAGTTGCCAATTGTACATCATTCACTACCTTCCTCTTCCAAGGGAAAACCTAGAGTCAAGACCATAAGCAATCCGCCTGAAAGTGTTAGGGTTAGCAGAAAGATGAAGAATTTGAAAGGAAACGCATGTCAACGAGAACAACCAACAAAGATGGTTGAAATTAAACAAAATGTTTTTGGTGCTTTCAAGCTCGTAAGTGGATTCATCACACAGATCTTGTGCCATTACCTTCATGAGGATGGTGCCTACATCGATCTCGGTGTTGTACAAGCATAATTCCATAGTTTGGTCCATGATGGTTTTGATGGTGATCCTATGGTGTCTAAGTTGAATCATTTTTCCATGATGTCAACAAGTTTCGACAAGGCAGTTGAGGAGGTCAAAGAATGTCTAAATTTGATCACAAATGGAGAGAAGACGTTGAGAAAATAGGCCATTATTTTGGACAATATCCCAGTGCATGAAGAAGATGTAGTGAACGATTTCCTAGAAGATATGATTGCTCAAGATGGCTTGGAGTAGACAGCCAGTTAGATCCTACAATTTTCCAAGGATAGAGTCAAAGGCAGCAGTCAACTCAACATCACTCTTGAGTTCAGATTTTTGATTTCATGCATGTTTATTTCTTCTTCGGGGATATCTTTTGGTGGAGGTGGAACTTTCAGTTAGGTTCTAGTTAACTGATGTTGGTTATCAGTTGACTCTCATATCAATAAGATAATTTGCATGCTAGCAAGTCCAATTAGTTTAGTTTAGAAACAGTTAACTAAGGTAATTTTCCTAGTTAACTGCTAGGTTGCATACATTTAGACATAAGAATAAATCTTGCATGTTGGCAAAACTGAATGTTAACTCAAGGAAATTTTAGGGTTCCCTACTCCTTTGAGATTCTATAAATAAGAGCACCTTGCTCATTGTATTTTAACTTTTACTTGTGATAACAAATTGTTGTACCACCTTGCTTGCAATATTGTTATTTTGTATTGGTTCACTTTGTGTAAGAATAGATTGTATGCTTATTTGTGGCTGTAAATCCTTGTTCAGTTTATTGTTTAATATAAAGTTGGTTTGATCGTCGATTGTGTGTTTGTTTCGTCATGCAATATGTTGTCCTAGATGTACTATTATTGTTTCAATCATAGCAACAAAAATATTTTGGGGAAAAAATTAGCAAACCAAAAGTTCAAGATTTCTTTAAAAAATTGGATTTTAAAAAAAATTGTATAAAATATTAGAATAAGAGACAAAAACTATTTTTTTTAATTGAAAGGAATGTCCATAGCAATAGAGTTACAGAGAGAAAATAAAATAGCAAGTTTAACTAATGAATCATAGAAAATAGATTTTGTTGTTTATATTCATATCGTTGATTACATTGCATTCCACATCTTTCAAAGCATTAGTTCACAATGCATAATTGATAGATGACAAAATTTCAATTGCAATATAGTTTGTACAAAGTCAACCTATAAATTGAGTACAAAGTTTCAAAAAATCAAAAGTAGCCAATGACTCTTGCTAGTTGCTACTATAAATAGAGCTATGCTAGAGGGATGCAGGTCCTGATGATGAAGCTCTTGGGGCTTTGCCTCTCCTAAATCGTTCAGTCAAATGAGTATCAAATTTGGACTCCACTAGGATCTCTAAATCCTCAGCCTCAAGAAATTCATCACCAACAATCCACTCATTGTTCTGATCAAAAATTGCCTCAAAGAAATGTGGTCTCATGGTGATGGAATGCCATGACAATCAATAACAACCACATTTCTTTGAGGAAATTTTTCAACCAGTTCACTTCCTTGTCTATGCTACCACATTTTTCATACATGTCTACCAAAGCATTTTATCAAATAATTAACTACCTTGCTACTATGGCTAAAAGCCTAAAATAAGTGCTTGCAAACAAGCTATGGATGCTTGGAAAAAATCTATCAAAGAATAATAGTAAACAACAAGCTATGGTCTCATGGTTTTCTTTTCGTGAAAATCAGCGTGATTTTATTGACAATTTTTTTTAGGTTTTAAACACATTTTTTGGCAATTTTGCAATTTGAAATGGGAAAAAATCATTGACCAAAAAAGGTCAAAGATTTTTTCAAAAAATTGGGGAAAAAATCATTCAGCCTGTAGATTTTTTAAAAATCGAGATTAATCGAGTTTTTTTTCTAGATTTCTTTTACTATGGTTTCAATAATATTTCTTTCAATCTACACCTCGGATAGAGTGTTCCACCTTGGGAATCCTGAGAACTAGCTTGTCATTTCATGTTTGTTTCCAATAACCTTTATTTCAACCTACACCTCAGATAGAATGTTTCACCTCCTTGGGAATCCTAAGATAGAATTTATCATCAACCATTCCCAATTGCTCCTAACTCCTTTTGCTCTAATTTTACTTAAGGAGATAGGATAGTTATAGCTTTAGTCTAGTTGTAGTTAAGATCTATAGAAACCAGAGAAAACCTTAGTTTCAATGTATTTGGTTTTATAACCTTGTGCCTTTAGTAGCTGAGTAAAAAGGATAGGAATTTAGATTACTTTACTTTTTATGCAAAACAACAAAAGAGGGAGCTTCCCCTCCTAATTTGAAGAGCAGTTAATATTGTGCATAGTTGTATGTTTCCAATATAGACTCTAGAGGTGCAAATTGAAACTCCAACAATATGTGATGGCTCCATGTCCCCAATTTCTCCACCTTTGACTTGGATTAAATAGCAAAGGCAACCAATCCTCCATATGCCTCTTTTTGACATGATAAATGAAAACACCCACAAACTCCCACAAGACATAAGGTTGCCACATGTGTTCATCTCCACATTTTTATGGTGATCCCTTGCACAAGCATCTACCTTTGAAGTTACTTTACCACACTCATAACTTCCTCAATAGGATGGATGCATCCAAAACAATTTCTCCTCAACTTTGGATGGTATCCTCTTCTCAATCCCATAATAGACAATGCCTATGTGGCTGCAAATGATTGAAGGCAATAGTTGGGGATGATGATGATAACAATTCCAAAGCTATACATTATGTGGATAGCAATCTTGGTCATGTTCCTTATGCAACCTAGTTGCAAAATGTGACCATCATTTCTTTCTCTTCTGCTTAGATTGTATCCTTGTGAAGATGAATCTAAATTTGAGCTTCTTCCATCAAACTCATTGTCAACCTTGAAGTTTCTTTGTATTGTGCCAACAACTTCCTTAATATGAAAGGTGCAGCAAAACCCTACATCTTTTTCCTTCGACTGTGATTGTGGCATGCTCAAAATTATGCTCATCTCTCCTAGACTATTATTACAAAATTTACCTTGTGTTCCAAAGATTCTTACAATGATGCCACAAGCTATACCTTCTACAAATTGGTGTGGATCAGATTGTTTGGCAGCTAAAAAATGGCTCTAACAAGCAAATATTGCTTGAAATTTCTCACAAAAAACACTTTGCGAGCTGGAATATGACTGTAACAATTATATGTTGCTCCTAACTCCTTTCCAAATAGAATTGCATAGTCTGAAATACTTGAACTTAGTGATCCCAATGGGTGATATCTTCTACACGCAACATCATGCAAAGATATCTTTCTCAAACCTGCAGAGTTGTAGCTACTTGTAATGTTCCCTAATTTCCAAATTAACTGGGGGGAAGAATTTTGAAATAGTTTTTTTTAAACACTAAATAAATTAATTAAATAATTAAGCTGGGCCGACTCACTTGAGTAGTGCCAACATTAGAATTTGAATTTATATTTTATTTCTTAGCTTCTATGGCCGACATTTTCCAATCGACATGTCAAGATTGTATTTATTTGGATCAATTGTCTCATTTTAATCATCATGAGAATTGGAACTGAATCCGTTTGGAGTTTTGAGGGCGTAGCTTCTCAGACTCATTCACTCAGGTGTGTAGCCTCACTAAGCAATTTTCACGTTAAGTTTCCTTAGCTACTCTCAGCGAATTCTCATCGAAGGTGTTATCTATCGATAGGTCTCAGGAAACAACATCTTAGAGTGAAGCATATTGCTCACACCGTCCAGGGAGAGCCTTCGGCTCTGGCCAGTGACCGTCTGCAAGTCTGCCATCTCCATTTCCAGAACTAGCTGAGTACTTGAGGATAGAACATACAAGTGAGTCAATGCGATAAAGTGCAAGGCATCAACACATCATCTTATCGGGTGCCATCACACAAGTTGGGAAGTCATAAATAAAGAGATCACATCACAGGAGTTACACCCGATGCAACTCACATCTTATAGAGACGATGCAGAATAAGGTGAAGTCAGAATAGATCCACATCATAATAGAATAATCGTTCCCAGACATGGCTTGCTATTATGATCTCTTAAGCGATGCCACCTTGGGCGAAGCTTGAATTCTATCACATGACTTGGTCTAGGTCTGATTCACATATACATAAGTATTGTAATATTCATACAAAATTAAATCAAATTCAATTATTTTCAAATTTACCTGGCATATGGTCTGTAAGTCCATATTTTTATATCATTATTCATTCAATCAGCTTGGGTGAATTTTTTTAGTAATCTAGAAATTTGCTTTGTCCACTATTAGATTTGTGTATTCTTTATTCATTCATGCCCTAGCCCTTTACAATGGTATCAAAGCCATAAGGCCTGCCAGCCTGTGGGAAAAATATTATGCCATTGAGCCAGAGAGATATTTGTACTATAGAGTGAGAAAAGAAGAAGTTCGAAGCTACTTAAGGAATAGGAGGCAGGGGTAAGGAGAAAATGGGGGACCAAGATCATAATGAAAAGTTGGAAAATTTCATGAAGTGACAGGATCAGACAAACCAGACCTTGCTACAAGCAATACAGTCTCTTACTACTGCAGTCAACAACATTAAATCGGGATTTGATAGTGCTGAAGGAGGCCATCTGGAACGTTCAGGAGGGGAAGAATAGAGCAGAACTTCAAATGGTCACAAGCACACTCAGCCAAGGTTTTTTCCTAGAACAGAAGGCTGACAAGAAGGGGAAGAACATCGTAGCTATGCAAGTATTGTGCATGAGTACCTAGATTTGGATGTTGATGCTCAAGTTGCCATCTCTTTTGATCAGTTTTATAGTGCTAGGTGAAGTGATGAGAGACAACACCTTGGAAATAGAGATCTCTAACATAATATCAACAAGCTTTCACTCTCGACATTCGATGGTTTAGGAAAGATGACTGCACAATCATGGATACAAAAGCTAGACACATACTTCTCTCTTAGCCCCATGACTAAAGAGGAAGCTGTCAAATTTTCCATTCTACACCTAGAAGATCTAGCACATGAATGGTGGCACCATGGTATTGTGACCCAAGGATTTGGACAAGTAAATTCATATGAAGATTTCACTTAGAAATTGATGGAGAGGTTTGGCAGAATGGAGCCGGAAGCATACTTCTAAGAACTAACTAGATTGAAGAAAACAGGCACCATGGATGAATATGTTTCTGAATTTCAAAGGCTTGTAGTGATGGTGTCTGATGTATCAGATAAAAGGCTCACATTCTTCTTCATCGAAGGCTTATCTGATTCTTTTTGTGGTCTAGTAAGGCCTTTGGAACCAACAACTTTAGAGGATGCCATTAGGAAATCTTTGATTCTTAAGGATTCCACTAAGAAAGGGAAGACCGTTGTCAAAAATACACCAATAGCGTAGCCAAAGAAGCCTTTCATTAAGGCTCATCCATCACCCAAGGCCCCCCCTATAGGCCCACATGGCATGTTAAGAAATGAGTTGCATAAGAAAGGCTTGTGCTACTACTACAGTGAGAAATGGAACAATCAACACAGATGCCAAGGAAGGGACAAGTTTATTACATTGAAGTGGCCTCTAATGATGAAGCAAAAATTAAAGGAGGGGACAATGAAGAACATTGGTGGAAAGCATCAAGAGCTCGTTGTAGAAGAGAGTCCCATAGGAGGTGCTTTGGCAACACTCTCAGGAGCTCCACGATACCATTCTCTCTAAGTGAGAGGAGTTCTTCATGGGAAAAGAGTGACAATGTTGATCGATAGTGGAACCACTCATAACTTCATTGACAAGAGGACGGTGGCCAAGCTACGTTTGGGGGCAAAAGAATTTGAAGGGTTCAATGTTTTAGCAATTGGAGGGAATGTCCTTTCTTGCACCAAACAGATCCAACAAATGGAGTTGATCTTGGGTGGACACAAAATGAAAGATGACTTCTATGTTGTCGATGTGGGAAAAACGGATATGGTCTTGGGAGTACAGTGGCTTCATTCGTTAGGAGAATACACTACCAATTACCAAACCATGGAGTTGAAGTTCAGGCATGATGGTAAGTAGGTTGTACTTAAGGGCCTCTCCAGGAATGGTCCTATGGTGGTCTCAGCAAAAAGGATGGAATGATCTGTTCAAAGGGATCAAGTGGCATGGGTAGTAGAGTGCTTGATCACAGATACTAGTGCACCAAAGGAAGGAATAACATTTCCCAGTGACATTCAAGCTATCTTGGATAAAAAGTGCAAAGTTTTTCGAGAGAGACCAGCAGGATAGCTACCAAATAGAGGATTTGAACATGTGATAGAGCTTGAAGAGGGAGCTAAACTAGTGATCACCACTCCTTATTGTCATCCATGAATATACAAACAAGAAATCAAGAAAGCCAAGAGTTATTGGATATGGGGTTTATACACCCAAGCTCAAGCCCTTTTGCTTCATCAGTGGTGTTGGTCAAAAGGAAGGATGGGACACTCAAGATGTGTATCGATTATAGAGCTCTCAACAAGAAGACAATCAAGAACCGCTGTCCCATTCCCAAGATCAATGAATTAATAGATGAGCTACATGGAGCAATGTACTTCTCCAAGATTGATTTGCATTCAGGCTACCATCAGATTAGAGTCAGGGAGTAGGATGTGCAAAAGACAACTTTCAGGTGTCATTACGGGCATTATGAGTTTTTGGTGATGTCGTTTGGATTAACCAATGCCCCCGCTACATTCCAGTCTTGCATGAATCAAGTATTCATCCTTCAATTAACAAAATTTGTGTTAGTTTTATTTGATGAAATCTTGATCTATAGTAAAACATGGGAAGAGCATTTGAAGCATATAAAGGAGGTGCTTGACATTCTCGAAAGGAACTCATTCTATGCCAAGATGTCAAAATGCGAGTTTGGAATGACCGAGATCCTATACTTGGGCCATAAGATTAGCACTCAAGGGGTTAGTGTGGACGAGGAGAAGATTAAGGCCATTTAGGAGTGGGCTATGTAGACACGTAAAATGTATTGATTGACATTACACACCTGTCCTAATTTAACTAACACCGCTTCATCCTAAATCATCCCTTTGTCTAACCATTTAATCAAATAGCCCTTATTTGATTAAATTCATCAATTTTCCTCTCTTAATTAAATAAATCATTTATCTGATTAAGTCATTCTCTCTCATTAATTAAATAAATCAATGTTATTTAATTAATCCTCTTATCTCTATTTAATTAAATAAATCATTTTATTTGATTAAATCTCTAAAGTCATCTTATTAAATTAAATAAATTAAACCTTATTAGATTTAATCTAACATCATCCCCTTTAGTTAAATAAACCAAAATATTTATTTAACTAAGTCTAAATCATTTTCCTCTCAACTTTGATTTATTTAAATCCTAAAATCTAAGTCAAAATTGTTAAATCACCTAACCTTCTCTTAATTTAATCAAATCCTAATTAAATCTAATCTTAATCCATGTAACATCCTCTAACTTTTGCCACTTGCACATGAAAATACATTTAATTAATTTATTAAATCCCTATTTTCTTTCAACTTGGCATAAAAGGGGAATATTCCTCCAAATTTGAAATCCCTCGAAGTGGGATGTGTCCTTCCAACAAGACATTTATTTCATCTTACAAGTCCTTTTTGCCTTGAGCCAAGTGGCCATAACTCCATTTGACTCTCCCTCCACCTTGTCATTTCACTAATTTCAAGTTTTAACAAATTGCATTTATGGGCACATTCATCAAAATGTGCACATCCTTTGCCCATTTGCATCTTGACAAGTGGCACTTACCCATTGGTTGAAAGTTAGTCCCACATTGCTTCATTTTGGGCATTCTTCCATCTTGTCTCTCTATAAATAAGAGGCTTCTTTCCTCATTTGATCATCCACAATTTGAGCAAGTCTACTATACTCAATTCTATCCTCAAGTATATCTATTTTCATCCATTTTTATCAAGGTCTTAGCTAGGTTATGCAGATTTTTCATCATGGGCTCAATTGAATCTTCAACAAAGTGGATCACTCTTCATCAAATCATCACAATCTTGCATATGAGTTGGGAAAGGGCCAATTTCCACACCAAATTGGCACCAACTCCCCCATGAGATCAAGAATTTTCTTTTCTTTGAATAGGATTTGATAACTTTTGTTTATGTTTGTTTATGTTCTTCATCTCATTTCTTGTTCTTTGCAAATTTAAATGGATTTCATGGGGAATTTTTATACTAACTTTCATTTTATCTAATATTGTGTTTATTTCTTTTGTTGGTGCAGGTCTAGGATTGGGGTTCTACATTTGGTGTTAGAAGAAGGGCAAACTTGAAGATTCAATCATGTTTTTTTCAAAAAAATTGTTGTTTTTTGCTAATATTTGCATCTACAAGAAATTGTGTCGCTATCAGTCCAACAGCACCGCTATCCGCCCAGTGGTGCCATACAACGACGCTTCAAACTGCAAATTGCGTCTCTCATTCTTTCCTGCCCATAATTCAATTTTTTTAACTCCATCGCTAGTTCAGTTTATGATTGCTGAAATTCTCAAATTCCAAATAGCGTCACTGAACAGAACTCTGTCGCCATTGTGCTCTCTGGTTTTACTGCAGAGTGTCATTGTCTGACAAGTGACACCATACAATGTCGCTGACTTTCTCAAAATGCACCGCCTATGCAGACTGCACCGCTGAAGTGAAGAGAAAAAGCTCAAATTAACTCAATTTTTACATGTGCTTTTTCATTTTGGTTGCTTTAGGTTGCTAACTAGTTTTTCTGACCTTTGTTTTGCAATTCTAATCAGTTTTTGCAGGTTGGTCTAATCAAGGTGAAGGAGGAAAATGAAGTTAGAGGTTGCATTATGGCATCATTCTCGCATTACATCAAGTGTTTTTGAACACTTTTGTGTTTATTTAACACTTTTGGAGAACTCATAATCTATCTTAAGGATTTGTTACCTTTCATGTTCTTAGGATACACTAAATTTATTTTGGGCTCTAAAAAGAACACTACAAAAACTTTCATTTTTGCTACAAAGGTTTTAAAAAATAACTTTAGACAAATCCACTAGATTTTGTTTAAAGGTTAACAATTGAACAAGGCAACTTTCACACTTCCTTTGGTGCTTAAAAAGAAGTCACTCTTACTTTGAAAGGATAAAATGAACATGTGCTTCTTTTTCTTGTAATCATTTACCCAAAATAATACCATCGAAAAGATGTATGCGCTTCTCTCGCACCTCACAGAAATCTTGAGAATCAAAAGGATTTTTGGTGATCTTAAGTTGGGAAAAGTGATTGCCTTCATATTTCATTTTGGGATTAAAAATTGAACAAATCTTGCGAGTGTGAGTGGAACATATCGCGTGTGTTCTCTCTTTGTTTCTCAACAAAGATCAATCAAACTACGGATGTGTTTGCTTTATTTTGTGTTATCTCAGAGGGCCTGCCTTGTGGGAAAAATTAATCACCCAAGGGAACGACCCAATTGGCAACACGCTAAAGCCAAGCGACTTCCAACCAGTATATAAGTGTGGGTACTTGTTGAAAGACAAGTATCACGATGGTCATTCCGATGAGAAAGGTAGCAATGGTCTCTTGCCGAATGGATGATCCCCCATGAACGGAATGCCCACATTAAAACCCTTCTTTAGAAAAGGCCAAAATCCTTGATCTATTTGTTGGTGCATGAACGGTTGTTCTGAAGCTGCCCCACACTTTTACGAATTTTAGTAGAAATGGAAAGTATGTCATGGGAGTTTCATGGGTACTAATACTTGGATACCCCGTATAAGTGAGTGTCATGGAGGGGAGCCAGTGGGGTGAAGTATCTAACCATTTGCTAAAAGTAAGCGTAGATGGACTTGTCCAAGTGGGGATTCAACAAATATAGTCTTTCATATCCATAGGGTTGTGCTTGTTCTTGGAAACAAAACACTTTTCTTGTTCATAAACATTGGGAAAACAAACATTCAACATTATCATCAAAACTTCAAACCCTTTAGGAAGAAAATATCTTTGAAAAAATTCATGTGTTATTGCTTGCCCTTGGTATTTTATCCTTAGAGGTTTCTAAACATTTGAATTCATATCTCAATTTTCTTACTAAAGTCAACAATAGGAAACTTTTGCCTTAATTTCCTTGATTTTCACATAATACACTTTGTGGGATGATAAGAAGTTAGGACATTAGACATTTAGTTTGAAGAAACCTAATCAAGAATTTTTTGTGGTAAAAATAAGTCACTAAGCAAAGCTAAAAACAATTGAACCCCACACATGTGTCTCAAATGATTTCACGCAAGATCAAAATCCGAAAACCAAAGTCAAAAGCTCTTAGTCCAAAAGATCATCAAAAGCATCTCTCAACGCTCTATGAATTCAAACAAAGATTGCTTTTCAACTTTTACAAAAGAGCTTCAAGAAACAATCCCAATTTGTATGAGTTATTTTATCAACAAAATCCAAATCTTTTTCGGGAATTTGAACATCTTGTTTAGAGTAAAGTGTGTTCTTCAAAACTGAGGTCTTGTAAACAAGAGTCTTTTTTGGCACACATAGGATCAAATCAAAACCTTCATCCATCCTTCAAAAATCAATCAAAATCATCCCACCAACAACTCTTGAAAATCTTGAAATCATCCTTCATGTTAGACTTTTTGGAAAATCTATGAATCAAATCAAAATCCTTGAATCAAACATCAAATCATTTTGTTTAACTAGGTATGTGTAGATGCATCCTTTTCCATATGCTTAGTTGAATTATCATCTTGTTTGGTTAGGTGTGGGTAGATGCATCCTTCTCCCTACACTTAGTCAAATTATCATCTTGTGAGCAAGTCCATCCCATAGATAACATCCAACATCTTGGGATCTATTTGTTCATTATCCAAAATCAAAACAATCCAAAACCAAATCAAGGTCAAAATTAGAATCCAAGAATCCAAAATTAAAATCCAAAACAAATCCAAGAATCCAAAAAAGTCCCAAAAGTATAGCATCCCCTCAAGATCATCTAAGAGTTCAATCATCCATATCATCCATCTTTCACACATTTCATCATCACACCTTTCATCCTTAAATCATCCTAAATTTTCTCTTTTGAACCTAAAGATTATATCAATCCAAAGAATTAGAGATTCATCTCCCACATTCTTGAAAATTGATCCCTATTTTATGGTGCAAACTAGATCACAACACAAGAGGAACATGGAATCCAATAAAGAAGCATCAACTTCAAGCCACCTAAGTCAAACCAATTCTGAAATGAATCCCGTTGGATCAAGCAATCCCCTAACTAATCTTCCTTCATCATCACAAAATCCTCAAGAGGAAGGTCAAGTAGAGAATATCACCAATAATGCCTTCAGAATGACACAAGATGAGATCATTGAAATGGTCCAAAATCCTGAGAATCATAGAATTATCAACATCATGATGAAACTCAATCCCTCACAATATATGGTTGAGTTAGCAAAACAAGTGGCTAAACTCCCTTCCAATTTTGATGTGAGCACTATTGTGGAAACACCTTTTGAGATCACACCCCCAATATCAACCACACTCCTAGTTTCATCCACACCCCCAATTCAAAATGTCACTCAAATCATCTCACAAATTACATCATCTATTGCTCCAACTCAGCCCATTGTTAACAAGTGGAGGGCATTTCTCAATTCCTTACAAACACACCCTCTTATGAGTAATCAAGATTTGGACGTAAACACTATCTTGGGACAACCCGTCCCCCAAAATCCATTACATCCATATGTCCCCCTTTCCTTTCATGATCCTAATGACCCCTCATCATCATTTCACACATCACCTCAAACCTCTCTCCCTATGATCTCGCAAGGAGAAGGTGACCTATTTGGGCCAAGGGGAATCTTTGACCCTTCATCTTCATCATTTCCCCAAGGGAGTATGCCACTCACTTTTCCACCACTCCCACCCTTGCCATCGATATCCACACCACCTCTTGGTTTAGGGATTTCCCCTTTACCAAACATCAATCAAAAAAATAAAACCAACCCCCAAGCATCATACCAAATCCTCCCAGCTTGCCATCGATATCGCAACAACATATGGCAACCATCCCAATGACTCAAGCAACCAACACATCATCAACTATCCCCCAAATATCTCAAAGCATGGTCTCCCAAGGACCAAGAATATCAATTGCACCATCCACCACCCAAATCCCAATCATCAATACAATAGTGCCTCTCATCACCACAACAAGCACCATTCCAAATCCACCACCGCCGCCGCCGCCTAATCCAAACACATCAAACCAATACAACATTGTTTTACAAGCCGCATAACAAGCTGCCTATCAAAAGGAACTCCAACAAATCTAAAACTGACAAGCTACACAACTAGCCTCTTAGCAAGCGCAAACATAATTAGTTGCACAACAAGCACAGCAAGCCACTCAAGCAGCACAGGCTACACAAGCCGCACAAGCTACACACATTGCACAAGCTACCCAAAAAGCACAAGCCTAGGCTCAGGCACAAGTGCAAGCTCGATCCCAATACCAAGCTCAACAAGCACGGGCATAAGCACAAGCACAAGCGCAAGTGCAAGCATAGGCACAAGCACAGTACCTCACATAGCAACAAGCAACCCATCAACAAGCATATCAACAAGCGTTGAAACAATACCAAGAGCAGCAAGAAGCATCTTGACTAGCAATCCAACAACAAGAGTTGTTGGCACAAAAATGGTAGCAAGCTCAACAATAGGCACTATTAGTGCAACAGCAACAGGACCAGCAATAGACATTGTTGGTACAACAACAATTACAAGCATACTTGGTGCAGCAAAATGTGCAAGCACCAACCAACCCACCCATCCCGCCAACAATTGAACCACAACAAAACACCTTCACTCCACCCCCTGATCCACAAAACAATGTGACAACACAAATCAGGTTGCTCTCACAACAAGTGCTTGATCTTCAGTCAGGGAAAACCATGAAAACACCCAGCAACTTGTGTCCTTATCCATTTGATAGGAGTCTTGCAATGAAACCATTCCCAAAGGGATTTGAAATCCCCAAATTTGATAAATATCGTGGGGAAGGAAGCCCTAAAGATCACATCAGGGAATTCCAAGTGCATTGCATGGAAGTCGCATATGACGATACATATATGATGTATCTATTTCCTAGAAGTTTGGTTGGCCAAGCCATGGAGTGGTTTTCTCACCTTCCTCCTAGCATCAAGAAATTCCAAGAGATAGTCACGCATTCATAAAAAATTATGCATTCAATATCAGTATGGATGTCAATCTAGAGGAACTATCAGCTCTTAAACAAGGTAAGAACGAATCATTTGCTTCCTTCTTACAATGATGGTGATCCAAGGCCAATAGGAGCAAATGGGCCATCCCTGAAGAACAACAAGTTTGCACTATCATCTCCAATCTCAAAGGGACCTTGGCATTTCATCTCAAGGTGTAAGGTATCACCACATACAACCAACTGATCTCCAAGGCACTCAACATTGAATGAGCCCTTATCGCACAAGGGGGGTCACCCGCGTATCCTAAACAGCAAAATAATCGCCCAACCACTAGCTATAACGACAAACATCACACATGGGAAAAGAACAAAAACATTACCAACGATGGTGTTGTCGATGCCAAATTTGTCATCAATGCTCCTCGACAAAACACACCAGCACCCCAACAACAACCCCAAAACAACAATCAGAACCATCGTCAAGCTAACACTGTAACTCAAAAATTGAGCAATCAAACAATCAACAATGTGAACAATCAAAGGGGGCCACTCCAATGAAACAAAAACTCCCCCAAGTGGAAGTACACAGCCCTTGGGGAATCAGCTGAATCCATCATGAAGAAACTGGTGGAGGAAAAACTCATCACAATCCCCACCCATGACAACTATCAAGAGCCCTTGGTAAAACCAAAATGGTACAATGAAAATCACCTTTGTGATTTTCACAAGATCAAGGGACACACAACTTCTAGTTGTATGAGGTTGAAAAACTTGATCCAAGACCTCATTGATAACAAAATCATAAATGTGGAACAACTAGCAAGAAATCAAAACCTCAAGATCTACATGACTTTGATGCCCAATCATAACAACAAAGGGAAAAATAACAATGATAAAGGAAAGGGCACCTTCAAAAGTGTGAATCATGTATATGACCACGTAGTTGCATCCTTAGATGAGTATTGCACTGTTATCACCATCAAAGGAGCCCAAGCTGATTGTGGAGTCACCACAAGAGGCAGAAAAATCACCATCACAGGGTCATCTCAACCTCCTAGAGCACCCACTTCCAACCCAAGATCCATTCCCAGTGGCTATAATGTCCTTGATCAATTGAAAAGAACCCCAACTTAGATCTCCATCATGGAGTTGCTAAAAATTTCATCAACCCACAGAAAAATCCTAGAGGAAGCATTGGCTTCATCCACCGTCTCTATGGATCTTGATGTTGAACAATTCCAAGCTATGGTTGGAAACATCATCACCCCAAATCTTCTTACATTCTTCGATCAAGACTTTCTCGCCCAACCATCTCACAATCATGCACTCCATCTGGAGGTCCTAGTTCATAAAAAAAAAGTCAAGATAGTCCTAGTGGATGGAGGTGCAAGGTTAAACACATGTTCCCTCAAGCTCATAAAGAATCTAGGAATCTCAGAAGATTCCATTGAAAAAGGAAAGGGCATTACAATTAGGGCTTATGATGATCAAGAAAGGGTGTCTCAGGGCACTATTCAACTCCCTATTCAAGTTGGGCTAGAAATTATGGAAACTACCTGTCAGGTCCTTGACCTTGACTTACCTTACAACATTCTCCTAGGGCGTCTGTGGATCCATGGGATGCAAGCAGTAGCATCAACTTTCCACCAATGTGTCAAGTTCACATACCAAGGCCAAGAGGTCACTATCCATGGGGATCCCAAACCCTTCTCTTACTGTAAGATCCTCGAGGAAAAATATTACAAAATCCTCCAAGTGCCTAAAAATGATGAAGGCCCATCAACTCCATACATTGATCTAGCTACTCTCGCCTCCACATCTATGACAGAGACACCCGCCACTACCACCACTCCCACCATCACCGCCATCTCTAATATCAAGGTCATTATCCAGGACAATTGGTGTGGACACTATACAAATCATAAAAATTCTTGTGGTAGGAGAGTTACCACAATCTCCCAGGTCACGAGGATGACCACAATCAAATGAAGCCTTCTCATCCCAAACATTCACTACAGGATCTTTCAACTTCTAAATTTGGGGAGATCTCGATTGGGAATTAATTGAGGAAGACCCATCCCATCTCTTGTATCAAGACAATAGAACGACAGTTGATCTACCTATGGACGGTAGCAGTAAAGGCTTACAAATGATGCTCGCAGTGGGCTATGACAAAAACAGAGACTTGGGAAAAATGACAACGGACTTCTAATACCCATCATTCCTAAGACATGAATGATAAATATTGGCCTCAGATGTACCCCTCCAAGTATAACCATACATGGACGAAGTCCCCTAGCTAAATCAATCAAGACTCCCCGTTAGCCAACACCATTTGAACTTTGCTTACCCATATCTACTAGCCAAGTCATAGACAATTGCACATTTGACATAACCGATGTCTGTAGTAGTAGCGATGATGAAGAAGATGCCATAACTGACTTGCCAATGCTTTTTGAGAATTCCTCTCTCCTTATTATTAGTACCGTATCATTTGAGTCAACCAGTTAAGCCCATGAAATCAACCTAGTTTACCCCCGGCTCATCGATTACAACCAATGAGGACCACCAGTTCTAGACACTTTCAAAAATGATGAAGCACTCTCAAAATTCATGGGACTATGAGACACGATACCATGCGGAGATCATAAAGTTGGGTTTGATATCATTTTGGACACACAAACTTACTAGGGGAGACAATTGAATCCTTTAGTTGCAAAAGTGAAAATTTGAGAATAATCTCAAGGTCTCTGAGTGAAAATCATATTGTGGCACTCTTTGACCCAAAAAAAGTAAAATGAAAGGACGTATCCAACGATGAAAACCTCTTTGAGACGCCTGAGGATGAAGGATTCAATCTCTCCCTCAGTGCTCTACATCAAGAAAAGTCAATGGTTCTAGCCAAGAAACGCAACCCAATCAATTTGGGAATAGAGGAAACTCTGCATATCACATTTTATGTTGAATCACTAATGTCAGAAGAACAGGAGCTCCTAGCTGCTTTCCTAGGGGAGAGAAAGGTCAACTTTGCATGGAGCTATGCTGAAATTTCTAGGCTTGATCCAGAGATTGTGGTCCACCATCTAGCAGTTTACACCGAAGCGAAGCTTGTCAAATAGAAATTCAGAAAAATGAATCCCCAGATAGCCTTGTTAGTCAAAATTGAATTGAAAAAGCTACTTGATGCAGGATTCATACGACCAATTGACTATCCTGAGTGGGTATCAAATCTAGTTCCTATTTCAAAACCCAATGGGGGCATCTGTATATGCACAAATTTTAGAGACCTAAACAAGGCATGTCCCAAAGATGACTTCTCACTTCCCAACATTGATATGATTGTAGATATGACCATGAGACATGAGATGCTTTCACTGATGGATGGATTCTCTAAGTATAACCAAATCATGATAGCTAAAGAAGATCAACATACAACATCTTTTACTTGTCCATGGAGGACATATTGTTGGAACATGATGCCGTTTGGCCTAAAGAACGCTGGAGCAACATATTAGAGAGCCATGACCTTAATCTTTCATGGCATGATCCATAAAATTGTGCAAGATTATGTTGATGACATATTGGAAAAATCCAGAAAGAGAAGAGACCACATAGCAGCATTAAGTGGCATCTTTGACAAACTTAAGGAATACAAGGTCTGCCTTAATCTAGAGAAGTGTGTCTACGGCGTACAATCAGGGAAGCTATTGGGATAGATTATGTCTATGAGAGGAATTGAAATATATCCAACTAAAGTAAAAGCAATCCTTGAGATGGAGGCTCCTAAGACATTGAAACAACTAAGAGGCCTACAAGGCAAGCTCCAATCAATTTGTCAGTTCATAGCTCAATTAACAAAAAAATCAATCATGTATTCTCACCTACTTCACAAGGGAGTAGCATACAAGTGGGACGACAAGTGTGATCAAGTCTTTAACAAAATCAAAGAATATTTTCTCACACCTCCAGTGCTTATGCCACCAATCCAAGGAAAAATGTTAATCCTCTACATATCAGCAACAACAACAGCTCTTGGTGCTCTCCTAGCTCAACATGATGAAAATAGAACAGAGAGGGTCATCTACTACATCATCCAAACCATGGTAGGGCATGAGTTAAATTATTCCTTCATCAAAAAATCTTGTCTAGCAGTGGTGTTTGCCTCACAAAAATTCAGACACTACATGTTGACACACAAAATCAAACTCATTGCCAAGATCGACCCACTCAAGAATCTTCTCTCCAAGGAAATGCTCACATGAAGGATGGCCAAGTGGTTCATGATCCTATCAGAATATGACATTGAGTATGTAGAGCGGAATGCCATCAAAGGGAAAACCATTGCATACCAATTGGCAGAAGCACCAATGTATTCAGAGAATCCGCTAATTTCAGAGTTCCTAGATGAATCCATCTTCAACCTAAGCATAACAAACCATTGGAAATTATACTTCAATGGATCCTATACACAGCATGGATCAGGAGCCAAAGTATTTTTCATCACTCCATAGGGAGACTACATAACAAGGTCCTACAAATTTGCATTTCCCTGCATAAATAATATCACAGAATATGAGGCTCTAACCATAGGACTCAAAATAGCAGTGCAGTGGCATATCATGGCTCTCAAGGTTTATGGGGATTCACAATTGATAATCAATCAAGTGAATGATGAATACCAGACTAAGGACGACAAGGTAACTCCATACAAGAAATTGGTGGAAAACCTTAAAGATTCCTTCATTGAGATCACATTCGAGCAAATACCTAGAGCAAACAACAAAGCGGTTAACGTCATGACAAAAATTGGATCCCTACTAGACATCCCTTGCAATGTCCCAAAGCATGAATTCTTGGTAGAGCATCTTCTCATGTCTGCATTCGAGGTACCAGATTTAGAATTTATGTGTGAAATCGTTGGTCTTGGTGATCCTTGGTACCACGACATATACACTTATCTGAGAATAGGAGTCCTCCCAGCTGACATAACCTCAAACCTTAAGAAAACCGTTGTCAAAAAAGCATCTTAGTTTTTCATCCTAGGAGATACCTTGTACCGTAGAAGCATAGAAGGAACCTTGTTACAATGCCTAAACACTAAAGAAGCCTTGACTGCTTTAACTAAGGTACATAACGATATTTGTGGTTCGTACTCGAGAGGAATGACCTTGGCCAAGAAATTGTTGAGGATGGGGTATTATGGCCTACCATGGAAAGAGAAGCACATGACTACATCAGAAGGTGTCTACAATGTCAGCAGCATGGGGACCTCATCCATGCACTAGCTCAAGAGCTCCATCTGATTGTCACACCATGGTCCTTTTCGTAGTGGGGGCTTGATCTCATTGGGAAAATCACTCCCACCTCATCCAGTGGACACAAGTTTATCATTACTGCCACTGATTATTTCACCAAGTGGGTGGAAGCCATACCCATGACTTACATTACTCAAAATAAAATATCAAAGTTCATCCTAAACTACCTAATATGCCACTACAGTTTCCCACAAGCCATTATCTTAGATAATGGGACACCCTTCAAGAATCAAGATGTTTGTGACCTATGCGACAAATTCAAAATCCTACATCACTTTTCCACTCCATATTATCCCCAAGGCAATGGCCAAGCAGAAGCCACCAATAAAACCATTCTGAAGATCCTCAAGAAAATAGTCAATGATGCAAGTCATGATTGGAATTTGTAGCTAAATCCCACGTTTTGGGCCTATCGAACTAGCATCCACACACCAACAGGTACCACTCCCTTTTCCTTGGTCTACGGATTAGAAGCCATATTACCCATCAAGATCGAGCTCTCATCACTAAGAATATCACTATAAAACCTCATCACGGATGAGGAATACTGAGTATCAAGATTGAATGAGCTGGAGCTACTGGATGAGCATCATATGGAGGCCTTAAATCATTTGCAAGTGTATCATAACCGACTCAAGAGGAGCTATAACAAGAATATCAGGAGTCAGACATTCCAAGTAGGAGAACTGGTGTTGAAGGAGAATCAAAAGAACATCCCAAATCCAAATGACAAAGGAAAATTTGAACCCAATTGATTGGGACCATTTGTTATCAAAGCAAGCTATAAGTCAGGGGCATATCAGTTATCAACGCCTGAAGGTGAGCCTCTACAGGATCCAATCAACAACTCCCATCTCAAAAAAAATTATGCCTAAATCTTTCAAGGTATCAAACCAAAAATAAAAAATAAAAATGTCTTGAAAAAATGGTCACCCTGATGAAAACTTGGAAAATAGGCGTCATGGTGACAACAAAAAAAGCAAAAAAGCAAAAAAATCCAAAAAATTAGAAAAATGATCAAAAATAGTAAAGAGAAAAATCATCCTCTAGTGAAAACCACTTCAGTGGTGCTTTGGGAAGTACCTTGGTGAAAACCTGGCAAATAGGTGCCTTGTATAAATAAGTACTTTCCATCCACCTAGATCTCCACAGCTTGTGTTGCATCATCCATCCATCACACTTCCATCATCCAGCGCATTTCATATCTCCATCCAGCACTCATTCGCATCTGCACCATAGCTTGGTCCTGTATTCGTGTCATGATCCCTCATAGTACTACTTGACCCATTCTCAAGGTCAATTTGTCTTTCCTTTATTGGAATAGTCTATTGTTTCACGTTGGGGGCATGTTCTCAAAATCCCAAAATGAGAAAATCCAAAACATCATAAAATCCAAAAATCCAAAAATATTCAAAACATATCAAAATCCCAAAACAGTTCAAAAAGTTAGCCAAAAAGTCAAAAATAGAGTCGTCTTGTCAAACTATGGGTCTCTAAGCCTTGAACGTAGGATAGGCTAATCTTTGATCATCCCTCGAGACACATCGGTCAGTCCTTTAAGTGTCTATGATAATAAACTGATAGTCTAGTTGTTCATATCTCATCAATAATCGAGTCTTTGTTAGTGGAACTACGTGGTTTCTGCATGTATAACGTAGGCAAGGCTAATCTATTGATTAGCCCTCGAGGCCCCTAGGATAGGTCTTTAGGTTAGTCTCTTGGTCCAAATCTTGAAAATACCAAAAACAGTCTCAAAACATTTCAAAAACTTCAAAAACATCCAAATATTTGAAAAAATTCATCTGTCTCATCTCACTTTCAGCCATAACAAATTTCCACTCATAATAAATCAATCGTCATCCTTAACCTTTGGTGAAATAGTCAGAAACAAGTCTAGCAGGTTAAAAACTGAAAACTCAAAATGTCAAATTTTAAAGGTCTAGGTTAGTATGTGAACAAGTTAGTCAACTCTTTGTGTCAATAGCCTATCATCCAATCAGTCCCAAATCAAATCATCTATTATCATCATGTCCTAGGATGCATCCTTCCTACAATGGACATCAACATTAGGCATCACTGTAGTTTAGTCTTGGCTAGTGGTATTGAAGAACATTAACTTGTTTGTTTACTTTATCTTTGTCATTTGACTTATCTTTTTGCACTCATTTCGATGACCTCTTGATGATGTCCCAAACGAAGGAACTTAGAGAGAAAGGAATGGGGCAACGATCATTATCTTTTTATCTATTGTGCTTGTGGGACATTCTTGTAATATAACTTGGTCATGCGTGTTCTATTTAGGTGTAGGGAGGGTGTTTTAGGTGTCTTGTTGACCACATGGGAAGGCTTGCCTCCCTATGTTTTTCCAGATGTCTGGAATATCCAAACTGCATTTTGAATAGAGTTTTGTATGCCAGGTGTGAATAGGAGTACTCCTATCTAATTGTCAAGTCAAAGTCCATCAAACTAGGTGCAATGTCATCTCAGTTCTTTATACCTTGATGCAGCGTACCGCGTGTGTAATCAAACATAAGGTAATTGGCCCTTTTAAAATCCCAACTCCTTGGCAAGCAAATCATCATCATCATCTCTTGTCTTGTTGGATCCTCCCTTTTTATTCCATCTTCTTTCCGCGCTAACTTGGTACCATGACAGTTAATCATCATCACCAATGCATCCATCTTGCATCCACAAAACATCAGCATACTACATATTGCATATCATATCATATAGGATGTATTAAATCATACCACATGCATTACATTTCCATCATTTGCATAATATAGATTGGTTATTCTACACATTTCATAATTTACACATTTACACACTGGCATTCATTTGCATCCATATAAAGCATCATTTGAATGTATTACATGCTCACATAAATATTGTCATAACATCCATTTACATTACCATAACATAAGCATCATATCATAAACATCATACATCATTCCATATCATTTGCATCATCCTAACATCATAAATGCATCACCATATCATGCAAGAGAAAAGATAATGAAAAAGAGACAAAAATTGCAATTCATCATCATCCATTAAGTGCATAATATAGATCTGTTAGTCTAAGCATTTGCATATCATAGAATTTTGCATACATCATCATGAAAAATGCATAGAAAGATATTGAAAAAGAAATGCATCCATCACATCACAACACCGCATAACATCATTGCATCACATTATAAAGTCACACATCACATAGAATTATCATCACATCAACATCATAGCATATAGAAAATAAAAGTCATCCATAATACATAAATAGAATAGGATATATCACATCATACATAGGATCAAGATCATCTCATCTCATATATCATCATCAAAATGCACACTGTCATGGTACAAAATCAGATAAAAATATACATGTGTATGTCAATAAGTACAATCACCCACTGGGCTATCAAAAACGAGCCTGTGAAGCACAAAAGAATGAAAGAATATATGTCTCTGATCAAAACTAGGGCTAACCCTGTTAGCTGTTGCCCTCACCACCTGCTCTCTCCTTGTGGTCCTCTACAAGTCTGTGGCATATCCTTTGTGAAAATTTCAGGACTCGGTTGGTCTCAACATGGCCTGATAATAGTGCATCTAGTAATAATCGGCCTCCTAGATGGCCTCCCTATATGATCGAAGTGGTACCATGCTCCAGGAGGAGGATACAGACATACTCTTTATTTGTTGTCTTCTGCAACTCTGCAGCCAGTCTCTACTAGACCGCCTGGTCCCACTTAGCCCGTAACTAATCTCTCTTAGTTGTAAGTATCTGTATCTATGCCTATAGCTAGAGAATCTAATCGTCCCTGGGGTCTGGCTGCACCGATGATTGCATGGGTGGTTGATCTTGGTCCCCGTCCCTCGATGGTGTCTAGACCATATCCTGGTGACCATGATCCTAATCTTGGTATCCCTAGTCCTGATCTTGATCCTATCAAGGCAGCCCATCTACCTGCTCCCCGCCTCCCCCACCTTTGTCCTTGTCGCTTGACCCCTAGGCCTCTGTCGTCCCACCACTGCACCTAGTAGTGTCAATCTCAAAGGTGCTCAGAACCAATCCTTGTGTCGTGTCGGCATCAACTGGACCCTGATCATATGGCCACAACCTAGCCACTAGCCGCATAAAACCCTAAGCTACCTCGTGTGCAAGTATGTATCGGCCCTAGGAGCTTTTGCTCATTGTACGTGCAAATATGGCAACATACTAATCATCTAGCCTATCTTGCGGCTCACCAAACTAATGTGCCACTCTATCTGGCAGATATCTCTCTACCATGGTATACTCTTGCCCCTACATAAGCCGATCCTAGCGTGCGTAGAAAAGTTGTTGATCATCGTCGTACCATGTTGGCTATTCGAGGTATGGTCGCCAGGTGAACTCTTGCATATCATCTATCACTCTCCTCCAATGAGAGATCCCATGCTCTCCAATGTGTGAAAAAGAAACTTCACCTCTGTATCACAACACCACTGGATCATCTGGCTCCATGGCCACTAGAACAACTCTAACAGGATGTAGCAATGAGATATGCTCCCATGCCTAGATATGTAATAGAGTAAGGTCGGCCCCAAGGGATCTATCTTTCAGGTATGCGACCTTGTGTAAATCTATATAGAGAGGCCAATAGCACCGGCCCCCAAGCAAAGCAAGTCCTAAATCTAATCATTGTCTCCCAAGAAAGCTCCCATTCAACGCTGAAGTATCGGCCTCACTAATCGAGTGCCACAAGTCCTGAGATAATGGCTGCTACCACTAATCTAAATGGTGAAACTGTGAGCCTGTATCACTCTAGTTTAATTTGGCCCTCTATAAAAACAATCTTGTCAAGGCCTACCACATCGTAGCAGGCCTCTCGTCCAACCTCCACATCATAGATGATGCACTCTTCGTGGATCGGTAATCTCATAATGCACCAAACGTATAAAAAAGTGATCGTCACCTCACCAATGGGAAAATTAAAAGATGATGTCTCATTGTGCCATCGCTCAGCCAGTGCAATCATCATACCCAAGTGAGTGTGAACTGGGCGAACGTAGGTGATGTACCATAATCCTAGGGCTCCTAGGTGCTCCTGTAGTCGATCATGCATCCCCTGAATGCCAAATAAAACTAGGATCCTATGCTCTTGTGAGTGTAGTATCCCGGCCTCCTCCTGCATCAGCAAAGTCATAGCGTCAAGTTTCATGAAAAAATCCTAGGCCTAGTTGAGCTTTTTTGCCTTTGAAAGAGCACATGCGTTGTTGTTTGCAAAGGTGGCACAGTTTGAAAGTTTCAAACTGCACCACTAGAGGAGTTTGAACCCTCAAACTCCGTCATCACGGTGTAGTTTTTCCGCGATCTAATTTGACCCCTAAACCTAAACTTCAAATAGGACCACTACGACGCTTTGTGCATACACAATGCACTTTGACCCAAAACCCTAAATTGCAAACTTTGTCACCGCGATGCTACATGGATATGCAACGTAGTTTGAGGCTGTAGAACGCTGAAATTAAAATTGTAGCGGCACTATATTGCACCGTTGGACCTAAACTAGCTTCCTAGGCCTAATAAATGCACCTTAATGTGAAAAATGAGATCAAGTTAGGATCACTCACCGAAGGTCTTGCACCTGGCTGTTGTTGGTACACTTGTACTTGATCTAAAACATGTCGTGGAAGTACACATTGTGCCATCTCGATCAGTGCTCAGAGCTCTAGTGGAAAAATTTCTATAGGGTATGTGTGCAACTAAATTGGAAGTGGCCCCCCAAGGCCTGTATTAAGCCTGAAAGTTAGGGTTATTTTACCAAATTTAGTAGTCCTACCAGGGTTTTGGCCCCCCAATCCTGTTTTTGTCTGTCTGTGGGCCGTTTTACATTATTTTGGCATGTTTTTGACCTTCCAGGGCCTTTCTAGACTTGTCGGGCACCTTGTTCTCTTTTTTGCAAGATCACCCAAAAAGTTGAAATTTTCATCTGATCTCTCAAGGGGGCAGTATAGCAACATGTTTCGTCCATTAGGGAAGCATTGGGGCATTTTGAAAATCAATTTTTTTTGGATTTTGACCGAGACATGTTTATTCTTTGAACCAATGCAACAGGTGCATCGCTTCAAAGAGGGGAAAAATGTAGACACGTAAAATGTATTGATTGACATTACACACCTGATCCTTATTTAACTAACACTGCTTCATCCTAAATCATCCCTTTGTCTAACCATTTAATCGAATAACCCTTATTTGATTAAATTCATCAATTTTCCTCTCTTAATTAAATAAATCATCTATCTAATTAAGTCATTCTCTCTCATTAATTAAATAAATCAATGTTATTTAATTAATCCTCTTATTTCTATTTAATTAAATAACTCATTTTATTTGATTAAATCTCTAAAGTCATCTTATTAAGTTAAATAAATTAAACCTTATTTCATTTAATCTAACATCATCCCCTTTAGTTAAATAAATCAAAATATTTATTTAACTAAGTCTAAATCATTTTCATCTCAACTTTGATTTATTTAAATCCTAAAATCTAAGTCAAAATTGTCAAATCACCTAACCTTCTCTTAATTTAATCAAATCCTGATTAAATATAATCTTAATCCATGCCCCATTCTCTAGCTTTTTCCACTTGCACATGAAAATACATTTAATTAATTTATTAAATCCCTATTTTCTTTCAACTTGGCATAAAAAGGGAATATTCCTCCAAATTTGAAATCCCTCGAAGTGGGATGTGTCCTTCAACCAAGACATTTATTTCATCTTACAAGTCCTTTTGCCTTGAGCCAAGTGGCTATAACTCCATTTGACTCTCCCTCCACCTTGTCATTTCACTAATTTCAAATTTCAACTAATTGCATTTATGGGCACATTCATCAAAATGTGCACATTTTTTGCCCATTCACATCTTGACAAGTGGCACTTGCCCATTGGTTGAAAGTTAGTCCCACATTGCTTCATTTTGGGCATTCTTCCATCTTGTCTTTCTATAAATAAGAGGCTTCTTTCCTCATTTGATCATCCACAATTTGAGCAAGTCTGCTATACTCAATTTTATCCTCAAGCATATCTATTTTCATCCATTTTATCAAGGTCTTAGCTAGGTTATGCAGATTTTTCATTATCGAGTTCAATTGAATCTTCAACAAAGTGGATCGCTCTTCATCAAATCATCACAAGCTTGCATAGGAGTTGGGAAAGGGCCAATTTCCACATCAAATTGGCACCAACTCCCCCATGAGATCAAGAGTTTGTTTTGCTTTGAATAGGATTTGATAACTTTTGTTTATGTTTGTTTATGTTCATCTCATTTCTTGTTCTTTACAAATTTAAATGAATTTCATGGGGAATCTTGATACTAACTTGCATTTGATCTAATATTGTGTTTATTTCTTGTGTTGGTGCGGGTCTAGGATTGGGGTTCTAAAGGCTACACCTAAGAATTTGACACAATTGAGAGGATTTGTGGGGCTTTGCAGCTATTACAGGAGATTTGTGAGGGGATTCTTGCAACTTGCAGCACCATAGACCAATCTCACGAAGAAAGGAGCTTTTTCTTGGAGTCCCACAACCCAACAGACATTTGATAAACTCATAGAGGCAATGAGTTCGTGTCCAGTTTTGGCCATTTCTGATTTCTCATCTCCTTTTGTGCTTGAGTGTGATACACCAGGAGAGGGCATTAGAGTCATTTTAATGCAGAATAAACACCCAATTGCATATGAGAGTAGGAAGCTCACCAATTCATAGAGGGTTCTCTCTATTTATGACAAGGAGATGTTGGCTATCATGCACGCCCTTGCTAAGTTCAGGCAGTACTTGGTTTGCAATAAATTTGTGGTGAAGATAGATCATAACAACTTGAAGTACTTCCTAAATTAACAAGATTTGAATGATAAACAACAAAAATGGGTAAGCAAACTCCAAGCTTATGACTTTGATATTGAATTTGTGAAGGGCAAGAACAATGTAGTGGTTGATGCACTTTCTAGGAAGCCATATCTATGTGCAATGTTTGATATATCTACTGATTGGAGGATTGGAATTACAGCAAAATACATAAGGGATACATTTGCTAATGATGTTTTGGAAGGGAAGATAGTTGATGACAGGTACAGGGTAGTTGAGGATCTCATACTCTACAAATATTAGGTCTATCTTGTACCTCATTCAAAGTTCAAGAATAGAATTATTAAGGCTTGCCATGATGCCCCTCTTGCTGGTCACCCGAGATTCTACAAGACATACAAGCAAGTAAGAGAATGTTTTGCTTGGAAGGGGCTGAAAATGGATGTATGGTAGCATGTGAGAGAATGTTTAGTGTGCCAACAAAATAAAACTAAACATATACCACCAGTTGGTTTGTTGCAGCCCTTTCCCATCACAAATAAGAAATGAGAAAGCATTTCAATGGACTTCATCACCGGGCTCCCTAAGGTGCAAGGTAAGGATTTTGTTTATGTTGTGGTGGATAGAATCACTAAGTATGCTCATTTCTATGCCATTACTTCAAAATTTAAGGCTCCTCAAGTGCAAATCTATTTTTTAGAGAAGTTTTTCGACTCCATGGGTTGCCTCAAAACATTGTGAGTGACAGGGATAGCAAATTTATCAGCTTGTTCTGGTAAGAACTCTTCCACCTAGCTCATACAAAGTAGTCTCCCAGTACTAGTTACCACCCCCAAACAAATGGACAAACAAAGATCATGAATAAATGGACTGAAGGGTACTTGAGAAACTATGTGACAGGGTAGCAATAAGCTTGGGTGAAGTGGTTATATCTAGGAGAATGTTGCTAAAATACAACACATCACATGTCTATTGGAATGCCACCATTCAAGGCTCTTTATGTGTATGAGGCCACTTCCTTCATGAATCTGATCCTTGCAGATAGTAGAGTCCCGATTGCCAGAGACATGATTCAGTAGAACATGGACATCAAGAATTCCTTGAAGGAAAATCTTCAATGAGCCCAAAATTAGCAAAAGTTATATGCAGATCAATGAAGGACTGAAAGGGTTTTCAAAGTCAACAACATGGTGTATTTGAGGTTGCAACCATACTGACAATCATCTCTCAAGGGAAACAAAGTAGAAAAGTTGAAGCCAAGGTTCTATGGGCCATTCAAGATCACAAGTAAAATTGGAGAGGTAACATATGAACTTGAGCTGCCACCAGAGAGCAGAATTCATAATATCTTCCATGTTTCATGTTTGAAGAGGGCCTTGGGACAGCATATTACACCCTCAATGGAGTTGTCACCACTTGATGATGAAGGAAAATTGATTCTTGAGCTCAAAATGGTGTTGGACGTGAGGGAGAAATAGTTGAGAAACAAGGTCATTCCAAAGTATCTAGTTAAATGGAAGAATCTACCAGCTGAAGATGCTACTTGGGAAGGGGTGGAAATATTCTAGCATCCTAATTTGAGGTTGCTTGAGGACAAGCAACCATCTAAGGGCGGGGACTATAATGTTCCCAAATTTCCAAATTGACTTTGGAGGGAAGAATTTTGAAATAGTGTTTCTTAACACTAAATAAATAAATTAAATAATTAAGTTGGGTTGACTCACTTGAGTAGTGCTAACATTAGAATTAGAATTTATATTTTATTTCTTAGCTTCTTTGGCCAACATTTTCCAATCGGCATGTCAAGATTTTATTTATTTGGATCGGTTGTCTCATTTTAATCATCACAAGAATTGGAACTGAATCCATCTAGAGTTTTGAGAGCGTAGCTTCTCAAACTCATTCGCTCAGGTGCATAGCCTCACTAAGCAATTTTCATGTTAAGTTTCCTTAGCTACTCTCAGCGAACTCTCATCCAAGGTGTTATCTATCGATAGGTCTCAGGAAACAACATCTCAAAGTAAAGCATATTTCTCGTGCCATCCAGGTAGAGCCTCCAACTCTGGCCAACAACCGTCTGCAAGTCTGCCATCTCCATTTCCAAAACCAGCCAAGCACTTGAGGATAGAACGGACAAGCGAGTCAGTGCGATAAAGCACAAGGCATCAACGCATCATCCTATTGGGCGCCATCACACAAGTCGACCAATCATAAACAAAGAGATCATCACGTGAGTTAAACCCAACACAACTCACATCTTACAGGGATAATGTAGAATAAGGCAAAGTCAGAATAGATCCACATCAGAATAAAATAATCATTCCCAGACATGGCCTGCTATGATCTCTTAAGCGACGCCACCTTGGGCGGAGCTTGACTTCTATTGTGTGACCTGGTCTGGGTCTAATTCATGTATATAGAAGGATTGTAATATTGATACAGAATTAAAATCAAATTCGATTACTTTCAAATTTACCTAGCGTATGGTCTACAAGTCCATATTTTGATATCATTATTCATTCAATCAGCTTGGTGCATTTTGTCAATAATCTGGAAATTTTCCTTGTCTACTATTGGATCTGTGTATTCTTTATTCATTCATGCCCTAGCCCTTTACACTGCTCATGGAAAATATTATCAATCCAAAGGATGAAATTACAAAAATGATTGATAGGAACATTAACTTCTTAAGGGCATTCATATACCCCAATATATAGCCGCTAGGCTTGGATCTAAGGAAACCATTATTTTGGAAAGTTGATCCAGATCCGAATTACTTATTAAACTTCTACAATTAGCATTGATTCAATATTTAAATTTAATTTGTTTCAATACTTTTCAGTAATTAAAAATAATAATAATAATAATATATGCTAATTGCATATATTAAAGCAAAGATGAGCCAGAAGCATAGTAGTTGATCTAGTTGTCTACATTTTTATTTTATCATTTTGCACTTGTAGCCTTTCAACCTTTTCATTTTGTTGTAAACACACATCAATAATGAAAACTCAAATTATTAAACATTGATTTTTTGTTAAATTTGTTTGTTGACTCATGAATTCTCAATTCAGCTCTAATGTTCCATAAAATGGTTATACAATGAATATGGTGAATGGCTTATCATATGAATATTTGAAATTTTCGATATTTTTAATTTCCCCTATTTTTTAATTGATGTTCCCTGCCATCCCAGAAATGTGTCCTCTTGTTTCCTGCCATTCCCATCCCAGAAACTTGGTCAAACATAGTATGAAATTGATCAAAATTGTTTGCTAAGGCTATACTCTCCAGAAGATTTTGTTATTTATTTCTTAGCATGAAAATGGTTTATTTATTTTTTGCAATATCTCAAGCTTCTACATGAAAATGTTACCTCCTTCAAGTTCTTACATATATGCTACGCTATGAGTACAAATGTGGAGTTTTGTTTAGCTTGATTAAATGTAATGTCCCCTTTTCCTAGGTAGTTGATAGATGCAGTGGTTAGTCTACCACCTAGTCCCCATAAGCTAACATGGTGTTTAGGGGACCCCTTTGAGGGTGACCTATGGCTCTTCAGTAGGCCTTTTGGTGCTTATTTCAATACTCTTCAACTCAATGTCCCAGTTTATTTGTGGTGCCTTTCATAGGCCATTCAAGACACTTTGACCCACACTTACTATTTTTAGTAAGTCACTTGGATGTGTTGCTCATATTTACTATTTATAGTAATTCATGGAATGGTTAGCTTAAAGTTGACGTGATTGGAAATCCTTTAAGTAAAAAAGTGCCTAAGTGAAACAAAACATATCAAAGTTATGTTACACTTTTTGGGTGGCATTGCGACCTCAAAATTGTGCCCAAGTCTATGTTTTCATGCCAAAATCAGTCACTTTAAAAACCAAAATTGTGCCCAAGTCTATGTTAATATTTTAATCAAATTGAAACAAATAACACAAATGATAGAACTTTAAACTGAAGAAATTGAAATGAAATTAAAATATAAACAGGAATTCTTCATAAGCGTTCCATCTTTCTCTATCTCCAGAGATTTGTTCGAAGCTGCTGCTCTCAGATTGTGTAAGCTTGGCTTCTCCAAATGGAAATCTGTAGAATGAGTATGCAAAGGAATTTCTCTATCCTATATGCTGGTGGAGGTGAGAATGCTGACGGATATGTACAGGGGCTGTGGATTATGCACAGGGGCTGTAAATTGAAAATACTATGATATGAAATAGATATGCCATGATATGAACTACTACTATGCTATGCTATGAAATGAGAATACTGTAAATGCTAAAAGGCTATGCTATTACAATTTGGCTATAGTTTATCTATTGAAAGCTTCTATATGATTTCAAAGATCCTGCAGTCCTATTTATAGTTTTTTTGCAGGAAAAATCCTGGCTGGCAAGGATCAATGGTTGTGAGGTTGTCTGGTAGATTTGAATGGTGAGAGATGGATAGGTTGAGAAGAAGATGGAAGAGGTTGGGAGGTTGGAGAGAAGGATGGATGCCTGTCTTCAACCCACGGGAACAAGCTCGCATAGAAACAGAGGAATTTAATTTTCTGTTTTGGCATTTTGTTTCACGGCTGTTGAAGATAATGCAAATATTAAATAAATAAATTTATTTAATTTCATTTATGTGAGTTTAATTTTTTATTTTAGCACTATGGAAGATTAAATTAAATATTTTGGAATATTTAATTGTAATGTGACTTTAGAAGAATTAATTAAATATTTTGGAATATTTAATTATGAATGGATATTAGAAGAATTTAATTAGAAGAAAGGAATATTTAATCTTTATTTGAATAAAATATTCAAGCCAAGATTATTGATAATTAATATAAATAAATCATAATGTTTATTTAATTAATTAAGAAACGAATAAGAAAAGTGATTAAATAAACTTATTTATTTAATTGAAATGAAAGAATGAACAAATATAAATAAATTATTTAAATTTATTTATACGTAGATGAAATTCAGAGATTTTAATTAAATATTAAAAATATTTAATTAATTACCAGACTAATGTGATGTGACCATTTTTAGGTGTATACATTTTGCCCCTCTTTCAAGTGATGTGTTTTACGCATTGCTTCAAAGAATTTTGAAATTTGCCCCTAGATGTTGACTGTCAAATGTTGATAAGTATATGCCCCCTCGAACGATGAATCAATAATATTTTGATTTTTGTGAAAAAAAAAAAATTTAAAAATATTTGGATTTTTATGATTTTAAAGATGTCGATTCATCGTTCAAAAATAATGATGTGAAAAAATTGATCCGAAGAGATGTGAAATGAAAATTTGATGAATAAAAATTGCCCCTGCTATGTTAAAATATGATAAAACCCACCAATTTTACCCTTAAATAGGTTAAAAATGTCATTTTTCATTTTATCCTAGTAAAATTTGTAAATTTTGAGCTCTGGAGAGATAATTATGGCACTTCTGATTCACCAGCACCGTTTCGAGTGTATTCAACGACATCAGCGGTCAGCACACTATGGACCTCCGGTATGTACCTCGTGAAACTCCTGCTTTTTGAAAATTTTCCGTTCATTGCACGTTTTTTGATGTTTTTGATTATAGAAAATTGTGTTTTAGTGCCCTTAAGATTTTCCATAGTGCTATTAATAATTTCTGTAGCACATATAATTCTGTAGCACATTTGAAAAATTTTGTAGCGCCTTTGATCATTTTTGTAGTGCATTTGTTTTAGTAGCGCCCATAATGAAAAGCATAGCACCCATGATATGTTTTGTAGCGCCCTTGATACAGTAGTGCCCGTGATGAAAATCATAGCGCCCATGATGCTTTCCGTAGCCCCTTTGATTATGTGATGTTGTGAGTGATAAATTTGTTCCCAAAGTTGTTGGAAAACAAATAAGAACTGATAGATTTGCTTTTAAAGTTGTTAAAAACAAATAGGACTGATAAGTTTGCTTCTAAAGTTGTTAAAAAACAAACATGATGTTGATTATCTGCTTTCCATGATGATGAAAAACAAATATTTTTGATTGATTTGTTTGCCTCTAAGGTTGTTAAAAACAAACATGATTTTGATTATCTGCTTTCCATGAAAATGAAAAACAAATAGTTTGATTGATATGTTCATTTCTAAAGTTGTTAAAAACAAACATGATTTTGATTATCTGATTTCCATGAAAATGAAAAACAAATAGTTTGATTGATTTGTAGATGTGATTGATATGTCGTGATGATTTGATATTGATTTTGCTTTTTCATGATGTATCAATAGGAGAGATTCAACATTTTACAGTCACGGGAGACATTCCCAAGTACATGGACATTGATTCCACATCTGTTACAGTCAGATCAGGATGTGGTCAAGGCGTGTGGATTGACTGCGTTGCTTGACATGCCTGAGGTGCGCCTCAACAGAGCTCTATTGACAGCACTTGTAGAGTGGTGGCATAGTGATACGAACACATTTCATTTGCCGACCGGAGAGATTACAGTGACCCCTGAGGACGTATATTGCATCTTGAGGATCCCAGTGATGGGAGAGATAGTGGTTTTTGATAGCCGAGAGACTGGAGGTATTGATGCTTTGAGTAGGATTTTCAGAGATGATCATATTGCCGGATATTTCATCCCATGGGCCGAGATGATAGATACATATCCACCTTTACCATCTGTACTTGCAGGATTCATTGGAGGTGTTTTGTGCCCCGACCATAGGTCGAAGGGGTTCGCAGTCAGGTGGGGTCATGTATTGGAGAGTATGGTGATGCAGGGGACATGATATGCATGGGGGACATGCATGCTTGCTCACTTATATGATGAGCTACATCATATTGTATATGGTAGAGGTCGGAGTTTTGTTGTTGGTTGCTCTTTATTATAGATATGGGCATGGGAGCACTTTGCTGTCATGAGACCGTTGACTCGGGGACAGCGACCAGCTGGTCGATCATACAGATGGAGATATGCGGATATCATTGCTCAGCCAAGACTGGGCAAACTAGATCATTGGTAATGCCTCTTGGATGGTCTGGATACAGTATGCTAGCGACCATATTTAGATTATGAGGCATGGCCAGAGGATGCGAGGGAGATGCCCTATGTTTGTACATCCAGATATCTTATTGGGCGTACTCCATGGATTATTGAGAGATTTCTTGCTGGACGAGTATGTCGACAATTTGGACGGATTCAGGGTATGCCTATTGGGTTCTGTGATTTATGCACGGCGACAGCCAGAGCTTGTAGTATGGGGTCCACGAATTTCCTATGAGGTAGTAGTTGCAGAGTTCACTAGTTTAGGAGTGGTGATGTGGGATTACCGAGTTGATGTTCTTGATGTAGGGACGACACCAGAGTATAGCCAGTATGTGTTAGAGCATCCTGCACCACGTATGTTTGATCCTGATGAGCCTATTGCTCCTGTTGCTGCACAGAGATGACAACAGAGAGATTCAGCTTTAGAGGGTGACGATTCAGAGGGAGGGGATGATGATAAGAGTGGAGGAGATGATGATGAGGGTGGAGGTAGGGGTGGTGGTGGTAGGGGTGGTGATAGAGGTGGCAGGAGAGGTGGTAGAGGCAGACCACGGATGAGACATACAGATCCATCACCTTCAGTAGATCCAGTGGTGTCGGGTCAGATATCCTCTCTATAGAGTACAGTGCAGAGCTTACAGAGTCAGCTAGCACAGGCACAGACCTTGATCACACAGTTTCAGGGACAGTTGACTTCAATTACTGCTGATAGGGATACAGCCAGACAGCAGGGTGAGCAGGCCATTACTTTGGCGAATAGTCTACAGAGAGTAGTAGCTAGCACCCTACCTGGTGATATGATGAGAGAGGTGACCAGAGCCACTCAGGAGGCCGAGTTTTACAGGACCAGATTTCATGATGTTGTTCCACCTGAGTGGAGAGAGAGTTATACACAGTCACGGTCTACCCATAGTCGCTCTCAGACTACCAGTAGAGGTGTGACACAGCCATTACCTCCAGGAGGGCCATCAGGGATAGGCAGAGCAGGTCCATCAGGTGCAGGTGGTACAGGTCCCAGACCAGCTCCATCAGAGGATAGCACTGCCTAGTTCATTATAGATGATGTTTTTGTGATATTCTTTTGAGACATTTGTATACACCCTAAGATGATCTCATGTTTGATGATGTTATATCATGTATAGTTGACATCCTTGTACATTTTGACATTCATTTTTGAGATATATGAAATGCAACGATGATTTATGATGAGATAAATGCGTCTATTTTCTATATGCATGATGTGTTATGATTATGATGGTTTTATGGTTATGATGTATATGTATACATGATTTATGAGATGAAATGAAATCTATTGATGCATGATTGTATGAATATGATGTACAAGACAATTTATACATGTTTATGAATGTTTATGATATATGCTTTATTTTGATGATTTTCTTATGCAAATATGTATGAAAAATGTATGAAATGATGTTTTTGTGAATATCAAAATATACTCAGTCATGTATGCGAAAAGATATGAACCATTTGATACTTTGCCAGTTTTTTTTTTTTTTGGAAATCTATGAATGCAAAATGCAAATTCTAACATGAATGCAATCTATACTAACCATGCAAGATATCTATACAATATTGCCATTTGGAGAGCTTATTTGTGCTTTTTGTATCATCATAGAGCATTGAAATGTTGAAAGTTAATACAAGCATCAAAGGGTATGTTAGCACCAGTGATGACCTGAGTATTGCTTTCATGATTTTAATAGAGCAAGTTAATACAAGCATCTAGGTATAATTGAACCGAGATGACCTAAGTATTGCTTGCATAAACAAATAAGAGTTAACTCGTTTCCCATGCAAATTCTGAAATGTCATCAATGATACTTAGCAGAGCATGTCTCGCGACCAATTTGCATAGTACTAATGATTTCCTCGCAAACAGCAGACAAATAAAAATCATACTCCTTCCTTGCTTTTCTAGTTCAATACATCATCGAATTGCTCCAGAGATATGATGGAAAAATCAAACAACCATTCAAATCTTGCCTAAAATATTTCAAACATTATTCAGATTAAGATCATCCAACTTGGTTATCATCATTAATGTTCTCGTTTTATAGTTGTTTGGATCATGTTGTTTTGATGTCAATTGGCATTGAATAAGCATATTGTGGTTGATTTGATACGGCAATGTTTGTTGTGTTTTGGTGAACTGTTTTGTGTCTGTTTGTGATGATCAAAAAGCTCATTGCCCCTCTCTTGTTCAGTCTATATTTCAGCTTTTAACCCCCAGTGTAAACACAACCTAAAGAATATAGATATGTACAAATTTCATCAAGCCATGATGAAACATAAGGATTCCCGACATATGATATGGATATGAAAGATATGTACAGATAATAGATATGAATGAATGATACCTAAAGTGAATGCAAGACATAATCTAATAGATGAAGGAGCCTATTTTGATCACAAGTAGCGCCTGTTTACCAGGTTTTCACCACTTGTTTTTATTTCACTTTTTCAGGATTTTTCTAATGTTTATGATTTTTTTAGGACTTTTTTATGATTTTTTTTTCAAGACTTTTTATGATTTTTTTTATTTTTTTTAGGACTTTTTATGATTTTTTTATTTTTCACGACTTTTAATGATTTAGACATAAAATTTCTTCAGATGAATGCTATTGATCGGCTCTTCAAAAAGGTCCCCTTTTGACATGGATAACTGATATGCACCAGAACCGTATGCTGTAATGATGACAAATGGACCAAGCCAGTTAGGTTCAAATTTCCCTTTCTTTTCTCTATCTTGCCGATTACATGGATTTTCTCTCAAGACTAAGTCACCCACTTGAAATGTCTGTGGTTTAACTCTGTGATTATAACTACAAGACATAACCTATTGATAACCCTTCAAATGGTCAGTTGCATGTTGACATCTTTCATCTAACAATTCTAGCTCTTGTAGGCGAGATACTTTGTAGTCCCCATCACTTATCAATCCCTTGAGTGAGACTCTCAGCGAAGGTATTTCAACCTCTAGTGGTAAGATTGCTTCTGCTCCATAGACCAAGGCATATGGGGTAGCTCCTGTTGGTGTGCGAATGCTGGTTTTGTATGCCTACAAAGCTGGATTTAATTGGACATGCCAATCACGACCGGCATCATTTACTATCTTCTTCAAGATTTTCAAGATTATTTTGTTGGAAGCTTCTACTTGACCATTACCTTGTGGATAATAAGGTGTAGAGAACCTATGTTGGATGTGAAATCTTTCACAAAGTTCATCCACATCCTGATTCTTGAAAGGCCTTCCATTATCAGTGATGATAGAATTAGGAATTCCATATCGAAAAATGATGTAATTTAAGATGAATGAAGAGATTTGTTTACCAGTCACAGTTGTCAGAGGAACAGCTTCAATCCATTTTGTAAAATACTCCATAGCTGTGATGATGAATTTATGCCCATTTGATGATGAAGGATGAATTTTTTCAACAAGATCTAGTCCCCACTGAGAAAAAGGCCATGTCAGAGTGAAAGGTTGCAATTCCTATGCAGGTGCATGAATAAGATTCCCATGGATCTGACATTTAGAACACTTCTTGACAAAAATAAAAGAATCTTTCTCCATGGTAGGCCAATAGTATCCCATTCTGACAAGTTTCTTGGCTAAGGTCAAACCACTTGAATGAGTTCCAAAAATACCACCATGAACCTATTGCAAGGCTTTTTTCAGATTCGTCACGTTCAAGAAATCTTAGGAGTGTACCATCAAGACCACGTCGGTAAAGGATATTGGCAATTAAGGTATAACGAGATGATTGGCGTATGAAATTCCTTTTTTGATTTTGAGATAAATCTGGAGGTAAGATGTTATCTTTCAAATAGGTATAAGTCTTGCCATATAAAGGTGAATTAGAACCAGTTAAATGACATATGACTTGGGTCTCAGGATTATCATAGGTGGGAGAAAACAATTGTTCCACCAAGAATTCATGCTTAGTTTGATCTTCCGATAGTTGTAATAAGGAAGCAATGGTAGCCATTGCGTTTGCAGCTTTATTATCAATCCTTGAGATTTGTGAAAACTTGATTGACACAAAATACTTTTTATAATCATCCACCATGTTCTTGTAAGGTAGCAACTTATCATCTTTAGTTTGATAATCATCATTAATTTGATTAATGACGAGTTGTGAATCACCGTAGACCTGGAGCTCTGTAATCTGCCATTCCAATGTTATTTTCAATCCTATGAGCAATGCCTCATATTCAGCTATGTTATTTGTGCAAGGAAACATCAATCGATATGATCATGAAATGGTATGTCCTTCAGGTGTAACAAAAAGAATCCCTGCCCCCGAGCCATATTGTGTATAAGATCTATTAAAGTACAATGTCCATGATTTCTGAATTGTTGCTATGAAGACATCTGCATCATGAAACTCAATGTGCATTGGATTTTCTTCTTGTAAAGGTGCTTCAGCCAACTAATCTGCAATGACCTGTCCTTTAATAGATTTTTGATCTACATAGTGAATGTCAAACTCACTTAAGATCATTACCCATTTTGCAAGTCTCCCTATTAAAGTAGCTCTGCTTAGTAGGTATTTTAGTGGATCAATCTTGGTTATCAACTTAACTTTATTAGCCAACATATAGTGTCACAACTTTTGAGAAGCAAACACCACTGCAAGGCAAGCTTTTTCAATGAAACTGTAGTTTAATTCATGACTTGATAATGTTCTGCTGATATAGTATATGGCCCTTTCTTTTCTTGTAGAATCCTCTTGTGCAAGTAATGCTCCCAAGGATACTTCTGTTGCTGAAATATAGAGTATGAGTGGTTCTTCTGGAATGGGTGGAATTAAAACTGGTGGGTGCATAAGATATTGCTTGATCTGATTGAATGCTGCTTCACATTTGTCTTCCCATTTGAATGGGACATTTTTATGCAATAAATGTGTAAATGGTAAGCTTTTGTCTGCCAGTTGAGCTATAAACCTTATGATGGATTGTAGTCGTCCTTGCAATGGTCGAAGCTAACTGATATTTCATGGTGGTGGCATGTCCATTATAGCTTGTACTTTTTCTGGATCAACCTCTATGCCCTTTTCTGAAACAATGTATCCTAGGAGTTTTCCAAATGTAATGTCGAAGACACATTTCTTTGGATTAAGATGAACATTAAACTTCTCCATCTGATAAAGATTTTTGACAAGATTTCTAGATGTCCTTCTCGTGTGTGAGATTTGGCAAGTAAATCATCAATGTAGTCTTCCATGAATGTATGCATCATGTCATAAAAAATGGTTGTCATTGCTCTTTGATAAGTAGCTCCAGCATTCTTTAACCCAAATGGCATTACATTCCAGCAATAGGTACCCCAAGGGCATATGAACACTGTTTTATCTTGATCCTCTGGTGCAATTTTTATCTGGTTGTATCCTGAAAATCCATCCATTAATGAATACATTGCATGGCCAGCAGTTAAATCAACAATCATATCTATGTTGGGCAAAGGGAAGTTATCTTTGGGACAAGCCTTATTCAAATCTCTGAAATCTATACAAACTCTGATCCTTCCATCTGGCTTTGAAACAGGTACAATATTGGAAATCCACTCGGCATAATCAATAGTCCGAATGAATCCAACATCCAAAAGTTTTTTTAATTCCTCTTTGACCAATAATGCAACATGTGGATGCATTTTTCTGAGCTTTTGCTTCACAGGTTTTGACCCTGCCTTGATAGATAAATGATGCATTATCAAATTAGGATCTAACCCTGGCATATCAACATATGACCAAGCAAAGTTGATTTGATTCTCCTTCAAGAACTCCATGAATTTTAAGACTTCTTCAACTATCAATGATGCTGCAATTTGCAAGATTTTTGGCTGCTCTGTTGTACTTATATTGATTGATTCTGTTGGTTCAATCAAAATAGAAGATCTTTCATGATAATGCTTAGGAAGAGTGTCAAGTTTCTCATCCTTCAGTGCCTCAGAAAGGTTTTCATTGTCAGATTCGCTCTTTATTTTTCTCTTGTTGTGATCTATCACTGCCATTTTTTAGTTTTCACCAATAGATCCATCTTTTATTTCATTTATTTTGCAGCTAAGAGACTTGACACCCTCCTTATCAAAATCATGAGTATGAAATTCTTGGATGAAACAATTGTTTTCTTCATTAGAGGAACAAAGGAAATTTATAATGTCCTCATCATCATGAAATGTAGGAATGTGGATAGGTGCATCATTGTCCCAATTAATAAGTTCTGGATAAACTAAAGGCATGGGATCATTAGGTTGGGTAAGGTCTTGAATTGTCAAAGTCATGATGCGGCTATCATCCTCATGGTAGACAAGGTCTATGATGGTATTTTCCTGTTGATCGTCAATCTCATTAAAATATGAATCGTCCTCACTTGAGTCATGATCACTTTGTAAAACATAATCAAGTGGAGGCCTTGAACCTTCTCCTTGTATGAGAACAGGTGCATATTTGTGTATAGTATCAACTTGTTTTTCTCTCCAAAATTCATCATTATAAATGGTGTCCCATTCATATTCATTAGAATCGGTATCTGAACTATTCTGCAATTGGAAAACTGATTCATGAGGTTTATCTGACATTGATCCTCCTTCATGAGTTGATTGTGCTTGCTGTGAAGTAAATTCTTCTTTATCTTTACCATATCCAAGTCCTGTTTTATCACTTGGATGTATTGAAATAGGTTGAATTGGTTCCACAATTCCTTCTCTTCTCTTTCCTATAGGACCATTTCCTTCATAGCCCATCTTCTGCATGATAGCGTACCCCTTACCATATTGTTTTGTAAGTAACTTAATGTGTAAGAGAGATTCGTCTTCATCTTTGTATAGCTAATTTAGGATGTCCCCATCTTCAACTTCTTCTTCAGTGGTGTTGGTTCTAATGAATTTTCCATCAAACTTTGTGATTGGAATAGAAGCTTGGGATGTAGAGGCTATTGCAATCTTTTGATTTGATAAGGTTGGCTGACCATACGACCTCGGAGAAGGAGGTAAGGTAGAAAGAGATAGTGAATATTCACCTACCCCTTTGTCTTTAAAATTTAGCTTAGTGTCAAGATTCTTTGTCAATTCTTGCAATTGTCCTTGTAGATTGGAAGAAGAAAGAGCAAAAGCCTCCCTATTGTATGGCACAAAGGCATCTTGGGTTGCTCAAAGATTTGAAAAAGTTTGGGTACTATTGTAATCAGCTTGTATAGTTATTTCATGTCCATCATATGGAAACTTGATGCATTGATGATACGTTGATGGTACTGCTTGCATATCATGAATCCATGGACGACCCAAAAGTATGTTATAGGAAAGATCCCGATCTAGAACCTGACAAAATGTGTTCTTCACAATAGGTCCCACTCTGATAGGCAGCGATATTAGTCCTTTAGAAGCTCTTTCTTCATCATCATATGCCTTGATAGTTATTTTCCTTCGTGGATCAATAGAATTTTCTAATATTCCCAAGGCATTTATTAGCTTTAAGGTACAAATGTTTAAACCAGCTCCTCCATCTATTAAGACACGTCTAATTCGGTGTTTATGGATCATGACTTCAAGATAGAGTGATGAATTATGTGGATGTGCCATGGAGGCATCATCTTTTTTGAAAAATGAAAGACAAGTGGGGGAAGACAAATGTCCCACCATGGCTTGAAATTTGTTTACATCCAAATCAGTGTCAATAGTTGTGTTTACAAGAGCTTCTTCTAAAAAAATTTTATGTATGGGGGATATTTTGAGAAGTTCAAGGATGGAGATTTGAGCTAATGTTTTTCTCAATTGATCAACTAAATTATATTGACTTGGAGAGGAAATAGTTGATTTAGATGAACTTCCTTTTAAAACAACTTTGCTTGTCCTCTTGTAGTCACATTAACTTGCTGATATTCTTGTTTTCCCTTGATTTTGATAACATTAACTCGCTGATCATCTGTATAGATGTGACAGATTATATTATCTTCAACATTATTTATGCTTTTGGCTTTTGTATCTGATGTTTCCCCCTTTTGATAATTCGGTAAAGGATCTTTGAATGCTTGATGATCGTCATTGGTATGATGTCCTTCAATTGTAATGGTGCCATTGTCAATTAAATCTTGTACGAGATTTCACAAAGCTTGACAATTATTTGTTCTATGACCCTTACATTGATGATAATTGCAATAATACGAGTCATTCCACGATGGTGGTTTGACTCAAGTCTCATAATCTCTTTGTGGTGGTAAGGTGATAACCTTATTATCAAGAAGCTCCTTGAGAGCAGACTCAAGAGATTGACCCAAAGTGGTAAAATTCCGTCGATTTGAGAAGAATGAAGATCTGGACGGATTTGATGTTTGAGTATTGCCAAGATTGTTATTGAAATTACCATGATTATCCTTGGTGTTTTGATTGGTCATGCTTTCTTGCTTGGATTTTTGCCCTTGTTGATTGTTGTTTCCTTGTTGGTTGGTATTTGCTTGTTGATTGTTTCGTGGATCACTTGATAGATTAAAGATAGATGGTCTTGTTCATAGATTATTGGCATATACTATACCATCATTGACAACATTTTTATTTCTATTCCAAAACCTTGTTTTATCGTTGTTGTTTTGGTTGGATGTACTTGGAATATCAAGTTTTATCACCCCTCTTTTAACCAAGGCCCCTTCAATGGTGATTGCATTTTCAATCAACTTTTCAAAGTTATGTGGACAATGAAGATTAAGCCTATAGCTTAATTCTTGATCTAGGCTATTGATGAAGATATCCATCTTTTCCTTTTTAGGAATAGGATGAGAATATCGTGCGAATAACCTTCTCCATCTTTGCAAGAACGTAGTGAAGGGTTCTCCTACTTTTTGTTTCACTTTACAAAGATCAAGCATTGTTATCTGGTGTTGGATGTTGTAGGAGTATTGTGATATAAACTGATTTATTAACTCCTCAAAAGTTTTGATGGGTGGAGTGATCTTTGAAAGCCACTCCATGGATTGTACACCTAGACTTCGTGGAAATAATCGCATTAAGTAGGTATCGTCATAGGGAAATTCTAGACTCATATTTCCGAAATCCCTCACATGGTCAATGGGATTAGTTTTTCCATTGTACCTATCATATTTAGGAATCTCACAATGTTTTGGAAATGGGATCATTTGAAGACTCCTATCGAATGGATAAGGAGATATGTCTTCCAAAACATACTTCTTTGTTGTACCCCCTTGCATCTCTTTTATTTTCCCTTGTAATTCTTTTATCTATTGAGTAGGGCACTAAAGTCATTAGGAGGAGTTTCAGGATTCTGTTTAATCCCTTCTATATCGAAATTGTGAGGTAACTTAGCTCCTTGATTAGCTAATAAAAGAAAATATCTTTCTTTGTTTCGTTCTTAAATCCTTTCCATAAGAGTATGGAATTGGGGATCTTGTTCTGCTTCTTGAAGCTTTTCTTCTGTTAATTCATCAACATTAAATGTTTCCTCTTCTTTCTCATTATGGTCACCCATTTTGCTTGTGGTAGTTTCTCCTTCGTCTTTTTCCACGTGTTTTTGAGATCTCGTGAAGACAGGCATAGGTTTTGTTCCAAATTCTACTAACTTTTGATCAAAGAGTGAAATAGTGCAATTTGTGTGATAGATATGAAAGTCAAGATAGAATAAAAATTCTATGACTTACAAAGGTTTCTAATCTTTAGCTTGTGTTATTCCCTAATTGAAAGGATGAAAATCCTGTTGATGGGAATTTAAGCAAAAGATCAAGAAAATGATAATTTTGCACTTTATGAAGTTTTGATCATGGTTTTGTAAAAGGATGGATTTCGTGATGAATGCCTAATGTGATATGAGTTCTCTATTGCAAAATTTGATTTAGACGAGTAGAATATTCAATTGCAGGTTGGGGAATATAGTAGAAACGAATGCGTTGACTATGGTTATGCCTTTGAGAAAGGGCTCTTCCTTGAAAGAAAGCTTGTGAGTACAAAGGTTCTATAGCATAATCATCAGAAAGGCCCCTAACACAATCATGATATCGATGAAGAAATTTTCTATATTTGAGTAAAACTTTTCGACTTTGATACAAGAATCGTCTTTTCTTCAATAGTTTCTTGTAGCTAAGGGGTTTCTTTGGCTTTTTTATTCTTTTGAAAACGAACTTCTTAACAAAGGTTGTGGATTTCCAATCTCGTAACATGGGAGTAATCAATGTGATCTTGAGTTTTGGATGATCTTATCTGAATTAGTGTATTGAAAACACATCAAACAATTTGTAGAATAGTTGTCTTAAGTCCTATGCTAAACATCAAGTGTATGACCAAAATGTTTTTCAAAAATTGTTTTAATGAGTTTTACACATGATAAGCATTTCAAACAGACTCACTCTTAGTACTCAAGTAGGTCATCATAGAAATCAATAGCCCAAATCTTAAAATTGCGTCGACTCACACAGCCATGTCACCCTCGAAAGGGCACCCGTGTTTTTGTCTTTTCCAGGTGCGTACTTAGAGTGACGGAAGAGGATACTGGATCCCCTGAGCAAACAATCCTTGGCAGTTATATGGTGAGTATCTTGGGGGTAGATTCTTCCCTCCCTTGCACTGTGATTAATATGATGTTTGGAAACTGACAAGTTAGATACTACACTAAGTTCTTAGTAAGGGTTTCCATTCGGTGTGGCAAATAATAAACTCCCTCGAGAGACCTCCCTACCTTTCGAACAAAGGCTTTGGGGATGGTTATCAATGCACACTACCGTCAAATGGGATTTTCATCAACCATCCACATTTGATTAGAGTGGGTTGGAAAACTTGGCTTTAGTTGTTCCCACTTAGGTCGTTCCCGTAGGGTGAGTACTTTTTCCCACTACGGCAGGCCTTCTAAAAGGTGTTAATAAAACAGGAAATTGCATAAAGGGAAAATGATGAGTTTGGCATTTTGATCACCCAGTTAAGGGGAGAGCATAGGCCTATCACCGTTTAAAACAAAGCAAACAAGGATTGAATTTTAAGCCCAAAATAAAAGTTTGCTATGCTAAGTGAAGATTTTGCTTCACACAAACATAGAGTTCATTTTAGTCCCAAAGTGAAATAATGAAATGTCTACCCTATGATTGCTTCGTTTTATTTATGTGACTACCCTAGGATTGGTTCATTCCATTTATATGTCTACCCTAGGATTGCTTCGTTTTAAGTTATGACTACCCTAGGATTGCTTCATTCCAATTTAAAGTTATTAACTATCCATGGTTGCGTTGGATTCAGTTAAACTATATTCAGCTTACAAATTACAGTTTGCAAGTTTTTGAAACATGCGCTATAACACTCTTCACGGGAACTGTAAGATTTATCATAGGCACTACAGGACTTCTTACGGGCGCTGCAGGAATTATTAGGAGTGCTGCAGGATGAATCAGAAGCGCTGCAGGATGGCTCAAATGCGCTGCAAGATGGATCACAAGCACTACAGGATGACTCAAATGTGCTACAGGATTAATTAAGACCGCTGCAGGATGGCTTAAGACCGCTGCAGGATGGCTCAAATGCGCTGTAGGATGGATCAGGAGCGCTGCAGGATAGATCAGGAGCACTACAGGATGACTCAAATGCGCTGCAGGATTGCTTAAGAGCACTGCAGGATGGCTCAAATGCACTGCAGGATTCTTCACGGGCGTTGAACTGGGTATGAATATTTCTGAAACATGTTTCTTGTGCTAATCTGTTGTTTTTGGGCGTAACTTGTCAAAGAAACCTGCGAAAAGATGTGAGAATTGGGGGCAAGAGCCCCACAGTGGGCGCCAAAAATGTGTATATGTTAATATTTTAATCAAATTGAAACAAATAACACAAATGATAGAACTTTAAACTGAAGAAATTGAAATGAAATTAAAATATAAACAGGAATTCTTCATAAGCGTTCCATCTTTCTCTATCTCCAGAGATTTGTTCGAAGCTGCTGCTCTCAGATTGTGTAAGCTTGGCTTCTCCAAATGGAAATCTGTAGAATGAGTATGCAAAGGAATTTCTCTATCCTATATGCTGGTGGAGGTGAGAATGCTGACGGATATGTACAGGGGCTGTGGATTATGCACAGGGGCTGTAAATTGAAAATACTATGATATGAAATAGATATGCCATGATATGAACTACTACTATGCTATGCTATGAAATGAGAATACTGTAAATGCTAAAAGGCTATGCTATTACAATTTGGCTATAGTTTATCTATTGAAAGCTTCTATATGATTTCAAAGATCCTGCAGTCCTATTTATAGTTTTTTTGCAGGAAAAATCCTGGCTGGCAAGGATCAACGGTTGTGAGGTTGTTTGGTAGATTTGAATGGTGAGAGATGGATAGGTTGAGAAGAAGATGGAAGAGGTTGGGAGGTTGGAGAGAAGGATGGATGCCTGTCTTCAACCCACGGGAACAAGCTCGCACAGAAACAGAGGAATTTAATTTTCTGTTTTGGCATTTTGTTTCACGGCTGTTGAAGATAATGCAAATATTAAATAAATAAATTTATTTAATTTCATTTATGTGAGTTTAATTTTTGATTTTAGCACTATGGAAGATTAAATTAAATATTTTGAAATATTTAATTGTGATGTGACTTTAGAAGAATTAATTAAATATTTTGGAATATTTAATTATGAATGGATATTAGAAGAATTTAATTAGAAGAAAGGAATATTTAATCTTTATTTGAATAAAATATTCAAGCCAAGATTATTGATAATAATATAAATAAATTGTAATGTTTATTTAATTAATTAAGAAACGAATAAGAAAAGTGATTAAATAAACTTATTTATTTAATCGAAATGAAAGAATGAACAAATATAAATAAATTATTTAAATTTATTTATACGTAGATGAAATTCGGAGATTTTAATTAAATATTAAAAATATTTAATTAATTACCAGACTAATGTGATGTGACCATTTTTAGGTGTATACAAGAATAAATTCGAAAAGTAAAGTAAACAATTTTTTTTTTTAAATAGAAAGGATAAATTAAGGAATTCAAATTCACCTGAAAAAAATCGATTACCTTGGAAGTTTATAGTAATTGTAAATAAATTCAAAAAATAAAGAAAAATAATTTAATTTTTTGAAATTAGAAAAGGGTAAAAGCGAGAAATTAAATTCACCTAAAAATAATTGATTGCCTTGGGAGTTTGTGGTAATTGTAAGGGTAGAGAAGGATCGGCCCCCTCACAAATATCGCTAGCAACATTTTCATTATCTATGGTTCCTAGTTCCATGGAAGGGAATTCTTCAGCTGAAGACGAATTTATGTTGTTTAGTGTGGATAATTTGGGGTTGGGCATTGGATCCATGGTCTCCATATGATTTGCACCCTTCCTTTGCTATGGTGTCTCAACAATTCTATGTGGCTTCAATGTTTTTTTCTTAGAAAATATTCTCAGTCGTAATTTGGAAATAAATATGATTTTTCGACTGTTCTAAATCGTTTTGTCAGTCATCAGGGGGTCCACATTGGCTAGGATTACTTGCTACTATACAGTGGCTTCACATTTCCAATTCGGGCAATAGTAGCATCTGATCTTGTTTCTATTTAGAATTTAGTAAGTGTGTTTTATGCGAGTCTTACCTACTAGTCTTATATAGATGTTTCATTTTTATTTATTTTTAATCTTCTTCTGAGTGGTGGCAGCGGCAGTAGAGGCGTGGGAATCATGTAAGATAGGGGAGTGTGTATAAATATATATTTTTATTCAATATTATATCAATATATATAATATCCTAAGAATGAGGACTGGCAATTGAACCCAAATGTGTAGGTAGGGGAAAGGAGCCAGAATGTGCACACCCGAATTTTGACAGTCCACGTTTTTATTTACAAAAACCCATTAAAAATAGTAGCCGAATTAACAGTAAAAATAAAAAATATTATTATTTTTTTAATTTGTCCACCAAAATTTTAAATCCCAAAAAAGACCCCTCAACCAATACGTAGGCACCTCGGCTACCACTTCCTACATGGCACGGCGTCTGAAGTTGACAGCCTTGCCACATCTACTTCTCTCACTCTGCCACCCTACGATACCATTGCATCACATTTATCACTCGCCGCCCCTTGCTATACTTCTCCTCTATCGTGTTTAATGCATGTCACTTCTCCTTAGTTCCACGCCACCCTACATTTTTTTGATCCAACCTGCATTCAATGCTCCCAGTGCCTCACTCTTCTCACCATCTTTATAGCCTTTCATTCTAGCAAGTTTTCATTTTTTCTTCGCCTGCACGCCACTAAGTGCTCAGTTCGTCCTCTGCAAGTTTCAAACACCAACCACACCTTATGATGCTCAGACTCTGATTAGTATATTGGTAGACGCTAGTTAGTGAACGTTACCAACAACTCCACTTCCACCATGCAAGAATCCAATGGGTTCCTCGCCACTATGAAGGTAACCAACATTTGTTAGCTTTGTGTCATTGATTTTTTAATACAAGTTTTGTTGTTACCCTCACGACTATTTGCAGGTGAAGCCGTGCAAATGGTGTGGCATGCTTGGGATTTAGTTGTTGTCCACTCGCATCGAGTCATTCAACCTAAGTGAGCTTTCTCACTAAGGCTTGCCATTATTCAGTTTTTTAGTTTTCTTTGCATTTTGTGTTTGTTTTATTCAACTTTTGGTGTTGTAGAAATCATTTTTTTGGGTTGAAGTGTCGTGTTTATGAACACTGTCCAATTTTTGTTCATAAACACACTAATTTTTTGGAAATTAATCTTTTGTCCAAGAATTGCTCTCTTGAATGGGGTTTATTTTTTATTTTAAATGTTTATAATAATATTGTTGGTTGTTTTCGCTCCATTGAAAAATATGGGGTTGTTTTATTCTTTCATTAACACAAGAAATAATATTGTTCGTTGTTTCAGTGCCATAGATGAAGGTGTATTAATTTTTATTCCTTTCTCTGTCCGTAGAGTTTATATTGCAAATATTACAATCATATTTTGGAATTTCTCTTTCATTAGGGTTTATTTTGCAAATATTACAGTCATAGTTTACCATTTCTATTTCACTAGGGTTTATTTTGCAAATATTATAGTCATAGTTTGCCATTTTTGTTTCATAGGTTCTGCATTATCATATACTTTGGTTATTGTATTCTTTCTCATAGGTTATGCATTATCATTGACTTTGGTTATCCTATTCACATAGGTTCTACATTATCATTGACTCTAGTTATCGTATTCTCGCAGGTTTTGCATTATCATTGAATCTGCTTATTGTATTCTCATAGGTTTTGCATTATCATTGACTTTGCTTATCGTATTCTCATAGGTTTTGCATTATCATTGACTCTGCTCATCATATTCTCATGGGTTTTGCATTATCATTGACTCTACTTAACATATTCTAACAAGTTTTGCATTATCATTGACTATGCTTATCATATTCTCATAGGTTTTGCATTATCATTGACTATGCTTATCATATTCTCATAGGTTTTGCATTATCATTGACTCTACTTATTGTATTCTCATAGGTTTTGCATTATCATTGACTATGCTTATTGTATTCTCATAGGTTTTGCATTATCATTCTCTTAGGGTGAGTTCTCAATTTCATAAACCAAATAAATTAATGTGGGTTAATCTTTTTTTAGGTTTTTCTTCATCTATTTAGTGACTTTAAAAATGTATGTTGTTTCAATGCCATAGATAAATATGTGGGTGTTATTTTTGTATGGGTTCTGCTCCATCAATTCAATCATATAAATATGTGATAATTGTTAAACTCTTATTGTTTTCCATTCGTAAGCTTTATATTGTTCTTCATTACAACCATTACAGTCATGGGTTAATGTTAACATTTCGATTAATGTTATTCAGTACCATTTGTAGGTGTCATTGATAAAATTGGGGATGTTAGGTTTTTCATAGGTGCTACTCCATTCATTCATTAATGCTATTTTTTTTAGGTGTCATTCATTAATTTTGGGGTGTTATGTTTCACAATGGTTAGGATTCATCAATTCAGAAATGCAATTATTGGAGCTTTTTTTTGCATTACAAATATTTGAGGGTCTTCTTTTTTTCATAGGTTCTGCTTGATTAGGTACCATAGATAATTTTGGGGGTGTTACCTTGTTTGTAAGTTCAACTTCATCATGGTTAGTCATCATCTATTCTAATAGTTTTAGATGCCATTTGGAATTTGTTGGGTGCTATGTTTTTCATAGGTTTTGTTTCATCAATTTAGTCGCCAACTATGTAGCCTTTTTTTGGTGCCATTGATAAATATGGGGATGTTAGTCTTATCATATGCGTTGCTTCATTAAATTTGTAATGCAAATGTTTTTCTTTTTTTAGGTGTCATTGATTATTTTGGGGGTGTTATCTTTTGCATAGGTTATGTTTCATCAATTCAGTCATCCAATTATTGTAGCTTCTTTTCGTGCCTTGGAAATATATGGGGGTGTTCTATTTTTGTTAGGTTATGCTTCATCAATTTAGTCATGCATATATTGTACCTTTTTTAGGTACCATAGATAATTTTGGGGGTCTTCTCTTGTTTATAAGTTCCACTTCATCAATTCAATCATCTATTCTACCATTGAATAATTTCCCAGTGGTATGTCGGTCCTCTACAAGTTAGGAAAAAACTCTTACATAAAAAAGCACAATGATATCAAACACATATCAAAAATTAAATGCATGTTTAATTATTTATATATATGTATATGAATATGTATAGACATGTACATAGACATATGCATATGTATATCAAATATTAAATGCACACATAATTGTATGTATTGTGAAACAAAACAATTACACGCTGGCAGCCAAACCTGATGAAGTGAATCCAACTTGTATATGCTTAAGGTATCTACATCTTCTTTATATATATGCATATGTATAGACATATACATATACATATGTTTATGTATATGTATATACATGTGTATATGTGTATGTATATGTGTATATGCATATGTATATGTCTATGTATATGTGTATATACATATACATATACATGTACATATACTACTTTCATGACATCCCACGTATTTTTTGAGCCAACCTACATTCAATGCTCCTAGTGCCGCACACTTTGTCAACTTTAGAGCCTTTCATTCTAGCAACTTCTTGTTTATGTGTATGTGTATGTGTATGTGTATGTGTATGTGTATGTGTATGTGTATGTGTATGTGTATGTGTATGTGTATGTGTATGTGTATGTGTATGTGTATGTGTATGTGTATGTGTATGTGTATGTGTATGTGTATGTGTATGTGTACGTGTACATGTATGTGTATGTGTATGCATATGTATATGTAAATGTGTATGTGTAAATTTCTATGTGTATATGTAAATGCGTATAGATGTGTGAAGAGGTCTTAAGTGGACTACCTTGCCACATCTACTTCTCTCACTCAGCCACCCTAACAATCCACTAAATCACATTAATCACTCGCTACCCCTTGCTATACTTCTCTACAATCGTGTTTAATTCACTTATGTCTATGTATATGTATATGTGTATGTTTATGTGTATGCTTCATCAATTCAGACTTGCAACAATTGTATCTTTTTAGGTTCCATTGATTAATATGGGGGTGTCATCTATTTTATATGATTTGCACCCGAACTCGGATTAGGAGCCTGTCGCACCAATGTAGGCGTCACTTTCACATTAATCACAACTACACAACATAAACAAGGTGCCAAGTCAACATAATCAAACCCATTTCACCCATCTTTGACCAACTGGTGAACCCATTACAACCATGTTTCCCACCGTAGCATAACCAAACCAACAAGCAAATGCATCCCCTTGTCTCATCAAACATGACACCTACAACACATATCAACACAATTTTGTCCCATCTCGTCAAGTAGGGTGCGCACGTAGTCATGGCAAACTCCAAAATAAAATCTACATCCATTTTTACAAGCTGTAAAGCAACCATTATTAAAAAAAATTATGTAAACAATTGCAAACAATACACCAAACTAATCAGCTAAAGAATTAATGGCTGAAATCAATCAGATTCACCAAACAACCATCAATCACATTCAAATAATTCCCAATTCAAATAGCCATGAAAACCTTCAAGTATTCACATTTGGGGGTGTTCTCTTTTTAATAGGTTTTGCTACATCAATTCACTCATCCAACTAGTGTAGCTTTCTTAGGTGTCATTCAGTAATTTGGGGGTGTTATCTTTTTAGTAGGTTCTGCTACATCAATTCACTCATGCAACTCCCCTAGCTTTCTTATTTTTCATTGATTAATTTGGGGGTGTTATCATTTTTAAAGGTTTTGCTTCATCAATTCACCCCTGCATAGGTTATTATACATCAATTCAGTCATTATTATTTTTTAGGTGTCATTGATTAATTTGGGGGTTTTCTATTTTGCATAGCTTCTAATACATCAATTCACTCATGTAACTATTTGTATAAGAGCGAATTTGCACCCTAGGCGCAATTCCCCTTTTATGCTTTATACACTTTAGAAAACCAAAGTCAAAGGCTTAATTCCACTTAAGCCCGTTGTTGGCGGTCCACTTGGTGCCTATTTTGAGTGTCGATGGAGGTGTTTCTGTCGGGGACACTTGCACAATGCACTTACATCCTTGGCAGATTCCTATGGCTGAGCCAGTAGGGGCATTACTCTTTCCATTGATAGTGAAGTTGTAACGCCTCCTTCAGCCAACTGACCCGAATATGGCCGTTTTCCTTCTCATTCCTTCATAGTCAGTCTTTGAACTTGAATTTGGAGGTTGGAAGAAATATGGAACATACTTGGCTCTCACACTCCCACTCTCACAAGCTCATTTGCACCCACTTCCAAGCATTGCACAGCAGCAAAGCAACACTCCATCATGTTGATAAAGCAAGTTTGGGACCACGCCATTGCAGCAGAGGCTTGAGTTCCTCTCATTTCTCCCCCAAGTAGCCTTGAGTGCTCTTGGTGGAGGTGGTAAGCTTCCCTCTCCTCTCCTCTATCATTTGGTTGAGTAGCATAGTACTGTTTTGTAGTGCTTGTGTTTTTGTTACTTCTTTATCTCTATTCCTTTGGTTGTTCGTGGATGTGGGAAAACTTAAACAGGGGTCTGACTGAGGAAAACCCCTATACAGCCACCCAACATTCTCCCTTTTGTTGTGTGTAGTTGTGCGAGCTCTCAGAGGATCAGTTGGAAAATGAGTTCATTGATGAGATTCTCCTTATTTTCATCACCCTTGCTTATTTACTTTATAATATTATAGAATACTTTATTTACTTGCTAGTATCATTCTGGCCTTTTAGTTAAATAGCTAGGTTGTTACTCATTTTAACAAGTCCAACCTTGTCTCTACTGTAATATAATTGTACAAACTACAACGCATTTCTAAGACGCTAGCACGTCATGCTATCATTCGAAGACTGTTCTGACATCCTCAGGTAGAGAACTCCCTAAGGCGCAGAGTTGGACCTAAAAAATGACTCACCTAGCCCCATCTTAAAACTTAGGATTGCAGAGTGGTTGTAGGATTCCATAATCCTCATCATTCTCACCCTCATAACCCTAAACAATACACTTAGCTGAGGTAAGTTAGGGTAGCCTCTCGCGTCTTGCATGTGGTGGTCCCCCTCTCTTATATTTTTGGTGAATCCGACATGAACCAATGTCTATTCATCCATTGGTGTTAAAAACTTCCCTTGGATACTTCATGGTTGTTGTGACCTCACACGTGAAATTTTATGAGCATCACAACCCAGTCCACAACTTTTGGGCATATCACAAGGAGAAGTGTACGACACCTCCCAATGGATAGGATGAAGGTCTCACTTGGTCTTTCTATAGGTCTTTTTTCTACTCCCACTGTTAGTTTGGCCATGCAGGAGCAGTTATCAAGGAATGAAATGGGATTTTTTGATGAAACCAATCATGTTCCCACTCCTCCTGCGTCTCCCATGCCATCATTGGTGGATGAGAATGAGGTCGTTCAAATCCCTGATGAATATGTGTCTTCCCTCACTAAAGGGTTGGGCAACCTTGAAAACCATTTGGAAAGAAATCTAAAGATGGCTAGAGTCACCCGGGTTGTTAGCGAAATAAGACATATGATGGGAAAAGATCAAATGGACATCGAACTTCTAAGTAGTCTCTTTGGTATTGCCAAAGCATACAAATCTAGCTTTGCACAAGGAGTCAACCTCGGAGAGCCCGGGGGACAATTAGGAGTATCAATGCCTCCCACTTATGTCTACATGATCAATGCGGTCCCCTCCATTAGTATCCCTTCCATCCCTAATCAACCGAAAACTGTCAAGGTGAATAAGGTCCCATTGGGATTTAGATTTACCCCTTCTATCACCTCCAGTGGTAGAGGTTTTGGCAGAGTAGTTGGTGGGGCTTTGGTAGTGGAGGTGGTGTTGGCGGAAGCAGTTCCGACGGAGGTCACAGTAGTGCTTCCGACGGAGGCCCTGCTGGTGACGGTGGCTCTGGCATAAGTCACACTGGTGGCAGTTCTGGAAGTGGACCTGGTAGTGGTTCTAGAGGAGGTTCTTTTGTCCCTCTATCTTATAATGACCTTATTTTGAATACTCTACTTTAGAATATAGGTAAGATGTAGATTCAGTTAGCGAGCCTTTCGTAGGCCTTGGCCTAGCCCATTTTCCAACCCTTCTTCCGACATAGTCCATTGTCAGTTTCCATATTAAACACTCCCTTCCCTCAGGGAATGGATATTCCAAAGTTTGAGAAGTTTGGTGGTAAGGGGGATCCACAAATGCACGTGTCTGCCTTTAATGCCCTCTACACTGACTTCTTCCATCATGACGCCTTGATGGCTAAAATATTTCCCTGATCTCTCAAGGACATAGCACTTGAGTGGTACTGTTCCTTTCCTGATAATTCTATTTTCTCACTCGACCAGCTTGTTAATCAATTCCTTAGACAGTTCCAAGCAAACATCGGGTTGAAGATGACCTTTTTGGATCTCGTCCGATGTAAGCAAGGAGACAATGAGAAGATTATTGATTTTATAGCACGTTACCAAGTGCTTCTTTCATAAATCTCATACTAGCTGCCTGATTCTGACGTGTAGAAGGTGTTCATAGGGAACTTACAAAGACCTTGGCAAGAGAATTTTTCCCTTATGAAATACCCTTCTTTCGCACACTTGTGTGCAACCTTATGAGAACACCAACAGATGGTTGCTCAATTTGGGGGATCTTCCTCGCACTCCTGTTTTGAAGGGAAATCCATCGTATCAATTTCTAGAAAGGGTAAAGTCATTGCGAATGTAGTAGTTGATGCTAATGACAATGGCCTCAAATGCAATCAAAAGCTCACAAAGTTATCAGAATATTATACCTCCCTCTTACAGAAGTTGTTAAAGGATAAGATCATAACCTTACTAACTCCTAATCCTGTTAAGGAACCTTACCCTAACTGGTATGATGGGAGTACTTATTGTTAGTACCATCGTGTTAATGGACATGATATCGAATGTTGTATGTGGTTGCATCATGAGATACAAGACCGCATCGAGGATGATACTATTTGTTTCGATGGGAACAAACAAAACACTAACAAGTTAGTGACGAAAGCTAATAGTGAATTGCAGATATACACAGACCCGTTTCTGTCACATTTTCCTAACATGATTATCAATCCCACTGATTATGTTTCTCAACCTGAGGCCTATGTAAACATGGTCATGGTGACTTACACTATTTCACCCACACCCAATTCATCAAATGTTACATTTACAGCACAAGATCTACCCTTAAACAACAAGCCTTCACCTCTTTACATTCCCACTCACATCAATGGTAACATTGTGACGGGAGTCTTGATACTGAAGAAACACTAGTATTGAACTCATTGCAAAAATAAAAATATGAAGAAACAAGATCTACCGTCCATACTCACAATGGTATGAATCTAAGACCTTATGGCTCGATCACCCTGTCCGTCTTGGTTGGACCTAGGACTGTTGACATGATCTTCAATGTTATTCCAGATTTGGACCTATTCAGAGTAAACCTAGGCATTCCTTGGCTGGATTTTATGAATGGGGTCTCCTTCATTATTCATAAGTACCTAAAATTCTCCCACGAGGGTGTCATGCATGTAGTGCATGACACCAGATATCAACTTTTGGTATCTCATGGTGGGTATTCATTGGATCACTTTTGGCCCTCTCTAATTGGTTCAATTCAACCAAGGACATACCTACTTTACAAAAACTATATGAAGTATAAAACTAGGGGTAAAGGGGAGCCAAAGTTGACCCTTCCTATAACGGAAAAACTAGTCGCCTCCTCCTCGCGAGATGAGAAGGAGCCCACGCTTATGACTACCCCTTCTCTGATAGAAAAAGGAAAGTCCACGCTGGCCCCTTCTCCTCCCCACAAGGGTAGAGGGAAGGCTATATCATCTGCTCCCTCTTCCGTGAAGGAGGAGAATCCCATAATGACTCCCTCTCCTTCTTGTAAGGGAGAAAGTGACATTTTCCCAAACTGTCTATTCTCTCCCCTTTCCTGGAAAGAGTACTGGATGAGCAACCCCGGTGGCTATCCTCTGAGTCTGATGATTCCTCCTTGGTGTAGGCCCAAGATTAGAATCACAGACCTTCCTAATGAGTATCCAGGACCATGGTACTACTTATACGACAAAAAGAAGGGTTCTCGCAGAGAATTCAATCCGTGACCTCCTATCACTCCTGCTCCTAAGGTAGTGAGCAGAAAGAGGCCCGCTATCGAGGCTCTTGAGTCAACTCCTCCTATCACTCCTTAGCCTACTCCCATATAGGAACTTGTTCCTCCACCTAAAACGACCATAGTGGACATTCCTATGGTCAAGCAAGAACCTCCCATCCCTTTGCAAGCTTCGGCTTCTAACTCCAAGAGTCGCAAAATCCGCCTTGCATGTGAGCGCAAGTGTCGACGAAAGGCTCTCTTGGCCGAGCAGGCCACCTCACAACAAGAGGAAGAAATGACCACCCCTGCTCCAAGGCCTCCTACAACATCTTCTTCCTCCCTTCCTATTGTTTCTCTTGTGGCTAATCCACTCTCGACTTTCGTTGCGAGCATGAACGCGCCTAACCCTAAACGGTTATAGGTTTTTATCGCTCCTTCGATGAAGCCACCTTTCCTGATGTCTGTCTCGAATATTCAACCCATCCCAAAGCTCATGGATATGGTTAACACTTTGGTCATATCCGTTGCAGTTTTTTCCTCCTCCTCCTCTACGACTCTAGCTTTGTCTATGGGGAGTTCATCTCCTCCCACTAAGGAGGTAGAGGCTAGTCCTTCTCATGATAAGGGATGTAGGAGAATCCCACCTTCTTCGCAAGGTGGCCCTATGATGGCCTGTTCTATCCTTGTGATAGAACCAGTTCCAAATTGTCCCGACTTCTCCTGAGTTCGTCACCACTCCCGAGTCATTCAGAAAGCTTAGCGGTGAACCTTAGGCACAACCTGTGTTGTTCGATGAGAATAAGCATGATGCTCCCATGGGATGCATGTTTAATTTTGTTGACAAAGTCCCGACCCTGTCAGCAATATTCACGAAATTGTTGACTTTAACTCCACAAGAGCTCGGCGAAGAGGACCTCAAGGGGCCCTCTTCCTTGGCCCTTGTTGCGGGAGGCCCAGATGCCCCTCCTCTTAACATTCCACCACTACAGGCTCGACCTCCTTCCCCTTATGAGGATTTAGATTGGGAAGCGGACAACCTCTTGGTTGATCAATGTTAAGAGGAGGCCCCGCTTCTTGATCTAACGTGTGTGTGCATGTGTTTTGTGATGTATTTCCCCATACTCGTGTGAAGTGTGCCTAGATGACCCTCCTCACCCCTGTTGGTGCTTGGACATAGGCATGGTTTTTGTGTTGTAAACCTTCTTCTATTTGTACCATCATTATTCCATGTTTGTGCTTGATTTTTGCTAAATTGGGGATGATGCAAAGCGTTGGGGGCATTTGGGCTTTCCTTCCATGTTGACCCAATTTTTTATTTTTACTTTGTTTTCTCGTACATTCCTCACATGGTCTGATATAGTAGGGGGTTGATGATAGTTCATTTATATACTATTATTATACATACTTATATATATATGAGTAGCTCTAACCCCAAAATATCAGGCTACCCCTGTGTCCTATGTTTGTGTTTTCTTTTTTATTCCTTTATCTTTCTCTCTTCTTTGTTTGAGTTGTCCCTCCTATGTGTGACAATGCTCTCCTTTAATACTTCAATTTTCAAAAAATGAATTCGTTGCCAACGAATCTTTTCTTGAAAGTCTTTACAACACTTTTCCTTGGAAGCGCTTTCTTAGCATTGGAACCCCAACAGAACATGTTTCCTTCATCACGGGTTCGCAAAGGAAGGACTTGAAGACCTTCCTTCGAAGTGGGAACTACTTTGAATACCTCTTGTGTGGGGGAATGTCCTTCCTTTCGAACTCCTTGATGAAGTGAACATCTTTCGAAAGGATCCCTTGATGAAAAATCATTTTAAGATGAATGAATGCTCTTGAATTGTGTGTCCCTTGAGTGGACCCCCCTTCTTCTTCACGACGGGTTCCTTAGGGACCCTTTCTTCAAAAGCCTTTGTAGAAAATTGACCTTTTCATGTCTAGCCTAGGGGCAGCCCAACTAGACTCGTTCCATTCACCCTTTCGCGTCTAGCTTGGGGGCAGCTTGACTAGACCTTACCTTTCAAACAGTGCATCCCTTGAGTGGGCCCCTCTCCTTTTGAAGGGTTCCTGAGGGACCCCTTTGAAATTTCTATAGTCTACGTGACTGACCACTTTTAGACATGTTATATCTATGGGTAGACGTGTTGCCGCTTTTAACATGTTTTATCTATGGGTATACATGTCGCCGCTTTAGACACGCGCTATTTGTGGGTAGACATGTCACCGCTTTAGACACACGCTATCTATGGGTAGATGTGTCGCCACTTTTGACACACGTTATCTGCAGGTAGATGTGTCACCGCTTTTGACATGTTCTATTTGTGGGTAGACGTGTCCCTGCTTCCTGACTCTACAGAGTTTGCTTCCTTGGGGCTTCCTTCATGCAAGAGATCTTGGGGGTTGCCTCCTTGTAGGTCTACAGGATTGTGAGATGCTTTGTTGTTCCAACTTCATAGTTCTGAGTAGCTATGAAGTCTTTTACATCTCCTACACCCTCGGGTTCGCCAAACCAAGTACTGCTTCCTCGACAGTTCAGGTATACTTTTCTAACCCTACTCTCTTCTTGATCTATTTTACCGAGCACTCATCAGTACTTGTGCTCGCTAAAGTGGGGGAAAAATGTATAAGAGCGAATTTGCACCCTAGGTGCAATTCCCCTTTTTGCCTTTATACACTATAGAAAACCAAAGTCAGAGGCTTAATTCCACTTAAACTCGTTGTTGGCAGTCCACTTAGCACCTGTTTTGAGTGTCGGTGGAGACATTTCTATCAAGGACGCTCGCACAGTGCGTAGACATCTGTGCGGCGCGCTTACGTCCCTGGCAGATTCCTACAGTTGAGCCAGCAGAGGCGTTACTCTTTCCATTGGCAGTGAAATTGTAACACCTCCTACGGCCAACTGATCTAAATATGGTCGTTTTCCTTCTCATTCCTTCATATTCAGTCTTTGAACTTACATTTGGAGGTTGGAAGAAATTTGGAATAGACTTGGCTCTCACACTCCCACTCTCACAAGCTCATTGGCACTCACTTTCAAGCATTCCAAGCATTCCATAGTAGCAAAGAAACACTCCATCATGTTAGTAGAGCAAGTTTGAGACCACACCATTGCCGCAAAGGCTTGATTTCCTCTCATTTCTCCCCTAAGTAGCCTTGACTGCTCTTGGTGGAGGTGGTAAGCTTCCCTCTCCTCTCCTCTATCATTTGGTTGAGTAGCATAGTATTGTCTTGTAGTGCTTATGTTTTTGTTACTTCTTTATCTCTCTTCCTTTAGTTGTTTGTGGAGGTGGGAACACCTAAACGGGGGTCTCACTAAGGTAGACCCCTATACAGCCATCCAACATTCTCCCTCTTGTTGTGTGTAGGTGTGCGAGCTCTCGGAGGATCATTTGGTGAACAAGTTCAATGGTGAGATTCTCCTTATTTTCATCACCCTTGCTTATTTACTTTATAATATTAGAGAATACTTTATTTACTTGCTAGTATCATTCTGGCCTTTTAGTTAAATAGCTAGGTTGTTAGTCATTTTAATGAGTCCAACCTCGTCTCTATTGTAATATGACCGTACGGACTATGACATGTTTCTAAGACACTAGCACGTCGCGCTATCATCTGAAGTACGCACTGACGTCCTCGGGCATAAAACTCCCTAAGGCGTAGAGTTGGACCTAAAAACTGACTCGCCTAGCCCCACCTTTAAACTCAGGATTGCAAAGTGGCTGTAGGATTCCATAATCCTCATCATTCTCACCCTCATAACCCTAAACAATACACTTAGATTAGGTAAGTTAGGGTAGCCTCTCGCGACTTGGCCCTCCATGACCTGGGGTCTTGCATGCGGTGGTCCCCCTCTCTTACAATATTGTAGCTTTCTTAGGTGTCATAAATAAATTTGGGGGTGTTCTCTTTTGCATAGGTTTCACTACATCAATTCACTCATGCTACTCTTGTAGCTTTCGTAAGTGCCATTGATTGATTTGGGGGGGTTCTCTTTTGCATAGGTTCTACTTCATCAATTCAATCCTGCAATACAAGTATCTATTATTTCATGCATTAGATAAATTTGAGGTTGTTATCTTTTGCATAGGTTTTGCTACATGTATTACCATAGAACAATAATCAACAGTAAAACTTTGTTACATGTATTTAGGGGACTTGGTTTTCCAAAGGCCTTTCATGGTTGCCTATGTAGCACTTCACAATTGAAAGGTCCAATTATGGACAAGTGCAACATAGATTCACACTGCAAATTATTTTTAATATTGGTATGGTTAGATGTTACAATTATTTTGATGGTTCCAACATCAAGGTCTACTATATTCAATTAATTTGGGGGGGTTATCTTTTGCATAGGTTATCTTTTTTAGGTATGCATATATTTATTTGGGGCTATTATCTATTTAATATGTTCTGCCACATCAATTCACTAGGGAAAATATTCTAGCTTTCTGAGGTGTTCTCTTTTTTTATAGGTTATGTTTCATCAATTCAGCCCTACAACAATTCTATCAATTTTAGGTGTCTTTGATTAATTCCAAGGGTGCTATCTTTTTTAGGTGCTTTGATTCATTTGGGGGTGTTATGTTTTTAATATTTTATGCTACATCAATTCAATCATGCAATAATTGTAGCTTTCTTAGGTGCCATTGACACAAATGGGGGTGTTTTATTTTTTGTAGGTTATGCTTCACCAATTTAGCCTTGCAACTATTGTATCATTTTTAGGTGTCTTTGATTAATTTGGGGTGTTATCTTTTTAATAGGTTTTGCTACATCAATTTAATCATGAAACTATTGTAGTTTTCTTAGGTTTCATTGATACATATGGAGGTCTTCTCTTTTTTATAGGTTATGCTTCATCAATTCATCCCTACAACAATTGTATTGTTTTTAGGTGTCTTTGATGAATTACAAGGGTGTTCCCTTTTTTAGGTGCCTTTGATTAATTTGGGGGTGTTATCTTTTTAATAGGTTATGCTACATCAATTCAATCATGTAACTATTGTAGCTTTCTTAGGTGCCATTGATACATTTGGGGGTGTTCTCTTTTTTATAGGTTATGCTTCATCAATAGAGTCTTGCAACTATTGTACCTTACATAAGTGTCATTGATGTTTTTATGTGTTCTCTTTTGCATCAATCCAGTCTTGTAGCTATTGTGTGTTCATCAAAGAGTCAATGCTATTCTTATGTACAGTCGTGTTTAATGCACATCCCTTTCACATTGTCTATCTGTATATGTATTTGAATCGCTTAGGGGACTTGGTTTTGTGAAGGCTTTCAATGGTTCCCTATGCAACACTTCACAATTCAAATGGACTTGTGGACCCATATAGTATAGGTTGCCATTAGAAGAGCATTCATAAAATCAAGTCTCCCTAATTCATTACTGAATGCAACAATAGACATGACTCTATAAGGGAGAGGATCCAAAACGTGCGCATCCAATTTTCTACGGTCTATATTAACAAAACAACCATATTTATATGACTAAATTGAATATGCTATAGAACATATTTCTATAGCATATAGATACATATTTACGTGACTGAATTGATGAAGCAGAACCAATGAAAAAGAGAACCTATGTGTATGTATATATAAATGTATATGTATGTGTATATGTATATGTATATGTAATATGTGTGTATATATATGTATACATTGCTTAGCTGACTGAATTAATGAAGCATAACCTATATGTATATTTCTATGTGTATGTGTTATGTATATGTATATGTCGATGTGCATGTGTATATATATGTATATTATGTATATATATGTATATGTATATATATGTATATATATATTATGTATATATATGTATATATATATTATGTATATATATATATATTATGTATATGCATATGTATGTGCATATGTATATAGAATTGGTTACATGCAGAACTTATGAAAAAGAGAACCCGAAATTTATCTATGGCACGGAAACAACAAAAAATGTTATGTATATGTATATGTGTATGTGTATGTGTATGTGTATGTGTATGTGTATGTGTATGTGTATGTATATTATGTATATTTATATGTATATGTATGTTGGAAACAAGCAACATTGAGAGGGGGGTGAATCAATGTTCTACAAAAATTAGATTTATTATTCTGATCTTTAACCCACTTAAAACATTCAACCAAAAGAAATATGCATGAAAAGAAAGCTAACAACCAAAACACCATAACACAAGGATTTTTACGTAGAAACCCTGTTAGGGGAAAAACCATGGTGGATGGCCAATCCACAATATGATCTGAGTATCCTCAAAAGAAATATTACAATGTGGGAATGTACTTGCATTGAGGTGCACTGCCTAGAGCTCACTACTCAAAATAGAAAGGCACACTGCCTACAAAGATTTGGATTAGATCCAGGAGAATGAACTGAAAGAGTAGCATCTACAAATGCTTGATTACAGTTCTAGTTAGGCTCAGTAGTCGATCTTCTATCCTTTGGACTAATTTTGCACTTTTGCTCTACTCTACTCTAACTCGCATCACAAAATCTTTAATGCACAAGGGAAATTGTGCATAATCGTTCAATCACCTTTCTAATATTTGTAACACACATTGACACACCTTAACACACAAAATGATACCATTGATCATTTATATATATTTGCGACTAAGAATTTAATCGTAACAAGTCGACTTTAATAAAACTTTAAAAATATTTACAACTGTCAGCTCAAGTCATGAATAATATTCAATTTGTATCCACAACGGTCATCCACAACTTAGCTCAAACCCAAATCAAGATGCTCGAACACAAAAACATCTGAGTAAACACTCCTCAAATATCTGCGACACGTTATATCAACTGGGTCGACCACCAAACACCGATGAATAGAAACATATCCAACCTGATCTCCAGACTTGCACACAACTTGATACGAGACACCTAAATTTTTGGATAACATAAGACATACATTGATCAACCTCCCATGAGATCCACAACCCAAAATAACAACAAAAAATCTGCATGTGAATCAATGAACACAAAACTGCCAGATGCACTATTCTTCCTTGACTGTCTTCAATTTGTTTGTCGATATGAGAAAATGATGACATGTGGATCCAATCACCGACTAGGGTTTCCATCAATGACAACACCAGAAAACATTTGCAGTGTCTCTTGCCAACAATCTCCCCCTTTCGCATTGATGGCAACACTTAGTGAAAATGACTAAGTGTCGGATCAATACCAACATGAATTACATTGCCACTTCAAAAATTCAAAAAGAGTCTTCAATCTCAGCTTAGAAATGCAATTCCCCCTAAGATAAATATACATTTTTCACTATACAACTCTCCCCCTTTGACATCAATGGAAAAACTAGGGAAACCGAAAAAATCAAAATTTCAAACTGTATAAGCATGATCTTGTAACTTACACAAATTTGAAAACATCTACAAAATCTCTCTTCAACACACTCAAATTTGTGTCCCAAACCCTTTTGAGACTCTCCAAAAATTTTATGTGACCACAAACTAAATAATATTGAGTTTTTGCAGTCTCAAGATTCATTGGGTCACTAATTGCCATAACATCTTTGGCTTCCTTTAATGCACTCACCATTATTTCAATATTTGGACCAATTAGTCCTCTGAGCTCACATGCTCTTCCTACAATCCTATCATTTTCATGCTTCAAGCTCCTTATTTTGTCAAGTAGAGATATTACTTGAGCTTCTTCCTCACCAACATTACCAGCTAATGGATCAAAAGCATCAGAAATGGTAGTCAATTATTTTTCAAGATCCTTCACCTTCTTCTCATTGTCTTCAGTGAATTCAGACAAAACTAAACATGACTTATAGGCCTTTCCACCTTCAGATAGAGAATCTTGAATATTCTTCATACAGGTGGCTAACAAAGTTTTATCATTTGAAATCAATTCTTTTAACCTACCAAATCTTTTTCCATCAAACTCCTTTTGCACTTTAACCATGGCTGATTTTTCAAGAGACTCGAAATGAGTACTTATAGAATTTATGAGCTTCTTTAGTTCACTAGAAGGGGAACTAAACATATCCTTAACATGAGTTGGCATAATTTTCTACAAAACTCCAGATGCAAGATTTAATAATTTACTATCCTCAATGTGAGACTTCAGAATCTTCTCACTAGCCTTATCTTGTGCAATTGATGTGACCTTCATTATCTGAATTGGCGATAAGGTGGATAGATTGATCGAGCCTTCAACCAATTTAAGATCAAATTCTTCATGTTGTTCCACCAGAAATTTCTTCATTGCCTCGATAGTGTCTCTTGCTTCCACTATGATTTCCTTAACTTGAACCTTTTCTTCTTCAACTTTTGGTTCTTCAATAATTGTTTCTTGATTTCCTTTAGGAGCTTCTACTTCTTCATTTGGCATCTCCTTTCCTTCAGCTAATACAACCTTAGGAACTTTAGTCTTCATAGGCACTTTTGTATTACCCACATTAGGAGGAATCTAATTATCCCCAGTATCTACATTCATTTACCGAATTAGATACAATATCTTTAGCATTCATTTCTTCAACATTGATCTTGCTCTTTGACATAAATGCTTCTAGGATTTTCTTGGTTTCAACAACAACAACATTAGTTTCACCGATCATAAGTTTTTTCACCCTTGTTTTTCTTTTGAATTCCTTCTTGGATTTGTCTAGGTGTGAATTCATCTCCTCAATAGAAATTTCCAGACATAAGTATGCAAGAATTATCTTTCTCATATGCTCTTCTTTTGTCCTAGAATTTACTCACTTGCAGAGGGGCATGAGGTTTCCATCCTTGACAACATCATTCTCAACTTCTTCAACTGACATGCTTGGTTTGTCAAATTTTTCCTTCTTCTTTGCCTCTTCTTCATCACCGGAGGATTTCCTCTTGGTTACCTTTGTAGCTTGAGTTTTGGTAGCCTTTATTTCTTTCACACCTTCATCTAAATCTATCTCCTCATCTTCTAAGACGGTTTCATAGGTTCTTGCGCTCTTGTTCTTCTTCCTTTTACTAGAAGCCTTGACTTAAGTTTGCATTGGCTTGACTACAGGAGCAGATAGGGATGGAGAACTCCTTGTTGATCTAGTACAGGCAGAGGATCCTACCAGACTAGCAAATTCGGTTCCTACTGGCTCTTTTCGTGCTTCAGCTTCATTTTTCTTCCTTTTGGCTTCTTTCAATGCTTTTGTAGATATACCCAAACTTTCTGCAATGACTTCCACTTCTTTTCTTACTCTTCTGACAAGCTTAGGCTTCTTCAGTTGTTCATACACCTGCATATCCTTTTTAGTATAGGTTCCAAACCTTTCTTCTATCAAATCCAGAGGCGTGCTCAACAAATATTTTGCATACATCTTCAAGATGTTCTCCTCAACTTCATATCCCATAGGCATAATCCATATTGTTCTGGGATCAACGACTTCCATATGGCATTAATCAATATCTACCATGAAACAGATTGTATCTTTGTACTTCTCTATAATTGAAATAGGAATTATTTCTCTTGCATGCATCATGCTCTAAATTTTTTTGAAGTACCCCCAGAGGGCAGTGTTTCTAGTCTGACTATCACCAATTCCATACAATATATCTCTTATTTGAATAGCTACAAGTTGATTACTTTGTCAATGAACTTTCCCAACACTGGGAACCTCACTCATGAAATAAAAGAACAAACACATTAGCAAATTACCATATTTAAAAGACTTACCCAGATTCTCCATCAACTGACTTCTAAGTAGCTCACACAAGTCATAATATGCATTTACTTTTATCATCTGATAGGTTGCATAAATGGTCATACTAGACACTGACTTATCCTGGCTAGAGTGGTAGACCATGTAGCCAATGACCAACGATGCAAATTTCACATCCACTTCAACAATATCTTTGATTGTCATTGCCCTTCTATCAAATTTTGCACTTGTTACATTAGTAACCTTTTGATTCTTATAGATTTCAAGATTGACAGTCCACAGGAGGAATTTAGACATTTAACAACACTTATAGCCTCTTTCATAATCTTAAAAGGTATATTCAACCACATGAACTCGGCATGAACTTGTCTCAAAATATATCGCACCCATTCGCTTTCCTCAAATATGGGAAATTTCACAAACTGCGTGAACTTCTTCTTTTCTAGGGTTTACGGTTTTGTATTCCAACTTAACAATGAAGTCCTCTCCAATTATATGGTTGGAATACAAATTCAACATTTGTGAGCTCCCTAACTCTTCAATATTGGCATGAATGTAAGCCCTAATGTCTTCAGTATGCAAGACACCGTACAATACAGATGAAAACGCACCTAGGGGTTCAGTCTCAACAAATTTAAAAGGATGCCACTTGAACTTAGGATAGGGTCTATCCTTGACTTCAACTACTAATGGAGTGACCATTTTTACAAATTCACAAATTCATGGGTTTTTTCGATAAATACCTTTTCGTCGGATTGGAGTTTGATCGCTGAATCTTCTTCACACTTGAATCTCACCGCAATTCAACAAAGTTTTCCCTAGAGCTCTCCAAACTTCCAAAATGCAAAGTGACAAATGGAGGATAAAAATGTTCTTTTATCATTTGCACACCTAACCATTTTTGTCGCAATAAATGCTTTTTGCCTAACTCATCCAGTTACCCTATTTCCATGCACTGAGATAGATAATTCTTCTACAGATCTCCAATACTATATAATACTTTCTCCAATTGGTTGAACAACATATGAAAAAGATCAATGCACTTACTAGACTTATCCACATTCTACTGTCAATTATAGGTAGGGGGTTAAGAGATTTTCTTGATAGCTCCCCTAGGCCAAAGGCCTAAAACTAATTCCTGGAGGAATTACCATAAGCAAATTCAGGTGATGGCACCATTTCCTTCAATAAAGGGATCCTTCTTCACCCATTTCTTTTGCATTTTCCTCTTGATCACATATGTAGTGACTTTACCTTTTCCATTAACATCCTGTTGCATGTTTTGTTTTACCAGACCTCTTTTGTTCCAACAGAATCTAGCAATGTGGCCAAATTTGTTGTAGTTGTAACACACAACATTTATGTATCCAAACCTATTGTTCCACTGATTTTTCCTTAATCTACATTGATTAGCAATATTCCCAAGTCTATTGCATCCATAGCATCTGACATCTCTGTGAAAGTTTTTCATTGCATTTCTGCATTCATTTGACTTATGACCAAACTTATAACAATTAAAGCACTGACCTGAGAATGATGGTCCACTTGGATTTATCCTGCTTCTACACTAAGAAGCCATAAGACCAAATTTATTGCAAGTAAAACAATAACCATTGAATCTTTGAGCATTTTGTTGTCTTATTGGATTCCTTCTAGCTCCATTCATCTAATTTCCTTGTCTGAATCTCCCTTGTCTGGATTTCCTTTGTCCAGATCCGAAACTTTCTCCTCCTTCATATCCAAGACCTCACTTGTCACCATCAGTCCTCTGACCTTTAATTAGTTCATCAAGATTAAGCTTGCTTTGAATTTCTTCTTGTACTCATTTGCAACAATAAGTTCATTTCTTAGATCATCAAGTTGTTTTTCAAGCACTTCCTCATTGTTTTTAGATTGTTCCAATTCATTGTCTAATCGACTGCATGCTTCAAATTTTTCTTTCAAGGATTGAGAAATATTTTCTTCATTATTCCTTCTTCCTTCTAGCTTTAATCTTCTTGGTCATTTTCATCATGATAGATTCCATCTCACACTTCAGGGCAATAGTTTCTCTGGAAAACTTTTCACATTCTTCTATTTTCTCTTTCAAGGCATGACTCAGTTGTTCATCTTTCCTGCATCTATTCTTTTTCTTAAGATGATCACACAATTCCTTTCTTTTATCCCTTGATTCATTGAAAAAAAAAATCAATGACTGAATGAATTTCTCTACATTCTCAAGATTTTCCTGCAGTTCTTGGTTCTTAGATTTTGACTAGTCAAGATCATCTAGGGCCACCAAAAGTTGTTGTTGAAGACTACTTGTATCCATTGAAACCACTTTCCAAGATCTCCCCAAGCTGTTAGACTTCTTTCAAGGAACTAGCTCTAATACCAATTGTTGGAAACAAGCAACACTGAGAGGGGGGTGAATTAATGTTCTGCAAAAATTAGATTTATTATTCTGATTTTTAACCCACTTAAAACATTCAACCAAAACAAATATGCATGAGCAAAAAGCTAACAACCACAACACCATAACACAAGGATATTTATGTGGAAACCCTGTTAGGGGAAAAACCACAATGGATGGCCAATCCACAATATGATTTGAGTATACTCAAAAGAAAGATTACAATGTGGGAATGCACTTGCATTCAGGCACACTGCCTAGAGCTCACTGCTCAAAATAGAAAGGCACACTGCCTACAAAGATTTGGATTAGATCCAAGAGAATGAACTAAAATATTAGCATCTACAAATGCTTGATTATAGTTTCGGTTAGGCTCAGTAGTCAATCTTCTATCCCTTTGACTGATTCTGCACTTTTGCTCAGCTCAGCTCTAACTCGCATCACAAAATATTTAATGCATAAGTGAAATTGTGCATAATCGCTCAATCACCCATTTGATATTTGTAACACACATCGACACACCTTATACACACAAAATGATATAATTGATCATTTATATATATATCTGCGACTAAGAATTTAATCGCAACAAGTCAACTTCAATAAAACTTTAAAAATATTTACAATTGTCGGCTCAAATCATGAATAATATTCAATGTGCATCCATGACAGTCATCCACAACTTAGCTCAGACCCAAATCAAGATGATTAAACACAAAAAAAATTGAGTAAACACTCCTCGAATATCCATGACACATTATATCAACTGAGTCGGCCACCAAACATAATTGAACAAAAAGATATCCAACTGGATCTCCAGACTTGCACACAACTTGATACGAGGCACTTAAATTTTTGGATAACACAAGACATACATTGATCAACCTCCCATCATATCCATAAACCAAAATAACAACAAAAAATCTACATGTGAATCGATGAACACAAAACTGTCGAATGCACTGTTCTTCCTTGACTGTCTTCAATTTGTTTGTCGGTATGAGAAAATGATGACATGCCGATCCAATCACTGAATAGGGTTGCTATCAATGACAAAACTAGAAAAAAATTGCAGTGTCTCTTGCCGACAATGTATATGTGTATGTGTATGTGTATGTGTATGTATATTTATACATATATGTGTATGTGTATGTATATGTATATACATATATATACATATGTATAAGTCTATGTATATGAATATGTATATACATATTCATATACATATGCATAAATATATACATATATGTATATGTAACAATAGAAAGAAGCTGCTTGTAATGTTCACCAATAGACATCTATCGATCTCTTAATTGCAATCTGAGCGTCGTAGGTTGTGGTTGTTGTTTGCAACTTGCAGACCACTAAATCAAGCATGTAATGGCATGCAAATGAAGAATAAATGAGAAGTTTCTAGATTGAAAGGCTCTAAAGTTGGCAAGTTGTGCGAGGCATTAGGAGCATTGAATGCAAGTTGGCTCAAAAAATATGTATATACATATACATATACATATACATATACATATACATGTGTATGTATATGTATATGTATATGTATACGTTAGTTGGAAAAATATGCGGGGTGGTGTAGAGCTAACAGGAAATGACATGCATTAAACACGATAGAGGAGAAGTATAGCAAGGGGCGGTGAGTGGTAAATGTGATGTAGTGGAATGTTAGGGTGGTAGATTGAGAGAAGTAGACATGGCAAGGCTGTCAACTTCAGACGTCATGCCATGCAAGAAGTGGCAGGCGATGTGCCTATGTATCGATCGGGTGGTCTTTTTGGGGATTTAAAATTCTAGTGGACAAATTTTATCGTCCCACATGGAAAATTAAATTAAAAAAAATTGAAAATGACAAAAATTCAATGAAGAAGCAAACATTTCAAATCAAAACAGTGACACATTGAAAATTACACACAACACACATTGCAATCTGATCATAATACATTGCAAATCAAAACAATAATGATGCATCTGTAATTATTGTAAATTTAAAAGTGTCAATGAAGAAGCATACATTGCAAATCAAAAAAATAACACACATTTCAAATTACATACAACACTTTTTGGAATCTAATAAGATTACTTCACAAACCAAAATAATAATGCTCAATTTGTACTTAACATAAATTTAAAATTGTCACAATTTTGGTCCATTTGTAAATATCAAAACTTCTAAATTCTATGAAACTTGAATTGCATGTGAAAACCCAAAAAATTTGCATCTAGCTATTGTTGTGGGGAAATGGATGTTGGTTGGTTGGGGTATCACTTACCATGTTCTCGTCCCCTTCCAATCGATGAGGAGTGTTGCATACATGAGTGGGACTTGGAGTTGAAAATTGGGTGCAAGTGACATGTGTTGGAGGGAGTGGTGAACACATCTATGCATCCTGAGTGCCAATTTGATATGGATATCGAATGCCCCTAAAGTCAAATTAGGAGAGGCTTGAATAATTCATTGTTGTGGAGAACTAAAGGATATTAATGTTGAGAATTCACAGAAGACTCCATTACTTTGAGACAATGGATTAGAAGGGTTCCTTAACTGCCTCTCTCTTTATAAAGCCCTTTGTGCCTCCTCAATCTCTTTTTCCTTTCAGTCATGTTCCTTGCGAAGCCTCTCTTGCTCCTTTTTTGCATCTCTATCATTTTTTTCTTGTAATCTTTGCTACACTTTTTTCTTTTCACAGTATCTCCTCAATTTTGGCATTCTCCTTCAACTCCCTTGCCACAATTTTTGTTGCCCTTTTCTCCTTGTTTCGTTGTCTCTTTCTTGCTTTTAGCTCCTCAACCTCTTTCTTCCTTTTCTCTTGCTCCATTAACAGCCTCATGTAGTCACCTATTGTCAACAGCTGAGACTGATTGCTGATCTGAATTGCATCAACTTTGGATTTCTTTTGACGGACAGTGTGCACAGGTAGCTTAAGGAACTTGTTGATGTGCAAAAATGTTTGTGTTTGTTTTGTCTCATCCAACTATGTGGCAATGACCTCCTCCACTACCTGTGAGCCCTCTAGTACATCTTCATTGCCTCGTAAATCTAAATTGCAAGAAGGAGCATAGTAATGCACAACTTGAGAAGGGTTAATTTTTGGTGGTGGTGATGGAAAAGTATACGTATCCTATTGTTCTGGGACTTCCAAATCAATTCCAAAGTTCATTGCTCCCTCAACCAACCAGGATGGTTGGCTAAGTTGTGATGGAAGATCTAAACTTTCACTAAATTGATCAACGGGGTTGTCCACCATGGGAGGGTGTGTTCATTAACCACCACTTGTGCAATTGATTCAGCAGGATAGCTATGAGGTGAGTGTTTTTGTTGCAGTTTGCAAATGTCCATCTGGAAGAGTGGACTGCAATACTATGACATCATTGCTTGATAGACCAAGTACATAAAGGCTAAGAATGTTTTCAACTACGTCACCATCCTTGCTGACCACAAATGTCTCACTGGGATGCATGTTGTTCACAAGTGCATCAGGATTCAGTGGCCATATACCAATCCTTTTAAACCCATCTTTGATGTTGTCAACTGTCAAAGCTCTTTTCATTACTTTGTTGCCTAACATTGCAAGTTCTCTCCTCCTCACTTCAATGTTTGGAAACCTTGACAAAAAATCTACATGTTTTGATTTGAAGTAAGCTTCAAAAGGTGCAAACACACTCACATCCAATGACTGTAGCTTATGTGATGCGTGTGATGGCAATGTTAACAAATCTACACCAATTTCTCTCGCTTCCTGGATGGTTTCGAGTGCTACATGTCTTCCACATGGCCGTAAAAAATCAGCAAGACCATGTTGGTGGGTGAGACACTGCCTGGAACTGAGGTTTTGAAGTTAGTCAACCAATCTATGAACAAGTCTTTGGTCATCCATGCATGGGGCTAGGCTTCCATGCACGCACCTAGTTCACAATCTATGATGTAATTCTCTATGTTCACACTCCCCTTGAACAAGTAGAATTCTGGAATTCTCTGCCTGACAGCATTGGCATAGCATAAAATGGTTATCCATTCATGACTCTTTGGGATAATGTAAGAGACATTCCTACTACCTTTTCTTGTGAGCACTTTCGTGGACCCATTTTTGTCTGCTTGGATGTCGGTTTCATCACAATTCCATATGCAATTAGGACCATATGGCATGACTTCATATGCTACCAATAGTGTTTTGTAGAATGTAGCTACAACATCAGCTCTAAGATTGAATTCCCTATCTTTTTCTAGGCCTTTAGCAGTTTGCAATGCAAGTTCAGGATGTCTGTGCTTGAAGCCTGTCCACCAGGACTTCCTTGGGAACCCATTGGTGAAAAAGTTTGGCCTATTCTGACATATTTGGGCAACCTCAAACTTAAGATTGACTATCTTAAGACCATGACCAATATCAGCCATTTGCTTGCACCATTCCACAATATGATGTTCTTCCTCTTCACTAAGAACTGTTGGCAGACCTTTCTTGGAAGTTGTTGTTAGACCCCTTAGCCATTTGGACAATGTGGATATTGGGATTGACTACTTTTTGGAATCCCCCCTTATTGACATTTCATTCTCTTCAATGTCATAGAGTGCCCTTTTCATGTCATCTGAAGACCACAACTTTTGTATTTGCTTTACCTTTTGCGATATTTGAGGTGTAGTAACCTCAATCCACGGTATTTGAGGAGTAGAAACCTTGTCTACTTGTGCAACAAGATCTCTTTTAGGGGGGAATCTAGCTCCTCATTTGTCAAAGGGTAACCTTTTTGTGGCTCTTTTCTTTTTTTTGTTCCTAGTACGGGTCACCACTGCATTACCCTTGGCCATCTACATAGAATAAGTACAATCAAAACAGTGATGCTTGAACAAAAGAATAATTAGTTTGTAATGCAGAACATATGAGAATAAGATAACTAGATTCAATGATAATGCAGAACCTATGAAACATAAATGCTTGAACAATTATATTTATATGTATGAGAAGAGTGATGCTTGAACAAAAGATTATTTAGAAACTGTATGTGTTATCTTTTTAGTTTGTTGCATTTAAATTCAGAAATACTATTAACAATTTAGAGAGTTACATTTATTCTGGAGTGAGCGACATAAGGAAATAGAGCAGTAAGAAGCAAAAAATTACAAACTATGCAAGGGAGTTAGAGTTTAAGAACATCTCATATCTCTTAAGCATTTACAACATAAACATTCTCATACACAACAAAGTGAAAACCACACTCACATTTTAACTATGACACAATAGAAAGCTTACAAATGAAAAATAATAAGAGTTTAACAAATCTCACATATTTTGTCTTTGACGAATTCATTGATAAGCATAAATATTTGTGAATTGATGAAGCAGAACCTATGAAAAAGATGAAAAAAAAAACTAATCAAAAGAGAAACTCAAAAATTGATGATTGGCATCAAAGAAAACCTTAGTGACTAATAGTGCAAAACCTATGAGAATGAATGATAATGCAGAAGCTCTGAGAATAAGATAAATAGAGTGAATGATAATGCATAACCTATGAGAATAAGATAAGAAGAGTGAATGAACCTATGAAATAGAAATGGTAAACTATGACTGTAATATTTGAAATATAAATGATAATGCAAAACCTATGAGAATACAATATGTAGAGTGTATGATAATTCATAACATATGAAACAAAAATGGTAAACCATGACTAATATTTACAATATAAATGATAATGCAGAACCTATGAGACTAAGACAAGCAGAGTGAATGATATTAATGCAAAACCTATGAAACAAAAATGCTAAACTATGATTGTAATACTTGCAATATAAACCCTATTGAAATAAAAAGGCTAAACTATGACTATAACATTTCCAATATAAACCCTAGGGAAATAGAAATGGTAAACTATGACTGTAATATTTGAAGTATAAACCCTAGGAAAACCAAGATGGTAAACTATGACTGTAATATTTGCAATATAAACCTTTGGGAAACAAAAATGGTAAATTGTGACTATAATATTTGCAATATAAACCCTAGGGAAGACATATGCTAGTGTATTATTGTAATATTTGCAATATAAACCCTGGGGAAAGCTTTAAATGGTAAACCATGACTGTAATATTTGCAATATAAACCCCATGGAACACATATGCTAACCTATGACTGCAATATTTACAATATTAACCCTAGGGAAACATAAATAAAAACATGTGACATAATATTTGCAATATAAACCCTAGGGAAACATAAATAAAAACTTATGATTGTAATGGTTGTAGTGAAGATCAATATAAAGCTTACGAATGGAAAATAGTAATGGTTGTAATGAAGAACAATATAAAGCTCACGAATGGAAAACTATGAGAGGAATACCTGGAACAATATGGATATTGGTGCACTGGAATCTGAGTTGTTGCCTCCCCTTGCTATTAACTCGGTGAATTTTTTGCTTGTCACTCCTCCTTTTCTTATGTCGCTCACTACAAAATAAGTGAATACTTGAAGGTTTTCATGACTATTTGAATTGGGAATTATTTGAATTTGATTGATGCTTGTTTGGTGTGGTGAAATAAATTGTTGTCCTATTTTTAATTTGAATTTTGGGTGATATGAATTGGAGATTTGATTGTTTTCAGCCATTAATTCTTGAGTTGATTGGTTTGGTGGATTGTTTGAAATTGTTTCCATGTTTTTTTTCAGTAATGGTTGCCTTACAGGACTTCAAAATGGATGTAGGTGGGATATTTGTCTTCAACTTCAATACGTGCGCACCCTACTTGGCAAGATGGGGCAGATTGATGTTGATACGTGTTGTAGGTCTCATCGTTGAAGGGACAGGAAAATGCATTTGCGTGTTGGTTTGGTTATGCTATGGTGGGAAACATGGTTGTAACGAGTTCACCAGTCGATCAAAGATGGGTCAGATGGGTTTGAATTCTCTTGACTTGGCACCTTGTTTATGTTGTGTAGTTGTGATCATTATGAAGGTGACACCTGCATTGGTGCGACAATTGGGTTTACCAATTTACGAGGAAGGGTGTAAAAATTAATGTTTGGGCTATTTAATTTCCATGTCAGAATGCAACTTGTGTTATGTCATA